>OV121076.1:8409115-9609115 GCA_921293005.1 Nemoura dubitans | reverse complement strand
ATATATATATATATATATATATATATATATATATATATATATATATATATATATATATATATATATATATATATATATATATATATATATATATATATATATATATATATATATATATATATATATATATATATATATATATATATATATTCACTTTATTTTTACTGACACTTCTGTTCTGCTGTTCCAAAGCTCCTGGTATGGTTGATGGTCTTACCAGTTTGCGGTGCCGTCAGCAAGGCCACGGCCACCAGAACGAAGGCGCTCACGAGGGTCACAGTCTGCATGGTGCTCGGTAGGCTGCCACACAAACAAACAACAGAGTTACAGGACGCTGTCTTCCGAGATGCATCATGATACCAAATGGAACGGTATTGTAACTTTGTGATCCAAAAATTATGCGCTTTCAATTGTTAACATGGGCCGTAAAGTGAAATCGAGTGATACTTTGAGCGAAATAGAATAAAAAAATTCAAAATCAATTATCGCTACCTTAGAGTCACTCAGGTACAAGATGGCGAAGAGTTTCAAAAAGATTACTCACCTGAGTTGTTGTTGACAGGTAGATGCTGAAATCCAAGCGATTAGAGCCGCTAAAGATGTCGGCGCCTGGTATTTATACCCGTGCGTCAAAAGCGTTGTAAGCACGCTCTTCCGGGTAACTCTTGCATTGCAAAACTGATGTGCATTATTTTGAGCCATTTTGACCTTTGCATTTTATGCAATGTAGGATCTCATAAAGACTAGTCAATAATGAAGCAATTACGCTTTGCTCTTGCAGTTTACGCTTGTTTTTTATTATTGTTATCTAAATGTTTTACTGGTACCTACTTATTGTGCACTAGACGAGAATGTTTTCTTAGATGGAGCTCATGGCAGATTTCAGTAGGTGTCAGTCGAGTATTTTTAATGAGCTTGGCGAGCGACGAGAGCGGTGCGAAATCTTTTATTTCACACCCCCCCCCCCCCCCCCCCCCCCCCCCCAAAAGTCACTTGTGTATGGGTCAGAACAAGCCCAATCGACCAAAAGTGTGCTCGTGGATTTTTAATTTTTTTAGGAAAATTCAGGGTTATTCCCCTACCTTTACTGAGTTCAGAAAGTTTTTTAAAAACATTTTGCGACGAACCGTTCTCCAGATAGAGCCCCTCAAAATTCGGAGAAAACCGAATATTTGGCAGCTGCAGTGTGCCACAACATCCAATGTCGATTCTGAACCGTTAAAGATATCAAACAACTTCAGGGAGATAATTTGTTCGGAAGAGTTTATTTTACTATGAACTGTAGCTCAAAAGTCAGAATTTTTACTTTTTATATGGTAATTAGAAGGTCAAACTGCAGAGTAATTTTTTTGAATTTTTGCAACTTCAGGGTGCATTCTGAACAGCAAGGGATGAAAACCGGGAAACGAAAATTTTTTTGTAGGTACCCTTCATGTGAACGAATGTTTACATATTGGTTTTGATAAGGGTTTCTACAACCTTCATCCCTTTAAAAAATCATGAAATTCGAAAAAAAAACGAAAATGGCTGTTTTCAGGGGTGTTTTTCGTCAACTGGGAGTGAACTTAAAAAATTGAAAATGTATGGAATATGTGCTTTACTATTTGAACTCAAATCCCTGAAAGTCCCGATTCCCGTATTATTTTAGTTTAGAAGTTACAATTTTTTTTTAAAGGGTCTACATCCTTCAAATTTCATGCACAATTGCATGGTGAGTAAGCGAGTGGCTTACGTGCAGACGCGGATTTAAGGTTCAAAAAGTGGTCAGAACACACTACCGCAAGGGCCTCGGGGCCCCTGGAGTTTACGGGTGGGGGGAGTGGGGGGGGGGGGGGGGGGGTTATGCGCATAACATTACATAACATAACATTTTTAACGAATCATTTTTTTACTAAATTTTTCGATTTTTTATAAATTTTGAATCTCTGGTTATTTTAAAGTAAACCAAAACCAAAACCACCAAAACTAATAAGCATGTCAACCTTATACAAAATAAATTCATCCTGCCTGAAAATCTTAGCTCGGTAGGACTTTCTGCATTGTTTTTATAAGCATTTTTGGAGTGTTTTTTCGTTTTGTAATATTTCTTAAGTTTTGTCAATTTCGTTTATGAAAGTAATTGATGGTCAATGCGCGTCAGACATATATTAATATCTCTAACAAATAAGAACCCTCGGGCATAAGATATGTCTGATGTATTTACGTTCACAGTGCTAAATGATCTTCAAATGAGCATATTTGCGCTGTCTGAACGATCAGAGAGAAACAAATCAAGGTCACATACGTCTAGATTTAGAAGTGATTAGAGTTATCAAGATTGAAATGATCTGGCTTGGTGCTCCATGATTTTAATATGCCCATTTGCTTCTCTGTTTTTATCCTTAGTTGATCCACAATATAAACCGCTACGCTCATTTGGTTCGCGAAGCCCTATTAAATTTTGAGCCCAGCCCTCCACCCCTTCCACTTTGAATCACACATATGAGCACATATTAAAAATTGAGAAAATAAGGAAAAATAGGAAACTTAAGCAAAAGTGGGATTTTTCTAAATTTTTCCAATTACTCAAAGTGTTTTAATAAGTGATTAGAAGGGGAAGGGAAAGGAGGACTAGGAACTCTCTGGATTTCTTAGATACATTTTATACTAATGCAAACAAAAATTCAAAAATAAAGTAGTATACTTTTGTATAAAGGATTTATCCGAAAAATATAGTTCTTACGGGGTAACATTTATTGAACAAGAACGTATTCTTTATAAATATACATAAGTACAGTAATTATGGAAGAGTCTATATATTGTGATGTCCTTAATATAAGAGCGCCTATACTCAATTTCATCCTAACAAGAAAACGATATTATTCTTGTTTTAGATTTTTTGGCATGAAAGGGCTCCTATGCTGGAATAAGGTAAGCCCCGAATTACTTATTTTGGTATGAAATCATGTTTAGAAATCGATCTCGTCGGCAGATAGATAGCCGTCAGTGTTCTTGTCCAGGCTTCGCACGGTACTGAGGTGTGCCGCGCTATGACCCTGTTCCTGTTGAAGCAGTTTCACAGCCTCCTTGATGGACAGGGCACCGTCGTTGTTCAGGTCTCCAGCAGCCACAATGGATTCAGCGCTGTCATTCTGTCACAATTCAAGTATTGAAGTTGTCAATATTCGTCGAATATAAATCATGTTTATACATATTTTTGATTCACTGTAGTTTCTGACACAATGTTTAATGTCGTCGAAAATATGCTGTAAGTTTATGCACATGCCGCAGTTCTGCCCATGAAACCGCACACATTAATTTTCACCTTCCCGTGTCGTGTCTTTTTTATGGCATTCACAAACTCAATGGGCTAAAAGTAGCACAACTGCGACATCTTCACATATTCTTGCTACCATCCAATCGACAACAAGTATAAGTTGAGGAAATCCGTAATTCTATAATATGTAAGTGATGTTAAGTCTGGGTTACTTGTTTTTCTTTTTAAGGCTGGATTAATCCATCAGAGGTAATTTACCGAAATTCTTAAAGGACAATAAACCTTTTGGATTTTACTTTTCCCATCGATTAGGGCGATTAAATAATGGCCTGTGGACAGTAAAAAAAGCTTGTTGAGTCCATTGCCATCCGCACGGAAGCCCCCAAAGTCCATTTTTGGCCTAGGTGCTTCAAAACCCAACTTCCGTGTAAGGCTTAACCCGTAGCACTTTGTCGCTCCCGAGCATCTAGACAAACCTCTTGTCAGATAACATTTTGAGCATACTCCCCCATCCTTCCTCTGCATTGCAATATTTAGGTTCTTTGATCAGATCATCCATTCAGCCACGGTAAGCGAATTACCGCAGGTATGTAATTAGCACGTTGCATTTTTTCGTGTAGTGCTGCTCTGAGCAGCAGAGCCGTAGCGGCAGCGACAGCGCTTGGAAGAGATAATCGGTAGCGAGGGGATAGAGTCACTGTACATTGAGAATAGTATACTGATCTCACAGATTGCGCAACGCGAGAAGCTAGAAATCTTAGATAATTAATAACAAATCAATATTGTTAGAAAATTCTCTCAATCATATACCTAATAATCATATTATTGATGAGCGTAGCGAGCGAAGTGAGCGAAGCGTAATCTTCAATATCACAACCGGTAAAAAAAATATTGTGTGTGTTTGTTTGTTTGTTTGTTTGCATGTGTGTTTGCGCGCGCTCTACAGGCCAAACGCCTGCTTTGTTTGAGGTTATATTTGAGGTCAACTTAGACCTCCTGCGTATTTCAAGAAAATCCCACATACCCATCCCCTTCAAAGCAGAAAAAAGAGCAATAATCGAAAATTGGGAAAGTTTGGAAAAGTACGAAATTTTATTTTAAAGTGCGTATTTGTTCCAAATTTTCCCAATTTCGAATATTGCTCTTCGAAACCTTCGAAACCACATCCAAACATCACACCAGCTTTGTTGACTTCAAGTTAGTCCGAAATTTTGTCAATTTCGTGCATGCAAATTATTGAAAGTAAATTCGCGACTGAAATAATTATCCATGGGTTTTTGATGAGCGAAGCGAGCGAAGCGAAATCTTCAATTTCACTACTGGTAAAAAAAACATATGGGTGTGTTTGTTTTTGCTCATACGGTCATCTTCAACGCGAACACTTGAGCAGCGTTTCCTAGTAGCATCAAATCAATGGTGAAATAAATTTTAGGTTGCAAATGGCCCTTTACGGCTAGTGCCAAAGGGTCTGCAGCTGTTGTAGAAGGTATAATGTGTCGACACCACAAAAACAATAATGCTTTTTGATGAGCGTAGCGAGCGAAGCGAAATCTTTAATTTCACTACTTTAAAAAAAAAACTTGTGTGTGCGTGAGTGTATTTTTCTGTTTGTATGTATGTTTGCGCGCGCGCTCTACAGACCAAACGCCAGCGTCGATTGCTATATAATTTTCAGAGTGTCTACTATTTTTCTCAACCTAGACCTCCTGCGTTTTTCAAGAAAATCCACCATAACTCTCCCCTTCAAATAAGAAAAAAAAATTTTTGAAATTGGGAAAATTTGTAAAAATACGGAAAGTTATCTTTAAGTGCGTATTTTTTACAACTTTTCCCAAACACACAAACAGCTGCAAACAACTACAAACAGCAACGCTCATCTACAACGCGAACACTTTGACAGCGTTTCCTAGTGAATAAAGATCATACCTCACTATCAACGCTGCGCTTTTTCTGGAAACAACTGCCAGTTCTGCACCCCCCGCCGCAGGCGCAGCCGAAGATGTTGCACGATCTATACCCGCAGTTGGGGGTAGGTTTGGTGCAGTCTCCGCAAACACCGTTTTTTGGATGACAGCACGCGGCGTCCGCTGTACGGGCAAAGATACTTGGTGATTGGACTGTTTCACCGCCAACTCTTGGTCCAGGCTACCTTTTATTGGCTCAAAACAATTAATCGCAGCTTTCGATAAAATCAGCGCAGAAAAAAAGCATTTTAAGATTGCCCAACAGATCCCGTTTGGACCCGCACATTAAGTTTCCGCAAGGTCAGCTGTCGGATGAGATGGACTACTTACACACATTTGATAGGGTTAAATGGCGGATTGCTGATTTTCTCAATAAAGATTGCAAAAGGTTAGGGTGAGTGATTAACTATAATATGGAAATAGCCAATTACGAGCTTTCGTAATTTAAATAAGATTATAAAAGAGAATTCAACGCATCCAACGTTAAATTGGAGTTACTCGAGGTTGAATGTAAAATGTGGTTGCAGTATAGCATCACGCGGTACCAGAGCCACTATGAGTAGTCATAGACTCTGGACCATACCCCCCTGGGGACATTCAATTCTCACACGTGTATGCAAATTACTTCTCTCAAATTTCGTGTCTATTTAGCTCAGCGGTTAGAGCACCAGCCGCGAAAGTTGGGGACCCGGGTTCAAATCCCGGAATGGGCAACATTTTTGGGAGGCTAATTTGTGTACATAAAAATAAAATATGGAAAAGTCTTTCATAAGGAGTGCCATTGAGAAGTTTACAGGCGGCACTGCTCTACTGATTTATGTAAACAACTTGAATGTAGAGTTTATATCAAATTCAAAGGTCAATTCAAAGGGCTCTTCGCAGATTATTTTGTTATATAAAATTGCTGTGATAGGTTACCTTTACATATTTTGAAAAAAGCTATTTTAAATCCCTGTTTGAAATAGTTTTTTTCAAAACTAGTGCTAAAGTTAGGATATAGTAGACATGAGTCTAAGAAAATTAATAACCTTTATATTTGATTTTTTTGGTTTAATATACCTATTTAGTTTACTTATTGACTGGCCGAAGCATGCGAATTGTCACTAGTACATATATATATACAGTTTTACATACATAATTAATTGTAAAACGTCAAAATCATACAATTAAAATAGGGGTTTTCACATTATAACACATGTTTGTATTTCATAAATTCGTCTATTGAAAAGACAAATTTAATTTTTTTTCTCTTGTCAATAGACAACTGAATCAGGTTATGATCGTAGTATGGGCACGTGCTACTCACGTTCTTGAAGTGTGGGCAAGGGCATATATGCACTTTCCAGTTTATAGCTCTAAATGTGAATAGGTAATTAATATGAATTAAAATAATTTGCTCATATAAGTAGTATCAAGTCCTTCGCACGTGCGAGAAATTACATTAAGGAGAAAAATTTCCAAAACATATGGCATTCTTTAAAAATGATTTTTTTTTATTTGATTCAACTTACCAATCAAGTGTCAATTCAGGAACCCATATGCATTTAAAAACCACCAATCTACGGTTGCAGTCATCGAACTGATAGATTATGGCGATTCGTATGTAATGCACACAAATTGTTTTGCTATTACATCGTGTTAGTTGCTTAATTCAGTACAAATTTAGTAAGTGTAAGTTCAGTACAAATTTTCAGTGCCAAATATAAATATTTTGTCCTTGTTGATAGCGCCCTATTATATCGTGCAGCGAACGCTGTGAGAAAATGATAATACGCTACTAAACTTTGTTCAAAAGCTAAAATAAGTACCATTGGATACATGAAGGCAAATGCATAATATTTGTGAGGTTTTAAACGAAAGATTCATTTAAGCGCGTGAAAGCGGATGGAAAATTTACCTTCCAGGCTTGTTGAAATGTTCCCTTGTCTGGCCCCTGTCTGGTTTCAAACTTTTCCATTACCAATTTTCGACTTTGTTCACCCTGCCAATACTCCTCGGCATAATGTGAGTATTGTTTATACTTCGTGCCTCCGCTATTGCATTCACTCGCTTCTGGGAGGAACAAAATCATCGAGACAAAATTTGCAGTGATGTTTTGACCAGAGTGGAACAATGTAATTATGTTGGTGCATATGAATGAAACAAAATAGCGATGTTCAATCACCTTCAGTTCGCAAACTTTTAACATTAGAATGGAACTGCGCTTAAAATTTTGATATGAATGTTTTCAAAAAGTGAAAAAGTGCATACGGACATTGCTAAAGTGTTGACATGGAAATAAGGATTATAGTAACAAGAAATAAAGATTAATGAGAAGAATGGAATGCGTTTTGTGACCTGTTGATTGTACTTCAATCTATTTTAAGATGACCTTAGGCAGAATCTACATTAGGATGACCTAAGGTTGAGTTGTACCTTTGGAATATTGATTTTTTTTCAAAATCATTCGTTATAATTTTCAAAATTCGGCATAGTTTATCATAGACAATGATATGATATCGAGTGATTCAAGCGAAATCGAAAAGAAACAATTAAAACATGATCACTACTCAGGTGATGATTAGAAGGAGTATTCCGTTGTGCTTGTGCCTACAGTAAATGTGTTTTCGTGGCACACTCTTACATTATATTGTTAGGAATTCTATTGGCATTATTTTAAATTACTGGCGCTGCAGTGACCCTTGCTGTTCCAAAGCTCCTGATGTGGTTGATGGTCTTACCAGTTTGCGGTGCCGTCAGCAAGGCCACGGCCACCAGAACGAAGGCGCTCACGAGGGTCACAGTCTGCATGGTGCTCGGTAGGCTGCCTCACAAACGAACAGCAAAGTTACAGGACGCTGTCTTCCGAGAAGCATCATGATACGATTGTGATTGCCAAATAATTCTCTTTCAATAGTTCACATGAAAATATTACTTGGGCTTCCCGAACGCTAATTGTTTTGCGTTGAAGATGAGCGCAGGGGTTTGTATAGCAGATGAAAACGTGAAGGCAGGAGACCTAATACGAAAACTGCGAAAACCATAGAGCGCCAAGCCAACTCATTACCTTCTCGAAAATTCCGATCACTTGAAAATGTAGACGGATTATGACGTTCCTTTGTTTCTCTTCGAGCTGTTAGATAGCGAAAAAATGCAGATTTTGAACACATTGAGTAAAGATAACGTAAAAACATAAGACATTTAACTTATGCCCGAGGGTTCTTATTAGATTGGAGATAAATTTATGACACGGATTTACTTAAAGTTACTTCCATAAACGAAATTGACTCAACTTCTGATAACTGTCAATTCTTTGTCTTGGCCAAATTTGGAGTCAACGAAGCTGGTAACTAATAAACGAAGGAAACCGGACTCTTATTAAATCAGGCGTCAAATCACGAGAAAAACCCAAAAAAAAGCGAATAAATACCAATCGGAAAGTCCTACCGACCTCAAATTTTCAGGCATAATACATATGTATAAGGTCGACATTTTTATAAGTTTTGGTGAAGATTTGTGAAGACATTTGACATTTACAGAGATTAAAAATTTCAAAAAAAATCGAAAAGTTTCGAAAAAATTTATTTATTAGAAAATTTCCAAACCGATCTTTTTCAAAAACGTGGAGGATCTAAGTTCTAATTCGGTTCAGGCGTTTGGTCTGTAGAGCGCGCGCAAACACATACAATAAAAAAACATACACTAGTTACTTTTTTTTGGGGGTAGTAAAATTAAAGATTTCGCTCCGCTCGCTTCGCTCGCTATGCTCATTAATATGTGACTTACCCGGAAGAAATTGACAGATTGATGCTGAAAGCCTAGCCACTATTGCCTCTAAAGATGTCGGCGCCTGGTATTTATACCCGTTCTTCAAAAGCATTGTCAGCACACTCTTCCGGGTAACACTTGCATTACAACACCGAGGTGCGATTTATTTCTGAACACGCTCGTTCTTGAATTGCATTTTTTTAAGCCGCTTTGACCTATGCATAGCATGCAAGTTTACGTTATAGTGTCATATCAATGAGTTTCAAAAAAATCCTCCATATCACATTCCTTTAAACCACAAAAAAGAAAATATCCTAGAAATTAGTAACATTTTAAAATAAAATTACGGAAATTAAATACAAATATCGGTTGAATCCCACTCTCTTTTTGAACCCCTTTTCTCTCTCGCAGTCGAGCTGAAATTCGAGTCTGTTTACGTCGTCCAGAGTTCAGTTTTTTTATTCGCTACAAACTGTCTTTGTAAAGTCTTCTCATTAGCTCATTTATTGGTTAATTTGTTTAGTTTATAGTTTGCTGTAGAAATTAATGCGCAATGTATATCAATAGATAATATTGTTTTTAGAATTAATTAGCTAGTTTTTGTCAGTTTGCGTTTTGTAACGATTAGTCTTTTGGTGACGTATTGATGATGGGTGCATTCTGGGTTGTGAATGCATCGGCGATTCGATCTTGAATATTGAAGGCAGGATTGCGTCAGGTGGACTTTGGGGCTGCTGACCGGGGCGATGCTGTAATGATCTCGCTTCTTGACGGGGAAACCATTATGTTTATGTATTGTATATTATGTCAATGTGGTTTGTACGAACAAAGAAGGAAAAATAATAGAATGGAATTAAAAAATTGGATAGATATCAATATTTTTGGAATATCAGCTTTCAGTGTTATTGAACATGCATCTAAATTATTTTTTCCTCAAGTCTGACGTGCTTTTAAGCCCCTCAACACCAATTCCTCCGACTCTGTATGCTCTGCAGACTCGCCAGATTCAACACATACTCTATCCCATATCACATGAAGAAGGAGAGCTTCCTCGAGCACCTACTGCTGCTAGAAATTAATTAAGAGTCTCAAAACTAACCAAATGGCCTTTTGTCAATCTCAAGTCATGGATTGCAAGTTTTGAAATATTTTGAATACTCAACGTGAATAATCTTCACGTGAAATGGAGTTTGGGCTATGATTGTCTGCACCCAGCTTGTTTAAACAGCATCGCATATGGCAAAAAGGTCCTTCCCGTCTCTCGAGGGGCAGGCACTCTTTCCAACTCGCGATAGCCACGAGTGTTTGACCACTTCCTGCACAGCTAAGTGCCTCGTGGCACACTGGTCTCGGTCGAGACTCTCTCCTCGAGTGTCCGACCGGAGCGCGCGCTGTGGAGAGCTGATGAACTTTCAAGGGGCGGTCGCAGCAACCTGGCTAGACAATGCTTAAAGACAGGGTGAAATGGTATATTGGCAATTGGTATGAGAGGGGGGGGGGGGGGGGGGTAGAGAGATGGATTTTACCATGTTGAACTTATGCATATATGTATTTTAGAAGTGTATGTGCATTTCAGGTCAATTCAACTTCAATTAAATTCAACTTATTTTTATTCCCACAAGGACACATTATGCTATAATTAAGAGGTGGTTGCCATGACTGTGATTCAATATAATTTCAACTTATTTCATTTCAAGGAGTGGTTGCAACCACCTGGCTAGACCATGAGAAATAACAGGGTGAAATTGATGCCCGGAGGGAGGGGGGGGGGGGGCGCCGGGAGGAATATTACAAAGCAATCATACACATACTAGGGCTTCGCGAACGCAATTTGTGTTGCGTTGAAGATGAGCGTATGTAGCGGTTTGTGTATAGCGGATTAAAAGGTGCTTGCAGCAGTCACAAGAAAACCATGGAGCACCAAACCTGACCATTGCCTTCTCGAAAATTCTAATCACTTGAAAATGTATGCGGATTCTGACGTTCCTTTGTTTCTCTTCGAGGTCAACAAAGCTGATAACCAAGGAAACGAAGGAAACCGGACTCGTATTGAATCAGCCGTCAAATCACGAAAAAAACACCACACAAATGCTAATAAAAACCAATTGGAAAAACCTACCGAAATAAGATTTGCAGGCATGATAAATATGTATAAGGTCAACATGTTTAGAAGTTTTGGTGAAGTTATGTTCAGAACTTTGAAATTTACAGGGGTTCGAAATTCGGAAAAAATCGAAAAATTTCGTAAAAATTGATTTATAAAAAATTTACTGAACCGATCTTTTTCAAAAACGCATGGGGTCTAAGTTGAGAACAGAGGTAGATACTCAGAAATTTTCATCCGTGTCGGTTTAGGCGTTTGGTCTGTAGAGCGCGCACAAACACAAAAAAAAAAAAAAAAAATCATACACAAGTGACTTTTTTTTGGGGTAAGTGAAATTGAAGATTTCGCTCCGCTCGCTTCGCTCGCTACGCTCATCAATTATTTCATTTAGAAGTCTCTTTGTCGGTATGATAATACGAGATTATATTGTATTCAAATTAAGTATGGGTTCGGATTTCGAAAGGAAACTTATTTTGTAATTGGGGGACGTAGAATATGTTGTAGAAATCCCTTGCTATTACTTTCTTTTAAATATTGCATGATATGATAATGAATAGAGGTTACAGCTAAGGTCACCTTTTGTTGGTTTATTAAAGGGGGGGAGAGGAAATTCAGGTGTCATATACCTTAATATGTCAAGCCATCTATTGTTAACTTCAGAAAAAGAGAACATCTTTAGATCAATAAGATTTCGTAATTCCGTGTCTCACCTGTATAATAAATAATGTATTGATTAATTCCATATTGCAGCGACAGATCGAAGACATCGCCAGAGCAATAAAGTTTTTGAACATCCGAATCCAAGTTGGCTGTTGGGGAAGGAGGTTTGAAAAAGATCACGTTCTTGCGATCGAGATACTTTTTTAGTGATCTTAGAACTGATCGTGATCGTTTTGTGGGGAATCATTTGCACATAACTGACCCTGCCTCATTAATTTAACCATGAGGCAGGGGGAAGAGACAGTAAACGAGGACTAGGCCTCCAACTTCCAACTTATACAATTAGTGGTTCATTGTCGGACCACAATGATCCAAATGTCAATTTTTCCGAAAAAGAACTTTGAAACGAATTTGATATTTTTATACAAGCGATCTGGAATATGAATTTGTAAAAACAGAGATCACTAACTATTTTTCGAACTATCGCGGTATTTTTAAAATATAATTTTTAACGGCGATCATGATCATTTTAAAGTATCGATTCCAAAACGATATTCCCCAACGATGGCCTGATTACAGCAATCCTATTGAGAGGTGGTGTTGCCTTTTGCCTTCCAAGCCTGGGCCCGGATCCCCAAACGAGCTTTTAGTTGCGGTTTTGGCGAAAAGGAGATTTTATTCTCCCAGCAAAATCCCCAAAAATATCTTCCCTCCACAAAAAGGAGATTTCACAAGAAGTATTTTGAAATGACTCATTTAGACATTGAGATTTAGAAATTTAGACAGTTCACGACGCCCGTTTTCTCAGATTTCTTACTTCAAATTGCTAGATTTTGCGTTCATAATCAGCCAACATAATATTATACTTTTCAATTAAATTAAAATGCGTTTGTTTTTGCAGGAAAACATTTTCAAACTTAAGTGTTAAAAGTTCGAGGTGAGTATTGGATTTTGGGAGATTGGCAAAACCCCTGCTCAAGAGCAGGGTCGCTTGTTCGAACTACTGAGTTCGACCTCTGTTCGGTGGGTTGAGAGGGGGGAGGGGGTGAACCGCTAAGAGCAATCGGATACATTTTTGTGTATTTAATTTTAGTTAAAAGATTTGGAAATCACTTCAAATATTTTAAGCTGGGATTTAAACCTTTTTTTTGGAAAAATATTTTTCTTGGAAACCAATACTACACCATTCATGTTTTATGCAATATAAAGTGGATACATATTTTGTTTAAAAGAAATATTTTTTATTTTGATTCAATTGTACTTATTCTTTAGGACAAACCCATTGCCGATACTTACCGAACTCACTGGTTTCCAGGTTACCCAATGAAACAAATTTTTTTCTTTCTCGGAAACAAATAAAAAACCATTTTTGATGCCTTATGAAATATATATTTTGTGGATATATTTTGTTCAAAGAAATATTTTATATTTTGATTGAATTGAACCTATCCTTGAGGACAAACCCACTACCAATACTGACGAAACGCATCTATTATTAAGATACATTTGTCAAACTGTAGAGATTTTATTAAAAATGTATATGTTTATTTATTTGCCTAACAATTTCCGCACTTTTTATTGGAACGGCATATGCGTGTTCAATCGAAAAATAATTCATTCAGGGAAAATGTCGGGCCGTTGAGTCAGATTTCAAAAAGTCTTCAAAGAGAAATTACTATTGTGAAAATCGCAGAAGAACTTGCGAGAACTTTCGCTGTAAAAGCCAGAGTGATCGACAGTTTCTGCAACTATGTGGATTCTAAGGAAGCTTCGAGAAAATCGCAACATTGATTTCAACATTGATTTGTTGAAGTATGCAGGTAAGATTATTTCATCCGAATTCCTTATTCTTCAAAACCTTTTGAAAGAGATTTGCAGGGTATATCCCTACTTAATAAACCTCAGAAAAAAAAATAGTATAGGTGGCTGTGGTTTGGGCTTAGAAATTTTGAAAACTTACAGCGGAGGAAATTTTCAGAAGGAGCCGTTTTAGGCACTTATGAAACTGAAACAAATGACAGTGAATTCGTGGCTCGCATATGTTTAAAGGAACATTAGTGCTATTTTTAACTTTAATGCATTAACGAGTTTTTAAGACACAATCATAACCCGTCAATAGAATAAGCTTGGGTTCTGGACTGTAATATCAATTTCCATTTCAACACAATGTTAAAATAACAAAACTCTGGAAACTGTCAGTTGTAGAAAATCCTAGTTGCGGCCTGTGCCGTGTCAGCCGCAACTGTACAACGTTGTACAGAGCGCATCCTCAAAATGTTTATCCCTGGACAAATATTGGATGTCTGTCACTGTGAATGCAGCCAAGCTCAACACTAAAAAGTGAATAGTTCCACAAAGTGCTTCCGAGTGGTGTTTCAAATTTGGTATAGCCGAGTAAACGTACAATTCGTTACATAGCTGGGGGTCAATTCACGCACATCTCACTGTACCACCTTAGTCCGGGTATAACTTCACACCACCTAAGCATCAAAACCATTTAGAAAAGCGCACGGTTATATTGATATCGCCCACAAGGATTGAAAGATTACTTAAAACCTGAAGAAGAAGATAATTTACATGAAACTGACAGAACAAAATATAAACCCTGCCATAGTTATACCCGGCTCAGGGTAAGTACAGAGGGGGCTAGGAATTGGACGAGTGTTCTTTTAACTGATAAATTTGAATCATTTGACACATCTTCATCATCGTTTTTGCTTGGTTTTATGCACTATTTCATGTACCTGTTTGAGAGCCAGCAGCAAGTTTCCCTTCAAACGATTTTTAGTTATGTCCATTACACTAAAACCTTGAACAAATCGCTAAACCTCGCTAGTCCGCACTAGTCCTGCCTTCTGGCAGAATAACATGTGACTAAAGAGAGCTCGTTATACCCGGACTAAGGGGGTACAATGAGATTTACGTGAATTGGCTCCGGTACAGAGTTTGAGTACGTACACAATTAAGTTACAATTGTTTTCTTGGTACTGACGCAACTTATTGAACCGTCTCATTTCTTCCGGCTACGTTTCGGCTGTGTGTCATCGCCCCAAGGTCTCTGGCCACCAGGAGAAGGAGACAGGCACACACTCCTGAATAAGTTCATGGGGACAACCGCAAAAGCAGAGACTGTTGGTCTCCAACGCCTTGCTTTGCTTCGTACTCTTGCCCATGGGGGCGTTGACATCTTCGACTGACATCACGGTTGTTTTTGAGTGCGCAGGACTTGCCTTTTTCGAGTGCATGATCTTTGTCAAGGTATGGAAGCTGCGTGCATTCTTACAATGGCCGAATTTGGACACTTGGTCCATTTGGAACACCCTTGTTTTGTTTCATTTGAATATTTGTTTTTAAAAATATTGTATCTTTTCGTAAAGCATTGTAACGTTAACAGATGAGCTCACATATTTTCCAAGTGATGCAGTTAGATGTAATAAAATAAAATGTTGTATCTAAGAGTGTGAACGAGATTTAAGGACCCAAAACCAAGTCGATTCATATGTAATAAAATGCCTTTGTAGAGTGTCTGTTTCCTATTCCGGGCGGACCTAATTAAAACCTTAACCTCCAGAATTGTTTCGACCCAGCGACGGGATGAAATTCTCCTCCCAAACCAAGAGAGGACGGCGATCAAGGAAGAGGTTCAGAAAAGGACCAGTGTATTAATCAGCATTTTGCTTTCAGTCACTATTCTGATAACGGTGGGTCACATTGGACGTATGCCGGCCACGACTGAGGCTAATGAATTTCCCTGCAGGTACTTTCAATTAAATTTCCCACAGTATTTGCCCCCTCCCCCACCCTCCCATACCCAACCGCCGTAAGTGATGGAAGTAAATTACTACAATTCTTAGGCACATGCTTGCTTGTCTGTTTACATACAATACGTATTTTGACGGTTAGCTGATTGGCTCTTAAAAAAAAATTAGTACAAAATGTAATAGATGAATCATAATTTAATTTGCTTTGCAGATTCTGGTTTCCGATGGACCATTACGCTTCGCCCACATACGAAATCTTAACAATCCTTTTTTTACTGAGCAATAACATTGCAACTCCACAAGTGATTTTCGCTGATGCTATTATGGCCACAATCTACTTTCAAATAATCGGCAAGTTTAAGCTGCTCTGCCACGACCTGAAACGCCTCAGAGAAGATGCCGTCGAGAGCGTGCGGCGACGTCGTGAACTAAAGGACGAGGCCAACCAGAGCGTCGATCCTAAAACTGCCGGCAGCTCTGGTGCGCGCCTTTCGGGTCTAAGCCAATTGGAAGTCGCCGAAGACGAGCGAGAGAACAAACCTTACGACTGCGAAGATCTGGAAGACCTCTTTGAACCGGAAGTCGACAAGGAGATGCGTCGGCGCCTGGGCGAGTGTGTCGATCGGTACAATGAGTGTATCCGGTGAGTGGGTTTTAACGCCTCATCAAAAATGCCAATGTTGATTGCTTTGAAAAAAGAGCTTTTATGATTAATATTATTACTTACCTATGAACATTTTAATCTGCGGTTTTCATTCATAATTCGGTCAAAATCGCGAGAGAAATAATTAAATCACACATGGCCTCCGTGTACAACTTCCTCAGTTCACAATTGCATCCGCTATTAACTACCACGCCCATCTTTAACGCAACACAAATTGCGTTCGAGAAGCCCTTGTCTTAAGGTAACCTAACAGGATCCTCCACTTCCAGACTAGTGGAGGCGTTCTAATCTACATTCGCTCCGGTATTAGCGTTCACGCTTGTGTGCAGCGTTGTGTCGTTGCTGGCAGGCATATTCTTGATCACCATCTCTTCGGACAAGGAAATCATCGACAAAAACGGGAAGGCAAGTATTAAATGTTGAGTCTAATATTCGGGTCGCTCGGCCCGATCAATTATCCGGCAAGCAGGAGGTCCCGAGCTCGTGTCCCAGCTCGGGTGCACATTTTTCCAGCTTCGCTTCCCTGCCATATTAATGTTGTATAGTTCCAAAAATACGCTCAATTAAAATATCACGATAGTTGTTGAAGTAAATTTCCGTGCCAAAGTTCTTCCGGATAATTCTGGATATGAGTGAGAGAAAAAAATATACCTGCATTGTGTGAAAATGCTTTTTTTAAGCATTATGTATGATAAATAAGAAACGAAGAAAAGACAGGACATAGATGTTAATGCGAAAATGTAGAAGGGTCAAGACACCAAAAACCCATAACAGTACTAGTGTTCATATAGGAAGCCGATTTAATGCTGACACTTGATTGTGTTACTGTGTTAATGTTTAATGCTTGACACTTGACTCTTTTATATTCTGGAATCTACCCTTTTCTTTATGCACACTTCAAGGGCCAGTATCCACATTTTCACTTCTTTACTGTTGCATCAGATTTGCCTTGGTTTTAGATTTGTAAATAACACTTTTATTCCACGCTCACAAAGCGAATGATTTTTAGAGTTGCTCTTCTGACTAAATATTTTGTTATCTCTTGAGACCAATTTCAAACAAAAATCAACATTTAAAAATAGTTTTATTAATAATATATGGATATATGGATATTTTTCTTGGAAACAAAAAAATTGAAACCATTCTTTGGATATTATATAACTATGAATTATTTGGTTGATATTTCGATCACAAGACATGTTTTTGAATATGATCTATTGTTGGGGACAAACACAACACTCCTTACCAAATACATCGATTTTTGCGATACCGCAGTCGAACGGGTAGTTATTCTATGAATTATTTAAATTATTTCAAGTGGCCTAAGATAATTACACATCGTTTGTTTGAACGGTTTGCGAGTCTAAATTAAAATTTAATGCATTCTGGGAAAGGGTCCGGACTTGCACAGTTTCGAAAAGTCTTCAAAGAGAATTTTCCCATTGTAAAAATCACAGAGTGCATGCGCCTACTTTCGCATTTAAGAGCCGAGGTTGACGGCTGGGTCGTAAGACACTATGTGGATCCTAAGGAGACTGCGGGAAAATCACAACTTTGACCTCAGCATTGATTTGTTGAAGTGTGTAGGTAAGATTATTTCATCCGAACACTTTAATTACTACTTTATTTGCAAATATTATTCAAAGTTTTTTGAATGAGATTACTTAGTACTACCATAATACCACCCTATACGTAAATCACGTCCATAATGTATTGGTAGGTCAACGAAGTGGTAGCGGGAGGAAGAATTCATGAACATAAAGTGCACACTGATATGTAGGATTCGAAACATTTTAAAGGCAGGAAATAAATGTAATTCATGAAAGTAAGTTTTACCACAAAAACGTGAGGTGCATTCTTCTCGGCTTCAAACTCTTTTCTGGATATCGGAATTTGGCTTATTATTTTCAATGAAAAGGTATTTTACACTTGGTAGGTTGACTTTTGTCTCTTTATTTCATAGAATTTGTATCAACGAACGTCACTCACGCCAAACAACAGCTACAGGAACCATTGCACAATAAGTAGTAATTGATTTGGTACATTTGGAAACACATTTTTATCATAAAACAATGTTCTACGTTGCTTTTATTATACGCATGGGAGCGGAGCATATGAAAACCTCTTGAGATGATTCAAGACATTACTGAAGTCTGCAACCGACGTTAATAATATTTCAAATTCTTGCAATGTCGTCTTGCTCAAACATGTTTTTGAAACAGTAAAAAACTCATGCTTTAGACTTGAGATTTACTTCCATTACAATATAATGATGTTGAATAACTTAACTATCTAGAAACTGAAAAATCTGAAACACGTAATAGTTGTGGAAAATCTTAGAAGCGGGCGGCCTGTCGCCAATCGCCATGGTACCTGCCCATGGTATGCGGCGGGCGGCCATGTGCCTTTTCTCGCTAACAAAATAACTTCTCTGACAAGTTGAAAGGTAATATGGTCGACACAATCCCAAGCTAATTATATGTATATTTATTTCTACCCCACGCCGCCTGCGGCGCTCCTTCGATTAGCGCCAAGATTTGAGAAGAGTATCTCGTATTATAATTTTTTATTGTTTATAGTATTGTGAGAATTTTTCTAAAAAGTCACCTAATATACTCCATTTCACGTTAAGAAGGGGACTTTTCCGCTTCCTCAAAGACCCGTCTGCCTCTAGGAATGAGGTTAGAGTCTCAAACTGCTCCGCCTCAATACATTGCTTGTAAGTTTTTAACTCTTCGGACGAAATGCTTGGACTAACAGGATGCTTCATTTTTCCCTTGCAAGAATTTTGAAAGGCCATCAGAGTGCTGGAAATAAACATTCTGAAGTGGCAATTTTGGAGTGACAACGTTCTTCCATCCGGTGCTCAAATTTTCTTATATCTGGGGCCTGGGCTTGTACTCTTTTTCACGGGGCTGCTCTAATATGTTACCCCCCCCCCCCCCCCACCTAAAACGTACTGTCTAAGATGGAAAACCTACGTGAAAGCTTTGATTTCTTTGAAATGATGATTTCTTTGAAAGCTTTGAGACCAAATCTCTACAGAGATTTGGTCTTCATTTTGAACAAGCACATGATAAAGATATGCTTTTTACTAAAGATCACCCTTTCCCTACTTATAAAATAAGATATGCTTTTTACTAAATATCACCCTTTCCCCACTTATAAAATTGCGCATCATCTTTAAAATTCCGACTTCTGCCAGACTAATTTCACGGCTCAAACTAAAGAGTTAACTTCTTTTTCTATCGTTTTGACGTTCAATGGCAGCCGCCCTTCAATTTAAAAAATTGACACTTAAACAGAAGAATAGCTCACTAGCGCCACCACAATAGTTTTGCGTGAAACGCAGGGATGCCGTTCTTGAACCCACAAAAGAAGTACCCTTCTATTTATCCGAACTACCAAGAATATTTTTAACCTACTCATTTCCTCCGGTTACGTATCGGTACTACATACCTATCACCACTATCTTTTCCCTTCTCAAGGTCTCTGGCCACCTGGAGAAGAAGACAAGCCTACGCTCCTGGATAGATTCCTTGAGACCACCGCCAAGGCCTTTGTGGTCGTCAACGCCTTGGTATGCCTCATACTCCTGCCCATGGAGGCGTTGACATCCGCTACGAACGACCTCACAGTCGTTTTTGAGTGCATAGGATTTTCGTTTATTACGGGCATGATCATTGTAAAGGTATGGTAACTGAACGCATTCTCTCATATTGTGCACAAAAAAAGTTAATAGACCTTTGACATAATTCTTTGCGAAGGGGTAGAGTATAATATGTACCTCTTTCAGGGCCGAATCTAGGCGTAAGCGACGTCGGCGGCCGCTTAAGGCGGCACTTTTCTAGGGGCGGCATTTTCGCTGCTGCAATTCGAATTTTAAAATAAATATATTTGTTTTCAAAATTTTCCTTGTATTTCCGGTACATGTATCGTGAATTCTTACATTTTAAACAAAATAACATGTCATACCAATGGTACGCACGTTGACTGGAACACCAAATGAAACCAATTCATGTTTAGGTAGAATTTGAGCTTTATCACAGAGGACGGCATTCGTCCAAAGACTGACGGATTCTGATTAATTAGTAAGGCTAGTAACGAGTACTGCGTGATAACATGACCAGGTAAACTTAATGGGTTAGGTAGTAAACCCGCATAATATGTATTTTTACGCACGAAATTGAGACACATGAAACTCAACGAAGAATAAAGGTAGAAAGCAATAACCGGGGACAGCAAAGCAGTATTATTCAGTCGAGCTGCTGCTCTTACCGTGGTCGTTTCGTCTGGGTGGGGGGGGGGGGGGGGGATATTTTGTGTTGTGATTGATGAGCGTAGCGAGCGAAGCGAAATCTTCAATTTCACTACTTGTAAAAAAGCACTTGTGTGTTTTTTGTTTTTTGTTTGTATGTGTGTTTGCGCGCGCTCTAGAGACCAAACGCCTGCTTCCCCATTTCCCAATTTTAAATATAGCTCCTTTTTCTGATTAGAAGGAGAGGGGTATGGAGGATTTTCTTGATAATCGCAGATGATCTCAGTTGAGAACAAAAATAGACACCATGAAAATTACATGGCAATCAAAACAGGCGTTTGGTATGTAGAGCGCGCGCAAACACACACACAAACAAACATACTCAGGTGTTTTTTGTTACCAGAATAGTGGAATTGAAGATTTCGCTTCGCTCGCTACGCTCTCATTAACATGATGATATTTTATTCGAGTTAAACGATCCATAAAACACAAACAAGAATTAAATTATAACATTTCAAACTGAAACATTTATTGTGTATATCCCGTTGTGTTGGGGGGGGGGGGGGGGGGGGAGGCTGCAAAATGAATCTCGCTTAAGCCTGGAAAACATGTCGGTAATGCCCTGACCGACTTAAGACACTTTAGAACACTTTAGAACACTTTTCATTACCAAAATTTCATGATGCACTAGGATTAATTTGCCGCGTCTCCCTGAATAACAAAAACAGGGAATTCCTAATGTCTCATGTAATCAAAAAACTTTCTTGACAATGTATGGCTACAAAAAATATCACGTAGCATATTTTCTTTAACGTGGGGGGTATCCCGATTCCCAAGGCAAAAGAATATCCAAATAGTATTTATTTAAAGTCAAACTATAAGTGACAGCCCAAAACAAAACAGTTTTGTTAAACGCATTTTGCAGAACTGCTGTTTCCTATACCGGAAGGACCGGATTAAAGCGTTGACGTGCAGCATTCTGTCGACGAAGCGACGAGACAAAATCCTCCTCCCAAACAAAGAAAGAATGGCGATCAAGAGAGAGGTTCAGAAGAGGACAAACATTTTAGTCTGCCTATCGATTTTAGACACCATCCTGTTTACGGTGGGCCATTTTGGACGAATCCCGTCCATGCTTGAGGCAAAAAAATTTCCTATCAGGTATAATATCGTTAAAAAATTCGATCCAATATTCGATCCAAAATATCCTATATACGCTGTCAATTAAATGACGCACTGTCTTGTGCTTTCGCCCACAACCCCCAATCTCTCCCTATAACCACCGTTACTGTCAAAGAAATGGTTCCCATTCTTTCTGTGTATATTAAAATGAATTTCATAAATAGCCAGCTGAGTGCCAGCTGAGAATGAACCACTGACTTGCGCTTTGCAGATTCTGGTTTCCGATAGACAAGACGGTTTCGCCTACTTACGGAATCCTTTTAGTTATTTCTATAATAAACGGCTGCATTTTAATTTCACATGCGGCTTTCGCTAATATCTTTGTGGTCACAGCCGTGTTCCATTTAATCGGCAAGTTTAAGCTGCTCTGCCATGACCTGACGCACATCAAAGAGGACGCCATCGAGAGTGTGCGGCTACGTCACGAACTAAAGAACGAGGCCCGCCAGAGCGTCGATTCGGAAACTGCCGGGAGCTCAAAGCTTACAAATCTGAGCCATCTAGTAGTCGCCAAACCAGACCCTTCCGAATATCGGGGCGCCGTTAAGACCCTAAACCGTTTAAAAGTCTACATTGACGAGCAAGCGGGCCGACCTGAAGTCTCTAAAGATCAGGATGCCCTTACGACCCTAAACCGTTTGCAAGTATCCGATGACAAACGAATTCACAACCCTGGTGCCTCAAAAGATCTGGGCCCTATAAAGACTCTAAACCGTTTGGAAGTCGACATTGACGAGCAGAAGGATACACCTGAGGCCTCCGAAGAGCAGCGCGACCGAATCGAGCCGGAAGTCGTCGAGGAGATGCGTCGGCGCCTGGGCGAGTGTGTGGATCGGTACCGGAAGTGCATCCGGTGAGTTGGTGTCAAAATCTCGTCAATAATGTGACATGCAGGCCGATTTTTATATATTAGTGTTTTTGGTACAATAACCATTAGTTTACAATTTGGAGCGAGGCAGAGATCGGCCGGTAGACCTACTCATCCTTCATTTACTGATCATTTTAAATGTTTGAATGGAATAATATATTTAGAGGAGTATTTACTTTTTGGATTGATTGCGGCAGGTTTTTCGGTAGGAGTGGGGGTTAACGAATTTTCTGACCGAGGAACTCCAATATACTTTCGTGGTGCTTTTCCTAATAGTGGAGGTAACCTAATTGTATCTTCCTCTTCTAGAACAACGCATGCGTTCGAATCGACCTTCGCTCCTGCATCAATGTTGTTGCTAATGTGCAGCGTTGTACCGTTGCTGGCGGGCATTTTATTTTTTACTATCACCATGGGTCAAGATATCGTGGACAACACCGGGAAAGCAAGTATTTTTATTTCAATAAGTGCACACTATGCCTTAATTTAAAAGTGCGCGATAGTGTGACGGAATGTGTGCGAAAGAGTGTGAGCTTTGATGAAATTGAGGAAAGTGACAACCATTAACTCTTTTGATAGAAAATAATTTAAAAAAATACCTTCTTACAATGAAATAAAAAAAGAAACTATAATTTTTTGTGGCTCCGTACAGTTCCTTTACCACAGAATTCATGTAAGATTTAAATACGAAAAAAGGAAAATGCATATAATATAATGAAGTGTAAAGACAATCTATGCGCCCCACGTTTTTACGTTTGGGGGAGGTGGAGGGGGGTTGTGAGGCTGCGCTCCCCCCCCCCCCCCTTCCCTAATTCCCTAACCCACGCATTGGTTCACCTTCCGAGCATTCTCACACTTACACAGTAACAGCTTATTTCGGAAAATTTGAAAAATACACTTTTTGCAGAGTTTCAGTATTTTTCCTGATGTTCACATTTCAGACAATGTGGTCATTTATGTGTGGTTTGAAGGAGAAGGGAAAATAAGAGATATACTCAACATTTGAGAGAATGTATTTTCACGGACAACTAGTCTGTGTACCAAAATCAGCTCGAACGGATGACAGGAATTACAGCCGTCGCAAGATTTGGCCGGCTAGTGAGTGAGTGAGTGAGTGAGTGAGTGAGTGAGTGAGTGAGTGAGTGAGTGAATGAGTGAGTGTTAAGTAGTTGATTTTATGCAAACAAAAATTAATATGTTTTTCAGATAATCCACATCACAAAACTCGACTTGGTTGTGGGCTTTACATCATTTATATTCAAGTCCGTCTTTGAGTTCTTCGTCATCTGCTTTCTGAGCGATTCGATCACATCGGAGGTATGGGATGTATCGAAACTTAGTATGAACCCACAAGCCCATCAATCACAATGCGCATCGGTCACAGTTTTCTTTCCCTCGTTTCCAACCTCAAAGGGGAAGAGCAAAACACATTCTTACACACATCCTCAAACACATCCTATAGTCGAGTTCACGGGAAGTTACGTAGATCTTTGCAGCTACCGGGAAGCAGGCAGGATGAACTAAAGGATGGCGCACGATCTGTCGATCTCGGGATTTGATTCCTGCAGGAAACTGATCTTTATGATTCCATTTAGTTTTTTGAGTCGCTCGAAATAGTTTTTATGCTAAGGCAATTTTTGTGACGCACATGTTTCCACCTTTTCACACGCATTTATGAAAAATGAGTCAAACACATCGACTCGTATTTGAACATGAATTTACTGAGCAAGATTGTTGTATCTTTCTTGAGGCATTGTAATTTTATATAATGTGGTTGGCTCAAATAACATTGGAGCTGATGTGCCGTTTAAAAAAACATTGCGATGATGATCTACGTTAAGCACCAGTTAGAGGGCCAAGCAAGCATGTATATTTTGTTGTCTTATATTAACGTCGCACAAATATCATGCAATAGAAAGAAAACAGCCACATAGCGTAGCTTCATACAACCCTTTTGCTTCTTAATCTAACATAAAGTGCCTCTCCGTTGATTTAACATTCAAGCAGGCATGGTCATTTATTTTCTATGGCACAACTGTGAAACTCTCACTCATTTCAATATGTAGGCAAAGTTGAATCTTAAATGAAGTGATCCTACACCCTGCCATCAAATTTAATTATTCCACAGCATGCCATTAGTGTAATACCCCGTGAACCACCTGTTTTTCACACACTGACACCACTGTAATGAGCTAAACATGCTCATCCCACTTGTGATCCCACTTGCTGCCACCAATGTAATGATCCCATACCCCGCCACCAATGTAATGATCCATCACACTACCAACAATGTTATGATCCCACACACTGCCATAAATGTAATGATTCCAAACACTTACACCAATGTAATGATCCCTAGCTACAACACTAATGCAGTGATCCCCCTTACTGCTACCAAAGTAATGATATTGCCACCAATGTTTAAAGATACCAATCACTGCCACCAATGTAATGCCATGTATGGTCTTTTCATCATCCCCATTAATTTCTTTATGCCGCCGATTAGAATGACCGAGTCCGGGACGCCATGTTCGGCTGCGACTGGTTCGACCAATCAGAGAGCTTCAAGCGGAGCATGCGCATTGTGATGTCTACCAGCAACAGTCCGCTGGTACTTCGTGTGGCTGGATTCGTTCCTCTGACGCAGGAGACTTTCCTAGGGGTGAGTTTACAGGAAAATAAGGTTATGGAAAATAATGTAGACTCCAGACATTGCCTTGTTAATCATCCATACTATGACCATTACGACCGTCGGAGGATCAATGGGACAGCCTGCGGATAATTTCACCAGTAGGTTTTCTAGCAGCAGGGGGTCGATTTGATAATAGTAATACAGCTCTCCCTCTATACGTGAAAGATGCTTCAGTTATCGTTTTTATTTGATTTATTATTATTGTCCAAAAATGCCATCTTTTTTAACTTCTCGTTAAAATCTTTGTTTACACAAATGACATGCCAACAGCCAATCACATGCAGCGAATGTAGGTTTTTGCTTCTAGTAGATATCTATCTCAACTAAGAGATAGTTTTATTTGCTTAGTTTAAGCTTATAGATTAGTTATAGTTTCTTTATTTGCACTGCAAATTAAGCAGTGCACTAATATAAAAATGTTTTGAAACAGTGTGACGAAATTATATAATATGATGTAACTTGTACAAATGTATTTTGATATTTATATGTATTAAATGTATGACATAATCATTTAATTGCTTCTGAAAAATTATTAAAAGAAACATCAGGCAAATTTGAACAATGTTGTAATAATCTAAAAATTCCTAAACATATTCAGTGTAGAGTCAAAGGTTTCTTAACACCGTCAAAAATGTAAAAGGCTAGGAGCATGGCGGATTGATAGGCGATTACTGATAATATGTATATAATCAAATTTGTTTCCGTTTGCAGGTTTTGAACTTGGCCTTTTCATATTACATGGAAATAAGTACCGTTGTCAACAATAACAAAGGCTCATAATACTACTGAGGGTCGTGAACGTAACATCTCCGTTTACTCCGTTATACTATTTTCAAGGGCCGAAAAAGCAGAACGAGAAGTTTCATTGATGACAGACGATTTTTAATGAATCAAGCGTCAAATTAAAATTCTCAACATTTTACGAAAGAGCATGCAAGGACGCAACTGTTTAAATTCTGCCTGTGCCTTGTATAGCGAACATGTTATTGTTGCCCTACAATTAACTCAAAATTACTTAATTCAAAATGACTACCCGGCAAAACCAACGAAAGTAATGTCAACTAGGTTTCTTTTAAATGAAAATATTTATGTCAACAACTTTTTCACAATGTTTGCGTCTCTCTCAACGATCATCATTAAAGTTAACACGGCCAATCAGATTCTTACCGCGTCTCACAATCTTCACCATGGGACTTCACCATTGGATTGTGCAATGTATACGTATTGAGTTAAATAAAAAATTCAAACTTGTGCACAAATATTTTCCCATCCCATTCTCCCAGTACAAAAGTACGAAAACCTGTAAATCAATTAAATACATCCCGGCTTAAATTCTTCGTCACGAAATTCCCTTGTTGGCTTTCCCGACTTCTGATGATAAATTTCCCGCACTACTCGCCCGTCGGACATCCGCGCCGAATCTCAACAATGGCGTCGGTGTCGATGTCCGGCGTCGGCGTCGGCATCAGAGATTAAATCCGTATTCATGTCCGTATTTGTAACGTATTTTCCTTTTCTGAACATGGATCCGATTTTCCTGGCTGGTTTGAAGATCATTAGCTGAATAATTGGATGGTTTAAAATCAGTATTTAAGATTCTTGTTAAGTTTGAAGATTTTGGCAGATACATCCAAATAAGATGAGCAATAAGAATAACGAATAAAACAGTTAAAACATTGGGAAAAATATTTTGGAAGTGCACACAATTGACGCAAACAGTAAAGTAAAGGGAGCAACGATAAGAATAGTGAATAAGCGAGTTGGAATATTCTCACTTTTTGCTACTATTCTTATTTCAACCAATCACAGAGCTGCATTTTTAGCAAAAACACTGTTCATCAAACAAATTGTTGTAGTCACGCCAACGTTTTGAAGATATTATGCTTTCACAGACAGCTGTCAGTGACTGTATGCCGTATGGACCAATGCTATACTCACGTATTGTGTAGTGGGGGTTGAGGGAAATAATTGGTTAGGGTGAAGGGGGTTCATTTTTAATATTATTTATTATACACGACAGATGATTTTATGTTGTCCTCACACTGAAAAGATAAGTTTTACATGTTTTTCTCGCCATTTGAGAATATATTTTGTTTATAATGTAAGTATACAAAAATACTTTTATTGGAAACAAAGATATAAAGCCATACTTCGGATGTGATATCATTTATTTAGTGGATATTTTGTTCACAAGACATATTTTTCGAGAACAAACCCAACTATTCTTTCCAAATACCTACATCGATTTTTGGGATAACACAGTCAAACGGACAGTTACTATATAAATTATTTAAATTTTTCTAGTGGCCTTAGAAGGTTTGCGTGTTTCAATTGAAAAGTAATTCCTTCTGGGAAAGTGTCCGGACTTTTCATCAAGTTTCGAAAAGTCTTTAACGAGAATTTCCATGGTAAAAATCACAGTACAATTTGCGACTACATTCGCAGTGAGAGCCGAAGTGATCGGCTTTATCGTCAGACAATATGTGGATCCTAAGGAAGGTGCGGGAGAATCACAACTTTGACCTCAACATTGATTTGTTGAAGTATGTAGGTAAGATTTATTGGGTACCGTACCACCCCACTTAAATCAAGCTCGTAATGTATTGGCAAGAGGCCCAAGTATTTATTTTCTTAGACTTATGTCTACTATATCCTAACTTTAGCACTAGATTTGAAAAAAAATATTTCTAACTGGGATTTGAATGCTAAATCAAAAGTCTCACTGGTTTCTCGACGTTTCGTAACATATACTAGTTACTTTATCAAACAAATACTTTCACCCTTGATAAAGTAACTAGTATGTGTTACGAAACGTCGGGAAACCCGTGAGACTTTTGATTTAGCATTCAAATCCCAGTTTGAAATAGTTTTTTTCAACGCCGAAGTGTTAGTTTATAGGGAGGAGGGGGTAGAGTTCAACGGTAAATCAGCGAAAAATGAATGAATCTAAAATGTTTGGATTCAGGAAATGTATTGTAATTCATGACAGTAAATTATATTACCATAAAAAGCGTGGGGTGCATTCTTCTAAGCTTGAAACTCTTTTCAAGCCCTAACTACAACCGCATTTTAATTTCAATTAATTGTTATTTCACAATGATACTAGGCTTTTTATTTCGTAGAATATGCATTAAACGTACGTCACTCATGCATTTTTAGTAAGAAATTATTGTTTGAAATAAATAATTCCGTGTTTCTTTTATTTTTCATGGGAGCAGAGCATTTGAATACCTCTTGAGATGATTCGAGGCATTAATGTGTCAGATTTTTAAAAATCTACCTTTCGAATTCTGTCAATTCTGTTTTGCTTCATAATGTTTTAAAACAATTAAAATAAAATACTGCCTACTTAAGCTAGTGGCTTCAAATTTATAATGCACGCATAGTCTTTGTATATTGAGAGAAAAGTGATGGAAAACAGCTGTGTTTTTGCAAATCCTATGCTAAACGGTTAGGGAAATAGCCAAACTAGAACTTGGCATATCTCAGATACCTCACTAAATTTGTCGATATTCATTTCGATGATACAATAATGAACTTATATTGAAAGTTTAAAAATATCTAGGCAAACCTAAACAGGAGGATAGCTCACTAGCGCCACCACAATAGTTTTGCGTGAAACGCAGGGATGCCATGCTTGAAACCACAAAATAAGTGCACTTCTTTTTATCAAAACTCCCAAGAATCAACCAACTCATTTCTTACGGTAACGTTTCGGTAATACCTAAGCCAGACCACTGTCTATCTTCCTCCCGAGGTCTCTGGCCACCAGGAGAAGGACACAAGCCTACGCTCAGGGATAGATTCCTTGAGACCACCGTCAAGGCCTTCTTGGTCGTCAACTCCTTGATATGCCTCATACTCATGCCCATGGAGGTGTTGACATCCTCTACGAACGACCTCACAGTCATTTTTGAGTGCGCAGGATTTACCTTTATTGTGGGCATGATCATTGTCAAGGTATGTCAGCTTCATGCATTCTCTCACATTATGCTCAAACAAGTTAATTGACCTAAGGCATGATAATGCTCTACGAAGGGGTAGGGTAAATGTACTACTTTTGAATACTTTTGAAAACTTTTCAATACCCAAATTTCAAGATGCACTAGGATTAATTTGCCGAGTCTCCCTGAATAACAAAAACGGGATGTTCCCAACGTCGCATTTAATCATAAAAACTCTCTTTACATGCAGTAATTTTCTTGGTATGTATGGCTAAAAAATGATGACGTAGCTGATTTTCCTTAAGACGGGGGGGGGTATACCCCGTGGCATAAGAATTTCTATTCAGATAAACTATAAGTGACGGCCCAAAACAAAACAGTTTTGTTTAACGCATTTTGCAGAGTGGCTGTTTCCTATTCCGGGCGGACCGAATTAAAGCGTTGACGTCCAGCATTCTGTCGACGAAGCGACGAGACAAAATCCTCCTCCCAAACAAAGAAAGGACGGCGATCATGGCAGAGGTTCAGAAGAGGACAAACTTCTTCGTCGGCCTATCGATTTTGGCCACCACTCTGTTTTTGGTGGGCCATTTGGGACGAATCCCGTCCATGCTTGAGGCAAAAAAATATCCCTCCAGGTAAATCATCGTAGAAATATTTCTCAATTCCATCCCAATTATCCATTATAAGCTTTCCAAAAGATTACGTACGGCCTTATGCTACCATTCCCAATCCCCATTCCCACCATCAAGTCCTAAACCACAATTTTTAACTGAAGTCGATTCCTATTCCTTCAGTGTTTATAAAATTTATTTAAAAGTCAGCTGAGAGCCAGCTGAGAATGAATCACTGACATGCGCTTTGCAGATTCTGGTTTCCGATAGACAAAACGGTTTCGCCTACTTACGAACTCCTATTCGTTATTTCTACAATAAACGGCTGCATTTTAATTTCACATACCACATTCGTTGATACCTTTTTGGTCACATCCGTGTTCCATTTAATCGGCATGTTTAAGCTGCTCTGCCATGACCTGACGCACATCAAAGAGGACGCCATCGAGAGTGTGCGGCTACGTCACGAACTAAAGGACGAGGCCAATCAGAGCGTCGATCCGAAAACTGCCAAGAGCTCAAAGCTTACAGTTCTAAGCCATCTGGTAGTCGCCATTGATGAGCAAATGGACAAACCAGACCCCTCCGAAGATTGGGGTGCCGTTAAGACCCTGAACCGATTGGAAGTCTCAATGGACGAGCAAAAGGACCGACCTGACGCCTTCAAAGATCAGGATGCCCTTACGACCCTAAAACATTTGGAAGTCTCCAATGACGTGCAGAAGGACAGACCTGACGCCTCCAAAGATAAGAATGCCCTTGCGACACTAAACCGTTTAGAAGTATCCTTCGACGCACGAATGGACAAACCTGGTACCTCTAAAGATCAGGGCGATATAAAGACTCAAACCCGTTTGGAAGTCGCCATTGACGAACAGAAGGACACACCTGAGGCCTCCGAAGAGCAGGGCGACCGAATCGAGTCGGAAGTCGTCGAGGAGATGCGTCGGCGCCTGGGCGAGTGTGTGGATCGGTACTGGAAGTGCATCTGGTGAGTCTGTGTCAACGCCTTGTCAATAATGGGATATGCAGACCAATACTTGTAGTGTTATTCGTACTTACCAATAGCATTTGTTTACATATCGTCGTGAGGTAGACATCGTCCGGTTGATGTTTTACTCATCCTTCATTTACTGATAATTTTAAATTTTAGGTTCGAATATATTTAGGGGTATATTTCCTTGCAGGCGTGAACGTCTGCGGTAGGTCTTTCGGCAGGAATGGAGATTAACGGATTATTAGACTGTAAACTCAAGTATATTTTCGTGGTGCTTTTCCTAATTGTGAAAGTCCCCTGATTATATCTTCCACTTCTAGTACAGCGCATGCGTTCGAATCGACATTCGCACCCGTATCGGCGTTGTTGCTCATGTGCTGCGTTGTGCCGCTGTTGGCGGGCATTTTCTTTGTCACTATCGCCACTGAAGGCCAGGATATCGTGGACAACACCGGGAAAGCAAGTATTTTTATTTTTATTAGTTCACACATTGCGTTCAATTAACAGTGCGGGAGTTTGCGACAGTCTGTGTGTGAGGGAGTGTGAACTTTATTTTATTTGAGAAAAGGGACAACAAAAAATAAAAATAAAAAACTATTTAAAAAAAAATTACAAAATAATTTTTTCTATCCCCATTAATACTTAACCCTATACAAAATACATATAAGATTTAAAAACGAAAAACGTGGTGTGCATGTAATAGAATGACGTGTAAAGTCAATCTATGCGACGTACGTTTTTTCGTTTTAGGTTTCCGTCTTTCGTGGAAGAGGGGATTGGGGGGCGCAGCCCCACAAACCCCCCTCCACGACATCAACATCACAAAACGGGAACAACTTCACATTTTTCTTATTGAGAGGCTGCGCCCCCCCCCCAAACTCCCGCATTGATTCTCCTACCTTGCATTCTCACACATACACAGTATCAGGTAATTTTGGGTAAATTAGAAAACTCACTTTTTGCAGAGTTTCAGTATTTTTCCGAATTTTCCCAATTTCATATTTGTGCTCATATGTGTGATTTGAAGAGGGACACGTAATTGCAAATATTATTACCGATAACTAGCCTGCGTACCAAATTTCAGCTCGATCAGTTCACTGAAAGCGTAACTCACTATCTTTGCTGTAGCAAGATTTTCCCGGTGTGTGAGTGAGCGAGAGAGTGTGTGAGTGAGCGAGAGAGTGAGTGAGTGAGTGAGTGAGATAGTGAGTGAGTGAGTAACCACAAAACCGAAATTATTATAAATTAGTTATTGATTTGTCGATTTAAGCTAACAAAAATTGGTATGTTCTTTAGATAATCCACATCACAAAACTCGAATTGATCTTGGGGTTCACTACATTGGTAATCACGACCGCCTTTGAGTTCTTCGTCAACTGCTTTCTGGGCGACGCGATCACATCGGAGGTATGGGCTGTATCAAAACTAATTTTGAAAACCCTAGCTCCAAAAATCGGCACAGGCGAAGATACGAACCGCAGAACCTTGCGATGATGATCTACGTTAAGAACCAATGAGAGGGCCAAGCAATCATGTATATTTTTGTTGTCTAATATTTAAGTCGCACAAATATCATGCAATGAAGAAAACAGACACATATCGTAGCTTCATGCAAATCGTTTGCTTCTTAATCTAACGTAAAGTTCCTCTGCGTTGATTTTAACACTCCAAAGGCCAAGGTAATTTATTTTCGCTGGCACTAACTTAAAACACTCACCCATTGAAATATATGTGAAAAAGGTGAATCTTTAATGTAAAGATCGCACACCTAGCCGCCAAAGACGTGATCCCACACGCTGACACCAATTAAGTGATCCCACATCATGCCACCAATGTAATGATCCCACTCACTCCCCACAGTGAAATTATCCCCCACACGGCCAGCAATGGAATTATCCTATACACACTGCCAGCAATGGAATAATCCCCCACACTGCCAGCAATGGAATGATCCCCCACGCTGCCAGCAATGGAATGATCCCCCACACTGCCAGCAATGGAATTATCCCCCACACTGCCAGCAATGGAATTATCCTATATACACTGCCAGCAATGGAATTATCCCACACACCGCCATCGTTGATATGGTATGGTCCTTTCTTAATCCCGATCCCGTTTTCTATGCCACCGATCAGAATGACAGAGTCCGGGACGCCATGTTCGGCTGCGACTGGTTCGACCAATCAGAGAGCTTCAAACGAAGCATCCGCATTGTGATGTCTACCAGCAACAGTCCGCTGGTACTTCGTGTTGCTGGATTCGTTCCTCTGACGCAGGAGACTTTCCTAGGGGTAAGTTTAAAGGAAAATAAGGTTATGGAAAATAATGTAGACTCCAGACATTGCCTTGTCAATCATCCATACTATGACCATTACGACCGTCGGAGAATCAATGGGACGGCCTGCGAATAATTTCACCAGTAGGTTTTCTAGCAGCAGGGGGTCGCTTTGATAATAATAATACAGCTCTCCCTCTAAACGTGAAAGATGCAACTGATTGCGTTTTTTTATTTCTGTTTGCATCTTTTTTTTACACAAATGACATGCCAAGATGCCAACTAAGAGATGAAAATCTTGGTAAAATCAGGCAGAATTAAACTTTGTAAACTTTGCTAAACTTTGTGGAATCAAAAAATACCTATACTCATATCCATTTTAGAGTGTAAGGTTTTGTTACTCTGCCAGAAATGTTAGCAGTTACCCAATTTTAGGCTAGAAGCATGCCGGATCTAGAAGATTTCTGATAACATCACAGATATAAGGTTACCCAGATTTTCCACTCCCATACACAAACATGGCTATACGCGACAAAGCCCTCCGCCCGCAGAAATAGTTTCTCCGGGAGTCATGGGATGGAGCCACTGTTTGTTGTTTTATCAAATGTAACCAATGTAACTGTAACCACCGTTGGAACAATGGGTCCCTTGATTATATCATAGAGTAATTAAACCTAACTCTATGATTATATTGAACTTGTGCCATGGCCTGGTAGATGAAGCCATAACTGTAACCACGCCTGAGGAACATTGGGTCCCTTGATTATGATTAGAAAACTTAGTTTTTATGTTTCAAAGAGTCTGTACGTTCGACTGTCCCCAAACAGTATGAGAATTTTTAGACTTAAATAATAAATAAATAAAAAATAAATAATCGATCTTGGGCCACGGCCTGGTAGATGATGTTAAAACATTTAGCCAACGCACCCCAGCGATCGTCGGCGAAATTACTAGCATCAAATTTTTGCCGTAGTCAAAGCTAGGTATGGTAGAATATCTGGGTAGCCTTATATCTGTGATAATGTGTATATTCAAATTTGTTTCCGCTTGCAGGTTTTGAACTTGGCCTATTCGTACTACATGGCAATAAGAACCGTTATCAACAATAGCAAAGGCTCCTAATGCTACATCTCCGTTAAATCTCCCATTATATTATTTTCAACAGACGAAAAAGCAGAACGAGAAGTTTCATTGATGACAAACGATTTTGACAAATTAAAATTCTAAAAATTTTACAAAAAGCATGCAAGGACGCAACTGCTTAAACTCTGCCTGTGCCTTGTATGGCGAACATGTTATTGTTGTTTCCCTACAAATCACTCAAAACAACTTTATTTTAAATTACATACCCTGTGAAACCAAAAAAAGTGAATTTAGTTTTGAAAAAAAGTGAAATTAAAACAGAAGTATTTTTAATGAAAATATTGGTGCAAACAACATTTTCACAATTCGCCAAGTGTTGAGGTAGAGCACCCGATTATTTCCTTTTGCTCGCTTCTCTCTCTACGTTCATCAAGACAGTTAACCCTGCCAACCATATACTACCCGTAGTCTTACAATCTTCACCAGGTGACTTCTCCATTTGCTTCTGAAATTAATGCACAATGCGTTGAATAAAAAATAATTTACAAATATTTGTCATCAAAACTTCACCCGTCCCATCCTTCCTGCATAGAAGTACGAAAACCTGTAAATCAATTAAATGCATCCTGGTGAACCACGGTGCAGGGAACGGACAACCGAAACGACTCACACCCCTTTATTTGAAAATACCACAGCCGACGTGAAAATTCCAGGCTAAAACTTTTCGCCACGAATTTCCCTCGTTGGCTTTCCCGACGTCCGATGATACATTTCCCGCACTACTCGCCCGTCGGAAATCCGCGCCGAATCTCAACAATGGCGTCGGTGTCGATGACCAGCGTCGGCGTCGGCGTCGGCGTCGGCGTCGGCGTTGGCGTCGGCAGCAGAGAATAAATCCGCATTCATTTCCATATCCGTGGGACACGTGTGTACGCTCACAAAAATACTTTCACTTTTGCCTCATCGATGTATTATTTCTTTGAAAAAGTGTCAAAATTATCAAATAAAGCATATTTCACATTTGCAAAAAAAATTAGCTTTGAAGGCTAATTAAAACCAAAAAAACTCTAACAGAAACTAGTTTTTCTTCTTCAATGGTGATAGCTCTACTGATATTTATAGCGCTAACAAAAGAACCAGTTGATTTATCCTGCTTCGAGACATTCTTTTGATTCTGCCAAAGAAGGCTCGCTAAAATACTGAAATCCTAAATAATGAAATATAGAAAAAGCAGACACGAGTCTAGAAAACATATTATCACACATTAGAGAGTTTCGCAAAAATTGGTACTTCAATTCAACGTTGATAACATGACATTCACACGTTTTTATGCACGTCATATTTTCTTTCGGATACATGTTGCCGCTTATGGGGCCTGAATTAGTGGTGACCTATTTACCGGCTTTATTAAATTGCAGGGATGATATTCATGGCGCAGATCAAATGAATGCTTGCATCATGATTCATGGATAATCGAGATTCTTAATTGAGTTGCAGGATATGGTTCACTTAGATCAGGAGAGGCGCTAGTACGTATACACGTCTACGGGAACAGCGTTGCATGTTTGCATTCGAGCCCCTTTCAGAGTGGCTCGGCGTTGAATAAATTGAAGAGATCTGCCAGTAAAACTATGATGGATCGGCTGCTGAAAGCGCGTTTCCATCAATGTCTCACATGGGGTAGAAAAACAACATCACAGGCTCATTTTGCTTTGTACCTTCCTATAAACGTGCTGCCGTTGTAGATATGGTATACCTAGTGAGCCTATTTGGGCTAGAGGGAGGCCATCTCTGCGCATGGGAGCCATGTGTTTACCAACTTGAACTATTCAACAGCCCTTTCAGCAGTAGTTTATACGTTACGAACTTACCTTTACAATTGTGTACATAATATACGTATAGATATGAAAAGGACTATGAGAAACTCAACTGCCACGTGCGTCGTGATCAACTTGGTAAAAACATGGCGTCCGTATAGTTTGGAATTCGAACAGCCAATAGAAAAGTGTTGTCATGTTGGCCACTCTCTAACCGTACATAGGCTCTCTAGGTATACCTACCTATATAGGCATAGTCTCTCAGCGATGCAGGTATATGAAGTATAATATTGAGATTTCAGTGAACTCTCTAAAGTTGGTTGACAATGGAAAGTGTAATATGAGTGACTGGATTGCTGTGTGATATGTGTTTTTTTCGTTTCGATTTTTTTTTTCCAAGCAGGTGAATGGAAAGAGATAATGAAATCTGGGGTTAGTTTATTTCTTTCGAGGGTCGACAGAGATAGATTGACGTGGAGTTTATGAAGAGTGAACTGCGATAATGAATCAGATGTAGTAAAATCATTTTAGAGGGTAGTATTTTTCGCACCAGCTTTGGAAAATTTTGTGTGACTGAATATATGTACGCCCATGTGTGGGCGTTCTAAAATGAAGTACAGAGTCGAAGGAAACATGTTGACAGTGAGTGCTGATGTCACTTTTATTGATGGGAGCTTGTGACTTTAGCTCGTTTAGGGATTGGAATGTGTATAGAACTGGAATAGATTATTTTCGAGTTTTGTTGGTCCCGTTAGTGAACTGGCCTACATTTTTAAAGCATTATTATTTGTTCAATATCTTGAACAGGCCTACATTTTTAGAGCTATATTATTTGTTCAGTAACTTGAACTGGCCTACATTTTTATAGCATTATTATTCGTTCAATATCTTCAACTGGCCTACATTTTTATAGCAAATTATTATTTGTTCAATATCCTAATCAAGTATGAAGGCCGTAGGAAACAAGCATATCATCGTTCGCCACACCTTGCTTTCTGCCTTGAACTTAGACCCTGAATTTGATCGAATCTGTAGGAACGATTCTAGAATCTCAAGGAAATATGATCTTTCTATTTTCTAAATGCACAAAAGTCAGTGTAAACATATGCAGGTGTGTTTATTGCTATTTCTCCTTATACATTAATTGGTCCTCGGAACAACAAGACACGTGGATATAAAACTTATTCACTAAACAAATATTAGCATCAAACACTTAAACAATCTTACGTCAACATTTACTTTTTTAAAGGAACCAATAGTATTGCTATAGTGATATTTTAGGAACATTTTGTTTATAGTTTGATTATTCCTCCATTTTCCATAATCTTTGAACCACAGTGCATTGCATTGTATTGAGTTGTCAACAGTAGAATCAATCTGTCGTGCGCCTTTGTTCCTCTTTCTCCCATGCACGTGCTGTATCCTCGAAATGTGGCATCGCTTTCCATCCAACTTGACGTGACCATAATTTCAAACACCTGCGACAACCCGAAATACCAACCGAACGAATTGTAACAATGTGTACAGTTGCACGGAAATTGAAAAAGTACGTTCACGTTTCCCTCTTTACATTTACAGGTTTTATAAACCTTGTCACTAACGCTATTCACTATAAGAGAAATCCTAGCATTGTTCCGTTCAATTTTCGGGCATCAGTGTACCTATTCTGACTTCAGAGATGGCTGAAGAAAGATCGGAAATGTGCATTTCTTTTTCTACTATACTATCGACATAACGGACATTTAAACCAGGGTAAATTTACTCCGAGGCACGCTCATTTTAACTTCAGCTACAGTTCAGGATAAAATCGATCACTGAACTGAACTGATCACTAGCAGTAAGTTAAAAATGAGATGGAAAACCTAGCGGACGACTTAATAAATTAGCTGTTTGACCGAGAGCGTTTTGTTTTTGCGTTTGTAAAGATCAATTATCATTCATATTTTTACCTTACAAAAGCTGAAAATGTATACATAAACTTCTTACGAGGCACCACGAATCAGTTTCCTGTGACACATCCCGAAACACATCCCGACCACCCAGTCGCTCCTTCAGAGGACACAGCACATGCACGGCATCCCACCACCTCTCTCGCCGGCGTCGCGACGTCTACGCCGGAGTGTCGTCCTTGGAGACGACGGTGCGCTCGCTGGTCGCCGAGACGCTGTCGCCCTTGGACTTGGGCGGGGCAGGGGCGCCGAGCAGCCACGGACAGCGCTCCTGGATCTCCTTCCTGACGCGCGGGAACAGAAATGGTGTCCGTTTTTTGCCAACAGTTCGAGGATTCCGTATGGATATCGTCGCGTTCCGACCAAAAGTGAGGCGTGTAACGAGAGGTAGATTCTCATATAGCGGCTCACTCATAAAGCGGCTTTGACCCTATTAAATTTCTTAGACCCATGTCTATGTTCTATCTGTAGCACTAATTTTGAAAAAAACTATTTCACACTGGGGTTTGAATGGTTAGTAAATGTCTCACTGGTTTTCCTATTGCATTTGAACCAATTGAGCATTTGAAACACTGTTTTGGGTCCCTGTTGTTTCCGCAAACTATTAGATATTCTAGCCTAGTATGATGCGGTGCCTGCACAAAGACTGGCGAACAACAAAACCAAGAGCTGGCCATCGTTAAACCTCGTCCCTTTGACACACTGTGTTGAGGCTGTCCCTGTGGCACTCTATATGCTCCCGTTGAGTGTCAGGTTAATGCTACTGACAAGCCTGCAATTAAGTCTGAACTCTGGCCATGACTAGCGCGTATACCGTGCCCCTGTCATAGCCACCGCTTAAAGGGCTTGTCTCTCCGGGCTCACGGTTCAACTTTGCACTAGTGTGAATTTCGGCACATAAACATCAAAGACTCATTAAACAGATTAATGAGGATCCACCCATGTTTTTGACAGTCTCGTTACCGCCAGAATAACAAATGCTGCACACTTTCCAAGTTGTTGCCGCATGCACGCGGGAACAGGCGCGAATCAACAGTGCGTTGCGATTCAACTGATGGAATAACGCCCGCAAGTAATTATAATGTGTGTAAACATATACTTACACAATGATGTTTGTCTAGTTGGTTTACAATAGTGTGACTCGGCGCCTACAATTGCGATTCGCTGTTCGCTAAGCCATTATTAATTTGTTGTGTTGTAACGAGCGAGCGTTGGGTTTAAAGGTTAGAGTATGAACAAGGTCCCCCGTGGGGGGGAGGGGGGGGGGCGAACACGATTCACGTAAAGTTTTACACGCGGGATCTCAAATTAAAAGGTAGAAACACGTTTCCTAGCGTGGAGACTACACTATAGTCGGATCAAACCAGAGAATAAGTGTTTTGTCCGGCGTTTTCTCCAATAACTCATACCAGCACGCAGCCTTAAAGCCGAGGGTTTGGTGATGATTCCGGGACTGGCATGCAAATGGCAATTAGCAAATTTGGTTGAAGGATCTGTTAAATGATGCACAAACGACCTGTTAGCGGCAACTGATAATCCGTTTTTTCTGGTTGGACCCGAGTTTAAGTAGAGGCATTATTATGCAGACGGAAATAAACTTGAGACGCTTCAAGCAGCTTGTTATATTATATTTTGCTCTTGACGTAGAATTACGTCTTGTAATTCTCACAATCCTTTTTGTGCTTTTTATCAAGGAAACGCCTTCGCAGTCTGGATAATTTTCATAAAATGTTTACTATTTTCTTCAGAAACCAGACCTATGTGATTATTCCGAGGTGAACACAATGGAGTTAACTAAATGTCAAGTGAAATTTCCTTTCTAAGCTCAAAAACGGCACTCTGACGTCACTGGGCTCTTTTCTCGTGCCCTGGAAAGATCTGAAGTCGTACAGTTATAGAAACCAGAATTAAGTTTTTCATTTGAGCTTTATAATAAATACTGCTAACCACACAGTTCATTTAATCAGAGTTTCATTTTATACTGCATTTCTTTTCCCAATGTAAAGTTCATTAAAGGAGTTATACTTTTTCAAAAATCTTCTTCTTTCATAGTTCCTAGTTGAATGTGTACCCGGCTGGAAGAACCGCCTTCCTTCAGCCGAGGTTCCGAGTTGAGACAAACACAAACCCAGTGGTTCAACAGGTAAAGCAAGATAGATCGATAGCCTTTCCAAGCCAAATCTCAGTCGAATCTGATTGGCCCATTCCTAAGTTATACTTAATACATTAGCGTTAAGTTTCGAGTTAGCAATCGTTAACGTTAACGTCCTTGTTTCGTTAACGTTACGGTTACGGTTACGGAGCATTGTGAACGGTAATGCATTCATCCAGCCAAACGTTGCGGTTACAGCTAAGTTTACTGCTAATTTTTGTTGTGAATGGACCTCAAGCGTCACGTACGTACCTGTACCGCGGATGGTTGATGGCATAGAGCCAGGGGTCAACGCAGGAGACCACTTTGGCGGCCACTGCAGGGATCATGGTCACCACCGGCGTCAGCATGGCCCTGGAGGAAAAACGACATGTCCATCAGGGGACAAGACGGTCACAAGATGAACGAGATTCTAAAAAATACCATATTGATGGTTAGTACCTTTCTACCGTAATCATCATAAAATATAATGTTCAAAATGAGCCATTTATATGTTTTGAAAAATCTGGCAGAAGTAATGTAAATACTAAATATGAAACTTAAATCTTTAAAAAGTTATTTATTTTCATCTAATTATTATAGTATAGCTGATTTCGATCTTATAATTACAGAAATTAAATTAAAAAATGTAAACGAACAACAACCGGCTGTATGATAGTTTTTTGTGCTTATTTAATAATATTAGGTTCTGTCACGTAGTTTAGTTGAAAAATTTGATGTCAGATTGTGTGACGGTACATTTTTCACTTCCTCACAAAATGGGTAAATGTGAGATTTTGCGATACATATTTTTTTATTTTCTGATGAATTAAACCGAGCACTGACAACAGTTTCTGGCAAGGCCATGCGACACCTGGTTCACCCGCGGCTGCCTTCTAGGCTAGGTTAGCTTCGTCTTCAGTTTAGCATCCAAAGCCAGTCAAGGCCATGCGGCACCGGGTTCACCCTCGCCGCCTTCAAGTCTATTCACATGCTTTCAAGGCCATGCGGCACCGGGTTCACCCTCGCTGCCTTCAAGCCTAGACAAGCTTAGTCTTGGCAACTAGCGAAGGCCAAGCGGAACCGGATTCATCATCGGCTGCCTCCCAATCTCGGCAAGCCTCGTCTTCAATCTGGCACTCAATAGCAGTCAAGGTCATACGACGAAATTAATTGTCTTGCTGTGAAATTGGCCATGTCCAATGTGTAGCATTGACCTGCTAGCAGCACGGGATGCCGACGACGCTGGCGGGCAAGCAAGGGTGCTTGGCCGAGTAACCGTGAGCGCCCCCGCTCCGACAATCGCCTGCGAGTGCCGGTGGGAGATTGTGACTATCTCATTTATCATGCGGCTATCTTATCGTAATATATTATTTTGATTTACTATACTAGGAAACGCTGCCAAAGTGTTCGCGTTGAAAGTGAGCGTAGCTGTTTGGAGCAGATAAGTCGAATGCAGAACGTCGTAAAAACCGGTGTGTTAATTAGTATTTCCGAATTAGGTCACATAAAAAGTCACAATACATTTTTTGGACAAATTTGGAAAAATTTTAACTTTGAGATAAAATTTACGAATTTTTCCTATAATTATCCTCATTTCGAATATTGATATTTTTTCTGGTTTGAAGGGGAAGGGTACGGAGGATTTTCTTGAAAAAGGCAGGGGGTCTAATTTGAGAAGAAAAGTAGACATCCTGAACATTTCCTGGCAATCGAAGCAGGCGTTTGGTATGTAGAGCGCGCGCAATCACACATACAAAACACACACACACACACACACAAAAGTGTTTTTTTTACCAGAAGTAAAATTGAAGATTTCGCTTCGCTCGCTACGCTCACCAATTATACATCGATATCTCAGAAGATGACACGAATGCGTCTCGTGGCCGACCATTTTTTAAAATCATCATGCTCGATTCAGTACCTAATATGAGTGCATAACTTCATGCTAGTGTCACTATTTGCAAGATTTGACCCAATCATTGGACTAACAGACCGATACAACCACTACCACTACACTGACTTGTTGCCGAACGCTCCCACCAGCGCCACAATCGCGTACGGAGTCCACGAGCAGAGAAACAAGAAGAAGATCGTGAACGCCAGCTTGGCGATCCGGATCTCCACCGACTCCTGGTTGTCATCGGTATTGGCTTGCAGCGACTTGACGTTCATCTTCTTCGCCTGCGCACGCAGCATCTGCTCGTGCCGCGAGACGTGGCCGAAGAGTTGCCAGTAGAAGACGACGATGAGCAGCAAGGGGAAGGCGTACGCCCAGGCGAAGATGCTGAGGACGAACATCTGGGTGCCGTCGCCCTCGGTCAGGTAGTCGAACGAGCAGGTCGTCAGGAAGCCTTCGGGGATGAATTGGTTCCAGATGCGGAAAAGGGGCAGCACCGAGAAGGGAGTCGCCCACAGCCAGGTGAGAGTCACGAGGGCGATCACCTGCAGATCGAGAAGCGTCGAGGGTGACTTGCTTAGATATTTCGAAGTGTTGAAGATTTGTTTTGGTTATAGTCTTTTGAGCTGGGCAAGATTAATGAGTCGCTTTGAGTTAGTTCCCAGAACGGGATGAAATCGTTTCCTTATCAGGTCGTTCTAGAGTTAAAATATTATTCGGTTAAAAAATCCCACAGCACGTGTTCAGAACGAGTATGAGCCGAAAAAAATTTAAATTACAATTTGCGTTTTGGGTGCCCATAATTGGAGTCTCACTGATGTTCAATACACAAAAGCCGGAGAACCAGGCTTTGATCCCCATGTCTACACTGCAAAAACAACTACCTATCAGTTATTCATAAGGCGTCGCATCATTAAAACTGCTAAGATCTGAAATTAATACTCACACAGCCTTCTGCCAATATAACTTGGTCGTAAGAGACAATGTATAACAGCTCCAGTGTCTTACAATATTTGTTACCTCTGCTAGGTTAAGCGTTTTCACCCTTCGAATAATATTAATTCCACGGCATCCTTTTGGCGGTTGCCATTACAAATAACTTACCTCCTGATTTTACTCTGAGTTGAGGAACTTGTAAAACCAGCCATTTGTAGGCTGAACTCAAATTAATCCAAATGTACCTGTTTCATGCCGAGCCTGCCGTCCAGAGGGAAAGCGATCGTCCGGTATCGATCGAACGCGATGGCTGCGTTGTTGATGGACGAACCCATGCCGGAAACTGCGCCGAGCAGCGCGTAGACGTCGCATCCGGTCTGCCAGCCGATCGGCCGACGGATGAACGAGCTCATGATGAGCATCGGCATCTCCATCATCATCAGGATGTCGAACAGCGCCTGATTCACGACGAACAGGTTCGACGGCGTCCGCAGCGGCTTCGATCTGCACAAGAATGTGAGGGCCACATGGGATAAGCTTCGATCATTGTTAGCCGGGATATGCAACTTGCAATTAGCGCCCTCTAGATGCCGTTCAATCCCCTAGTTTGTTTATTTTAATAATTTGTATCCGCTTTTAAGTTTTAACATAACGTGAAAACCGACACCACACATCATTCATACAGTAAGAGCTGGCACGGCATACTAGTTGTCTATCCCGTACCGGAGCAGTGAACGAAGGGATAAGGGCGTCAGTTAAAACAGCGTGGCGTCGCCATCGTTTTTTGTATTTGGAAGTCGCAGCTTTGGAGGCGATAATGGATTGCGCGTGGAGGAATTTGACTGGCTTGATTGATTTGTGGTGTTTACTGGCCCGTGAATTCTGTCTCGCTGATTGCCTCGGTATAAATGACCAGGTGCTGGAAGGCTCTCTAATATCCTACCATCATTAACCGGATATCACTTATTCTTGTCTCTTCTATGCAGGACGTTTTACTATATTGTTTCTCACATTCGGATGTTAACGTCAAACTGTTCTTCTACACCTGCCCAGTGCCCCGAGGCGCTGACAAAATAACCTGAAACGCACTGTAACAAATCCTCAACAAATATGTCCTCCAATTGTCCAGAGACTGAAGCGATTCTGAGATATGAGAGAAGTTGACTGGAGAGACGCAAGCCGAGATATTGATTTAAAAATGTAATTACGAATATAGATGCATAGTACAGGGCAAGCTCTGTGCCTCGATCGAGCTGAGAGACGACCCACTTACTGGTTCCGAGATATTAATCAAGACCTGGGTAAAAGGTAAAATATCGAATGTTTACATCTACTAACAATTCCCAAACAAATAGCAGAATCAGGAAATCGTATAACAAGCTGTGTCCTACTAGCACATGGCACAGAAACTGAAATAAATGAAACGAGAGCAAAGTTTACAACTTTCAACTTCCAACAACCAGGGGCGGACTGGCCTCTAGGGGAGCGGGGTTGCTATCTCAACTTGGGCTGTTGACTTCCGGGCCTCTGCCGGTCATTGAAAAATAAAAATAAAAATAAAAATCTCTGTTTTGTTTATTTTCTAGCGGCAACAAGTCCTAGTACGTCTCAGGTTCTTTTGGCAGCGCCCCCGGGATATTGGTCAGGTACTGCAACTTTGTACAGCCTTTGCTAAAGATAGCAGTGGTTCGCTGCCAGCTCCATCAAAAAGGTTCGGGAAAAAGGGGCTGCTACCTGTTTCGCAATCAATTTGAGTGTTTTTAAGCAGAATTAAGATTTCGTAAATCTCTAGGAATATTATTTTTACGACTGAGTTTATTGATCATTCATAAGATTTGTATAGGTATGTCATGTTATTATAATTAATGACCAAGCAGCAAAGACCGCACCGGACCAATTACTGATTAGAAAACAAGTTATCCAGACCGACATCGGCCAACTCTACACAACGGGAGAGTATAAGGGGTATGCAAAACGAGGGTTCTCGCGGAAATTTAAAAAAAGCTCTGTGGACTTCCCAACCTGAGACGTAGGTACTATAGAAGTACGTAATTCGACCTCAACGTAATTCGACCCTTTCCATAACGCTATTGCCTCGCCGCCGATGCCACCGCTTGTTGACTACGAGTTTCGATGAATTTACAATGTTTTGTTTTGGCTCCGGTCATTGATTCCGCGTTCAATTAAGTACATACCTACATCAAGCTCGAAATAATGCGCATTGCCCTGGCCCTTGTCGAATACCTGCAGTCGACGATCTCAACCCGCGAAGGTAATACGTATTTTTAATTTGTGTGCAAAGAGTGTGTGTGTGTGTGCTAACTTAACTTGATCATGGATAACCCTGCATTTTCGGAGCCCTCAAGGTAAGATCAGCACGTTACAAACGTGGTGTGGTGTTAATTGTTTTGATAGTCTGGCCATCAATTAACATTTAACGATTATAAAAGTTGGAAATCAGCGTAAAATATTCGTAGAGCAAAGGAAAAAGACAGTTGTACAAGCACAAGTCCAGAGATGAAATGCGCGGGGATACCTGCGTACGCTACGAAAGCATGGCTGGTCATGCTGACAGCCTCTTCTACAAGTTGCAACTTTTACAACTCGGCTAGGCATCCACAAACTAATAAATATTAATTCATGTTCTTCGAATTAGCTCAGGTAAAATAAATTTTTAAATAACTTCCACTTAAATAGGTACTGATTAACGAGTCGATTGCACACCTTTGTGATTTTGATACCACAAATGTGATTATACCTGTTAAAGCATAGGCAGTGTAACAGTTAACAATTGATTTGTCCGATCACCCTCTTGATTCTTGAAACAATCGCCCCCCCCCCTGCGTAACTTTTCGCAACGGTTACGCTCGCCGTAATCCGTTCTGATTGATAAAATCCCCATTGCTACCGATCAACATATTTCCTTGGCACGCAGGTTAAAACTACCACAATCACTACAAACCAGGACCTGGATTCATGAAGGACGGTTAAAGAAATAAGAAAAATTGGGATTAAAATCGAGGTTATTTTTCTTTCAGCCAACCAGATTCAATATGCAGTGAATTTGTGTGGTAATCACCATGATATAAAAACAACTTTACCCCCGGGGTTGTGAAAACCCCGCTTCGTGAATCCAAGCCCATGGCAGTACAGTCACTACCAATGACAGGTTAAAAACTTAAACACGTCCCCTAACTGGCATCTAACTCACACGGCGAAGATGCCGATGACGACGCCGTTGCCGATGAGCGAAACGATCATGAGCACGAAGTAGATGAGGCCCATGCTGCCGTACCAAATGATGCCGGGCTCCTCGTATTGGCGCCAATGGGGATGCACGAGGTAGCTGTGCTCTGTCGGGATGTTCCAGCCCAGCATTTTCACCTCGTCGAATCCACTGGAAGGAAAGCGTCTTCGAGGTGTTAATGACGACGAATTTGGTGCAAGGCCAGATGCGTGAAGCTGGGTTTACAGGCAGCAATGTCAGTGACACGATGTCACGAACATTGACTCTGCACCAATCAGACACAATCACTGACATCGACATCAGAGTCGTTGATTGGTCCAGAGCGCATGATCATCACACTGTGTCACTGACATTGCTAGCTCTAAACCCAGCTTGAGGATCGTATACAATCGGCAAAGGGACAAAAATCTGCGCTGGGAGTCTTTATTTTTAACTCATTAGAATCTGTTCAGATGCGTGACCTGAAAACTGAAGTAGCGTTGAACTGGACTTATAAATCGTGCTAACAACTCGTGCAATGAAATGGTTAGTAAATAGTAATTGAGCTGGATTTTGTTTCGCGGTTGAAATAATTCTAGCTTAAACGCAATAATAAATGTAATTTAGTGACTCGAATAGATTTTAAACGAAAAGTGAAATAATGTGCAACAACCTTGATCAGTTGATAACAATATAAGTAAATATGTGCCGAAAAGATAGCACTCGTATAAACCATGTCACGGAAAGATGTGATTAAGTGTACTTATACCCAAAAATAGCAGCCTGCAACGCTTCCTTATATCCCGAGGCACTCGCTATCGCCTGTCAGCTGGACATTCGAATTGCACAAGATATACAATCTCTTCTGTGCAACCATTGGTGTGCTCTGGCTGTCCGTGCTCCCGTGCTTCATGTCATTTTCGTATGGCATATTCACTAGGCATATTATAAAGAAAATAGAAAAGCGTTTTCTTGCGGCAGAAGCCCGATTCTTATAAAAACACTATTCATCACGTAAAACTATTCACCTAATGATATGTTAACAGTTAAATAGTGATTAACCATAGATTACTTTTGTGCAAATAATGGAAAATGGCATAAAGTTAGTTTTCATTAATAAATTATGAGAAAGTAAGCTCCGCAGCGGCTCTGTACTCAATTTTACTCTCAGAATGAGAATATGGTTAAATATCAAAAGCTATATTTTCCAAAAGAACACCCTGCTGCTAAAGGTCTAAAAACATACCATAACGAAGACATTTGTTGTGCAAAATGACCTATAGGTTGAAGCTCAAAAAAAAATTAAAAAAATATATATACATTTGTTTGCCTAAAATCAATGTTCAAGTATCCCCTACAATATTTGCTGTCATAAAATATGCTTTTCGACTCTTCAAATCATAGTAGATTCCTTTTTCTTGGGTAGGTGAAATCAAAAAATGCCGAAATGAAGAACAGCTTCAACTCTCGAATGACAGTTTTAAGCAACGCACCCGTGAACGTTCTTGGGATCGCTATAGGCCATCGCCAGCGGTCCCGGCAGCTGATCGGTGGCGTTCATGGCGGCGGCGACGGCGTCGTCGACGTCGACGGCAGCAGTGCCAAACGGAGGCTGCCCTTCGTCGCGGCACTGACACGTTAATGTATCCCACTCGTCTTTATACCGGCGGCGGCGACGACGACGGTGACAACGACAACGATTTTCGTACAGTGATTGACGGCACTTTGGTGGCTTCTGAGATTTCTCAGGGGTATCAATTGGGATCTGTTGGAAGTGCTTTTATGGACATCGCTTTCTGTCAGTGAAGCATGCGACTTAAAATGGTCAATACACACCAATGCTTTCGAGCCCGTGGGCTGAGTCCGTCAGATTCTAAAGCGCAGTGTGTATTGCGAATCCGTCTCGTTCTCGGCCTCTCGGAGCGTTTCGGGCTCCGACGGGCCCAGCCCACGGGCTCGAAAGCGCAGTGTGTATTGCGAATCCGTCTCGTTCTCGGCCTCTCGGAGCGTTTCGGGCTCCGACGGGCTCGGACAGACCCAGCCCACGGGCTCGAAAGCGTGGAAAAAGCGTAATGTGTACTGGATATTATTTTATTTGTAAGAGATATATGATAATTGCGTGAAAAAGCTTTGCAGATCAGATAACGAAAATTTGAGCATATAGCTGTCACCAATTGTTATCATTAAAAATTGCATTTACGTTATTGCGTGAAGAAAGGATCCACAAAATATATTATGCCACACAATATAAGGAGAAGATTAAGAAAAATATAGACAAAATTCTTTGATTTACAAATGGAAATAAAGTACCATATATTTTCGGATTTTTATTTTATTAACGCATAAATTCAACACAATACAAAATAAAGAAACATTTCACAGAGAGGAATTGCAGCATAAAAACTGCATACTGGTTTAAAATTGGAGATAAACAATAGAGCAGACATTTTGTATGTAGCTTAACTAGAATCTGTATTTTCCACAACCACAAAGAAATACTCCTCGTTGACCAGAACGTTGAACACCAGAAATTCATGGAAATTTTAGCAACACATATGGGTTGCCTAGAAGAAGAGAAAATGAACAATTGCTTCATGCAGTGATGATAAAATTTACTCCGTAATCCCTAGTACCAGAAAGAAGGAATACGATGTATATTGTTTATACATAAAGAAAGATTAATTAACATCGAAGTATGCTGAACAATTTACTTTGATGGTTCATTTCTAATATTTCGATTTAATAAAGCATGACGTCATGTTCGCCACTCTGTCATAGATTCGCTGATTGGTGGCAGAGCCAATGCGCATGACATCGTGTCACCGACATTGCCTAGCTGTAAACCCAGGTCTGAGCTCGCACACCTCGATCCCAGTTTTGGCCACCCCTGTCCCAGCGATGCACTTCACAATGTCGTGATCCAAATCAATCTTAATCAGATTTCTTTGTCGTCGGTGCATCATGTCCGCGCTGCAGTTTACCGACGGGCAGATTGCACCGGACAGGTTGTCGAGTGCAGGTCGAGCAACGCCCCCTCTTGCCCCCCGCGTGCCTCCAGATTCCAGGAACAGGATTACGGGGATTACAAGGAAAGAGAGAAAAACACCTCGGCAAAGACTATATATGGCGTATACTTAAGACTTTTCACTTATCATTTTCAGCGATGCAGCGAGAACGTGTACTGCTTCTTAAAGTGCAAGCTCTGCAGCGTGCACTTTCTTATAATGCACCTCTAAGCACGATCCATTCGGAAGAAAACACCGAGTGAAACTTGATTAACTGACTTGGTAATCTCTTCGGCGAAGCGAAAAGTACTAACTTCGGTAAAATACTTAAACATAGACCGATTAAACTTATTATTACAGTGGTAGCTTATTTTTTTCAACGATTAACGTATTTTAATCTTAGTCTACCCCATCTCACCTCTTTTGAGGTTTACTTTTGACAGTCTTTTGGGAGAAACAATGCTCGAAGTAGCCGCAATTAAAGATTCATGACTCTACAGATAAATAAGTTTTACGAAGGAAAAGGTAAATGCGCTATTTTGAAGAAACGAACTGCAGCTAGGCAAATGTGTGAAACTTTAAAAGTTTCCAATCTTCTAACCCGTGCATCCTGATAGGAAACATCAAATTCGATATTTTAAAAACTTTTTGCTCTTGGCTTCACCAGGGAGTTCCTTTATTCAAACAAAACTCTTGCAAATTCGTTAAGTGAAGTTATTGGCTACCGACTATTCGGAGCGAACTGTTTCCAGCCAATAAAAGTGCCAAAAATGAGACTAGACTAGACTGTGAATTCCTTAAAATATAAATACAAAAATGCCCATTTCATGCATGGTATAATAGTTATGATAATTATAAAAATAATATAAAAACGACGGAATTGACTTGTGGCGCAGGCCATAGACTGGCCCATTCCGCCGAACCTTCTTGCGCGAATCGCGAAGGGTTCGCGAAAGCTTCGCGAAGGTTTCGCAAAGGTTTCGCAAAGGTTCGTGCGGCTCGACGACGTCCTCTCAGAGAATGCAAATGTTCTGCGTGTACTTGAACTCCTCGACGACGGGCTCGGGTTCGTGCGCTCTGCAATCACCCCAGCGAAGCGAACAGCGTGAAAGCCAGCGTCTTTCGGAATTACACGGTTTTCAGAGATAACTAGATTCAACCCCGCATGCTAAACGACTAGTTAAGGATTTAACAACCCTTTTCCTTAACGTCAAGGCATCTGATAGGCTCTCGAACGGCCTGACGGATTGTTAATTCTTTGACCAGACATTGGAGTTTTGGGGATTTGGTTTAGGGATTTTTAGGGCCATATTACACTAGGGTTGTAACCCGCTGATCCTAGGCCTTCTTATCGCAAATTTACTATCACCACCAATGAAACAAAACCATTTAGAGGGCCATGGATCGGCAGGTTGCAAACCCGATGGAATGTGGCCTTCAGCGGTCCGTTAAGAGTCTGATAGCAACAAATAACAGGCTTTCCTTGGACGTTGCCAAGAAAACAACAAGATAGCCGTAACAGACTCTTAGTTATTAAACGTGCCACTGAAAACTCGAGTCTAAAGCGCTTGACTTCGGCCCGAGGCGACCAAGCGAGCTTCAACTGACAGTCTGAAGCTGGTTCACAGGCTTCATACAGGACGTGAGCTGTCAAGACTCCCTGGCTGAACTACACAAACTGTCGGCAAGGATCCAGCCTCGAGTGGTCGTCTCTTTGCAGCAGCATTGATATTTGCATCACATCCACTTATTAATAAACATAAAGTACACCCGTTGAAAGTCGAATATTCCAGAAACAGCGAAAAAAAAATTGAAAATCCTCAACCAGGTTTGTCAAAGTTCAATGTCACCGAACTACTTAGTTTTTAGGAACATATTTGGCAGCAACACACCCTCACACCACCAAAACCAGGCACTGGCTTTACCGGCTGTACTAAACCAGGCAATGGCAATAAACACCTTTATCGGTGATTGTTCGTTAGGTTTCATGTTTGATCAAAGTCTTTGGATCACAGCGACGTCAATTCCAGTAACCATAAGACCACTAAATTCTCCGCCACCCTCAGCTCCACCACCCCAGAGTCGAAGCCCGCACCCCGCCACCCCCAAAGCCAGCGAACGAGGAGGGAGCGAAGCAGTCCCCGGATAAGCGCACCAGTCTAGAGGTTTACCGGGCCAGCATGAGCCGCTTGAAGATGAGTCGGATCGGTGCCTCCACTGACAGGTAGAGGCCCAGCGAAATGATCAGCGACCAGCAGATGTCAGCCATCGCCAGGCTTGTCTGGAACACGACGAGGAGTCGGTCAGGGGAAGGGCGTTATCACGAACTTGACAAAGATTAGCTTTTGTTGCCGGATTACAGTTGTAAAACAATTAATACTCTATATACAGTGATCACACCGATTACGTTCATCACAATGGCTTACTCGTTAGTGCGTTTTTTTAAATAACATTTTCGTTCATAGACTTGCAGTTATTTTCTCAAAAGCGAAATGTGATCAGGTAACAGTGAGGAGCCTTTCATTGGATTTCAGATTTTTGGATTGAGCCTAGGTTAGGTGTATTGTGGCTTCTTATGCTAATTTAGGACCCTTAACTTACCTTAAATAACTTTTATTCGTTAGTACGTTTTTAAGAAAAATGAAGTGTTAATGCTACTATCATTTTTTGCAACCAATGTGTTTAGTTTTGCTTGCAAATAATGACATGGTTGACCATAGGAACTAGTTTTGATCATCAGAAAACAATGTCCTTTTTTCCAAGATATTTTTTTAAAACTGGGAACCTAACAGCTGAGTCAATATACCATCCTCTCGATCTGAGGGATTCATCGACGAAATCACGAATACTACTTACTAATGGGAGTGCGACATGCAATAAGAAGACATCTGCATTGCTGCCTACAATCCCTCCTCTAGCTTTTCTCCAGAGCACAAATCTGATCATTTGCATTAGAGAATGCGGACACCAACCCAATAACGCTTTCAGCTCTGGTAATCACATGCGCATAGAGTTTACCGGGCATTAGTTGCCACAAAACATTGTACCTTTCTGTAAAAAACGCATGGATCCATTTAAACCTGCATGTCTTCCGGCCTTTAAGGCAGGGTTAGGTCGAAAAAACCCAGCCCGAAAAAACCCGAAAAGCCCGAAAAACACATGGACATTCCAAGAAAACGCCGGGTTTTTGCCAACCCTGCTTTTCGTTCTCGGTGACAGCACTGGCAGGATCCGTCAGAGGCTCTGAGTTAAAGTATTCGTCTCAGTTCTGGTACTTACGACGTTCATGACGTTGATGTGCTCTGGATTGCGCATGCTCGCAGAGTGGATGGTCTGGATGGCCATGTGGACCAAGTACTGACTGTAGACGAGCTTGCTGAGCGAGATCATCGGCGACCACGAGAGGAACGCGCCGATCATGGCTGGAAGGACGAAGACGGGGGCACAAAGATGCCGTTATAGTCACTACACATTACGCTTTTTCCACGCTTTCGAGCTCGTGGGCAGGGCCCGTCCGAGCCCGTCGGAGCCCGAAACACTCTGAGAGGCCGAGAACGAGACTAATTCGCAATACACACTGCGGTTTGGAATTCGACGGGCTCTGCCCACGGGCCCGAAAGCGTTAGTGTGTATTGGCTATAGCTTTGGGTTTTTTTTTGTAAGAATCGCAAAAAACTTGGCAGTTTCTCTGACATTTCTCTGGACAGAACGTTACAGTGACGTGATCACTGCGTATGTTTACCATTGACGTGTCTTTAAATATGCATTGTTGGTTTTTTCTTTGGTTTTTTTCGAACGAAAGACACTTTTTTGTCTCCGTTTTTTCCCAAAACGTTTGTTGACTTTCCCTAAACTAACGAGAATCAGACGAGAATAAATTTGCCGGTGGAACGCGGAAATTGTCAATGTTATACAAAAGGTTCAAATCAAGACAAGCTTCAATGGTTAATATTTGTTTGTAAATTATCCTCGAGCCAAAATAAAACTCGTGCCTATTTGGAAATCAAGCGAAACATTTAAGCAAGAATAGTGATTTTTGCTGCTTCACAATAATGTCTATAGTTAATGATAATAAGTGAAAATGAAGACCATTGTTTTTACAGCTTCTTGTAGAACTGATTAGAAAAATGTCACGCATCAAAAAGTAAATTTGCGATCAGGTTAAACTTCAGCGGATCCCTTGTCATGCTGAACTCACAAGACTTGCTGAAGATGAGTGCGACCATGAAGCCACAGATGCCCATCGCCCAGGTAATTCGATGGATGCCCGCGTAGAGCGCTGCCTGGACGGCGTCGTACTCCCATTGGCGGTCGTAGAAGTAGGCGGCGGGCAGCAGGGAGACGCAGCACAACAGCATCGAGATCGCCAGACCCGCCGTCGCCCTCCACTGCAACACGCGGTAACCGCAAGGGAAGGCGTTAAGCACGCTCGGAACGACCGGCTCTGTGTTCTCTACGAGTGACTCTAGCTCCACTGCAACGTATGGAGGGGAGGCGTTTAGCACGCTTGGAACGATCGGCTCTGCAGATTTAAACTTTAAAATATTAGATAATGTTTGCAGCGATGTTATTTTTCCTCAAATAATATGCTTCCATATTTGTATATTTCTTTCAATATGAATTTATCGTGCCCAAGTCAAAGCCTTTGTCCGCTTTTGATCAACATAATTGAAATTAAGACGTGTTAAAAATTATTTGATCGTATTTAAACTAGTGTGTTATTTATCAAATTGTACAGCGTATAGAAAATTGAGAGCAAGTTAAACTATTCAAAATAAAAATTCGACTAAAAAATGTCGTAAATTTTTCTAGGAATCGTCCTGCGACTATCGAGACAGCCAGATGGCTGGAACTGTTAAAGAATCTCCAATATTGTAGAGGATTTTCGTAGATAGATTTAGAGAAAAACCATTACATGCAATTTTCCAGATGGGGAAGCTATTCATATTATAATTCGTCATGATAGATAATTAAACTACAACTAGACTTTGCTCTTGTACAACTGAAAGTTGGGGCCGCTAGTCGCCACGGTTGCCATAGTTACCCCGTAGTTCTTCTTGTGGAACCGCGTGCGGAACAGGAAGTATCCAGTCGCCATGCCGACGAAGTAGGGGCCGGCTCGCGTGTGCGACTTGGTGTACATCGACTGGAAGATGTGGTGCGTGCGCGGCGAGATCAGGAAGCTGCGGGTCAGAACCAGTCGGAACCAGTCAGAACCGATCCGGAACCACTCGGAACCACTCGGAACCACTCAGAACAAGTCATAAAATGCCGTAACCAGTCGTAACCAGTAGGAACCAGTCAGAACCAGTAAAAAACATCCGGAACCAGTCGGAACCATTCGGAACCACTCAGAAAAAGTCATAAACAGCCGTAACCAGTAGGAACCAGTAGGAACCAGTCAGAACCAGTCAGAACCAGTCAGAACCAGTCAGAACCAATCAGAACCAGTGTGCTCCACTTCACTTCACTCGAACCAGTCAGCTTCAACGTATAACAGTCCCAGATGCATCCAGCTCCAAATCTAGTTACTGTTGAATCTCTATTCCACTTACTCCGAGTAGAAGTACAGCAGCGGCGCCTTCTCCCCGATGAAGGTGATGAGGAACGGCACGAGGGCCGAGAGCACGATCAGCGCTCCCAGGATGGTCATGCCGAGCTTGGGGCGTTTGTGCATCAGCATCACCACGAACAGGGCGATGACGAAGAAGTGTGTGTCGCACGGCAGGTACCAGCTGTGTATCATGCACTGGGGACGAAACGGGACAAAATCAGCGTCAGGTATTTTTAATTTGTATAAGCAAAGGATGGGGAGAGGTAATGACAACTGACCGTATTTCGATGTATCTAAATTGTTAACATGGATTTTGGACGTTATAGCGTTCTTATCGAGTTACCTAATTTTGGTTGTGGCTTTGTTGTTCTGCTTTGGACAAAAACTTAACCACAAAAAGGAAATCACTTCCGGCTAGTTGGAAACTCTACATACTTGACTACATAATTTTCTCCTAAGGTTCCCTAAAATTAATTGTCGGGCAGGAGATCTTCGCCTAGCAAATGATGGTCACTCACCACTTCGTATTCGATAAATTTGATAAAACATATTGATGCAACAATCGTTGTCACCATTGCTTAAATCACTGAACGCTTCTATTGTTCAACCGGACTCCACAATTTACGTAATTTTGCTTGTATCTGTAGAGGTAGCGGATTTGGGAAATCTCCGTTCAATTGCTTGGACAGAGCAGAGGAAAGAATATGAAATCAATGTTTACTGATGACTGATGTCAGGAAGATTTGAAAATCGGGCAAGAGATTCTCTAATATACTACGCAGTTTAACAATTGATGAACATGCTGAACATTTTTGCAATATCTGTGTTAGAATTTGCACCAGAGTATGGCACCAAACTGCACATTTCCCAGCTCCTATTTCGTTCAAGGTCGCCCAATAATTACCATCTCGTCGTCCTTGACGTAGTTGTTGATGTAGAGGATGTTGGCCCACCAGTTCTTGGCGCATGCGTCGCGTTCGGGGCCCACCACGAGGTTCCACATCGGCCCGTCGCCCATGTGGTACATCAGTGTGGCGTAGAAGAAGATCACCACCATGTAGACAGGCGTCAGTCTGCAGGGCGACCGGACATGGCGTTAGCGTGGCCTTGAAACAGTCTAGACTAAGAGGTAGGCGGTGGTGCACCCGGTGCCGACAAGGATACGAATCTCCGCCGTTGGCTGCAAGCTGTGACGCTGATTTTGGTCAATTTCAATGGTTACAACTTGTTGTAATGAATACAGTTTCTGGATTTTTCGATCCTTTGTACGATTTCGAACAGCAGTTTTATAACCTTACAGCTACTTTTACAGCGATGCACTGCTACTGCGTCGCAGACGAGTTCGCAAGCTACAGCCAATCACATGGCCGATCACGGTGACGTCACGAAGACCATGTGGCGTCGCAGCGACTGACTTGGAATAATATGTTTATCTCTTAGCTTGCGACGCTATAATGGAGACTTTTGAAATGGGGATTGGCGCATGGCACCGCGCTTATTAACACAATTGAAACGTCTCTAGCTGTGCCATCTTGAGCGCATTTCTATCATTAGTTGGGTTATTAGCAAAGATGATCATAAAATCTCTATTTTCAGTTTTATTTGGTTGTCATGTTCTGGTTTTATAGCGAGAGTTTAGCCTGCTTGTCCAACGGCAGCAAAGGCAGGCCACAGCTCGACAACATAGCTTTATGCATATACCAGTTTTCGCACTGACTCACTGGTCACTGGTAATGTTATTAACCGATTATGAATCTGGCATTTGCAGTTCATTATGAAAAGGGGAAAACGCTATTAGAACTAATCATTTTCTTCAAGAACAAAAATCATGTTCTCTTTTACTTTTATCAATTTCGTTCTGTCCTGTTTGCCTTTTCGGAACTATAGTGTGTACCTGACATATCGCAGAACGATGGCGAGCAGAGGGTTGACCTTCTTCTTGTTGAGCGTGAGACAGAGGATGTAGGTGACCAGGAGGCCACTGATGACGAAGAAACTGTCGACCAGCACATCGCCTTGGTAGAAGATGATCGAGTAGAAGCGGCTGTATTGCTGCACAAACAGGAAGCGTCGTAAGCCGTGTCAATATTTTTCTGTCCAAATCTTTGATCGCATTACCGTGCATTTAATGAAATTGTTATTCAAATTATTTTGTTTTGTGGAAAGTATTTAATATCCCAGTGGTCATGGGAATTCTCCAGCCATAATAGCTGGATAAAACAGCCCATTTCTATGGCTGCTATAATCTTGTAAATGTATTAATTAATATCATTTTAATGGCGTAGCTATATGAGATTATAGTTATTACTTTCTCTAAAGTAATGGCTTAAGATTTCTCAATTACGATGGCCCTGACCATGGTCCTCAGTTAATAAAGTACTTTAAAAAATCGAATTAACCAGAGAGGTAAATTTCTGTCTTAGATTCGTGCATGTTGTGGCTGATGTTGAAGTGATAATCTCCCTGACAGGCTGAGGTTTTGTTTTGGTGGTGTAGTGTACAGCCTTGCTCTGATTAAACTTAAAGTGACTTTCGGTACTAATAAGGACCTGGGTTGACGTTTCGTCGGCGTGGGCGGCGACATCTTCAGGACTTCTATCCTTAAGGCCGTACCACTACACAACCATGTCTCTATAAACCACTCCGACATAACCAAAGCTATATTGAAGTCAGAGGCGTAGCGACCCCCCGCAGCGCGGGGGGCGTCGAGGTTTCGGGGGCGCCGAGGGGTTCAGGGAGCCTTAGGGAGCGCCCTCGGAAAAATTCGGGAGATGTTTTCTTGCCCCCTCGGAAAATTTTGGAAGAGTTTTTTTTATGTTTTAGGGATTGCCCACTCGGAAAATTTCGGGAGACGTTTATTTAGGGCCTAGGGCCGGTTATTTCCCCTATCCAACCCTGGGCGCCGTGTCAAAACTTTAGCAGGCGCATCATATTCACGCTACGCCACTAATTGAAGTGTTTTTCATCATTAGTTCGAACCTAGAAATAGCCAAAGGCGACCTAATCTGTCACGTAGAGTGAACTCGAAGTGAAGTAGTCACCTTCTCGACGAACTCGTAGTTCTGGATCGGTCCAGCGATCGAGATCCCGATCCGATGGTCGATGCTGATCATGCAGATCGAGAGGAAGCGCATGCCGTAGATGCAGTCCAGACTGTGGTTGGACGCCTCGGGCAGCGCGATCTCGGGGAAGTTCTTGCGCATCGAGAAGCACAGGAGGTAGCCTATCACGTCGCTCTCTGCATGAGCAAATGGCGGGAATTAGTTTTTTAATCAAGGTTGGTGGAGGGTCTTATGAAGAGAGAGAGTGATTACCAGTTTTATATCAAATAGTGGAAATTAACGGTTAAGATATAGACTCCCTTACAAATATACCAACTGGTAGTTCAATACGTTTCGAAAGCGGTGCAGTGCAGATGACCGATATATCCGTAATATTCATATTATAATGCGAGGTATATGAGCTTTGTGAAAGAAAAGAAGCGCTTACACTGACTTCTATATCCTCAATATTTGTCTTATTCCTATTTTGGGGCTCTGAATGCAGACATTTTTATCTCCTTGGTCGAAAAAGATCACAGAGAACACATTTTATAATATTATTTTATTCATCTGTTAGAATAATAAATCAGGTAGAATGATGCATCAAGGCTCACTCCAGAAACAACTAGGGCTGCAATTCCTTGATATTGCATTTACCTTTAATTATTTTGAATTACTATATACTATCATCTCCATACTCTTCGTCTTAACGAATAACAAGAAATAATTATTCCGAATACAGTTACCAGCTCCCAAAAAAGCAAAAACAAAACAGAACAGGGGCTACTTAGGAAATTTTAATGGAAATGGTTTCATGGGAAACATATGGTTTTTTGGTTCCATGGGAATTGTTTCAATGGAAAGACACTCTGGCTCTATGGTTAATCCATAACGTGGTGGTCGCAAATTGCAGACACGCAGATGCTTACGTTTGCCCTTGTCCTCCTCGCTGCAGTAGCGATAGTCGAAGATGGTGCTGCCGACGACGAGGGCCACGATCAGCGCCAACACGACGCTGCAAAGGAATTACCATGTCAAAACGATGGGGGCGGTGTGCCTTGGGGGCCGGCAACTGTCAGGTCCATGCTGCGTCGGTTTTGCAGGTGTGCTCCATGTATGAAAATTGTATCAATTGAGGGGAATCTTTCCTAGATTGTCCCTATTGCTTTCAAGGTCGTGTAGTAAAATTAAATTTGGTGACTGAGTTAATGTAGATACTGGATAGAAATCAAACCACCAAATTTGATCCCAAGGCTGTCGATATCTGACAACATCTTATACAGATATACATTGAAAGCCAGCAGACTTTTTTAAGACCAAACCCTCAGTTCAGGATTTAATATTTTATTTTGAGTTGAACTATTTCTATGGACACGTTTAAGCTTTGAGATTATTGTAATCCGTTTGAGCATGGGGATATTAAAAAATTATTTTGGCGATTTATATTCGAAGGATTAAAAGTATAAAGGACATCAAGTGTACATTTTCCATGACTGTGCCTGGAGATAATATACTTTCGGCCTTTCAGAATTTGCCATTTGGCTAGCCATGCACTTAACTGACGGGTCAGAATCACCTGCCGCATATTTACTGACAATATGACCACATCGGGACAGGAACAACATATTTTTATAAGTTGATCAATAAAAATTAACCATTTTAATCAACTCTCAGCGAACGCAAATGGCAAATCACAAAAGTGGTCAGACCGCTTCACACCAAGATATTATCATTTTATGGTTGGGTGACTTTAGGAAAAAAATAGTTTGGCATTTCTTGCTAAAACCTGTATTGTGCGCGTGGCCTTCGCTAAGTGCATTGAAAGTGGAAAACTTTTCTTTGCGTTTTTATGGATTTATCGCTGAATGGAAATCATTTTTAATGATTCGAGATATTATTCTGAGCACGCACACCATGGTTTTGGCTGAGCTAATGTCTTGGCTGAGATTTGCATGTAAGATATTTGGGGATGTTATATTATGAGATGAAAGATAAGGTAATATGAAGGACAAATTATTTCATATAGAGTACAAACTTTATCATTGTATAATGATAACATCTGTTCCTAAATTTTAATCGTGTCAGATATGAGGCATACAGATTCAAAAGTGGCAATCTCCAAGAAATGGCAAAATAAGTTAGATACAGTATTCGATAGAGAATTATTTGCCATTATATGCTATTACCAGTGTGTGTTTCAAATATGGCATTCTCCACTAGAATTAAATGGGAGAAGTTCAGGGTTGGTTGCAAAAACAGATTTCTCCAGTGTTACACTGAACCAATTCCGGCATAACACAATTTGAACTGCAATTTACTCAGGAAAACGAAAAGATTGTGATTGCCTGGTTTTGCATCTTTATGTCTCACACGCATGATCCTGAACTTTCATGACTCCTGCAGTAGAATTACGTTGATATAAATCATGCTATCAAAACGTATCGGTAATGAAACCACCTTGGAATATCAAAATCAATTTCAGGCTCGAAGTACTTAAACCAAACTCGACTCTATAAAGTAATAGCAAAGTGCAGCAAACCCACTGATTATATCTTAGCTCAATTATATTGTCATACCAAACCACAATCGGGTTTGAACAAAACGGACATGTGTGAAATTAACGACCTTGGGTGAATTCGCAAAAATTTAAAACCAGTCCGGCAAGATTTGATCCAGAAGGCTGTAAAATAAGGTAGAAGCGTGGAAGACATACAAGAACCTGTGGATGAAAATTGAATTTTTTGTAGACTGCGGAGACTGTAGACGTCCTTTATTTTTAGAGTTCCATTAAATTACGAATATTTTATCACTCTCAGTCAGGCACAAATAACCTTTTAGTACACGTATAAAATTTAATCTTACATGTCAATGGTTAATTTTAATTACTTGCTTCAGAATATCAATTTGTGTTCATTTTTTATAATTTTCTCACATCTCGTGTAGCAACTACCAAGTTCAAACTTCAATACTTCGGTCAAAGAGGAAGTGAAAGAAACGTTTGCAGGGTAAACCAATGAAGTATTTATTAAATGTTCGACATATCTTAGTTATCCTTCTTCCATTTTAGCAATGCTATATACGCAGTGCGATAATTATTTCGATAATCTGGCACCTTCGACCCTCTGCGTAGGGCGTATAGTCCCTTACAAGGCAAAAACCCTGTCCTATCGAATAACCCGAACAGCGAAACCAAAAGTAGAGTGTTACCAGTATACGATGGTGCCCGTCGATAGTTGCTGCTCGTGCCGCGTCGTCTGACAGAGGTCAGCACCGACCTCGACGCTCACCGACGACCGCGAGTTGTTTCGCTCAGACGCCGCTAGGTGGAGATTGATCGACTCCTCGATGTCTGCGTGCGAGCACGACGCCGGCACACAGAGCGCCCAGTGGACGACATCGCGGCGGATCTTCTTGGGGTCGCCGTTGTACTGGAACCGAACAAGAAGGAGGCGTTAAACAAGCTTCGACGACAACTGTGCAAGCTAGACGCCGGCACACAGAGCGCCCAGTGGACGACATCGCGGCGGATCTTCTGGGGTCGCCGTTGTACTGAAACCGAACAAGAAGGAGGCGTTAAACAAGCTTCGACGACAACCGTGCAAGCTTGACGCCGGCACACAGAGCGCCCAGTGGACGACATCGCGGCGGATCTTCTTGGGGTCGCCGTTGTACTGAAACCGTCAAGAGGGAGGCGTTAAATAAGCTTCGACGGCAAATGGACACCGTTAGACAAGAGACAGAAACATTTTTTTCACTATTCACAAATCACAATGCCCGGACTAAATTCAGAATACAACGGTCAGACTAACTTGACTTCGTTATATTCCATTTCATGCGAAGGATGAGAATGTATTTTCATTTTCTAATCATTTACACAGCTGTTGGAGATGTGAGATAAAAGTAAAATGATACTCAACTTCTTTAAAAGCTGACTTGAAAAGTGTAACAAACGCTCCATGGACAATTTCAAAGAGCAGTGCTCGGAAAACTGTATAATAAACGCTACATGAACAATTTTGAAGAGCAGGCATACCAGTGCTCGGAGGGCCTCGGGCTCAGGATGGCCTCTGAGGCGATTACCTTTTTTCTGGGAATGGATTCGTTGAAATCCATACTTCCCCCCCCCCCCCCCCCGCGTTCTGTATACATACTGGAAATAATCTGAAACGGCAGCATTGGTGGGGACAGGGAGGCCTAAGTTTTCCTCATGCTTGGGGGCCTTCGAATTGCAGTAACGCCACTGCAGTAATACCATAGATGGCAGTACCTTTGGTAATAATCGTTAAAATCTAATGATCCTATGTACTCAAAGTTTACGATTCTCTATAAAAAATTACCGATTTCTTTAAAAGAATAAAGTTGAGCAGATTCTCCGAAAATTGTACCCCAATTGTGAAAAGAACAGCCGTCCTTGGTGAAGTGCATGGTAGTCTGATTGGCTAGGCGAGCCGCAGAATTTTTTCCGCCAGCTGACTGTACCGCGAGTAAGTGAGCCCAAAACCTCGACGAGAGCCTTCCGTAATAACAACCGAATTACATCCTTGTAGCACACTGCTTCGAGCGCAAAAAACGTGACCGATCCGCGGAGGCACACATTCTGCGATCATTATCTTGGTCGGGGATTGGGGAAGACTGCCAATAATCAAATTATCCGTCTGGACCATTTAAACCGAGAATGAAGTGCAATAAAAACGAAATACATATACAGTTTTTTTTTTTTTTTTAATCTTATTTAAATTACGAAAGCTCGTAATTGGCTATTCATTTTATTATTATGTACTCAAATTAGCCTCCCAAAAGTGTTGTCCATTCCGGGATATCCCGGAATGGACAACACTTTTGGGAGGCTAATTTGAGTACATAATAATAAAAAAATAAAAAAAAAAAAAAAAAAAAAACATATACAGTTTAATTGGTATAATCGTTAGTTAGCAGCTCCTGGAAACTCACCTAGAGCTAACAATTAAATGTATCTAGAAGAACCTTAACTATTGGTTGGTGAACCCGACCTAACTGCGATATTACCAGTGGCGTAACTAGAGGGGAGCAGGCATACCAGTGCTCGTGGGCCTATCGGGGTCGGGGGGGGGGGGGTCTCTGCGAGGTCCGAGGCCCACCTCAGCAAGCGACGAGAAATTTTTTCGAATATTTGTTACACCTACCTATGCAAAATTTTGTATAAGTTAATCCGCAAAAAAGGCGATGGAATTTTTTTTGGGATGGATTTTCTCAATGGGAGACAGAAATTTGGTACAAGTTTCTGAAATCTGGTACTTCCCCCGCAATTAATTAATTGTGGTAATAAAAAAACGGCAACACTAGTGGAGGGAGGGGACCTCAGTTTTTTTTCTTTGGGTGCCTCCGATTTTAAGTAAAGCCACCGAATATTATAGCTGCTCAGGACTATTACTAGTATAATATTATTATAATATAATTATTATAATATAATTTGCTAACTAATAATTAAATTTTAACTATAAGTTAAGCTTAAATACCAGTTGGTGCAATAAGTCTTGAGAACATTTTAAAAATTCCATTTCAAATCCCAATTTGATAAAAATATGATGAGACACTTGCAAATTCTTTGCATGCCATGCGGTGCCGTCTGGAACCATTCGGAGTAATTCTATTCCAGGCGGGACTGCTGGGAATCGTGGAATTATAATGAAAATGTCAAATTTCAAATATGAATGAGTTGTTCTATTATGCGCTTAAAAATACGCTTTATTAGGACCTCCTCGCCTCTCGGCCTCCCCCGAGAAGCCACCCTGAGTGCCGAACCCTCGACGATTGAATAGAAGGCAATATTTAACGGGCAAGTCGCGTAAAACTGCTCTTGTGTGTTAGGATCCCACTTTAGTTCCACTGTATTAAAAGGGAAGTTCGTACTAAGCTGCAATATTTTTGATTGTATGTATAAATATCAGATCTCGTTTCTCCATTTAACATATAGCATCCTTTCAAAACATGGATGTTTATCAAACAAAACCATGAAAAATGTCGTATGTATGGACAGCCTCGATCAAGGCTATTAATGTGTTTTGCTTGACTAACTTTATTGTTGGTATTCCATATACTGTTTACAGTTTCGTTTTGATTTTATAATCCAGATTAAAGGAAACGCCTAGATATTTATCGATGGATCATCAAATTAACAATACAATATTACACAAATAAACTACTGCTGGTATGTTCAATGGATGCAAAAGGTCATTCGACGGCAACGTCGCGTTAGAATAAAAGGGGGAAGCGTTTCTCTGGCTTCACGAGTGTGAAGATGACGTGTGGACAGCAGCGAGTGTTCCTTACAACACTTTTGATGCTTGTTCCGAGATGGACAATCGCCCTCGACGGCGTGGTTCGTATCTTTGTTTACACACTTTTGTTCTACTTATTGCATAATTATTTTCTTGCAAATTAAGCCATCTTGAAACCCTTTACGTAGATCAATCATGAGAATCCGCAAGACGTATTTTTGAAAGCAAAATAGAAGCATTTTAATGTTTTCCCGAATTTGTAAAAAAAAACGAATTACAGAGTCGACATGAGTCGTAAGAAATTTCACAAATTAACCAATTTTTGTGGGTGCTTCTCGTTGGTTGATTATTTTTCATTCCTCTTAAAATTCCTTACTGCGAAATCTTTGTTTGTATATTAGTATTTATTTCACATTCATTATACATATTGATATACATACGATCTTTGACAAGTTGACTCTTAAAAAGTCAAGCATCTTGCAAGCAAAGAAGTTAGCCAGATATTAAAAAATTAAACTATGAAAATGCTAGTTTCTCACTTTCGATGTTCTTCAAGATTCAAGCGAGCCGCTATTTCTCAACTCTCTTCGATTGACTCTAGAAGCCCAACTACCGGCCCGAGTTTGAGGCAATGGACCTCCACAAGGGCTTGCTGTCGAGGGAGTATTACGACGTTCACTACGCCCGAATCGGGCAGACTGCGGCCTCTGTGAACCGCGTCCATGTGTTCAACGCGAACTTCACGCTCAAGAAGGACCTTCCGAAGAACGCCTGGGTGAGTGGACGCTAGTCATTGGAGTTGCACCCCTACCACGAGTATTTTAGTTGAAAACGGCCGGAACTTGAGTCAGAAAAATAAGTTCCTTTATCTTATCTCATGGTGCGTTTAGTGCTCTGCACATTAATTCGCAGCGGAAATTTGCTCCAAATTCAGCCAATCATTAGCCTGGATGTAGTCACGCAAACTTCCAAAGCGAACGAGTTCATCGAATTTTCAAACTTCAACCATGTTGAACTCTTTTCTCTGCGAACTTATTTGCGGAGCGCTAAACGCAGCATTATTCTTTCTTTTTACTTAACCTTATTATGCTAAACTCTTTTTGAAACATTTTATATGCACAATTCCAAACGAACATTTTTAACTTTGGGTTCAGGAGGACATGAGTTCGAACGTGACGGGGAACGCTATTTCTTTTCTAGTTTACTTGTACTGCGTTTGAGCTAAAGGCGAACAACGCCTACAGCCTGATCCCTGTAAAGCTTGTGGTGGGAAAATTATGCGACGTGCTCATGAAAGATCAGTTCGTCTACAAGGATATTTGCAATTACTCGAACCTCCCCACAGAGTGCCCGTTTGTCAAGGTTAGTAAATATATCATTATAATTGAAGAGTTCAATTTAACTGCGCCCTGCAAATTTGCAGGCCACGGTGACAAGTTTATTTTTAATCAATTTTTCACGGTGGCTATAGCCCTTTGATGAGCGAAGCGATTTAAGCGAAATATTTAATTTCTCTACCCCCAATATCAAGTCACTTGTTCGTGTACGTTTTTTGTCTGCGTCTGTGTGTGATCGTGCTTACTATACCCAACGCCTGCTCTGATTTCGATGAAACTCACAGTGGAAAAAGATAACAGAAAGTCGTAAAGGCCTGAAAACTTCATACATGTTTGGTTCAACCACGTTTCATATCTTTGTAAAGTTGCGTAAAGAAATATTAAAACTTTCGGCTGTATACATCTTGGACAAATATTCGGAAATTGTAAATTTGAATTTCGAATAGAATAAAAACTATCAAGTGGACATTGTTTATAAGTGCACAAGGCCTAGTGTAGAGCCATATAGCAAAGGTACTGTGCAAATTTTATCGAATTCGGATTTGGGGTGGAAGTTAAATGGAAGATATCGCTTCGCTCGCTACGCTCATCAATTAATCTGTTTTTTTCCCAGAAACTAAGGAATCCCGTGCATTGTCTGCAGTAATCGTTCCTTTTGACCCGCAGAACTCGTACAACATTCGCGATTACGTCCTGAACCAGGATAAGATACCGCCGCAGCTGCCCGGGGAGCGCTGGAGGGTTGACTGCAGCATCCAGACGAGCATGCTCGGGAAGACCATCATCAAATGGAGCATTTTCTTCTTTTTGAACAGGAATCTTTAGCTACTGACAAGCGGGAATGCCTCGCTCGTACTTGCGTCCATGTTAAGCAACGATTATGCATAATCTATAGCATTGTTTTGGTTATATTTCATGTAATATAAGTAAGCAATATAAATAAGCATATGTATGTTTAAGTAATACCCTGCTGAAAAATCTTACCTAAGATCTTGCAAGATCTTGCAAGATCTTCTCAAGATCTTATAAGATCTTGCAAGATAATGACACAAGATCTTGCAAGATCTTGTAAGTTCTTGCAAGATCGTGACACAAGTTCTTGTGTCAAGATCTTATAAGATCTTGCAAGATCTTGTCAAGATTATTCACAATATTGAGACAAGATCTTGCAAGTTCTTGTCTCATGATCTTGTATCAAGATCTTGTCTCAAGATCTTGTGAAAAATCTTGTAATATTTTTCTAAAATCGTGGCAAGATCGTGACAATATCTTGCAAGATCTTATAAGATCTTGACACTAGATCTTGTGTCAAGATCTTGCAAGATCTTATAAGATCTTGAGACAAGATCTTGAAAGGTCTTGGCAAGATCTTGGTAAGAATTTTCAGCAGGGTATTATCATCGGATTTTTGGTCACTCACTCACTCACTCACTCACTCACTCACTCACTCACTCACCCACTCACTCACTCATTCACTCACCAGCCGACCAAATCTTGCGACGGCTACTTAACCCATCTTCCCAAGCCGAAACTCGGTACATGAAGCTAGTTTCCGGTGACAATACATTATATTAAATATAGGACCCAGTATTCCACCCCCTTCCTATCCAAATCACACATATGAGCACTTATCAGAAATTGGGACATTTGTAATAATACCGAAATTATGCAAAAAGGGAATTTTCCTAATTTCCCCGAAATAACCAGATTATATACTGTGTATGTGTGAGAATGCTCTGTCGGAGAACTAACGCGGGGGTTCCCTCACTTTGGGAATAATGTGTATAATATGCTTCCTTGTTTACGCAGTACGGGCCTGGGGTTCGGTCTGACGTTGGGTGTGATTGGAAGGGAAAGAAAAAAGATGACTTGGAACTTTGGCTCGGCGCGACAATATAATGCATCATAGAAATGATTTATACGAAAAACGTAGTTTTTTCGGGGTTCATTTTTTTAAAGGTTTTTTTAAGTACAATAAATAGTATGCAAATTGTAAATGGTGTATGCAATGGTGTGTTCTGAAAAATGTATTGCTTTTGGTGCATTTGCATGGCAATGCGGTCAATTTTTTTATAGCACCTACGATTGTTTTTGTGTTGTGGGAGTTAAAATTGGTAATTCCACTCTGAAGAACTCAAGACAGGTTATTATAAATTGTTTTAAGGGATTTTCAAAGAAGATGCAATTCCACCTTTATTAGAGAGCATGAAACTTCTACTCAGAGCTTGCGTTTTATGTAGAGACTACACGACAGTGTCTTTTTAACTGCAAGGGAAGGTGTGGTGTGGTGTATTTTAGAGGGGTGAAGGGGAGGAAGAGAGGGAGAGAATTAAAAACTAAATTCGGCCTGCGTTGTTGACATGCATACCCTCAAATACCGAATCAAATCTTAAGTGGATATTTGATGAACAACCGCCCGAAAGTCCTTTACAAAATAATGCAACTCTGCAGCTGTAGTTCGCACAAATATACTGCTTCTTACAGCAACTATTGGATGGCCAGGAGCCAAATATGTTTTGCTTCTGTTTTGCAACTTTAAGCAAAGCAGTGAAGAACCTCTTCCTCCCATTTCAAACATCTATAACAAGTTGACAAAAATAAGCATGCACACGGTTGATCTGATTCATTTTGTGCAGATTCTTTTCGAGAGTGTGATCGTGAGTCATTTTTAAAGTCTGTGTGTGAAACATTTTGGGAATATGTGCGTGCTTAAATAATTGCTACGCTACCTGCACAGCGCTGTATGTATCCTCATCGATTAAGTAAAGGCCCAGCTGTCATCTTCGGTCATATCAACTCTATAACGAAGATCATGTAGTTATGTAGGTAGTACTATTTAAAAGCTTAAATTTATGCTAGTCTTTTCTCAAGAAGTAAAATGAAATTTAGAAGTTAAAAATCGTCCCTTAGTTTGTTAATTGTTTGTTTTAATGTGTATCCACTTTTAAGATAACTTGGAAAACGCACACACACATAATTAAAGGAGCTCTCCGAATTGCTTTTAAGAGAACATGCACAGAATACCAATTAATTAAACATCCCGTTTGATTTTTTTTTAAATAATTTTGCGTAGGAATAATCGCACATTTTCGTTTTGGCGTGGTACCTCCTCGTGACGTATCCTTGGGGAACGGCTAGCGCCAGCGGCATGCGCTCGGCCGCGCTACGCATATATCAAATGCATCTCAATGGACAGCGACATTACATCGAATTGTTGTAAAGAGCCATTTCAAATACGAGCGTTGTGTCAGGAAGGCGAGTGCATTACTGAGCACGGCTCTATCGATGCAATTGCAAAAAACATTGACGTGCTAATCAAAACAGACACCAAAATGTATTTCCTGTCCGCCCTTCAAATAACTCTCCTCGTCTCCTTTATCAGGCTATAGTTTAACATTATTTTCCGCGATTTCTGTTTGAGAGAACTTCGGATCCATACTATGGTGGTCCTGCCATATTCACTCTAAATTGTCAAGCGCCCCGACCGCGAAAGCTATCGGCCTAATACTAGACACTGCGTAGCGCGGCCGAGCCCATGCTGCTGGCGCTAGCCGTTCCCCAAGGATACGTCACGAGGAGGTGCCACGCCACAACGAAAAAGTGCGATTATTCCTACGCAAAAATTGTTTTCGAAAAATTCAAACGGGATGTTTAATTAATTGGTATTTTGTACACTATATGTTCTTTTAAAAGCTATTAGGAGAGCTCCTTTAATGCAGTGAGAGCTGGCACGGCATACTAGTTGCCTATCCCGTACTGGAGCAGTGAGAGCTGGCACGGCATACTAGTTGCCTATCCCGTACCGGAGCAGTGAGAGCTGGCACGGCATACTAGTTGCCTATCCCGTACCGGAGCAAGGAGAGCTGGCACGGCATACTAGTTGCCAATCCCGTACCGGAGCAAGGAGAGCTGGCACGGCATACTAGTTGCCTATCCCGTACCGGGGCAGTGATCGAAGGTTCGTGAGAAATTTTGGGAACATAATCGCGAGTCATTTGAGATTCTGTTCGCGAGTACTCACGTTGATCTTGTCCCAGACGGAGCCCTCGACTTGGTAGAAGTCGGCGTTGAGGTCGAGCTGCGCGACTGCGCGATGAGACACGGTCACCGTGGCCAGACAGTACTGCGCGCGCATCGGCCGCTCTTGCTGCAGACACTCGTCGAAATCGCCCATCTGGTAGACGTTGCCGGTGAACACGCCAACGGGGCCCTTGGCGCTGGCGTCCCACACTGCAAAGGAGAGTCGTTTAGAGGACTCGGAACACGAGGGAAGGGCGCCAACGGGGCCCTTGGCACTGGCGTCCCACACTTTAAAGGGGAGGCGTTTAGAGGACTTGGAACATGGGGGTTGGGCGCCAACGGGGCCCTTTGCGCTGGCGTCCCACACTGCAAAGGAGAGGCGTTTAGAGGACTTGGAACAAGGGGGTTGGGCGCCAACGGGGTCCTTGGCACTGACGTCCCACACTGTAAAGGGGAGGCGTCTAGAGCACTCGGAACACGAGGTAACTACATGTGACGTTCTTTAGCGGAACAGAGGGTGCTTTACATAACAGCTGACTCCAAACATTATGTTTATACAGTTTGGGACTTGTTACGCCTATAGGTGTCTAGCCATGAAGTTCACACCGTAACAGAGAGGTAAAATTAAGATGTATTATAGACATCAGAGGAAGGCGTTTCACGTATTTCAATTAGAAGGATTCCAGTTCTTTCTTTGGCGTTTTGATCTGCTAGAGGCGACGGGGAATACCCCAAAGTTAAAAAACATGTGTACGTCTCCCCGGAAGGCATGGATTTGCATTGACCGTGGTAAATTGGTAATCGAGTTCTTAATCGTTTATAAGATCGAGAGTACGATCGAGGTGACTCACCCTGCCTTGTGAGTTGTGTGCAAAAAGCAGACGTTGATGATAACAACAGCTAGATACTCCGTGATCAGTGTAATTATTATAACAATCCTCAAGAATTCGTAGCAATTTGATCGCATGAAACTTACTATCAAAACTTTTTACAAGAGATGACGCGAACGCTAAGGGCGATTAACTTTTTTTGGCTATACCTTATCCGGGAAATCCCATTCGTACCCAACCGGTCTGGGCAAGCATTGGATTCCATGAGGTAAATACATATAGGTCAGTCAAATGAAAGCATTGATTGGAAGAACTATAATCTCCATAAAAAAACTATAGTAATTTAACGCAAACTTGTATCATGCATTGGATAGGTGCATCCAATAGTTATTATAATTTATAATCGCTTCTAGATCTTTAAAATGATTGGATATTCGTTAGGTTTTCCCCATCAATGAAAATGACCGGTAAGCTGCATGTGAGCCACAATTGCGCAATCGTGTATGCCATGTTATTTAGTATTTTTTGTTGTGTTTGTAAACATTCCATCCTGCTTTTGTTTACTACGCATAATTTATTATAATGAATATGATTATTATCCAAGATATAGACCTGCAGCTTCTACCCACACCAGTACGATATTATATAATAATCAGACAAACGTGGTCGATTTTATATCCGTGGGCCATCTGAAAATCCCGACTCTCACTTTGACAATGGCTAGCTGACATTTTGGGCAAACCCACTTGCTCAATTATTATCACATGCGGCACTGCTGCCTGCAGCTATGCTCACGCATGAAATTGGCAAACCAAGCCCAAAAATCTGTTTGCACGCTTGCCGAATTAATTATGCGTGTCTTTCGAATTTCGATAGTGCCTCACCGTCGCCGTCGCTGGATAAATTTATTTCATGCCTCTTCTCGAATTTACGATCGATTGACCTATACCATTTTGGAGGTCACCAATCTAACTCTATCGCACATAATTGCGTTAATTATGGTGTCGAAAAAGTTGATTAAACAATTTGATTGATAATCCACTTACATTTAAATTGAACCTTGCGACGTAGATAAGTAGTAGATAACTTTTCGCTAAATTACAAGCGTTTTAAAATAATGGTCTGAGGTACCTACTGATCGAAATCAACAAAAATGGTGTGTGTTTGTCGGAATTCCGAACCTTTGAAGATGAAATGATAATTGTTTCTTTCAAAATACGGATATCGCGACTCAATACTTCGCTCCGGCATACCCTTAATAGCCGAGAGCGTTTGTCTCAAGCATCTGATTATAGAGGTTGCTGAACAAGGCAGTATAGCAATTAACTGAGTACACATGATTAGAAGCACTAGGTAGTGAAGTTTTGTGGTTGTTATCACTTGCCTCGGGCTGACACCGGCCGCTATATTACTTTTAACTGCCGGAACTAACAATTATCTGCACAACCACGAATTCTTGTATTATTTCTAACATAATATGAAAATGACGATTAAGATTTCGAATAGGGAAATTAATATATTGCGCATATTCTAAACATAGCTAAGTAATTATTTATTTTCGTCACGGGTCGAAATGTTCATCCATCAAAGGTCAAATATGTCATTTCTCCTCCAGAACGGATATATACATTGATGATGGAAGAAGATCTGGGCCCCTATTCTCGAACTTTTCAAATGTGAGATGCAATGAAAAGAGAGTGGGAAACCTTCATTTGTTCCATATGAAAACATAGGCGACCTTGGAGTTGTCACTCTCATTTCTTGTCATCTCACTTGGGAAAAGTTATGAATAGGGGTTCAGGATGAGTAAAAATAAAAAAACTCCAAAACAAGTCCTCACAGTGGCATCTCCATGGTTCCTGTGTCGAAGATATCCAGATTTAATTGTCTGGAGCTGAAGGGAGAGACGGGGTTCATATAATCTCCGAGAGGAGAACATTTTCGATTTATAATTTTATAACATTGTATAACACTGTATGACGCGACCAACCATAAATATGAGACATCATTTCATAAATTGACATAAAGTTTTTAACACCTAGTTGAGATTCTATCTATAGGAGATATAACTGTATTCGCTGAATGTGATTGGCTGAACTCAGTTGTAACTCCTGGGATCTCAAAAACTAGGAGTTGTAAAACAATTGGTTAAACAGGGTATTAAGAAATGTAAATTTATGAAATGCGATTTATGGCAGATGGTCACAGAGATTGCCGACATCGGCGTTGACTGAGAGAATGTCCTATATAGACCCTTGTTTTGTGTTTTCGATGTTATTCGTCGAAATAAGAACGACTGCGTTTTGATGTAAACAAGACCGCAATAACAAACTGCAGCATTCGATTCAATGCGCAGGCCTCACGCATTGTCACGCACGTAGGCTCCGTTTTTACGCAGGTGCAATACGCACTCGTGTTTCGCAGTTTGCTGTTGACAAGCGTGAAAGCATCACTCGTAAGCGCGAACAGCGAAATAGCGGATCAGGTTTTCGAAATGCAGTTGGACAAATATGTTTGAAACCGAGAAATACTTACACATGCGAAAAAGGCTATTTAACACATTCACTGAATTATGGAGCTATTGAAAACACTATTGGCTAGGTTACTTTATTTTTCTTAAATTTGTGTTAGCAATATCGATTTGTTTTTAGATGTCATGTTCTAGCTTGCTAGTTTTTAATCCGTCTGTGCATTCCGCTGTTCACAGTTATAGGAATTTTAATTACTTAAATAATAAATCATAATTTGTTTCAATGTACCTTCAAGTCCTCTTAAGAAATTGTTGGCTAAATGTAGCAGATTTCTTGGCCATAAACAGCTCAAAATGACAATGGATACTCGCTGCTGAGGCGTTATGAAAATGCCTGAGATTTGAATCAATGCGACAAAGGTGTTTTAAAATACTGACAGTGTAATATTTTAAGCTGTTCAGTACGCCTGAACTCAGCACTGGAAGGAAGTGGGAGGATGAAGTGTATACACTTGTCAAACAAGATTGATCGTATTGGGTGCACTTGAAACACCTCTGAAAACTCGCTTGGTGAGCTTCTCTAGAAGCCGCTTTTCAAAATTTGTTCCACAAATAGAACAGGCTGAGTCAGAACTATTAGTGTCTATCGCGAGCTGCACGAAACAAAACTATTTCTCGTTTTTACTTATTAATAATTATCTTGATTTTCTAGTGGAATTAGTATCAGTGAGATATGGTGAAAGGATGTATCAAGTGTGCAATATAGAAAAAGAATGAAAAACTCGCAAAAGTTAGATATTTAAAAGCTAGAACTTCGTTTAGGTACCAGCGCATACCAGCGTATACCAGCGTAATTCTTTAAAATAAAGGTGAGTATACGCCGTATACCTTCGTATACCCTGGACTACGCCACTGGTCTCGCCCAACTAAAACGTTGCCCACGACTTGCTACGGTTATGAATGATTTGCCTCATTTGAAAACACAATGGATAAGATCAGAATTACTTGGTGGGAAGCCTCCCATCCAGAAATGTTGCCCTCCAAAATGGTGTATTGTTTTTATTGTGCCGTCATTGCAATAATTACCGCGATCTGAAGGTAAACAATAACTTAAAAATAGTCTTTAGCTTCATTTCAAATCACGACATCGCGTTGGGATGCTTTCTTATGGACCTTGCTTGCTTGAAATTATATATTAGAGTTATCGACAAAGATAATATAGTCTATAGTCTTAAAATGGTTAATCAGAGTTCTATAATATATTGGCAACTCTTATACAATAGAGGTTGTGACTCCACCCTTTGCTTTTGAATATAATGGTAATTTTAATTTAAAGAAAAATAGTGATTCTATACCATAAATGTTTTTAACTTCAAGCGAGCCTAATTTCGGGCCATTAATTTTGACTTCATCCAGTGTGACATTTTTTTCATTAAATATTTAACGCTTTGATCAGCACGGCTCAAATTCAAACACGCATACATTTTTTTTAAATAACATAATATATTATAAAGAGGTCATATGCAAATATGTGACCAAATATCTGCAAGATTTGAATGCTTACATGTATACGCACTATACGCTTGGCCAATTTCAAATGCCCAAAAAATTATCTAAGCTTATCATATGTCCACGTCCTACTCCACTCAGGACCCTAAAAAAAATCCTCACTCGATAATTCACTTCCTCAGGCATGCCGTATGTGCATGCCCAGCCTACTTAGACCTAGCAGAGCCAACGTGGCTGGATCACAAACCATCCGAGTTCAAATCCGGATAAACGTTGACCGTTCTCGACAAGAGTCTAGAGGCCTGCTGGCGAGATGATCACATTGCATCGCTCTCCTAGAACAAGTCTTGGCGGGCAATAAAGCAAGAAGACCGGTTACCTCAGCGAAGCACAGGTCTCATCTAGGATGTGCGCTGTACGGCCTACATGAATAAGCTCGCTACTCGCCGATTTCAGTACGTAAATGTACATATAAAACTAGTCAAAATGGCATTCAGTTTTTGTTTATGTTGATTCGGTTGGATAAAAAATTAAATTTATGCATCTGAAGGAAATAAGTTAATGTATCGTAGACGGAAATTAAAATTAATTGATAGCGGTAGCTCTGTTGATTTTAGATGACACGCTGAAAGCATTATTTAAATAACCTAAACGAAAGAAAGATGATGCATTGCTTTTGTGTATGTAAGTACCGAGTGTTTTATTACGGGTTTTTTAACATGGTCATCTTAATAGCGCCAGCTAATCTTGAACAAATTGCTAGCACAGGCAGCGGCAATTACGACGCGGTGAATGACAGGTGCTTAGTTCAACAACAAAAAAGTCTGAAGCGGAATCTAATGAGAACTTCAATTCAAGATTCACAAGAGTAACAGTACAGAGTTCATTTATCAATGCATTCGTTTTTTTTCAACGAACGGTTAACAACGCCGGTGCTTAGCAACGAAGTAGCACATCCCTATAAGCAACCCACAATCACTAGATACAAATTGTGACGTAAGGTTAGGTGAGCGAAAAAAACAACGCGGTTGGGTGGACACATTTTTTGCACGATTATACGCATCTCGGATCGGTTATATCTGCGAAATCGTTGGCCTTCGCATTATATATTGTTATTTATTATGGACCACATTGTGCGAGCCTTGAATTTTAGCGAATATATTCGCAATTTTTTATGACCGCGGCCACCGAACTTGAATACCGTGTTGGCTGACGAAACAGGGAGCGGGTTTTGTGTAATTTTAGCAAAGACGAGGTAAAAATTGAGCTGGCGTTTTGCTTTGCGTTTCTTGATGCTTCAGCACTCAAGATCCTTGTTGGGAGTCAATTTTGCGTGTTTATCTGATTGTGCTAGACATGAAGACGTCTATAATAAGTTAAAAAATAAAATGCAATTTACTGTCGAAAGTTGACAAGCTAACTTGTGGTTCGATTCTAAAAAATATATATATGTTGTCCTAAAGAGTACCTGGATTACAAAGTTTTAAGGACGAATTTGAATATTAATTCGCGAAGGCAGGGATATGGAAATGTGTTGCGTGCATGTGATTGGCTGTCGCCAAGAGGCTAGTTAATCCCAGGACTCGGAATCTCAAGGTTACACCCGTCAAAAACAGCCCTACACTAAATAACGTGATCGGGTATTTTTTTGGAGAATGCTATTAACATTTAATTCAAATGTCGGAATCCTGTTGCACTTTTGTAGACAAGGTTTCAAAGTATTAACTTTCCAATCGTTGATCGTCCTACCGCACCCCACATTATAAAACGTTTTTAATCTGGCTGAGTAATGAGGCCTTGGAGAACTGAAAAATGACAACTGAATTGAAGTTTTGGTTTAATATGAACATGTTTGTGAAGTTAAGACTGAAATGTTCTAGAAAAATTTGCGTGATTATATATATATATATATATATATATATATATATATATATATATATATATATATATATATATATATATATATATATATATATATATATATATATATATATATATATATATATATATATATATATATATATATATATATATATATATGTGTTGTTTTAAGTTTTCACAGCAATTAGTTTTTAAAAAAGACTTTTGGATAAACTGTGGTGTTTTATTTTTCATTTTCCCAACGTTTCCCAATGTTTTGTTTTTTGTAGTTCATTGATTGACCCTTGAGAAAGACAAAACAATTTGGTCGAAACGTTGGGAAAATGAAAAATAAAACACCACAGTTTATCCAAAAGTCTTTAAAAAAAAAAAAAAAAAATATATATATATATATATATATATATATATATATATATATATATATATATATATATATATATATATATATATATATATATATATATATATATATATATATATATATATATATATATATATATATATATATATATATATATATATATATATATATATATATATATATATATATATATATATATATATATATATATATATATATATATATATATATATATATATATATATATATATATATATATATATATATATATATATATATATATATATATATATATATATATATATATATATATATATATATATATTTATTTATGCATGATTCACTTTTTTTCCCCCCCAGTCAAAACCCAATCTGTCTGCGCATAGGGTATAATTGAGTTTCATCATTTTCGATGCCAAAAAAAATAACGAAAAACCTTACATGATAAAACATATAAACTTCATTTTCTAGACGCGGTGACCAAACACCGGGAATGTAAAAAAAAATCAAATTTCGGGAAATATAAGTAAAATTTCTGAGATCGCCAGAGATCACTCACTTTGCATTGCCCAAGTGGTCGAATTACGCAGATTCGTCAACAGCCTCTGGCTGTCCTCTCTGCACTTAGCATTCTTCGACCAAACAGCGACAATCGGCAGCGACGGGAAGATCTCCTCCCCAACAAACACATCGGCGACGTCAACGACGTCAACATTCGCCGTCGCGCAATGTGCCAGCGCCGCCAACGCCGCCAACGCCACCAACAGCCAGCGCAACAAGTTCAACGTGGGCGACATGCCCGAGGTGGATGCACTCTCGCGAGTAGCAAAGAACACCGCCACCGCTATGATCTACAGCGCCGGCTTCCTTTCAAATATCGGCACCCGGTTGAATATGATTGAAAAAACTTGAAAACAATTTTTCACTAGTTCATATCACTGTAAAAAAAACTCGTGACTGCCGACTCGTGCAGTGCAAATATTGTCTTCAATTACCGCGTCTTAACTTCACCCGAGCGCTAGTTGAGATTAATGACGACGCACCGATAAATTGCACTGCACAGAGTGTTTATGTGTGTTGTTTTTTTAGCGTTGGCAAAACGCGAGCTGCGGTCGGTTTTTTCCCCTAGCGTCCTGGAGGCGGCAAGGAGACTTCCATGCGGAGGGCGGTCACTTGACGAAGGTTGTCTGCGCTAGACGGAGGGTCGTGGAGAACTGAACTGCGAAACTGGCCGGCGATCATCCGACGAAACTGGGCACCATTGTTAACGTCGAGAGAGGGAGGCGGGAAAGTGGCTAGGTTCACCGTTTTTCGGCAAGGACGAATCTTTCGATTCCGCGCGCCACCGATTTGTCCGCGGTAGTAGCGAGTGCAGAAAATGGAGTTCACCTTCGCCGTTTCTGCTAAAGCGTGGATGACTGCAGCAAGCGGACGCAGCTGGCTGGCTACGTCGAGGATCCAGACGTCGAGAGCTGGTTTGGCCAATCACGACGAGGCTTGCGGCTGTCGGCACATCGCGACGATGTTGGTCTCATCTATAACGGGCATCCTGATTGGTCGGTGGTGTCTGCATTGAAGACGTGGTATATGAAAATATACGTGTTGCTGACATTAAATAAGGGAAAAAATTGACAGCTTAGTTATTTTGCCTAATGGAAATTTACGAGAAAGCCTAGCCTTGCTTTCGGGTCTTGAGAGGAAAAAGATTCTCTAACTCTCTCTAAGTCAAACGACATTTCAACAATTTTTTGCATCTTCTTTTCCAGAAATTTCTGGAAACCGTCACAGCCAAGCCTGGAAAGAGCAGGATTTACGCTCTTTGCTCATATTAGTGGTTTTTTATTAAGCCCATCGTATAGCAGCAATGTTAAAATATATATTTTAGGATTATCAGGCAAATGATTTAAAAATAACCTTGAACGGATAAGATCCCATGATACCCTGCTAAAAACCTTGTTCTGTGGCATTATCGTCCAACACGATACAGGACTCAATATTATAATGAGTCGAGAAGTCTGTGTCGATGCTTAGCAAATTCTTTGACGCGGAAAGGTAAGGATCCTGTTTTTCGAGACAAGATCTCAAACAGCTCATGCTAAAACCACATGCGTGGACACGCACACACGCGTCGAAATGCTGGCGAACTCGCACGACCTTGCGCAATCACGAGCGCGTGGATTGCTCGATCGAGAGATCGATTAATTGGACCCGCGCCTCCTGGCAAAATCGCGTCACGAAGGGATGGGCAAGACAGGAGGAAATGCCGAAACCGAATTGTTGTGGTCGTTTTATTGGTCAATATATTATTATACGTATGTACCTATACCTATTCTGGCGTGGTCCTGTTTTCTAAAAAGTAAAAACGATTGGTTGGCTTCTATATATATTCAAATCTTCGAGTAAACGATACGTATACACCTACATGGTTGTGGTTTGGCCGATATTCGCATTGGTTTAACCTTAGATGAATGAGTACTTCAGCTATGGTTTAACATTAAAACGGATCTCCTAACCACAAATATTAGCGTAACATTTTTGGGCGGGGGGGGGGGGGATACAAGTGTTGTTAAAGATTTGCTAGGTGGCGAATCAAATATTTGGTTGTTGTATTTTGAAAACTTACAGCGGATTTACTTTTCAAAAAGTTCCGTGTACGCTATATTGCCAATACGTAAAAGGCATAAGTAAGTTTGTAGGTGCAAAATATTCAAAAGGTTGACGCGTCTTAAAGCCCCACTCTTCATTCATTCTGTAAATAAGTATTTACTTATTACTTATTGGCAAGAGAGTTTGAACCACTTTGCATTCAAGAGAAATGTATCTAAATCATAGTAAGAGCATGCTTATTTTGAAAGTACACAGGTAAACAGTCCACCCACGTATTTGGATGAAGAACGAGGACGATATGCATCAAAGAAGATGAAACAAGTCTCGCATTAATTTTGTTTGTTTCGTGTAATCACTTCGTTGGTTGTCTAGTTAAAGATTAAATTAAGTATGTTAATACTTGTTCTACTGTTCGTAAATTTGTTCTAGATACATCAGGACGGGCTATATTTTGAAACGGGTATTTCGTTTAATTAATTAATTGTTTTATTTCGAATTTGTTTCTTAGCTTTCACAATGCAATACGTAGCGCTCTGTTTGCTTTTAAATTTTATTACATTTCTTAAACGATATACAGATTAGATGAATTGTGACAAATCTTTGAATACCAAAATTCCACATTTAATGCCGTGTGACGAAGGTGTTTTTCAAACAGTTGCGGATTCTCAATCGATGTTAACACTCTACCATAGGTACACATTCTATCTTAAAATACAATGTAGACAAAATCTCCAAGGTCTTTGGATTGATAAAACAGAAGCAGAGAATCGAACTAACGGACATTCAAACTTTGAAAGTATGCATTTCTTAATCTGTTTAAAAATAAAGCTACAAATGTATACATTGAAAACACACTACGGCCGAACTTGATTATGACATATCCATGCACCTCACGAATCAGACCCCCCACCCCCCCCCCCACCCTATGCCCCGCCAAAATACTCAACACTAGCAGGTTGATTCCAAATTTGGTGCAATCGAGACGTCTGTTGTTTATTGCCTGGTTATCGGCGTCGAAACAACCTGTTTGCTGTGTTGCTATAAGCACCGAGACCGGATTGTTCATGAAGGTTTCACGGACGACAAAACCCGATTATTTGCGCTTTTAAATTGCAAAATTTGTATGCGTCTCGCAATTAGAATATAATGTTCGCCATGTCGATGCAGAGAAACATTGTTTACGCCCTGGTTTATTCATACAGGCTGTTTCTTGTTAGATGCACCGTGAAATGTGCAGGCCACTATTGCACCTAATATTTATGGACATCTGAAGTAAGTCCACTGACCTTTATGTAAGTTTAGAGTTCTGTTAGTAAGACTGCAAATAATGTTAATTGCAAATGTATACTTACACTGTACTATAGGTATGAGAACAGTTACGTCTCGAGAAGGATAGTCAATGTATAGTGGTCAAATGGTCTAGATATATTTTCGAATATTATTGATGTTTGTAAATTAAATCCATATTTCAGCGAACATGTTTTTTTTAAATCATATGATATTGTATTATATTATTTTATATTATATTATATTATATTATATTATATTATATTATATTATATTATATTATATTATATTATATTATATTATATCATATTATAAAATCATAAAATGGCTTCATATTAAACAAGAATTAAAATATCTCGAAACAATCATGCAATTGTCACTCATGAGAAAACAAACACATCACTGCTTGTGAAAAATGTCAACAAGTTTCATTACCTGCAAAATGCAAGTGCTCTCGCTGTTTACCTTTTTCGAAGGGTAATAAGTGAACTCCAAAAACCGTTCCATGGAAACGTTATATTTACACAACGAACGAGGCAATTCGCAAATTCTGACTAAAATACAGTACCTACGTTGTTTTTAATGCTAAGAAATGAACAAGATTGCATGCTTCCGAAAAGATTGTTATTTAGCAACTGTCATTCCAGGCTGAGCTTGCCTAATTGCCGTTTTATGACCACAACGTGTTAACAGATTAGTAACACCTGATGTAGAGGATTTTGTCATATATATATGTTTGGTAGTAAGTTGTTCGCGAAAAGAAGTCAAACGATAATATTTTACAGATCTCACATTTAAATGGTGTATACTAAACGCAATATTTTTTCCAAAAGCAATTCATAACTTTTTTATATTGTTATTATTATTATATATACTGTACATTTAATTACTTAAAATAATTTATTGGATTGCAGTCATTTTTCTTAAAATTATACAACACTCGAAGCACTAGCTCTTATACTTTCCGCACAATATGACATAGGTAATACTGTAATACACAGATGATCCCAAGTCCAGTCATCTTTTGGCAACGACTGGTTACCTCAATCACACCGGATTGCACAATAGATGCTCACTATGGGCATAATTTCTGTGAAGATTGCACACCAAGATTTCCTTGCAAATTCTCTTTCCGGGTCCGGCAAAGAATCATCCCATGAATTAAAAAATGACTCACAAATCTTGTCATGCAAGCTGTCTTGTCGAAATAGGTGTATATATAATATACACCCCGCCTTTATGCGGCTTAATGCAGAATGGGTTTTAACCAACCAAGTTTGAATTAATTAGCCATTAGCCTTGAATAGCATAATTTTATTCGACGTGTTATTCAAAGATTTTCACGAAACTAGTTCCAACTCGAAAGTATCACCTTTATCAAATGCTGCTTTACCGATATCAACTGAAAGGAGCGACACCTTCTTCGAGGGGACAACGCTCTCTGTCTAACGAAGCATATGCGGTAGCGCTGTCTCAGTTACACACGTTGACCTTGAAGGTGGAGCGCCTAGATGTAGCTAATTAAGAGCCTAACCATGAGTCTCGAAGGGATACGAGGGTGTATCCGGTGTCGGCAAGGAAGCCCGAAGCTCCAGTGACGGGCACAGCTCATAGCCATTTTTACACATAAGTACGAACTATGCTTGCTTATAACTATGCTCTACACTGAGATTCGATGATAATGAATGACCGAGAATGAATCTATAGCCATATTAAAAAGGGAGTCGAGGGCAGTGGCGTAACTAGAGGGGAGCAGGCATATCAATGCTCTGGGGCCTCAGGCTCGCAGGATCCTCGCGGAGGCCAAAGTCGAACCCAAAAAAAAGCGATGACATGTTTTTTTGGAAATTGACTTGTTGAAATCTAGTACGTTTTCCTAATTCCCTTAAAAAACGGGTTAACTTTTACAAAATTGTCAACACTGGTGCAGGGGGTAGGGGGGCCACATATATTTTTTGCTTTTGGGCCTCCAATTTGAAATTTCGCCACTGGTAGAGGGTGAACACGCAACTTTCTTCTTGTCCAACAGCACCTGCCGCTCACAGCTTAGCCTTGTCCTTGGTGAAGGTCCATCGGGCCATGCATAAAGAGCAAGTTTACGCGAAGCGTAGATTTCGCCATTTGTCATTGGCACTTAGTGCACGAGAGCTTGTTGACAAGACGCGAGTGAAGGCGTTTCTCCATATCGTGTTGCCATTGCACAGGGTATAACGTGGTATAACCACTCCAGCCCGTTTATCATAGAACTTGCGTTCTATACTTAGTTTGCAGTGCATTCTTGATGCTAAAAAATCTGTCTGAATGATAATTTTAATTCTGATTCTGTCTCATTTGTGTCCACCCGCTTTCGGTGTAGTTTCGAGAGAAGTGTTTGAATTGCGCTCTGCGTAACGGATGAGCGACAGGACGCTGCTCGACCGACGCGTCCCCCGACCGACGCCGATTTCAGTTCGGCGTCGCGACGACAGAGCGACTTCGCCAAGCGGTTCGACGCCGACGACGCCGACACGATCAGCGTCCCTGGTTCCGCTGACGAGTCGACCAGTGTGATGCGATTATGTCTACCGGTTTCCTAGATTCGAAGGGTTTAAATTTAAGTCTCACGAATCTCGTTTGGATTACGCAATTTTGATGGTGTCTATACTGATGCCGCGGACGAATTTTAAAGATGATTGCCGAATATCGAAGGCAATCCGCTGCTTAGAACGCGGCAGAAACATGGCGTTCGAAATTGATTGGGAAATCGACGAGGACAAAGGCAGCCGATTCGGAAGTAAAATCTCGCGCGACGCTTTAACGTTTTCGCCTCCAAGCGCGGTTGAGAATTGTTTGTGAATAACACGAAATCCATAAACTTAACGCGATTATTATATTAAGCCGTTGTCGTCGTCCAAAAATGTCGCAATTTCGTGGATGGGACAATCACATATTGCAAGGTCATTCAGCAAAAAACAGAGAGACGCGTTCGCAAATTCAAATTAGTACAGTAGATTGGAATGAGATATACCAGGTAGAAGATGATCATGGCATATTTAACACATTAATGGAGATATTTATGGCCGAATTTAATCGAGATTTTCCGAAGAGAGTTTATACTAGGAAAAATCATAGCAGGCAAAAAAAAACACAAAGAATGGTATACCGAGGAATTACGGCAGCAAGCATTCACTGTCACAAATCTCCTATACTTTTTTGGTAGAACTGAGGGTCGAATGCAGAGTCGACACTGAGTGCGCACTCAGTGCACACTTAGTTGGCATTTGCAATGATAATCATTGCGCACTGAGTGCGGACTCAGTGTGAGTGTGCACTCAGTGTCGACTCTGCATTCGGGTCTAAGTGTCAAGAGGATAAGCGGCAATACGATAAAGCTAGGATTGAAAATAAAGCAGACTGCATAACTGCTCATACAAATTTTAATGAATCAAATATACGCATATCTAAAAACGTTTGGAAAGCTGCGTGGAACGTCATAACGGATAATGAGGGAGGGGGCAAAAAAGATTGATAGAAGGTATCAAAATAAAACCCGATGGGAAAATAACTAAACCCCCAACTGAGGTGGCAAACCTATTTAACTCATTATTCAGTATTCAGGTGGGGGATCTCACAAAATAGGAACGTTACTAAAACATTAAAAGTATCTGAAGGAAGACCAATTTCTTGGCAATCAAAAACCATGTTCATTTTTCCACTCACAAGCATTCATTTGCATGTGCCATTCATTCGAACATGGCTTCATTTGAACAAGGAATCTTCCCCGAAGCACTCAAAACCGCAGTAATTAAACCCATTTTTAAAAAAAAAGGTGACACAGAAATATTGACCAACTACCGACTGATTTCTATATTGTCTGGATTTAGTCACGGATTCATAAAAGGACGATAAAAGATAACAGCAATAGGTAGTTTAGTCACAGACATTCTACATAACATGGAAAATAAGCAAAACATCCATTGGAATTTTCTACGATTTCTCTAAGGCATTTGATACTTTAACTACCACTCAATCCACATCATCAAATTATATTAAATGGGGATATCTGGACCAGCAAACAAATGCCTTGAATCATTTCTGAAAGATAGAAGAAAGATAGTAAAGATAGCTGGTTTAGATTCATCTGGATTATCAGAGAAATCCATTGTCAATGTCGATGTCCCCCAGGGACACACTATCTCCCATCCTCTTTATCCTATTCACGAACGACATCCCTAAATGTGTAAAAAGGAATGCACTTACGCAGTGTCCGATTTACACCATTGTCGCCCCTCGGCTAGTATTATTATGGTACCCCCCCCCCCATACCCCCCCCCCCCCTCAAACGAAATGTAGTGCATAATTTGTTTTAAGAAATACGAACTGGAAGTAACGTTACAGTCAACATGTTTTAAAGTTGTAATATTTACCAGTCGATGACAGGCGGAGCTGAGAAAACCAACAAATGCGCTGCCGATGCGCTGTCTTGACAACACACTAGAGGCAACAGGTTCGCACTACAGTGTCATTAGTCTCTAACTTATTCAAAGAATCGCTCTCAATTGGCATTATAGCCAATCTTTGGTATTTTTTCTAGTAGATGTGCAAATGTCGCTTTCTGCTCCTCTATATTTTTCCTACTCGTTGACCCATTCAGTTTCCGTGAACGTCTCCTATTTTTTGAATAAATTAATCGCACGTTTAAAATCAATTCACACATAATACAATCGATAGATCGATCGATAGATCGATCGATAGATCGATCGATCAAGACACGACACAGGCACCAGAGGCCACTGAACTAAATTTGCTGACAATGCCCAGGATCTGGTGACGCCACGAAAACAACCATCCCCGTCACAGTTATCGTGGCTATATTTGCCATGAAGCCGTGAAGCCCATGTACAAGTCAAAATATTCCACCACGACTATAATTGTTTGCATATTGACCGTGGCCATTACTGCAATTGCTCAAAATTTATAGAAAATGTTGATCAATTCGTTTATTTAGGATTAATTGTTGATAGGTTATTTTCTTGGAAACCACATGTTGAATGCATGCAGTCGTTTACGATCAATAGCAAATTTGGACTTTATAAATTGCGTTCTTCAGGGGCTCCATCATATCTGTCACGGACTGTGTATCTTGCTTCAGCCGAGCCACAGTTGCAGAATGGTGTACTTGCATGGGGTCAAGCTTCAGAATACATCATAGAAAAAATATCATCACTGCAACTAAACATAGGTAATTAAAATCATTTCTTCTCACACTGTATAAATAATATTTGTCCAAATGTTGATGTACTCTTCGATAAAATCGATATTTTGCCATTTCGAAAGCTTTTTGAATGTAAATTGATTTTAAATATTATTTCGACGACCAATTTAAAATTCTGAAATCTGAGTTTGTAATGAAGGCAAGGCATAGAAACTAATGCCCGTATTATGTACAAAAATATGTGAATAAGCGTGGAAAACGTTTATTGGAATATGTTGTTCCCGTCTTATTGTTGATAGGGTATGTTGAGGGTGCCAAGTGCAGCACACGTGGATGATGTGACATTGTCGTGAGACCGAGGAGATTATTTTTGCCCGAATGGCCTTGCCAAAGTCCGCTTCAGCCGTATTTTTATCTTGACGAGATTTGAGTTAATTGAAACCACAAAACGCTTAATTGAATCCTGATTTGGTACTGTCACAAAATAAGTATATTTTCTTTATTATTCCTTGGGCTGCGGTTTAGGTAAAGATAACTTTAAGCGTGACAAAACAGATCCTGAACTATAGTCTTTCCCACACATGAGGAAAGGGAATTATTTTCATTTTTAGCTCAAATCGTTGAAAAAACTCAGTAAGTTTGTGAAGTACATTCTTTTGCTACTTAGGTGCACTGGCAGCGACGGTACAGATGTACAAACCAATTTATAATTTAAAAAATCGGTATCGGCACAGGCAAAATTGGGGCAAGAAGTCAAGAGATACTGAAGAACAAATCAAATTTAAAAAAGAATCTGTCTGAATTGAACAAAATCAACTTTGATTGAAACTTGAAACCTGTACAGACGTCTTTATGTAATAAAAACATTATTTTGACAAGATTTTGTGCCGGGGAAGTTGCAGGAATATCTAAGGGCCATCTGGGATTACCGAGCAATTCGATCTTGCCAGACGCCCTCGGTGCTCGCATCCAAAGTTCAGGCGACATCCTTTCTGTCAAAGGACAGCGCTACAGCTGAGTTTTACACGGAAAATAAAAATATACAGCAGCAACACAAACTTGGCTCGCATTTACGTTTTCTTCTCTTCCCTTCGGTCAAACCAGCCTGAAAGTATCATATTTTGGCGGTGACGGCGCCCAACAACCATCGACTCAGATGCTAAAAGCAGCAAAGTTCCGTTTCCACATTTGTATTAGCGAGAAAATTCGCTTTTAAGACGAGAAATCTGTGACTTCAGGGTTTCGACTCAATCAAGCCGTCGCTCATGCCAAAGAATCTTATGCAGTGCTTATTTTGTGCCTGAAAGCACCGGATCGCCGTTCCGGTGCCTCTTTTCGGTACTCTAAAAGGAAAATTAAATATCGGCGAGAATATCAGCGCGCGCAAACGCTGAAGAAATGTTCACTCCATTTCACGTTAAGAAGAAGAGTGTATTGGCTCCTTCCTCGTGAGCCCTCTGCTACTAGACATTAGCTGAGTTTAAAAGCTTACAAGCCATGTCTTGAGCCAGACAAAAGGCTTCATGGGCAGTTTTGAAACTCTTTGCTTGTGTCTAGCAGCAGAGAGTCTACGAGGAAGCTGCGAAGACACTCTCCTTCTTACCGTGAAATAAGGTTTAGTGCGTCCGTGTTGTTTTTCGTGTGCCCGCGTGCTTACCGAGTTTGTGGACATAATGAAGAAAATTACTTATTTTTTATTTACAATAATTAAAAGGATTAGATGGAAACGGGGGGGGGGGGGAGGGGGGAGGATAAAGGGTAATTTTCTATTATGAAAATTGGCGTTCCGGCAACTTTATTTTTACAACAAATAGGACTGGTCTGATGTGTACATTTGTTTGTGTCAATTAACTTCGCTAATGATATTATTATACATATCACTTTACTATTCCGTATTAAAATATTGTTGTATCACTTCCATAGTTCGTATTTGTTCGTGATTATAGAAACGTGTCAGAATCGAAATGGGAAATGCTACGATTTAATCTTGGTCATGCGTATTCGGTCTTGGACTTGCTTATACTTGGTTTATTTGTTAAATGTTACGTCGTATTCGTACAGGTATTTTCTACTACCTGACATAATTACGGTTTCGACCGCCATTTCAAATCAGACAGGTCACCGATACTGCATCGTCGGAAGCATGCGGTCAGTCTTCTTTGCTTTGACTTTTTCTTTTTTCTATTCGGGCAGATACCAAATACTAGTGATGTCGTTTGCCAGTTGAACGCACAGAACCCGAGACCGCATGGAATCGTCAGTTCAGAGACGGCCTCAGTTTCATTACGAATAATATCGTTCCAGTAATCAAATTCATTTTCCGGTTCACTCATACACACTCACAGCGTTAACTGTCCAAGAGAAAAACATGAGAATCTCAGGAAAACAGATTCAAATTGCTTTCGGTTAATATCTATACCTATACGTCCTGGGACCAAGAATACGTCTGCTTCGAGCATTTCAGAGCCAGTGTATATGAATTGAACATGACATATTATATAATCAGGTTCAAGACGTCTTTTTAAAATTTTCGTGTATCTCTTTCTCAACTATAATGCTTTTATGCTAGGGTTGTCTGGCTGTGAATATCTAGGATTTTTTCGAGAAAACTGAAACATTTGCCTAGTTACAATTTTTCCAGGTTTTCCAGGTCAAAATAAACGTTAAAATCGATCCGCTAAGACAAAAATAAAAAGAGAAACCTATGTAGAAAATATCAGAAATATCACGTCATCCACGGCCAGTCTCCTCGAGATATTTTATTCACGTGTCCATGGTCCATTAGATCAAATACCTTTCTAGAACGCAGGCTGGAATCATGTCTGTAGAAACAAACGAACAATGAACCGATTGATCCGCTAGATCAAGTATTTTCTTGTCAACAAATTATGTACAAATAGGAAATCATAAAAACTGTGACTTCAAAATACGTCCATTAACGGCGATTTCCTGTGTAATATGCCGATGGATGCAGCCCAAGAATGCCCCGGGTGCCGGAATATCCACCTACTGGCAGGGAGTATGGCACCTCCCTCCCCCCCCCCCCCCCCCAAACAACCTACACATCCACTAGGTGATTAATAACACACGTGTGTAAAGGAAGGGTGCTCTAGCTGTTATGTTGGCACTACCTTGGTGTTGGGGGGGGGGGGAGGGGGTCGAAGACGAGGGCGCAGATGGCTGTTTTCGCACGCTCAAATGGCGGAGGTGTAAAAAATAAGAAACTTTGCGGCCCATTGTTGGATGCCTTGGCGCTAAGGAGCTCTAAGGGGTTGCCAAAAAGAGCTGTCCCAGTTCGGAGATATGCATATTTTCTAAAATGATTAGTTTAGTTGATACAAATTGGAAATATTAAACACCTCAAGTCAAAAGAAAATATATGCGTGTGCAATTTCCAACACTCATTGTTGAAGACACAACACCCTTGTGCTAGGAACTATAATTCGTATATATACGGCGTTTCGTATATATATACGAAACGCCGGGAAATCAGCATTGACTTCACTATGCATATGGCAACCCAGGTTTTAAATAGATTTTTTAATGAATGCATACTTAAATTTGGAATCACGAAAGAGAGGGCAGATGCGTTTTGGAAAAAGTTATTATTTTTTAATCCCACGAATGAAAGCACACACAGACCTTTGAGTTCCTTAATCCCGAAGCAGTGTCGAACTAGCTATCAGGACCCTAAGACCTTTGAAAGTTCGGGGAGCTCGAAAAACCTCTTGGGGGCCAGTCAATTTTATGGGGGGCTTCTTTTCCCCAATTAAGTCTGAATATGGTCTTTGTTTTAAAGGGTGGCTCTTTGGTACACAAGCTCTTTTATGTTGCGAGATTTGTCGAAGCCTTATTTGCGTCGATGCATTTTGAATTTTTGACTTCTGAGAGCCCCGTGTGGCCCAGAAAAGCAGAGACATCGGCGGTTAAATGGCCGCCGAGGTCTGATTTGCAATGTCAGTTTGTCGTCAACTTCATCTGCCTGAGGTTGAAATACGGTTTAGGATTTCCCATGTGGAAAAGAATCCGTCGTGAATTTAGCACCGCATTTTGATTTTTTTAAACTGTTTTCTTCATTTGGTTCCATATGAGTTTTGGATTCATATCATTATACCCTGTCTGGGAGAATCCCTTCACTGGTCCATGGGCTAGGATCCACAAAACAGGGTTAGGGCAAAAACAGGACTAAGTTTGTTATTATTACCACGGTGATTACCCCTGGAAATCTGCAAGCGCCGTCTGTGAATGGCCGTTCAGCATTTTACCCCGAGGGTTAAATCCGGGCCCTAGGCGTTAAACATACGACGAGGAAAAACAGTATACAGTGCGTCTCAGGCTCAGAGATCAGCGCCCAGGGACATTGGGCGTGTCATGTTTGTTTGCTAGGATTCCCCAATTTGCGAAGTACACTAGAATTAATTTCTGGGGATCTCATATAGTCATATCATAGAGTACCATACCAAGAGTCGAATGATTAAGTTTTTATCACCACCATTAAAAATGGTATTTAATATTACCATTATTTACCATTTTACTCTTTACAAATGGAAGAGAGCCAAATAATACTTCACTTCGAAGTCCATCAGGCTGTGGTAAAGTAAGGCTAACACGACCGTACTTTAGAAATAAACATCCCTTTAGTCGCTTATTTTGTCTTCGATATTTGATAACAAATGTTTAGTTTAAAAAACACACATCAACGCTTATTGTGAACCACTTTGTGATGTTGAACGACGCTCTGTTCGGTCAACTGGCCCTGTGGCAATGCTCGTATCGCCCAACAATCTACGATGACTGCCCAAGTGGTGTGCAAAAAGGGCCGTTTGACATCCCAAAGCACCTCGGTGTAACGAGCAAGCATTTACACGGCTTAAAAAAATTATTCTGAAATCGTTTCTTCTGCTGCTCTGCACAATCTACTCTGCGGCTTCCACTTAGTAGCTGAAGATAAACATCGCGTGGCTAAAGGCCGAAGCTAGCTTCTATGAGCCGCTCAACAAGTAGTGTCACGTGGACGGGTTCGCCGCCGCCGCCGCCGCCGCCGCCGCCGCCGCCGCCGCCGCCGCCAAACGGGTTTGTTTGCGGGAACCCGATTGTGAGAAACCAATCTGCGATAACTTAAGAATAGACAAAATGAAATCGAAATCGGCATCGTTGGCTAAACAGTCTGCTTCATTGGCTTGACTTCTCGTGGCATGGGCTCTGTACATGTGGGCATCGGATTGGTACCCCACAAATTCAACTACTCATGGGTCTAGTTTACGAAGTTGAAAACTATTTTCATTCAAAACCGCTGGGTTTTCAGCTAGCAATGTTAGTGACACGATGTCATGGACATTGGCTCGCTGCACCAATCAGAGACTCCATGGCCGAGTCGCGTACATGATGTCATGCACATCCAGAGTCTCTGATTGGTCCAGAGCCAATTTTGATGACATCGTGTCACCATAGATGAATGAGTACTTTATCTATGGTGTCACTGAAATTGCTAGCTGTCCACCCAGCCTAAAGCCTTGTGCATTGTGGCGAATGAGGCACCAGAAGAAGCTCAATAGGTATAACTTTTTTATTTTGATGAGAAAAATTCACTTGCCACAAAAATGCGAACCCACGCCCTAAAGTTATGAGCAAAAAGAATTCCCGCAAAACAAATGTTCTGCTAAGTGATTCCATTTCGTGGAAAAAGTGATAAAAATACATGTAAACTTAAGCTAAATGAGAAGACATTTTAAAATCCTCAATCTAAAGAAATAAATGAACAAATATAATCTGTATCTATGCAAACGGTTTTTGCATTTGACCAAAAGCGAAATAATAGTGGCAGAAATGACACTAATATTTTAATGGAATTCTCTAGGTTGCAGTCCGTCAAGATGCTACGAACGATTAGTAGCAGACAACAAATTTGGAAACTTCAAGAATATAACAACAGAACGATTATTGTCATACGGAATTCAAAATTTTCGATACTCAAGCATTTTCAGGAATTCGGGCCAATTCCGAGAAATCCATGCTGGGCACTTGCCTATAGCTGACATGGAACTCTGTGTCCCAGCGTTTGCAGCTGGAATGCAGGCCGAGTCCGGGAAATCCCTGCTGGCCACGTGACCTAGCTGATATGGAACTCTGTGTTCCAGTGTTTGCAGCTGGAATGCAGGCCGAGTCCGGGAAATCCCTGCTGGCCACGTGACCTAGCTATGATATGGAACTCTGTGCCCCAGCGTTTGCAGCTGGAATGCAGACCGAGTCCGGGAAATCCCTGCTGGCCACGTGACCTAGCTGATATGGAACTCTATGTCCCAGCGTTTACAGCTGGAATGCAGGCCGAGTCCGGGAAATCCCTGCTAGCCACGTGACCTAGCTGACATGGAACTCTGTGTCCCAGCGTTTGCAGCTGGAATGCAGGCCGAGTCCGGGAAATCCCTGCTAGCCACGTGATCTAGCTGACATGGAACTCTGTCTCCCAGCGTTTGCAGCTGGAATGCAGGCCGAGTCCGGGAAATCCCTGCTGGCCACGTGACCTAGCTGACATGGAACTCTGTGTTCCAGCGTTTGCAGCTGGAATGCAGGCCGAGTTCGGGAACTCCCTGCCAGCCACGTGACCTAGCTGACATGGAACTCTGTGTCCCAGCGTTTACATCTTTATTCGACGAGACCTATAATAGCGACTGCATAAAAAACCGAGTTGTCAAGGTTTTGTGATAGATCAATATAAATATTTAATTATAAACAAAATGCACTTTTGTGTTTTTAACACACCAACGAAGACCTTTGCAAATGCTGTAAGGTAAGTTTAAATGAGGAGTTAATTTCAAACTATTAGCCCATAACGTTGAATTAACTCCATGCACTTTTAATAGCATTGGACTTAGTAGACACTGCAAATAAAGACAGTGCCAGAAGTAAGGCTACTAATTTGTGCTTGTCTAATTAGAAATAATTAACACACAAAGTCAGTGAAAACGCTATTATCAGATTCAGATGCCAGTACGTGTTTCATCGCAATAAAAATTTCAGGGCTGTTAGCAAGAAAGTGATTTTTGTTCATCAGCATATGCGTGCACATTCAAGTTGCGATAATTATATACACCAAAAAAATTTCCGCTCTTGCTTGAATTAACATATTTTTAGTTTAAAATTACACAAAGTTTAGAGCATAATAGGCGCTAGGATACTAATTAAATAAAACACTTTTCATTTATGTTGGCATAAAGACAAAGTGTCAATGCAAACTGCATTTTTGCTCAAAATTTTAATTAATTTTTTTTTTTCTGGTAGCTTCTGGCGAAATATATAATAATTGTTGTGTTTATGATTCTATACTTCCGTGATATATACGGTGCCCAATTCCAGGAAGAAATCAAGACGATTCGACAAGTTGCAGTAGCACTAAAGTGTACAGAAAGTTTAGTATGCGTCCCGACATAAGATTAACAATCAGTTACCGCTAACGGGTCGTTTGAGCATCGCGGTTATCGGCAGATTCTCTCCGTCTCGACTGCTTAATTCCACTTGCATGTCAGCCATCGAATCCCCGACGAAAACCGCCCATAGAACACTGCATGGTTATTATGTCTCGTTTGTTGATTCCCTGTTGTCAATCTGTGTAAAGGCCCGCGCACAATAGGAGTAAAAAAACCGTAAAAAAAACCGAAAAAAAACCGTAAAAAAACCAAAGAAATGTAAATTTTAAGAATAGTTTAAAACAATACCTACTTGGCAAGTGTTTTTATAATGTGACTGAATATTTTAATGACAAAGATGACATATCCAATTTCATGTAAAATGATTAATCGGGATGAATAAAGATATTATTATTATTATTATTATTATTATTATTATTATTATTATTATTATTATTATTATTATTATTATTATTATTATTATTATTATTATTATTATTATTATTATTATTATTATTATTATTAAGAATAAGAGTAGCAATAAGAATAACGAACAAAAAAGTTAAAACATAGGGAAATGTATGCAAGTGCACACAATTGGCGCAAGCCGTAAAGTGTTGGGAGTAACGATAAGAATAGTGAATAAGGAGATGGAATATTCCAACTTTCTTATCGCTATTCTTACTTCAACCAATCAGAGATAAGTATTTTTTGAAAAAAACTCGGTGCAACAATCACACTGTTGTTGTCACGACAACGGTTTGAAGTTTTCCTGTCACTGACAGCTGTCAGTGAACATTTTCCACGTTTTTTAGCAGCTTGTACCTGTGCTTACTCTTATTGTAATTCACTATTCTTGTTCTTACTCCAATTGTGCGCGGGCCTTTATACTTTTGTTTCATACAGGCATTTTTGGGACACATTTTGTAAATGCATTTGCAAATTTGGGGCAAATTTAGTGAATTAGCTCATGCCGAAGCGTTTAGTTTTGATCAGTTTCCAAAACAAATGTGGAAAAAAGTTACAACGACTTTGCCCCCCCCCCCCCCCCCCCCCCCCGCCACAACACTGACCACCTCATGACTACTTGGGTTTGGTTAATTTGGATGCCTAACCTTTCCGTTAGAATTCAAACTCATATAGATCCAGGGTTCTCTCGCAAAAGCTTCAACAATCGATTGTTAAAAATTTTTGTTCTTGCCAATCGATTGTTGCTGGCTGAATTGTTTACTAAATTACACAGTAGCACCTCGCGGCAACATGCAAAAGCTCGCTCCTTGTTCATAAAGAAATCCCATCTTGCGGTATACTTGATATCTCTTTGCCCGTCTACACAGTTGGGGTTGCTAGACGAAGAGGATCCCGAAGGAGAGGCAGGGAGCGGACCGGAAGTTCAGAGATCAAACGACGATCGCCGTTCGTCCCTCGAAAGATTGGACCCTAAGTGGCAGGGAAATTGAACCGTCTTGGATGCGTGCGATCAGCGTACGCATTCGTGCACGCTTGCACCGAAAGGAAAACAGTGAGTGCAGAGTGCGTAAGAGTGCGTAAGAGTGCGTACGAGTGCGCAAGAGTGCGTTCCCGTATTCCAGGAAAAGCGACAAGCGGACGCAAATGATGCGTAGGAGACGCAAGAGGGGTCGCAAATAGGACGGAAATAATAAGGAGAGACAGAATGGTTTTTGAAGGGTGGGGGTAGTAGACTTTCATTTTATATAAATTGTTAGATAAAACTCGTGGAAATTTCGCGGACCGTTTCATGACGCACAGTCAAAAAAAGGGGGGAAAGAAGCGAAAATAAGTGAAATGAAAGTTGAAATCTCGCGACTCTTTCGCGTATATAAAGAAAAGTCAATTTTCCGGACGCTACTTTTTCTCCTTTTTTTCTGCGAGTACGAAAGAGGAGGAGAATGGATAGAAAAGTCTGCCGATTTTCTAGCCTTGCTTTATATACACTATTCGAGAAGGGTGGACGGGGGAGACGGGGGATTCGGCTAAATTGATAACACTTATTCAAAAAGATGGAGAAATCGCTTATGCGCGACTGCCTCGCCTAGGAGATTGGGGGGGGGGGGGGGGGGGGGGGGGGGGGGGGGGGCACGAAATAATACAAGCCCGGCCCCGGTCGGCGCATATTTCACTCGGCATCCCAGAGTCGAGTTCATCTTTGCGATTTCGGGAGTCTCGACTGCAGGATTTACTGTCGCTCAGCGTTTATAGCGCAAGCTCCCACAAGCTGCAATCTAAGAGGAACATTCTGATTTATTATCATTGCAGATTACAGATATTTTAGCGAAATGTCATTTGCGTCCGCCTACAACACATCTCTAGTTACTAGGCGACGAACTTTGCAGCTCTAAGATCGTCGGGCGCCTTTTGATTGAATCGCAATGACGCAAATTGAATTTCATTTCAGCGAGTTCGTGACGGCAAACGTTTTTTTTTTTGTAGATTAATTCGCGTATGTTATATTCGGGTAACGTCATGTTACTGTCAACAAGCTTGTTAAAGTCGCTTTACAGATCGTTATTTTCCCGGAAAATTCTTCAAGTTATGAATTTTTCCAACTCGCATGGAAAAGCGTACAGCAACATTTTCCGCGCAGCTTTTTCCCAGAGAAAACCAGATCATCGTCCTGCTGTGTGTGTATACTCGTGCTAATTCTAGCCGTAGCAGCGAATCATTGCAAATTGAGAAAATTTTCAATTCACTTTTTGTCCCGAGTGGTTCACAGAATTGTTATTGCTTCCATTGCCTCGGATATCATTTCTCCGCGTCTCTCTCTCTCTCTCTCTCTCTCTCTCTCTCTCTCTCTCTCTCTCTCTCTCTCTCTCTCTCTCCCTTTCTTTCTCTCTCTCTCTCTCTCTCTCTCTCTCTCTCTCTCTCTCTCTCTCTCTCTCTCTCTCTCTCACGCTCTCTCTCTCCCTCCCTCTCTAACCCTGCGCTTCTCTCCCTTCTCCCCCAAGTTTGTCGAAGAAAAAACACCCACTTTGCTGGCCGTGCCGTTCCGTTGTTTTACCAATTTCTTGCCCCGCAGTTTACTTTATTGTTATCTTTATAACTTTTCCGTTTCTATTAAAGGCGACCACGGCGGCAGCGGAAGGGCAAGATGGAAATATTAGAAGCAGTTTTCCATCGTTTTCAGAAAACAAATGACAATTCCAGAGTCTCGTTGTCTGCGGGCCGTGTCCCTAGGTGACAATTAGGCGGGACAATTTTCCAGACGTCAAAGGGTTTTCAAGTATCGTATTATTATTTACCTGTCTGCTCAAATGGGTCGCATGGTTGCACTTTGAATTGAAATGTCCACACTTTTTTGTTTACCCCATGACAGGAGGTCGGTGTTACTTCGACGATTCGACGCAGTGGTCTACACTTTGCACTGCACGATAAAATGGAAATCCCTTCAAGATGGAAAATTCCATTCTTTAAATTCATCTAGGAACTTTATTCTCAAGCTAATTGGCCAGGAAATCCAGCATTTCACTCCATAATTTGAGGATATTCAATGCAAAGATGCTCGACTCTTTGCCCCCCCCCCCCACCCCTCGCAATTTCAATTAGCTTTTGTAAAAACTAATCGTTTTAAAGTTTTGAAGACCATAGAGTGATCACCGAAGTTAAGCAACACTAGGCCGAGCCAGATATACGTTGGGCGACCATCATACACATGACCTTGGCTCCCTCCAGGAGACAGTGGCAAGACTGTGATGTTCGTATCGTATTGAATAGACACATATTCTCTCTACAAGAGTACTTTTGTTTCGTCACAGAGCTTGGATTGCAGCTAGCAATGTCAGTGACACGATGTCATCAACACTGCCTTCGGACCATCAGAGATTCCATGACAAGGCGCGAAAATTACGACATGTACATCCATAGTCTCTGATTGGTCCAGGGGCAATATTCATGACATCATGTCACTGACATTGCTGTAAACCCAGCTTAAAGTCTTCAATACCGACATCATTAAACCAGATCCAAAGCGGAGCTTTATAATTGCTTTATAAGCCTTCGCGAAAAAAAAAGAGATGAATGAACGTTTTTGCAAAGAAACTAAAATGTTTCATCATAAAGATACCCACCCTGTCCCAAACGCGCAGGCTCGCCGGACTCTGTAGAGGCAGCTGCACCCATATCTTGCTGGTATGTCACCATTAGGCACCTGTATACAGGTGAAGGTATACCCAGGACCCATGCTGTTGCCTGGTAACCGGCTATAGTGTTATCGTGTTAATTATGGCATAATCTGCCGCACGATGCACAACCAGCTATGTGTGACAGCAAAACAACACTTCGTTATGAAGTGCCTGGGCAGGGAAATGCGTCTGCGGCATAAACTGTGCCAGTTTATCATTCTGGCGGATCGGATTATGGATTGTCTGCGATCATCGCTAGCGACGGGATTGTTTTCGATTTCAAAGCCCAGTGAATCGGTCGGTTTTCTTGTGGCCAAAGTGTGTTTAGCCAAATGAAGCGGCTTTTTAATTAATTTGCTCTCAGTTTGTTTTTAGACTGTTCATGTATGAGTTGTTTTCTGGCTGAAATTGTTACTGTGATCCGCCTAGATGGCCGCCATGATTTTTAAATTGGTGATGATCATGAAATCAAGAACAATAGTATTACTAGGGCTTCGCGAAAGCAAATTGCGCTGCGTTGAAGATGAGCGTAGCTGCTAGTAGCTGATAAAAGCAAAGGCTGCAGAACATCTTGTCGCGCTTAAAGTATATATTCCTATTAACAATTGCCTAAAGAATAATCTTATTTTTAATCAGTTCTGGTTAGATTTCGTATGAAAACTGTTTTAGATTTTTGAAAAATCAAAATGAAAAGAGAATGAAAAGCCATGATAATCTTAAACTTTCGGGGTGGCTTTATTTCAGTGTGTTGCACATTTTTCAAGGTCACATACAAAAATTGTTGAGAGCTGTTCGCTCTATACAGCGTCAGCAAATTTTCGTAATTTTCGATATTGGTTGAAAAACTATCAATTGCCTATTGTGTTGCAAAAGCAAGGGTGTCTAGGTTCAGAAAAAAAATGTAAGAGTGTAAGACCTCTGAAAATTTCAAGGAAATCGAAGCGCATTAATACACCCAAAAGCACACTCACACGCAAAAGCTTTTTTTTGGAAAAGTAAAATTGCAGATTTCGCTCCGCTCGCTACGCAATTATCAATAATGTGCGCGATTCAATTAAAGTTTAACTTTGGCTTCACAGTTCGACTGTGTCGGTGATCCCTTGTTCTAATCCTATGCACAGTCCTAGCAATTGGTAACTGTAGCCTTGATGAAACTTGTAACCAATTAGGGGCTCGCCCATTTCGTGAACTTTCTTATACAGGTGCACGTATGGAAAGTCGGATAAAATTGTGAAAATTATAGAAATTTTAAGTTATTTTTTAGCAGAAGACTAGACCCTAATTTGACTTGCAAATTTGACCATTATTTGCTTATCTGCAGTATACAAACCGCTACCTACGCTATCTTCAACGCAACACAAATTGCGTTCGCGAAGCCCTAGTATTGAAAATAGATGCCCAATTTTCTGGCTTCGAAATTCGAATGAAATAGATGTTGAAGGATAAGGCACAAGAGGAATAAGAATATGAAACACAAAGATTCGCACCTCTAAATTAAAAAGTTAACTTCACGTAAATCAATTATTCGCAAACACTTCGCGGATGCTCTAAACGGTCAACTTCAATCAATTCAACATCTTATCATTAACGAAACACCAATACGCGTTGTCCATCTATTGCATGAAACATCTTACATGCCTTGTGGCTCAACGCACTGTAGCCCACACCTGAGCCCTCGTACTTTGCCTGTGACAAGAAACAACAAGATGATAGAACTTGCTCATGTGCGAAACACACACGGACGCGCGGGAACGACGCTTGTGAAGTGCCTTTCGGAGTGTGTGTGTGTGTGCGTGTGCGTGCAATAGTTTTGCAAAAGCCATCGTCTCGACGTTGGGATTGATTTATCTATCATCGCACATTCCGCTATAAGGCTACATAATACATTCGCGAAAGCCTTGTGCGAAAATAATAATTCGCGCAGCGATTCGGTTATTTTAAGATGTCTATAATCTATCATGACATGTCATGTGTGTTTCACGCATGAAATTTATGACCTTCTGAAGGTAAAAGTGGATTATTTTGTTTTAGTTATTAATTCGTTTATATAATATATATATATTGGCGAGTTTAGATGTTGTGGTTGTTGTTGCTTGGCCATGCGTTGGTCACGTGATTTTCGCACGATCGGCTTGTGATCCTTGTATACATACCATGAAGCTGCCTTTTTTGTGTCCGTGTGTCCATGTGTCCGTGTGTGACGAGAATAATCTCCTCTCCTAATTTCGGTTAATGTATTTGAAGTGCGTATATATAACCACGATCAGCCTCTATATCTTGCAAAAAACTTGACTTTCAAGCAGAAATAAAGTCGTGGAATCTGTCAGAAATGGTTATGTTCGGTGAGTGGTTTTTGCCACCCCTAGACAGATACATATACCAACCCTGCCAATTATTAAACGGTGGTGACGTGAGAAGATTCATGATTTAGGGGACTGATCTCAGATTATGCAAGCAATATATTCACTTGTTGCTTAAAGACTTTAAGGAATAGGTCGTTTCTCTATAAATAGCATTTTGTGACATGCTTTTTCCGTCACCATTTTAGTGATTGTCTTTTCGTTTTTTGTCATGACATTATCTAGCAGTATAAAACAAATATATCTATAATATAAAACTGCTTGATCATACTCGACCCAGGAGTATTTTGATAGAAAATACTTGATTTTTAAAGTTGTTTACTTATGAGCTATGTTTAATGTATATCTGCATGAACCATTATTTATTGTAACTAGTTTACTGAGCGTATATCTGTTCTTGAGCTCTCTAGTATAAAGGAATTTAGATAAAATACAAATAAACAGGCTAACAGCAATCATGCTATAGAATTGACAAGCTAAGCTATAAGACAAGCATTTTACCATCTACAGGAACATGAAGCCATTCATTTTGATGTATAATTATACAATTTCCCCGCAGAGCCGGGGTGTAGGAAGGGTTTTATGTGTTGTAGGAAGGGTTAGTTCAGTTTTCTCATCAACGCTCCTCCCCCCCCCCCCCCCCCCCAGAATTCCAACGTTCGACGACCAGACCTCGGAGAAACCTTACAAAATCCCGAAATGAGTCGAAAGTATAAAATCAAATCTTAGTTCAATTAGACACAAGAGCGAGACTCTTTGACTGCGATGAGTCAAAAAACCGTTCGCCCCGCTATCTAAAAGATGAGGTAACTTTTCCAGTTAATAACTCCGCTAGCTTATTAGGGTCTTCCCCATAAAGCGTCAATACCGACGGCAGCTCGGGGCGCGCTGGGTACCGGAGGGGGGGGGGGGGTAGGCGGCCGGGAGAGGGGGGGGGGGGTAAGTGGAACTAAATTGATAATCAAGATTCCATTTGCAAGTCGCCGCTAATCTTTAGTCCGCGTGGGTCGCTAATTCGATTGCGTCGGGGGGAACAAAAGCGAGTCTTACGATCGGCAGAGAGGGAGAGGCGGGAAAACTTTCTTGCCTCTTTACTTTTCACCGTCTCTTCCCTGTCGCCTTCGGTTTGCCGCGCCTTGGCCGTATCCGGAGCCAATGCAAACCCTGTTGTAAATGAGTGCACTTATATAGAGCAAAATATGGGGATGGACGTCGTGAAAGAGGGTTGAAAATCACAATGTAGTATAGCACGAAATTGTGTTGTTTATTTCTAGGAACTACTCAAAACTTATACACATAACATTAACAAGAGCGATGGTGTTGTGATGTGCTAGACTCATGGTCCTAAAAAGGACAGTCGACATTTCTTTGGCGTTGGCGCCGACATCTTAAGGACTAAATTACTAAAAAGTATGTCACATTCGGATAGCAGATAACCTATATTCTTATTCCATGAGCAGCGTCTACTAGGGGCTTTGGTCAGGCACTGAAACTTTGTAGCCCTGTAAGGAAGGTGTTTGGCAAAGGCTATAACTTTATAGCTTCGTTTTCCATGGACTCGATAAAGTCAATGCAGATCTGTGTATATGAAGCTCTTTGACTTTTCTACACATCCTAAAACAAGGCTAGAAATAATCCATACGAGACTTTGAAAATTAAAAACTTAGTTAATTAAAAACTTAACCTACAGTTAATTATAATTATTTCGGTGTTTATCATGTCACGGTTTGTATAATATACTACTTAAATGTGGTAATATAATTTATATATTTCCGTAACAAGTTTTTGATTTTTTGTACGACGCACTTCGCCAAGTCACAATTATTGTTATTGCAAGACAAGTGCCTATATTTAGGAACCAGTCTCAGATTGGAAATAACCAGACATCAAAGATATTCGACGAGTTTTATATAGACGTCTTGAAAGTTCAAACGCCTTTTGACTAAATATTGTTTTCACATAAACGGTTCCTTTAAAAGACATACATTAATTCAATACTTAACCTAAACGTATCCAGAAGCCATCCAAAAGCCATCCAAAACCATCCAAAAATATCAAAAAACCATTCAAAAACGATTCAAAACTGCATCCCTTTCCGAAACCCGTTCAAAACTCGTCTTAAACCAACAACATTTCAGACTGATTCATTCATCGCGCATAAAACTTAGCTCCTAAATTTTCAAGAACACGCACAATCGTGCGCAGGGATAGGCAAACGTAGACCTAATGAATTTGTATGACGCGTTTATAGGGATTGGACGGGGTTGGACATTTGGAAAAGCGGATGACGTTTTTTCGGGGAATAGATCTTCTGTGTCGGGCGATATTTTCCCGTGCCGTATGGCCCCACCTAATCTGGAACCCTGCGCGCGAGTACAGTCGCGTGTTAGCCTAAGGTAACCACAGCCAGGTGGACTTGGAAGTAAAGTATATTTTGACTCTTTTACGATTTGTAAAGAGTAAAATGGTTAATAATTGTAATGATAAATAAAGTTTTTAATGGTAATGACAAAAACTCAATCATTTGATTCTACGGAATGGTATTCTATGATATGATATCCCCAAAAATTGGCAAACTCAAATTAATTATAGTATATGAGAACACGGTCTATCCTTGGCAATGTTACCACCATGCCGGACGTCCAAAAGCCTTCTTCAATATTACCTCCTCACACGAGATATACACAAAGGTTAATATATTATAGAATATTGCCGGAGGACTGTTGAGCAACGGATTGTTCTTCATCTCAAATCATGGGCAAAGTTATCGAGTTCTCTCAGAAACCGAAAGTGTTCCGTCAACTTCCGTGCTGCACCTCACAACCAGGTGAAATGTATCTAAAGTCCGGTACAACCAAAGAAGAACAATTATAACCTAAAACTCCCAAAACCCAAGCCTCCCAAATCTTTCCTCTCAGGACGCAGCCAAACGCGGCTCTGGTAGAGGCTCAAGGACAGGTATGCGAATGAAAATTAACAAACTTGATCAAAGAATCTGATAACCGAAGCCCAAAGGACCTGTTAGCGACAACCAAAAAGTGTTCTCCTCTGGTATGTACCCGACTGTAAGTCGCCGTGCCCACATGCGTAACATGGGCATAGACGTCTCACGCACGTGTGTTCACGATCTAGACGCACAGAGCATCGTTGAAGAGCAACAAGTACCGACATAACAAGCTCGGTGGCTTCTAATAAATTCCAATGAGGTGTACAACAATTGTGTACAGAGGACATTTTGTGTGTGAAAAATGGCGTCAGATTTTTGCCATTTTGTCTCATTTGTGATTAAGTGGTGCTAGCCATTGTGACTCTTGTATAGAAAATATGGATTTAAGTTGGATAAGGGTAAGAATAATAAGTTTCACATGTGGAAAAGTCACAGTTGGAAGTATCAGCACAGATATTTCATCAATGCGTTAATCTAACTATTTGCCCTGTTATTTATCTTCTGCTTTCTATATATTATATATAGTTCATTTTTATCTATAATATCTTAGTTATTTGTATACGTTTCAAGAATGTAAGCTGCGGAATATTTAGCCCTTGAAGTACAATTATTAATAATGTGAGCTGCAAAACTTCAGTTGTACAGCATACTGCCATCAACATTTTGTGCAGTAATAGTTAAGACAGGGAAGAACGTAAATTAGAAAGGTTTGAAAGGAATACAAAAATTTAACAATAAATGTTTAGGAAGTAATCTTGTAAAGGAAATTGCGCTCAGGCACTTTTCAATATAGCCTTATTCCTAGAAAACGTGCATAGCAGCGATCTACATTAGATTGATATACATTTTGTCTAGACTTAGACAAGCCCATAGACGTCTATGTTGTATTATAGATTCATTATGCGCTAACAAAGATAGGCTCGACCATTTAACAATTAAAAACAGGTTTTTCTTGTATAAGGACACAAAACACGTTCCTATATTATTTAATGAGCTTGAGTCTGAAATTTGGTGGAAAATCGAAATAGTTAAGTAGCTATGTCTTCATCAAAGGTCACGGTGCAAGTGCGTGAGTCGACCGCGGCAGGCCGCGGCATTACAGCGCAGGACCGGGATTAATCACGCCCGTAATAAAAGTGCGCAATTTTAATTTCGCAAGCCTTGAATGCCAGGACCCCTATTCTGTAACTTTTTCCAAGTGAGATGACAAGAAACGAGAGTGGCAACTCCAAGGTCGCCTATGTTATCATAATATGGAACAAATGAAAGTTCTCACTCCACCTCATTTCATATCACAGCTGGGCCTCTGGATTGACGAAGCGTTAAAAGTTTTGTGGGATAAAACACTGATCTCTAATAGCCTGGATGGAGCATAGTATCCAGCTAGCAGCTAAAAAATGAAGTCAGATGACAGCACGTAGTTAGCAAGTAGTCATTGTTAGCAACAGGTATGAGTGACATAATCTATGGACTCCCTATGATTTCAATGCTAATTTGAGAGTTTTTAAAACATGTTTCCAGCGTTAATACTACAGGTGCTGCAATTGGCACCTATGCCAATAATGCCTGGTTATATGAAATTTGATTTTGTGAGCTGCAGCACTGCTCTAAATGCACTATACTTTGTGAATATTTATTTAGTTTGTTTGAGCCTGTTTTTGGCACAGACTTTTCACACTGTTTCACAGCGTGTACATTATTTGCTATTCACGCGCTTATTTCGAGCCTAAGCATCAAGCAGGGACCATAAATACATATAATAAGCCTCTCTGAATGCTACACACTTCAATTTAATGTAAATATCTATTTAAAAGCTACGAAAATGGTTAGTAAAATCACTATAATTAGCATGGGATCTTATGGGGAGACTCAAAATTTGGGACTCCTAATTGTTGATTAATAACTTCAAACCCGCACTATGGCAACAGCTATCCAGGCTATTTGAGATCAGTGGGCTAAAATCAGGGCTAAATATTTTTCGCTTCGCTCGCTACGCTCATCAACAAAATTACCCCCGGGGTTATGAAAGTTCCCTGCTTCGTGAATCCAGGTCATGAAAAGTTACAGAATAGAGGTCCTGGGACCACAATTGTTGTCTTCTCGTATATAGTTCTTGCGAACTCTGTATGAATGGCATCTGTCGATTATCGGAAATATTCGCACGCGAAAGAATTGGTTACCTGCGGTTTTGGGCTGAGGAATGTGGGATAATGCTTAGTTGTTTGGTAATTTGACAGGCCGAATTTGATAGTTTGTCGCCTGAAGTCGAAACAAATGATGTCTGAAAATATGTGAGGATTGATCAACGTCCATAGCTAATCAGTTTCAGTAATTCACACGCATTTTTCCTATTCCCATGTTAAATAATTTGTTTCAATTCAATACCATGACAGTGTTTTAAGATGTTGTATAATACTGCACTTTGTTTGGTTACTTTGTATTAGAAATTCATTCATCAGAAATCGAGAGGAGCCGAAATATTTCAGGAATTTAATTAACTAAATTGTCAGTGACTTTTTTTGTGTCATTGATTATAGTTTTTATCGTTTTTGAATAATCAAATAAACAATTTTGTTTTTAAAGCAGCTTTCAGTAATTCTTTGACGGCTTCGAGCCTATTTGGGCTGATGAGGTAAATGGATATAATTCTCAGAGGTGACAGATGTGGCAAAAATGTGCTATAAATAATTTTGTTCAATATTTCCTAACAAATATTCCACCAAAAAAACTAAATTAACGGGTTAAAATGTCCTTGGTAAGATTTTGGCTCTGGTTCTAACGCACTTTTAAACATGCGTGAATCACTAACGCATCTCGCCATCGTCGGCCCTGAATGACAAACGTCAAAATTATTGTTTCCGGCAAGAACCGATCTTTTCCGGTCAACCCAAGATCACCCTTTGCCCCGGGGCTAGACGCAAAATGTCTACAAGAGCCCGCACTTCAGCCGCAGAGGTGGTGCCAGAGGTCAGCAGGACGCAGACAACTTCGCGGCAGAGTCCTCATCCTTGTCTCGAGCCGGTGCGAGCCTGGTGGCCGACCTTGGTAACTTGTTAGGGCACATTGATAGCGCGTAAGAGTTATGCTGTCTGTTTCCGAAAGAAGCCGCCGAGAGCGTTGATTAATGTTCCCATGGAATTAGCTTTGTCTTTAAAAAGCAGCTCATTTCTATCAAGATGGCGATCGGCTTTATATCCACTCAGAAAGTTCAAGTAAACTTGAAGCTAAAATGAAATTGACAGAGCATTGGTATAGGTGAGTATCAACATATTAATAAATGCATCATTCAAGATAGAAAAATGTTGATTTAAATGTATATACCTACTGAAATAACTTAATATATTTACATTATGATCAGTACTTTATACAAATTTAGCATTCGATCAATTTAAGCAATAATTTTTCATTCTTTGACGAAGAACTCTGCTCCCCTGGATAGCAATTAGTCAATAAATTGCGCAGTACGCCTTCAAATCGAATGCCAGGTATATACACTATCTCTGAGGACCCTAACGAAAAACTTGTTTAGCAACATTTCCAAAAACAGCTCCGCTGAAAAAAAAGTTTATTCTCTTGTTAGTTTTACTACACTTTAAGGCCGGCCGACCCTGTAAACATATAGCGGTGTGATTGTGTTCCCCTATAGTGTACCTATACTATGTGTATGACCAGAGAATTGATAATTTAAAACAGTAAAAAAAATCAGCGAGTCGATGTATTGGTACGGCGAGCGGCCGCGCCAGCAAATATCCCAGGATTCAAACACACACGCCGAGACGCGAAAAGCCAAACAAGCTATTTTTCACTCACACACAAAAAAGCTACGAAAACAACACCGACAACCTGGCAGTCAATTTCTAAAGGGCGCTCGCGAAAAATGTCAATGACTAGACGTTTTTTTTGTCGGTCCCGTTTACTGCAGCTCGCACGGACTCGACATATGACTTTATTGAAAAATTCGCAATGTCGGATTGACGGGCAAAGAACAATGGCGCATAGATTCGGATTCCATCGCTCGGGCGCGCTCGAAGCACGGCCACGTCGAATCGTTTGGCGCGCGTGTTTCTGTTTTTTCAATTTTTTTTTCTGTACGAATCATCAGAAAGTGCACGACGACGCCGACGCCGACGCCGAAGCTGGCTGTTGACGCAATTAGGCGGAATCGCCGACGCCAGCAAATGTTCGGCGTCGAGAGCCGCTCGAGTGGTCGACGTCGGTACTAGCGTTCCGATCCGATAGCCAGCGCCCCTGGCGTCTGGCTGACAGAGAGCAATACTTTTCGGGGAGTGGCCGACTCTGCGCGTGGACGCCATGTCTGCCCCAAGACTGACTGTCAAGCCATGGAGCCTTGCTAGCCAGAGAGTGGCCGACTCCGCGCGTGGACGCCATGTCTGCCCCAAGACTGACTGTCAAGCCATGGAGCCTTGCTAGCCAGAGAGTGGCCGACTCCGCGCGTGGACGCCATGTCTGCCCCAAGACTGACTGTCAAGTCATGGAGCCTTGCTAGCCAGAGAGTGGCCGACTAAAGCCTTTGTAATATTAGGTCTAAGTTTAAAATCAACCCAGTTTTCTCCGGTTATAAAGGAGCCATCATCAGGTAGATATCCTCTCCTTCCATCAGCAGAGCTCTCTAGAAGATAGCATCAGTCATGCGAGCAGTGCTAACGGATTGAATGGGCCGTGCATCGGAAAAGTGCAAGCGTCGGTTATTCACTTTGCGACGGGCCGTGAGCAATTCAGCCAATTTGCATTTTCCAATACGGCGTCGCGCCGGCGAAATTCGCGTCCCATTGTGTGGCGTTTTGAACGCTCCGTATTCAGGATGAGTGCCAAAGTGCAGGTGGCTGGCTTGTGCAACGACTTCGAGCTGCCACGGTTGCCTCGACAAATTTATTTGTGCAGTGCATAATTTTCAATTTTGTAATTCACGGAATGGAGCAACACAACTTCAGATTTCTCGACAGTTATATTATGCTAGGGCAAGTAGTATATACTCCATTTCACGTCAAAAAGGAGAGTTGATTTGCAGCTTCCTCAAAGACCCACTGCTGCTAAAAGTAGGTTAAGAGTTTGAAAACTGCCCATTGAAACTTTTGTCTTGCTCAAGACGTGGCTTGTAAGCTTTGGAACTCTTGGCTCGTGTCTAACAGCAGTGGGTCCTCGAGAATAATGAAAATCCACTCACCTTCTTAACGTGAAAAGGAAAATGGAACTTCATCTTTAATTCAGAACTGATTTTAGTTAGTCATAAAAATTGTCTCAACAATATATACCATCTGACAAAAGAATTGTCTAACGATTTTCACTTTGCCAAATGAAGCAATTATTGTGGCTAAAAAGTCGTTGAAAATTTAAACAAATGCTTAATTAAATCGGATAATAATATGCTAATATTCTTAAATAAGGGGGAAGAACATGTCAAATAAAGATATGTTGCTGCTCAATATATTACTTTTAGTTTAATACAAACTTTTGGCATTGATGGCGAATAGATATGGGTAGCGTGGCCGAGCGGTCTAAGGCGCTGGTTTAAGGCACCAGTCTCTTCGGAGGCGTGGGTTCGAATCCCACCGCTGCCAGAATTTTTTTGATATTTCGTCTCGCATTCTCTTAAGTCACAAGTAATTTTTATTCCGAGAATATAATTGGTGAAGATTGCTGGAACTCGAAAGGATGTGAAATATGAGGCTGGAATTCTCTCAGATATCTTGCAAAATATTATAAAAAAGTTTTGACGCAAAGTCGTGATACCCTGGTAATATGCATCGCTTTTTCAGCCTGGAAAATTGATGCAATTGATAAAGAATGAACTATAAAAATATCACATAAGTCTCACATTTGCTATCAGATAACTATATAGGTTCATTGTATGTAGGTAAACTGATTCTAAATAAGAAAAGATCGGCTGAATAAAAGCAACTAGAATAATTTCATTGTTTAACGCTGATAGTGCCGTAAACTAACTTTCGGGGAAATGAGGAGTTGATACGCCTGCTACGACCCTTGATTATAATTGATTTTGTGCCAATGTCTGGTAGATAAAGCCAAAACTGCAACCACCTGAGGAACATTGGGTCCCTTGATTATAATTGATCTTGTGCCATGGCCTGGTAGATAAAGTCAAAACTGCAACCACCTGAGGAACATTGGGTCCCTGGATTATAATTGATTTTGTGCCAATTCCTGGTAGATAAAGCCAAAACTGCAACCACCTGAGGAACACTGGGTCCCTTGATTATAATTGATCTTGTGCCATGGCCTGGTATATAAAGCCAAAACTGTAACCACCTGAGGAACATTAGGTCCCTTGATTATAATTGATCTTGTGCCACGGCCTGGTAGATGATGTTAAAACAGGTTACCAACGCGCCCCAGCGATTGCCGGCCAAACAACTAGCATCAAATTTTTGCCGTAGCCATAGCTTGGTATATGGTAGAATATCTGGGTAACCTTTTTTTTGTGGTGACGGTGTTTATTTTACTAATCGTAAAAAAGTTATAAATTGCAATGGTCATTTGTATATATGTTGTCGGAAATCTTTGAGATTTCACAAGGGGTCTAGAGATCTAATTATTAAACCAACTAACCAAAGACACCAAAACTCAATACAATAGTTTGTATTAATCTAGAGATAAGTTAAATCCGACGCCTCTCAAATTATGGATGCATCCTTGTTCGATTGCCCTTTGACAAAGATAAAACGACGAAGAATCATCGGTAGCGTGGCCGAGCGGTCTAAGGCGCTGGTTCAAGGCACAGTCTCTTCGGAGGCGTGGGTTCGCATCCCACCGCTGCCATGTCTTTTTGTCATTTTGGCATTTTTGGCATTTCTTTATTAATTCGGCAAAATGATATTAGTATTTGAAAGTGATATATTGTTAGTATTGAAAAAAATGTATGCGATCAGAAAATACAATTATTGTCAATTTATGCAGTAGCAATTTTTCAAACTTTTTTCCTTTTCTGTTCCTAATTAAAATACGTTAGCAATTCTGAAAATGAAAATTTTGTTACGTGATACAAAACAATCTGGAAACATGTTTTAAAACTATAGCTTCCCCCCCCCCCCCACCCTTTTTTTATAACATGGACATAGACATTGACATTAATGTTCAATGGCACTCACCCAACTGTCGGAGCGGGGGCACACACGGTCACCCGGCCATGCACCCTTGCGTGCCCGCCAGCGTCGTCGGCCTCCCGTGCTTCGATGAGGCCACTGCTATACGCTGGAAATGGCAAATTTCACAGAGTAGGGCCGTTTTTGCGACGCAATTAAATTCAAGGCGACGAAGCTTGCCTAATGCCTAGCCTTGATGGCAGCCAAGGATGAACCCGGTGCAGTAAGGCCTTGACAGTCCGTAGACCGTAGGGCAGCCAAAGCTTGTCTAGCCTGGAAGGTAGCATGGCCATCATCCGCCATTGCCGGGAACTGCCGACAGCGCTCGGTGGATCTTCCAAGGTCAGCGCCCGGTGGAAACACGTTTATAATTTTTCACCGTTGGCCGCGAGTGAAGAGCCTCGACATTTCCCATAAGACCTATGTCTTGGCCGAATATATTCGCAGTCCCACCGTAAGACAAACGTTAATTTACGGAGTGCGGGCGCTCACGCATCACCCGGCCACGGACCCTTGCCTGCCCGTCAAGTACCGTGACCACCGTACCACCTGTGTGATTGGAAATTGTTGTTTTTATTTCTCCATAGGAACAAAGTTTACCCTTAAAGGCAGCTATATGTGAACCCGGTGCTGCATGACCTTCACTCCTAGCGCCAATGACTAAGCTTGCCTTGATGGGAAGGCAGCCAAGTGTCTACCCGATGTCGCATGGCCTTGAATGACATTTAATGCCAGGCTGGAGACAAAGCCTAGACTTGAAGGCAGCCGAGGGTGAACCCGGCATAGTATGAACTTCACTGCCATTGGACGTTGATGTGAAAAGACAGCTTGCCTAGCCTTGAAGGCCGCTGGGGATGAACACGGCGCGGCATGTCCTTGACATAGATTTGATCGTAAACTATGAGGAAATGTAAGAAATCTATCTAGCGTGAAATTCTTCTCTTCGGTCGCTGCGGGCAAGGACGGTGAAGGCGCTTCTCGTGACGATTCCTTCGTGCAATTCTTGAGACCGTAGTGGCGATTATGCGTAAAGTATTCGCTGTATATTCGACCAATAACATTGAAATGACCTTAGATACCGATCGTAATTCCCTAGATACCAACAGGTAAACAATTTCATTACAGTCACACTAGTCTATTTTTGCCTAGAACCTAGCCTAACCTTAGAGCAATTATTCAGATATTACTATATGAATGACGTTGACGTCCACGACTTTGCAGTATAGCATCGGTTGAAATTTGCACTATTATCAACAAACCCTATATTATTTCCCCGCTTGCTTAATGGCTTGAGAAAATAACATTTTGTTGAAGAGCGCCACGAATTCGCGAGCAGAGAGAAGTCTTTGTATTCACTACCACGAAAAATAGTCACGATAGTTTTTTTTTCAAAGTCTATCCAACGCAGATATAGGCAATATATTTTGTCGCTCCGTGGATGATGCATTTCAAAACAGGCTGTTTCAAGGAGTTCTCTCACCTTCACACAAGTTGTGCTCCGATTAAAGATTTTGCCTTTTACAATCAATACCTACAGAAGCAGTTAATGATTGAAAAAAAATTTAGTCCACCAATTGCCATTTTGTCTAATCTTTCCAATTTCTAGATTACATTTCTAAATTGTAATACCTATTCAAAATTTTAATATTGCGAAGTGATCGCTGTAGACAGTCAATGCCGAAAGTTTGAAGCACTAATTACTGACAAAAAACATTCCCAGGGCCCACGTTGACGTCATAGAGGGTTCCACATAATACTGTTAGCGGCCTCAAAATATTTCGAAAAAAATTTTGCCTCTGCCATGGGTTATAAAAGTAAAAATCTTTAATCTGAGCACAGCTTGTCAGGAGATGAGATATGGCATTTAAATCCCGGTTCAGGTAAAACGGGCTTTACAGACAGTCGGTAGATCGGTTTTCTACCAACGTCTCAAACGGACTGACGTTGGGTACGTTGTCACCAAAGTTAAGCTTCACTTCGCCGAGTCAGACACCGGGTGGGTGACCGCCACTAAATACTGCACCAGTTCTAACAAGTACTGAAGTTTCTGAAGTGCTGTGGTGATAGATCATATTGCTCAAGGAGCATTGACGCTTTCGACATCACTAATAAATTAACTAACCTCGTAAAAACTATGATTCTAGTATATAAATCCTTTATATTCTGCTTTGTATTTTCATTTTTGTTTTCATAACCAATTCATATATTATCTGTGCATTCCAGAGAGTCAGTGCCACTGCAGTCATGTCTAGACACGAAGAGGAAGAATGTCTAGTGACATATTTTTCTCCTTCCATTTATGTTAATTTTAACTTTGCGGGGCACCGCGATTTACGCCACAGGTATGGTAGTCATCCATTAACTCTGCCGTTCACCCATGAACCCTGCTGGTCACCCATTGGCTCAGAGCACTTTCTTGTAACTAAAATTAAAAAAAATCTTGTAAAAAAAATAAAATTAAATCGGTAATCAAACACTTTTTAATTGAGAATGCTTTTTACTCTGTGGAAGAATTTTTGCAGTACAAAAACGTGGTGTAGTAAGTGATTGTGTATTTAGTACTTTTGAAAATGTGACTATATTTTGTATTATTATATTTTTTACTGTATTCTTATTGTATTTTGACGAAACTCATGCTTTGGCCAAACGTGTGAATAAACTACTACTACTACTACTACTACTACGTAGGAACAGGGAGGTGCCCCCTCCACCAACGCTCATGACCCGGACTGTGGCAACCAAAATGGTAATTCGCTCATTGCGCTCGCTCATTGCTGCGGCGAAACCTATCAACATTTTAGTTTGAGTTGTTACTGGGCTTCTCATATCAAAATTAGGTGGACCGGCAGACCGTTTATTCTTAGATTTTCACTGTCTATTTTTGTAAATTTGTAAAGGAATTTAATGGAAACGCTAGGGGATGGGGCTGGGGGAAATGTTGGGGCTATCAGGGTAATCTAGTTCGACACTTTGGTAATCATACTTGAGAGTGTCATCGAGGTACTTACTACCTACCCCGACAATTTCCCAAAAATAACTCGCTTAGTTAAAGTTATAACTTATAATACCTACATTTTTTTTAAATTGAATGCGGGCTGGAATTCGGGTATGGAGAAAAAGTAAGGACTGTCACGCGAATTTGAACAACTTTTTTGTCGTTAAATTTGAAAGGTTCTCCCTTTTAATTTTCTACAATCATTCATACTGTGTCTTTTAGTTAATTTTTTAAACACCGCAACGGCCGAATTTAGGGGACGGAGAAAATTTTGGGATTCTCTAGGACATATTTAAACATAATTCCGATCATCCCCAGCGTTTTTGTTGCTGTACCTCATTCTTTATGCTCCGTGTTAAAAAAAGTTTTTTTTCTTTTTGTATGCTTTTTTTGGGGTCCGGTATATTGAATTGGATCCGCAGTAAATACCTCGACGCTACGTGCTGCTCCGTGAGTGCCTTCAGGTCACGTGCTCGCGCTCTATGTGGTGCTTTCAGTCCCACTGTTTTCAAAGTTTCCATCCATTCGTTCTGAGTGTTTTATTTCTTATAAACTGCAGCGGCATTTTGAAAATCACGGACACTTACCTTTCAGCTTCCTTCTTTAGTCTAAGCTTATTTGGTAAATATGCATTTCTTAAAGTCAAAGTTTTTCGCATGCTCCCGAATCCTAACCTAGAATCTTCATTATTAGCGATGTACCTACCTAGGTACCTAGGTGTGATTGTATGTACTGACGGTGCTTGTTTCTTATCTTCCATATTTCAGATCAGATGCAATGGTACCTACCACTATAGTGGTACACTCAAGTAACCAGCTGCAATATCTGAAAATCGATTTTGGCACCGACGGAGTGCTTTGCACCAAAAGCGGTAAGCCCCTTCGGTCTACATACGATGGTGTGTCTACCGAATGATCAAGTCTTTCCATTCAAGGTTTTCCTAAGTGCTTGTTAGAAGCCATCCACCTTGATTACGAAGACTGACATCAAGAGGCTGAGTAATCAGATGGGGGTAGGGATGGAAGAAGCAAGCACTAGGTAGTAGATAGGTACCTACCTAGGTAATTTGCCAATGGTTGAATATCCAATGAGTCTTATCTGCGTAGAGCTCTACCTGTGTAGAATGTCAAGTACACTGACTTCATCGCACCAAGTAATTGGTGTATAACTATAGGCTTTTAGATATTAATTTAGATAGGTAGGTACTAGAAAATGCACAGTACCATGAACTCCATCCATACCTATGCATTCCATGTATGTATTTAAAATAGGTACTTGCCTACATAAACCATGCAGTTAATGCTTGAAGTAAACATTATTCCTGCAATTGAAGGTGGTTTGTAGATTTTCCAAAGGAAACAGGGAGTTGGATAAATCTTTCCAATTCCTGCAATAAAGAAACTATAATTTCCATATAAATCCACCAGCAACCAGCTAAATAGTTGTACAATGTGAAGTTGCTGTACCCTGCTGCCTGCATATAAACATTACGGACAAAATAATGAAGTGTTGTTTATTGTCTTTTGCAGAGTGCAGAGACCAGACCCAATGATCAGGCAGTGCTGGTGTACAACTACAAGGAGCCGGAAATAAAGGAACATACGAATATAGAAGAATTCAGGTTTAAAAGGTAGGTAGGTATTATACATAGAGTTAGATAGATTGATGATATTTTACATATCTGCTTTGGTGTTGGGATAAGACTGCAAAAGCAAACTGGTTCTTTGGTACTAGTTCCAGTACATTATGTTAGAAAATTTAGGGAATCCAATTAGGCTCTGTTTACCATTCAAAACCCAGGTTGAAATAGTTTTCTAGAAAGAGCCAATGCTTTTTGTGCTTTGCTTTTGATATGTGGATTGAAAATGTAAAATGCATTTGTGCAGCTTGAGAGAAGTTGGGCAGCGACTGTTGGAATAGATCCTTTCAAAGCCGATATTCACGGCAGTAACACTAATGCAGCGAATGCTCCGCTTATTGATATTTTAGGCTGCTTTTGGGATGTGCTGGAATAGCCCTCTTTAGGAGTGAAAGCTCTGACATTGTAAGAAACACACATTTTGTAAAATATAAGAGTTCATAATGAATATTTCCTTAAGCGACGCATTTACCGCCTTACCATGCCGGTCCTTCGGTAGTTTGAATGTGGACTCTTTGGCAGTCGGCCACTGTTGCAATATCAGTAATTTCCTTCTTTCCCACACGAAGGTCAGTGAGTGTGCACTCAGTGTGGACTCTGCATTCAGGTCATAAAAGTTTTTTTGGTAGATTTGCAGACAGTTTTCCTCAGTTGCCTTGGCAGTTCTTACTTGTATTGGTTTACAAGCATGATCTGTGTTATTCTCCAGTAGTTGGCATCCCTTACGCGAACCCGACTGCGTTTTCACGGATTTCTTCTCGACTTTCAGAGATCCTGGGCAGGATTCGAGTTTCCGACGTCTGAAAATATACTGCCTCGTGGGACAAACGTAAGGCTCGTAAAGCGAAACTGGTGCATAAAATGTTTCATTGTTGGTCGATTTGCCTTAGCTTTACAACTAATGCATGTTCACTTGTTAATTCGTAATAATTGTATTGTACATATTATTACCTATTAGGCTATTTATCAATTTATCATCAAATCTTAAATCGATAAACATAATCAATAAAAAAACAATTTATTTTAGCAACACTGATTGGGCAAACATTATGTGGCTCAAAGAAGTTCATTAAAATGCTCATTAAAGTTGTAATTATTTGGGATGCTTATTTTTATTGATAGAGACAAGTCCGCCCCTTATAGCCATCCCTAGCTTGGTATGCAACCAGCGGTACATTCGAGTACGCATTGCAGCCTACGTGTGAGGCGAGCCAAGAATCCAAGTGGCACTGTCAAACCGGAACGTGATTCTACTTTTCATTGAAATCATTATTTAATTTATGTATATAATATCGAATACGGCACTCTCCCCAATTCTAGGCGACCATCGAAGGATGGCCCGTAGCGGGATGGAGTACAAATAGATAATTGCAGTTTGCTTGAGCTTGAGCTTGAGGCGATCTTTCCTTGCATTTTGCCTAGAAACACATCGAAACTTATCTTGGACAAAATTGGACAAAAATCTCCCAATTATTATTGCTGGTCTAGGCGCCAAAACGCGGCTTAGTTGCCAATAACATGCTTGTGATAACGTGTGTATAATATGAATTTACCTGTTCTTGCGCGGTTGCCATGCTATGTCTTGTCAATTTTTGAAAAAATTGTGATCCAGCCGACTTTACAGTTGATAGCTAGCTTCATTTATTTTTTTTGTACCCACGTCGCTAGTTTGTGCTGAAGAGTGTCGCCGTCAGATCCAGTACTGCAAGGAGGGAGTGTCCCACTAATTGGAGCCCAAAGCCGCCGCAGATCGCATTCCGATGGGTGCCGGCCGGATCACAACCAACCCCTGCCCAGAGAGCGAACAAAGCGCAAAGCCCTGAGCTTTCGTAATCTCAGTTGGCATTGCCAACGAACGATTCTTCTTGAAACACCAAATATAATTTTTGTAATTATTGGCTGTGTACATTAATTTGCTCCTCAATTCGAGCTCGTCCATTTTGGTGTTTAGGACTTAAGACCTGATCGCTTTAGTCAAAGTGGACCCGCCATTGCCGTTGTTGCCAGGAATTTCGGCCTGATGGCCCTGGTGCCGACACTAAGGGCTGGCTTGGAAGGGAGCCGAGGGTGGACTTGGTGCCGACACTAAGGGCTGGCTCAGCATTTAGTGGGCCGGCTCAGCTGTCCAACAGCACCAAGGGACGAACAATAGCTTATCGTCCCTTTTGAACTTAAAATACTGTACAACTCATAAGGATTCCTCCACTAATCCGTGCTGTCGAGAGTTTATAAGCAAAAAGAGCAAAGCTGATACTTGACTTCAACCTTTATAACCTCTCTCTCTCTCTCTCTCCCGGAAATAGCTGGCAAGTGGCAATGTATATATTATGGTGGTCACCCATCCAACACCCGATTTGGCGCTGTGTTGCTTAACTTTCCTTTAAAAATTAAAAATTTTTTCTTACCCCGCTAAAGGTGTCCACGGGAGTAGAATTTCACGGGGAGTCCGATACTCACCCCTGTTTCTTTCGCGAGTTGAAACTAGGGGATTTATTCCAGATTTAAAGTTTGAAATCGATCTTGCGGCCAAAGTATTGGAGTTGCGTCAAATCTGAGTGGCTCATCGTGCTCAGGGCGGTCAACTACCCCTTAGGCCAACGTATGGGCGAATCTTTGAAAATCGCGAAATATCGATCAGAATCGTGTAGTAACCATCACGCTTTTGGTCGATATTTTCAGGTCAAAATTCTCAACTTGCTCATTTCACTCTACAAAGGGTATACACAGGGGTAGAATTTCACGGGGATGCCAAAAAACATACATATTTTTTTCTAAAATAAAAATTGAGGGAGTTATAAGCGATTTAAAGTTAGAAATATCTGAATTTTGGACGTACATTTTTTGCCCTGCGGAGGGTCTTGTTAGGGGTAGAAAATCATGGGGAGTCCAATGAGCACATTGGTTTCCTTCTCTAAGCAAAATTGTGCGAGTTATTTACGATTTAAAGTTAAAAATCTATCTAGCGGTTAAAGTTTTAAAGTTGCGAGAAACATGAGTATCCAGTCCTGTTCTGGGAGGTCAACTACCCCTTTGAGCAAAATATGAATCGTTTTAAAGTATTCCAGGTTCAAAATTTTGAGCTATTTTCGTCAAAATAATATTTGTAATATGAGCAACATTTTGTGGGGAGTGCAACTAACACATGTTTCCTTCTCAAAGAAAAACTCAGTGGGAATTATTCACGATTGGAAGTTCGTAACACATCGAGCGGCCAAAGTATTATAGTTGCACCTAAGGTTCAATATTTTGTACTTATAGTAGGTATATATTTTTGGCACAGAATGTTGTAATAGGGGTAGATTTTCAAGGGGAGTCCTATGCCCTCCCCAGTCTCCGTCTCCAGTCAAAACCGAGGGAGTTTTTCTCTTAAGTATAATATGCCAGGAATCGATATCGCGGCTATACAGTACTAAAGTTGCGTGTAGTCGCAATAGCTCCTCGCAATTAGGGAATCGAGACTCCAGCAGCTGAGTACGACGGGCTCCTTCGCCGCCTCCAGCGTGACAAGACGCGACCGAAGAGCATCGTACAACACCCGACACCTCCACCACACACAGCCAATTGAATCCTGGTCAGTTTGAATCTCGCCTCTAGCCCCGATCACTGCGCGCAGCGCACTCTAGTAGCCAGGCGATGAATCGAACCTAACCGCTCTGTATAAATTGCAACTCCTATGCAATTCATCAGGAAGATATTTTTTTTCATTTATTATCTGCTCTAGTGGTCCCGTGGATAGCGTGCAGTCTAGTAATGATTCGTTTACTAGACTGGCCTGGGTTCGATCCCCGACATCGGCGAAGATTTTCGTCAACAGCTCGTGAGAGTTTTGTTGCTCAGTGTCCACCATCTGCTCGCCCTAATTCCACGCACCCTCCAGGGGGTGCAATGTGGGTGGCGACGGATGTGGCCTGACTCCGCCGTGCCCCGTAGGGGAAGACCCCGATAGGCTACAATGTCATGTGAGATCCCCGGACGCTGGAGCACTAAAGCAGATACTTTTGCAGGTATTGCTAAGACCCTATATCTATTCTGACAAAAAATTGCCCCTCGAAACTATACTACAAGTGCAACTTTTTTACAACCTGCAAGATTCGAACCTGCAACCTTTGTGTTACCAGTCAAGCATGCTACCATTGAGCTGCACTGACTGATGAAAGCTGACAGGTAAATAACATACATATTAGTTAATTAGTTTGCTGGTTAGTTCAGAGACTAGCTACCAGGGCGACGGTGATGCCCAACAGCGGAGGATTTGATTCGTCGACCCCTGCCTTAGTTGCTGGGATTACAAAAAGCAAAGGATGTAGAGGGTTTTGATCCGTCGACCAAATGCTAGCATCTAGACCACTGTGTACATACCACGGTTTGTGTACATTGACCGGGAAGTAATGAATCTAATTCTGCATCCTGCACTTACATATTATATACCTAAAATACGAGATAATTATTCTAATTAAGATGCCGGGGGGGGGGGGGGGGGTATTACAGTAATATTGATTTCCAATGAACATGCATGATCGGAAAAAGCGGTGACGGCGGGATTTGATCGGGCGGCGCTGAGATCGACATGCTGCAATGCGATGAGACAACATTGATGCACCTACCTGCTTTCAGAGCGCCCTGGCTCCGCCGATCGCTTCGGTGTTTCGAACTTCGATGCGGGAGGTCTCCAGTTCGATGCCTGTCATTGGGAAGGAGTGAGGGAAATATTCTTTGTGCTAAAAACATGCACCAAGCCCTGGTATGCAGATACCAGAAGGACACACTGGTTTTACCAGTGAATATTGGCAAGGTGCATGAGAGGTCGCATTGGGAAGAATTGGGGAAAATATTCTTTTTCCTAAGTCCTCAGTAATGTCCTGCATGGTCCTACATTGCAGCTCCTGAATGATGCCATCAAACCCATGTAAATGTACAGTGAGATTGTTGATCAATAAACATTAAAACTGAGGATGCTGTTAAGTACTTCTTTGAGGATTCCTACCCTATATCCCTAGTTTGGAATAAAGTGGCAATCAAGCAGCTCTTTTAAAATCAGTGCGTTTCCCAAGAATGTGACACGGCAGTTTAGCCCAGGCATAGAGCAATTGGCTTTGTTTCATTCCTGAGTCATAAACACAAGGACAATTCGTTTTTCGAATGTTAAAGTACCTATAAACATATATATATATATATATATATATATATATATATATATATATATATATATATATATATATATATATATATATATATATATATATATCTAGGTTCTATTGCAGTCCTTGCATAATTCTGTCAATTATATAGCTGTAGGATAAAAGGAATTTGCTTTCTTGACTTCATTATTATTAAACGTTATTAATCAAAATTTCTTTAGTAGTTCGTTTACAAGGAAAATTACAAATGGTTATGCGGATGCCATCAAATCACTGTCCTCCCCTCCAGTGCACAGATTACTTACAATTGCAAATTTTCTAACAGGTCTAAAACCAACCTTGATGAACAAGGTCAGGTCAGGTCAGAACACTTGAATGTTAATGATTGAGATTGGTTGAACATGATTTATATTCACCATAATATTCTTAATTCATATTTAAAAAAGCACGTGCCAGAGCAGACTTGAAGAACCACATTTGCAATCGATTAAATGTAATTTGAATTAAGACTTGCAATTATTAGCCGTTACACTTCACATGAAGCCAACTTTTACAATGAGTTTGGGTAAAAAGTAAAAACTTGGAGAAAAACAAGCAGCAATTCATTTGACAATCTTTCAATGAGATTCTCACATATTTAAGAGATGTGATGTTACTTTGTAGTGCACAGGTATTGCAATGTAATTGGCTTGCCTTGACAAAGTTATTTTTATTATGCAACTCTAAACTGCTTTTAACCTTTTAGGCATGAACATCATTGTATTTTTTCTGTACCATCCATACCTGTAGGGTAGTAATACAGCTGTACCTAGCCCCAAAACAATTTACCTCTTTTAAAAGCTTTTTGGACCCAAAATTGAACATACAAATGACACTTTTCACATTTAAATCACACTTACATAACTCTCTATGGATGACTACAGTTCCAACGTCAAATATTGTGTGAGTAAATAATTGCCAGAAGAATAGCGTTGCATTTATGCGGGCAAATCAGTGATTGTTGACTCCGGAAATGTAGCCGTCCATTGATTTAAAAAACCAAAATGATTGTTGATTGGTAGGTTGAGTCAAGGAGACTATATTCCCAACTAGAAACAGTTAAGTACGCAACCGAAAACGTCCGGATTTGACGTAGGTAGGTAACTATATCATTCGCCAGCTAGTTTGAAAGTGTTTTTGAAAACTATAGTGCCAAAGCCAAGAAATGCAAGAGACGTGACTATCAAAGATTCAGCAGCTCACGACAGAGACGCTAGCATGTCTTGAGATCCCAGCAGAGACATCTGCGAAGACGTCCACTTTCGTCCAAGGCCACCGAGATGCAGTCTCGGCTTCTCAGATCATCGTCTCACGGGATGCTGTGTTGCCAGAAGTCTGCAGGACAAACGAGGAGAAGGCCTTCAGTCGTGCTGTACATGATAAAGAAACTATGAGAGTAGGTACAACCCTTGAGAGTTGAAAAGTAACTTTCTTAGATATTTGGGGCATGGGTTCATCGAGGATTCAAATGAATTGGCATCAAATTGGAGAAAGGAACAAGAAACTGTTATTCCCAACAGCTAGGTGTTATATCCCTGCATTGACTGTATTGAAACAAACAGGATGACCACCGGGATATGTAATAGCATCCACAAATAACGCAGTTACGCAATTTAATACACTCGTTTATTTATTCTCAGCTATCGCCATGCGTGATCCGGCGCAGGCAACTGTTACCAACTTATTTACTCTCATCCCCAAAATCTCCAAGACAATGTGACCAACTGTAAGGATATCACACTAGGTACCTATCCAAAAATTGCCCACCTTTATGACATTTAAACACATTTCCATTCCATAGGTAGGTACGACTCAACTAAAGAACGCTCTCGACTAAAGAACTAAAGAAAAAACTGGGGCCACCAAACTAACTGTTTAGATTAACAGCATAGTGACATTTTTGGTGAATATTTGCAGTTTTTGGAGAATATTTGCAATTTTTTTCGATGCATGTCAATTTGTATAATATACCAACTATGAAAATAGACAAAAGCAATGTTAGATGCACAAAAAAAATGCTCTCAAATTAAATTAAATATATTCTTCCAAATGCACACAGAACTAATACCGAAATTAGCTCTACCATGGATATGAAGACCAAATGATAAAACAATTCTGAATTTGCATAGTCAATCAAACAACGATGCACGCACAGAGCAAACAAGGATTTGAGAGTATAAGAACATCTATGAGCGTTGCAATAACCCAACTGACGGAATGCATTATCAGTAGACCATTTACAGCCAACACATGCAGGCGTGGCAAGTGTCGTTAATAAAGACTACCTGTGTCGGCACCCGGATCTGCCAAAACTCACCGTCAAAGCAAAGTCCCCGAGTTGTCACAAAGTGAAGGCCCCAAATATCGGGTACAGCTTTTCTTGGAAGCGAGTCCTCGGCAAAACTAGAACAGAACGAAATGTGGTATCAACCTTAACTAGCGACTGACATTATCACGTTTAGAATTCTAGCTTGGGTCTCGTTGGTCTACTGGGTCCCACCACGGATAGGCACTGTAATTCACGGGGTAATTATGCATTTCTACTCTAACTAAAACAATCCAATGACTAGCACACATGTCATTGCTGGGGAATGACGATGAAACAGCTACTGTCAATGTACAAGACTGAGAAACAAACCTAGGTCTGTTACCCTACTCACATAGGTAGGTAACTCATGGCCCTACTTATGTCTTACTGGTCATGCTGGTACCTACTGTATATCACAGAAAAATGACAATGCAACGACAAGCATACTTTGTCATGGCAGGGGAAAGTCAATAATACATCACTCCTGACCCTCTGATGTTACGGTGCTTCAGTCTGACCTGCTCGACAGGTAGACTGTGGGAAACGAATACGAATAGCACAGGAGTAAGGCGGGTTTTAGCCGAGTTTGGAGGCCTGTCAACAAGCCGTTGACATATTATGTTGAAATTTTAACCACATAAGAATCACTATTATTTCTATTAGGTATGTGTTAAAATTTCACAAAGTTTTTATGGATATCTCCGTTGATGCAAAGGTTTGAAATCAGGGCAATTTCAATGTAAAGTCCATAAGACCTCACAATCTTTCCCACACCCTGGCATCGACCTTAAAGCAAAAACACACGACTCAGGGTCCCTCCTCCTACCTGGACTTGTCTATTGAGCAGCAACTGTCAATGCACAAGACCAGAACAAGAACCTAACAAACCTAGATGCACTTACTCATATAAGTACTCATGTATATGTCTTACTGATGGTCGATACAGTTTATATGACATGACATTGTGCATGCATATTACAACTAGCAGCAAAAATATGAGCGTAGACACGAAGTTGACCTCATAAGACTGGAACTACCTACCTACTTCTTGCTGGCTTTCACAATGCAATGTACTACATGGTCACCTACCTATCAGTTATGTTGAGAGCATAGACCATTGGTCACCGAGATTGTAAGACCATTAAAAATTAAGTGCTGGTCTTTTGTTGTTGTCAAGTTCAGAACGAATGTCTTGCATTTTCGCCATAGGTCGACAGCAGGACGCAGGACGGCAGCTTACTAGAAAGGGAAGAAACAATGTAGTCACGTTAGTCTAATTGACCGCTGATTATTTGATACAAGCTTTGTTGCAATCATAAACTCAATGCCATCGGACAAGGTAGGTAGGTACAAATGCATCTCACCACTTTCGATTCCGCAAGCTGAGATTTCTGCTGAATCTCCACGTCGACGACGATGACGACGAATCAGCTAAGTGACAGCAGCAAAGGTTCGTTACCGACCTGGAGTCGCTGGAGGCAGCTGGAGGATTCACTATAGACAAGAAGAAAATAATGATGTACGCACACCAAACCAACCCCCGAGCCCAAAAATTTCCACCCCGTGCATTCAATACACCAAACTACCAATGCGAGGACGTGACTCCTTTGCCGGCGACATCCCTGGCTGTCAGAACTTGATGGTTCTCGATATAAACGATTCTCTCACTTGATTGTAGCGTAAATTTCGAAATATTCTCAATTTTCTCGTCAATGAAACAGAAGCGAACGTGACAACAACCAGCCATTTTGTATTTTAAAATCGCAGTCGCTCAACACGTGAGACGATATCTTGCCCTCTCTATCGCACTCATTGCAGTCTGCTCAGAGCTATCTCTCTCACTCTCGCTTACTTGCAGCACTGTGCAGGCAGCGTAGGCCAGAGACTACTCCATCTTCTGCTCTCCGGATACAAAAGGGAATTTTTCGCTTAGTGTTTTCAGCGATTTTCAGCGTCCAGTTGGCCGAGATGAGTCAGCCTTGAGAGCAGGTTGTAGTGCGTACTCCTGTGTAGCATGGGTTGCCTATCCAGCAGGCATAAGGAAGATTAATTTCAAATGTTATAATTTCTTCGTCTTGTAATGCTGTTGCTTATAAAATGGGTATTGGGTAATCTTATCTTATTATGACTGAGTAATAATTAATTTCATAATAAATACTCACATGAGATTGGCTTCATAATTGAGATCGCAACATCTTATGCAAGAAGGTGGTTTCAGTATCTATGTGCATTAATATCTAACATTTATATTAATATATTATATTAAATATATTATTAACATTAATATGTAAAATTCGGGATGCCGGGAATAGGGGACAGGCATTTTACCTGCCAACCAATTGTGTAAATCCTATGTTTCCACTGCAGGCAGGAGCATGCATATTGTCAGCTGCCTCTGACGAACATTTCTTTTATGCTGTCGAAACAAAATAGATGGGTTTCATATTCAGCTCTAACAGTAAATTTTAAACCGACTCCGATTCACACTTTATTTTATGTAGGTAAAATATAATAAAGGTTTAAGCCGATTCATTAAGAGGTTAACTTGGGCTCTTTCCCACACAGAATTAATCTATCACGGGATACTATTTACAGCTGTAACATATTTTATATCTACGGAGTCCTCTGCACACTTTTGAAAATATATTAAATATCTCAGAATCTTTAAATGTCTCCTACAGATATTCAAAGAAAGCTTCACTCATTACCAAAATGACTTCATATTCTCTTCCTTTTGGTAAATGTAATATTCATGACAAATTAAAAATATACTTATCCACATTCAATGTTTTATTTTTACATGTCATGTCTTTTTTTTCTCTTTAATCTCTTTTCCATTAGTTACAACAGGTAATAGAGGTGTAAAGCACACAACACTTGTGGCTACCTCTTCTGGTACAAGTGGAAAAGTGTAGGCGATTTATTACAATTGAGTTGCCTAGATTCAAACCCGGTCATCTCCAAAAGTTGGACAAAAAATTGACGTGTTGGATTTGCCTCAAAATCGGCCCTCTGATACACCCCACCCGTTATTAGATTCAAAAAGTGCCAAATTCTAGCGTAATGCCCCTCAAGTTTCACTATCGGTTCAAAACAAGCCAACTCCAGCGTCCCTCAACTTCAAAACAGGCCAACTCCAGCGTCCATCAACTTCAAAACCTGCAATATTCTCATCAATATATCCAATACAATATTCTCAATACAGCCCGATCTCTTATAATCGCTATAATATTCTTTATATACAATTTAAATATAAGTATGAGCAGGTACCAGGATGCAAAATATGGAAGGGAAGCGAAGCTGGAAAAATATACTCCCGAACCCGGACCTTCCTGATTGCCGGCCAGGTGCTCTACCATCTGAGCTATCCAGGCATGGCTCTCGTCCTCAACCCAGCAACGCGGAAGAATGACGCATGCCTGAATAAATCTCAGAGAGCAGAACATCTGATGGGCAAACAGGGGGTCCCAGGTTCGTTTCCCGGTTCGGTTGCACTTTTACACCAGCTTCGTCTTCCCTTCCAAATATAGAACAATAAATAAAATACAAAACCTAGGTGTTGCATTAGACGACACCAAACTTTCTTCGCAAGCCGAAGTCACTGCTGCTCCCGTGTGAATACGGCTTCACCGACAGGTTTCGTAGCCACGGCAACCGAGGGTTTCTTTCGGCTTCGGAGCGCCAATTTCTGCACACGTTGCCGCGATCCCACGTGACTCACGAGTCACGTGACTTGAGTTGCCACGACGATCAGAGCGAGACGTTGGCCGAAAACCGTGTCGTTAAAATGCGGCCGTGGCGAAGAAACCAACTGCAATTCGGAGCAAAACACTCGGTCTTAGCAAGGGCCCTTAATTGCAGAACAATGTTAAGTGATGCAAATGTGCAATTGGTTGTGCATGCCTTTATTCTATTCGTCATATTTGTCATATTAGAGCTTTCTCCCGATTTATTTTGATAACATGGTCATTGACATTGGTACTGCATATACTTAGAGAGGCAGATAAGAAAGTATGGTCCTCTCTCTTATCCAGTTCATAATCAGTAAAAAATCTCCCAACTTATCACAAATTTGCGATACATCATAATGGTTGAGAAGGCATAGTCTATAGCTCCAAGTGTTACAAACACAATTCTCGGATTGAAGTGGCTGTACATTCGCACACAACGTCCGTACTCGTTGGCACCTTCACAGTCGGTATGGAAAATGTACTACATTTTTTGCCAATTTCATAAAATTTGGCGAGTTATTTTAATTATAGGTACCTTGTTTTAAACTGCCTTTTCGGGGTAAGACCGCGTCTGCGGACTGCTTTACGCAACTTTTGGATGAATGAATGAGGCGCGTCAACAGCTATAAGAAGGTCATTTTGCGCAACTTTTGGATTCCGGATAAGTGATTTGCTATCATCATGGGTTCTACGTTTCAACTTTGAAAAGATCTTAGTGGAACAACAGGAATGTAGTCAATTTCAACCGATAACTTTCTACATGGAGTTAGGTCTCTGAGAAAATATTTTCAGACAATACAAAACTATTAGATGCATTTAGTAGCTACCAGGGTGGTCGAATCAATCTCATATATGGTTCATTTTATTCAGTTTTAAACCTTTCAAACACAATGAATAATTTATAATCAATTAACGAATAACTTATGCTCCAAAAATTCTTAAACAAGGATTGTGTTTTTGAGCTGCGCTATAGACTTGCACTGACACCGCTCCCGGTGTCGGTTAGGGGTTCCGGAGGTGCAGCCTCAGGGAAAATGTTGAACAATCATTCTCATAGGAATCTACGCGTTTCAGAAAATTAATTATGTGGGGCGGCTAGGCCTACGCTCGCCCCCCCCCCCTCCGTATGTATATGGTGTGCCAATCCCGAACTGGAGCAGTTTTCGATGATACGACGCGCTGAATCTCTTTACTTTCCAGACATTCACAATGAGCCGGAGCGTTGAGGCCCTCAACGCGCTGCTGCTTGGTCAGCTGGAGTGCCCAGTTTGTCTGGATACCTGCCAGCCGCCCATCTACATGTGCCGCAACGGCCACGGAGTCTGCGCCGAGTGCCAAGCGCAGCTGAACGAGTGCAGCGCGTGCCGCGCGCCAGGGAAGCCGACTGCGAGCAGTGTGCAGCTTGAGAAGATGGCTGCGCTTTTAGAACTCCCTTGCGAAAATCAGAAGCAAGGCTGCAAGATGACGTTCACAGATGACCTTTACGAACATTTGAAGAAGTGCAGACATGGGTTCGAATGCCAAATATTTACGGATTGGAAAGGATCTTCTAGAAGTTTAAGGGACCATGTGATCAAGGAACATGCTTCAAATTATTTGGAAGTGCCGAGTTCTGGTGTTCATTCTAGGAAGACATTCATCCCAGCGTATAAAAAAAGCACGATGAATCCTTTTTTGTTATGTGTTCCTTTGATTGTGACATTTTCTGGCTGGAAAGCTGTAACGATTCTGCAAGGCGCACATATTCTTGCACTCTGCGCGTTGTGAGCCACGACGCTAAGGATGCGTCGCGCTACTATTACAGAATGGAGTTGAAGTCCAAGGACGAGAAATCCTATCACAAGGTAACTCACCAGGCGGACGTGCTGGAAGAAGGCGATGCCCCTGGAAATATGGACATCGCTCTTCCTGCTTGCATCATCGACGCAAATGTTAATGGATGGATTGAATGCACTATTCAAATATGGTATCACACTGCTGGGTCAGAGCAATGCCAAGTAGGAATGTGCAATGAAGACCGGAGTTTGCGAACTGTTCTGGGCCAACTTAAGCGCGCGTTTGTTTATGCCGCTTGTGCTAAAATTAGTGTTCTAGAGTTGACCGGCCTAGCGAACGTCACTTCCCCTCTTTTTAGCCCGTCTACATCCACTCAGCATAGCGTAGACCTATCACAGCCTTGACACTCCTGTCAGAACCAGATTTCAACCTTTAAGTTTCGTCACATTTAATTATTCTGTCGTATTTTAGTGAAATATATTCTGAATTATGCGCTAGAAACTCAAACTAGATATATCGAATTTAAGTTAATTAATCTAATCGTTTAGTAATAAGATCTAGCAGTGACATTGTGTCATTTGAGTACAATACTTTCAGGGAAGGGTTTGACTTGGTAGACTTGCGTTGACAATGACAAAGTAGGTTAATTTTCGTTATATTTGTATCGATCATTGCGTTTATTAGTATGAATTATAAGGAATATAAAATTCTTAATCAAGTTAAATGTTGTGATATCATCATTAGTTTGTTGCTTTGAAGATGAGCGTTTGCTGTTCCGGGAAAATAAAATAAGAGTCACTGCAGAAGGCCGTTAACGCAAATAACTTTGTGAATAACTATTTATTATAAAATAAAAGGCTAAGGAATCATAATTGAAGGCCAGTTTAATTAAAGTTCGTATGAAAACAGTGAAATTGTACAAAAAAATGTGAAAAAAACAAAATAAAGAACTTTACAAAATTATTAAAATTCATTTCTTTTTTCCATTATTTTTTTTTGCCACGAAAAGAGTGTGTGGTAGTGAAACTTTTGAGAATGCTCACAAATAATAAATATGAACGAAATCAGCAAGAGGTCGTAGAAATCATGAACTTTTCGACTATTCTCTTGCCTCCCCCCTCCCCCCTGACCCTAAGCCCCTGAATGATTTACTAGGGGGCACGCTACCCCATGTCCATCCCTCACCACTCCACTGGTTCTCGGCTATTAATTAAGGTGAGGACAAATTAACAAGCCCTGTTCCTGAATTGGAATGTATCCCCAATACCTACAAAAAATCATACCTTGGGATGTCGTCAATGACCAGATCCTGCACTGACAAAACTACGTGCATGGAATTTCTTTGGAGTTTGTTAAGAATCTTAACAAATTCCAACATAACCATGGCAGTGTTGTAAACTGTCTCTGCATATAGAGACGACTTAGTTTTTTTTATATTTCACAAAGCATTTGCGTTTCCCATCGCTGATCTGATTGAGTTTCTTTGCAAGTGGAAATCGGCTCGCACTGAAGCAGTCCCGCGCCAAGCAATCAATTAAAGTGATGATGAGCAAAGAGCAAAGTGATGATCGAATACCAAAGAACATCCACGGACGCAGCGATATCTTTGAGTAAACTATTCGAAGCGAAATAAAAATAAAAAGGGATTCCGCCTCTCTTATATACCCTGATAAAAACATACGTTTGATGTAATTGTTCTCGACGAAAGAGCTCTTTGTTCCGTTAATGCCCCAGCGTCAAAGCAAGAGGGCTTCTTCTCATGCTGCAAAATCTTTGTTGCTAACTACAATGGCAGCCGCGCTCCGAGCGGCGGGAATTGCTCGCCAGTCTCCGACAGTCGGCATACTTGTATTCTGTGCTCGAGTGAGCGAGCTATAGAGGTACTCGCAGTTTTTGGAATTACAACTCAAACGCAGCGGTCTTCGCAAATCTCCAGACGAGTACTTGTTTCAGTGCCGCTTGCGCAATTTCGTAGAGTGCAATTCTGCCATTTTCTTCTCTGTCGTCGTCGCTTCCAACGTGCGATCGACGCGCTAGTGATTTGGTGCGGCTAATTTTTACACTCGTTTGCGTCGCCGCAATTTGCTTCGCGGTATACAGTGTCTCACTTGTTTTTCAGTGGCCGATGAAACATGAAAGGATACGATTCTTTTGGAATCAAAGTAACACAGCACAAGCGAATTAATTATGGGAAATGCCAGAGTTTTCTGCAACGTTGAACGATCTAGTGAACAGTATAGGTAACGAACAGACGATACTTTTTGATGAGCGTAGCGAGCGAAGATAATAAATAAGCATGTAGGTTCTTACAAAAATGGTCGAATGAAAAAACATGAGTTATATCAAGTTAAAATTACGTGTAGATATGCTTACGAAATAGCATTCATAAAAATATAAAACTAATATGTACATAGGATGTCATGAATCAAAGATTGAAAAGTTTCGAAAATTATCGAGGAAAAGTTCACAATAATCGTAATATTTTCCCCCCAAGCAAGTCGAGCGACGTACAACAAAGACACAGCCACCACGAACCGTCGGGTCGAAAGTTTCCAACTCCCACCGCGCAGCCATCAGATTCACTTGTTTAGACCTAATCCCTCCCCCACCTCGCTCAACGCCTCCTAATCGGAAGCACATGTCCTCTCACTCTCGCGTACGAGTCATCCCCAATCGCACTCTCTCTTTCCCACGTTCTTTTCACACCGTACTGTGATCGGGGAACGATGCGTCGTTGAATAATTCAGCGTCGGCGTCGGGGTCGGCGTCGGCGTTCTGTGTCCCGTCGGTGTAAACTGCTGTCACTTTCCATCGAAGGCAGCGCGGGAAAACTCCAATTTGCACGTGTTAGATTATTTGAAACGAAATTTACACTCGGCGTTAGGTATGGGTGGCCGTGCCCGACCCCGATGGTGGCACGACCTGCAAGTAGAGAGGCTTTATTTGGCAGAGAGCGGCTGATGGACAAAAAATGGCGTCATCCGCTGACAAAATGTCAAACAATTTCCGGGAAATCTTGGGCTAAATTGAGCTAAATTGAGGCTAAATATAGGCTAAATTTAGGCTAAATATAGGCTAAATATAGGCTAAATATAGGCTAAATATAGGCTAAATATAGGCTAAATATAGGCTAAATGTAGGCTTAATATAGGCTAAATATAGGCTAAATATAGGCTAAAAAGGCCAAATTGAAGTTATGAAAATGATTTTCTCGTGACACATAGTTTAACTGCCATGAAATGCGCGACTTCATATTTTCATTCGAAATTGAATAGGAATTTGAGACAATTTCACTTCAAAAATAGCTATAAAAAAAGGGTTCTTTGAGTTTGGAGGTAACCGTTTGTCTACCAATATCTACAACATATTTTTTACAGACAAACTATTAGTGACAGCCCAAAACAAAATAGCTAGCATCCTATCAGCAAATTTATCAGGCTTTCAAATAATGTAAGAATCAATTTTGTGCTATGTTTAGGCTTGCAGAAAATTTCGAGAAACCTTAGAAATCACTGTGAGATTTACTTTGTGAACACATTTTAAATATTCAGCAAGCCAAATCAAACCACAAAAATAACGCATACTTTATTTGAAAGCCTAGCCTAAGGTGTTAGAGTTACTTAGGCTGTCACAATTAGTTTGTCTTAAAAAAATATTTTATAGATTTTCGAAAGCCTATGGTTTCCCCCACCAAAAATATATGCCAAAGGGAGGTTTTGCAAACACAAGCAGATAAACAGTGAGCATGGCCAAGAAACATAGGAGAAAAACCGTAATTTGGATGGGAATCAAACCTCGGCTTGTATAAAATCCAAACATAATGGATTATTGTGGTTCCTCGGAAAAACAACACAACACACCACTGAATACAAAATGCTTTAATTAGTACCTTATTGAGCCCCCAGGTGCGTCAAAGGTTGTGCAAAGTAAATTTAAATTACGTATGCATGGGTGGGTACGGGCGCAATCGTGGGTGAAAAACCCCGGAAACGATTTCTCTGCCTGCGAAAGTCAGCATCTTTGAAAACAAGTGCCAATGGCAAGAAGTAAAACGCAATGGGCTAGTAAGGTTGTATCTCCCACAATATTTGTTTTCATGCTCTCTTTCAAATAAGTCACCATGGCAACACAATCCACACAGTATTGCTCCAGCACAGTTCCGATTGTTAATTTTTTGAAGAGTTGATAGAAAAACTTGGTACACCCCTAAGTAGATGGAGTCAGTGTAAAATGATCGTAGTCCTCGTGTCTTATTTCTTTCTCATGGGGTGACCAAAGTCGAAAATTAATCAATTAAATTTTTTGAAACATATCAAAAGTTGCCGACATCTCAAGGCCACAGCTCTGAAGTTATCATTTCAATATTTCAGTATGTTGTAGGCAAAAGACGTAAATAAGGGCGAACTTGGCTTTTTTCCCCCAATTTTTCTTTGCACTTTCGTTTCTACAGGCTCTAAAAAGGGTAAAAAATGATAAGTTTTGGGGTATGTTCCAGCTTCCAGCATTCTAGAAGAAAATTTTCGAAAAAATGACCATGTTTGCCCTTATTTCGTCTTTTGTCTACAACATACTGGAATATTGAAATGATAACTTCAACGATGCGACCTTGAGATGTTGGCAACTTTTGGTCTGAAAAGCCAATTTCTGGCGAACTAATCTGTCTCCCTAAATTATTTTCTGTTTCCACTTTAGGCGATAGGTACATTTTGCCAAAAGAAAATGTTGCTATTCATGAATCCAAGGGTAGATATTCAAATATATGTATGGGTTTTACTGTCCAAACATCAAATTTAACACGATTTCGTTTCAAATTTGAGAACATTGTCATTAAAATATCAATTACTTCAGAAAAATTAGTAATTTCAAGCTATCATGAAATCAATTAACAATTGCCAAGTGAGGCGTAGGGAATACCGCCACATGGAATATCGCCATGTACTAATCAATTAACAATTGCCAAGTGAGGCGTAGGGAATACCGCCACATGGAATATCGCCACATTTCCAGTACGAAGTATGTGGCGTTTGTGCAGTGAACGATTGCCTCGTCGCTTGGGATTCAGGGTGAACGACTTCTGGAAACGCCATTATCAATTACAATTAAAAATACAAGTTGCAAGCTAAAATTAAAATGATCTGATATAATGGCCGCCTCCATCTGTAAGAGCGTATCAATTCTATTTGATGAACGTAGCGAGCGGAGCGAAAATCTTCAATTTCCCTACTCCCAAAAAAAGTCACTTGTATCTGTTTTTTGTGTGTGATGGTGCGCGCTCTACCGACCAAACGCCCAGGCCGTTTTAGATTAAATTCTCCGAGGACCTACATTTGTTAGCAAAGTGGAACTCCTGGAAATTTGGAAAAGTTTGGTTAAGAACTTTTTTTATAAATCAATTTTTACACACTTTTTCGATCGTTTCAAAATTTCGAATCTCTGTAAATGTGGAAGTTCTTTACATCTCTTCTTAAAAACTTAGAAACATGTCGAACTTATACATATATTTTATCCTGACTGAAGTTGGAAGGATATATCGGAAGTTTAGTCAATTTCGTTGAAGGAAGTAATTGAAGGTCAGACATTTACCTATCTCCAATCTCATAAGAACTTTCGGTCCTAAGTTTTGTCGTGTCTGAAATATTATCACCTTGCTCATTGAGCTCGAAACGAGCATATTTTTCTGTATGACAGATCAGAGAAAAGCAAACGAAGGTCACACATCGTTTTCGATAAGGCAATGATCTGACTTCACAGGCCTTCTGCCTTTATTTTTTTTATCCGCAGTTGATCCGCAGTACAAACCGCTACGCTCATCTACAACGCGAAGCCCTTTTGAAAATTAAAGCAGCTTTTGGATGAAGATCGGCTCGCCTTGTTCCTAGGCAACCACAACACAACTGCAAGGTGGGTTGCCTACCCAGCCGACTTTTGAAACCTTTCGACATCTGAAAATGCATTGTCGAAAAATCAATTTCCCATAGTCCAACTAGAAAATTGTTTTAATGAAAATGAGGCGAAATAAAATTGTAAGTGTAAAAGTTTGCCTCAATTTAATTCGGAAAATGATAACGTGAAAATGGATTTTCAGAAAATCTGTCTTCCAAAGTCCAACTGATAAATGGTTTAAACGACGATGGAGTGAAAGAGAATTGTAAGTCAAATTTTTTGCCACTGTTTTATTTACTCTAAATAGCGTGGTTATCAGAAAATGATAATGTGACAATGAGTTTTTCAGAATATCTATTGGCGAAAAGTGATCTTGATCTTGACTTGATCAAGTGATCAAGTGATCTTGATAATTAATTAATTAAAGAAAGAAAATATATTTCCCAAAGTCCAACTAGAAAATTGTTTGAATGAATTGTAAGTGTTATCGTTATTACCACCATTTAATTTCCTCTAAGTTGCATGGTTCTCAAAAAATGGCGACGTGAAAATGAATTTGCAGAAAACATATTTCTCAAAGTCCAACTAGAAAATGGTTTCAAATACAGTGGGGTTATTGAGTATTGTCCAGTGTATTTCATGTTATTCGATTGAAAAGTTTAATAAATTTGAAGGTGAAGAAAGATAAAAACGTTGTCTGAACTGGTTTGGTTAGGCTCTGGATTGTATTAATACAATTTTTTAGTTTGTGTCTTGTGATTAAAAGCTACACCGGCCTGAACGAGGCACTTTATTATTAATATTATAATAAAGAACGGTGAAGGCCGAGCAAATTATTAAATCATGAAAATCCGTTTGCAAATATCGTTTGTCTCCCAAGAAGTTTATAAATGAAAATATACAATGTTAAAAGAAAGGAACTGCCTCCAGAGAAAAACGATATTGGTCCGTGAATTCTCAGAAAAAATCACCTCACGGTGATCCAAAAATGCTCATTATTTTGTCTTGCGCAAAACTTTGGCCACAATTCCAGATCACGTTTCTTCGGGGGGCAGGGGGGGGGGCGGGGGGAGGATTACAAGTCGCGAAAAGTTTGAATTTTTCTTCAAACATTAATTACGTGCTGCGTGTGCCCCCCCCCCCCGCCACCAACCCCACTTCCGCGACCACCTTCCTGTCTCTCGCGGCGTTTCCTCCTCTTTGTTATCCTCTTCGCTGCGCAGCAGGACTTCTTGCTCGCCGACGAGAACTCCACGGAAAAACGCGGCAATCAATTTGTCTTTAGCTCTTCGCTAATACGCTTGGGCTCGCCACTGTAGCCTTTAAAGGTGGGGTCTCATCTTGGACATAAAGGTGCGCTCAGCGAACCCATTCTAAAGCATAACATGTGTTAATACATATTTAAGTCCGTCAAAGAGGTACTTGACACCTCGACGTCGGCACCAGTGACGTCAATAGAGGCATTAGGATTCGTAATCCGTTTAGCACCTTCGTGTATATTATGTTCTTAGACGTCGATGTCTTCACCCTGGGTTTACAGCTAGAAATGTCAGTGACACGATGTAGTCAACATTGACTCTGCCACCAATCAGCGATTCTGGATGTGCATGACGTCTTGTCCGCGACTCTGCCATGAAGTCTTTGATTGGTCCAGAGCCAATGTTGATGACATCGTGTCGCTGATAGCCAGCGGTAAAACCAGCTTAATAGTCTAGAGTTTGCCTAACAAAATATCCCATACGACCACAAGATTTTTCTTACACGCTTTTCACATTTCAGCACTAACAGATACCTACACTCCCACCATTATTAAAAATTCTTAAAGTATTCGTGCACTGGATAATATCACATAATTTCATAACATCAATCTCATTTTCCTCCTCGACTCTAAAAGTTCGAAATGCGAGGGCGCCCACTAGAGAATGCATCCTCAGATAACTAGATTCAGTCGGCGCAGCCCTGCGGATCGGTGAATCAAGGAGGCGGACTTTGCGCCCTTTGACTACATCAAGCTACGCCCGTCGCGCTCCTTTTGTCGGCGAAATTTCTAACGGAAATAAAGACTTTGCGAAATTAGCCTCGGCTGCGATTTTCAAATCCCATTTTCGAGCGCGCCACGGTTTTTTCCCGCGCGTTCAAGACTCTTTGTGAGCGCGGGCCACCGGGCCGTGAGACAAAAGAGTGGGGGCTACAGTGTGTTTTTGCCGAGTTGTCACTGTAGCAGCAGCTCGCTTTGTTTAGGGTTGAATCCAGAGCCAATGTGCAATGCCAGTGACACTAGGTAATGAACAACTCGGCTCTGGACATATGGCTCTGGATGTCTACAGATGTTTCAGAGAAATTTATCAATTTAAAAATATTGGTTTTATCAATGCTTTAGGAAGGCTGTATTATCAAAAAGTTGTAAGAAGCAAATGAGTATACAAACCAATAATCCGAACCGATTGAACGATATTTCTGCTTTACCACGATTTTGGCCAATTTCAGCGGACTAAAATGGGAGAAATAATGGTCACAGACATTTTAAGGTTACCCACCATACCTATGACTAGCTATGACTACGGCAAAAATTGATGCTAGTAGTTTGGCCGGCAATCGCTGGGGCGCGTTGGCAACCTGTTTTAACATCATCCACCAGGCCATGGCACAAGGTCAATACAATCAAGGGACCCAATGTTCAACAGGTGGTTACAGTTACGTTGGTTACGAAAAAAACAGTGGCTCCACCCCTTGAATGCCGGCGAAACTATTTTTGCGGGCGGGGTGACATTCCATCTGCGATATGGTTTAGATCTTTGAGCAGCATACGAAACAGCATTTGGCTTCCTTGAGCGGAATTCCATAATTTCCAAAAGTTCATAATAATGTTATTGAAATCTAGGCTTTTGAGGTTAGATTCGACACTCTATAGAGTCAGGTAACGGTTTTTTGTTTCAAGTGTGCGGTGACAACCCAGAAAGAAACGCACTCTGCTATAATTATTTTCATTCCTCTCTCTCTCTCTCTCTCTCTCTCTCTCTCTCTCTCTCTCTCTCTCTCTCTTTGCACGACCAAGTCAAGCGGGGCCAACCTCAGACCAAGCTAAGTTACAAATTACACCGCGGTTTAAGGGGGTGAGAGGGTGGGGGGGGGGGGGCGTCAGAGTACGCTCCGAGTGGCTCGAGTTGTAATCTCATTCGGAATTAGCCTCTTTGGCTGTCGCCCCCCCCCCCCCCCCCCCGTACCACGCGACGGACCAAGACGGCGTCCTCTCGGGGATGCCGTTGAGACGACGGAGACGCCGAGCGAAGGGTGTATTAAAAGACAGTCGCACGCAATGAGCTCGCTTTTCTCTTTCGATTTGGTGGCTGTAAACGCGACGAAATAATGTGATTGCTGTTTGTAATTTCGTTTATTTTATAATGAAACGTGACCTTAAATTCTTGAGATTCATCGTATTCTATTTTCTGAGCATGAGAGCTTTTCAAAAAACTATTTCAAATTGGGCATTTAATGCGCTTACCTATAATTTTACTGTTTTCCCGAAGGTAAGGGTTAGTTAATGCCGACTTGAACCCATAATAAAGTAACATGTGACCCTTTTTTGAGGAAGCATGGAGGTCACCAAATTGTTTTTTTAACGACGCACTGTTTTTGATTACAGGACCCAATGGTACGATATAATTCAATCGGCCGTTGGTGGGGTAAACCCGGTGCACGCACTCTTTCAAAACGGCACCGCACCATTCGCGGAAACTACAGCTTATTTCGCTAATGGGAACGGTTTCAATTGGGAGGAATTTTCCTCCTTGATTCTTCAGCTCTTTGAAGTTTTCGACCGAGCTGGGTTTACAGCTAGCTATGTCAGTGACACGATGTCATGAACACTGGCTCTGCCACCAATCAGAGACTCCAGCTACTGAACAACCGGGGCCAAAGATCCTTTGTGAAAACTTCTCTGGTCGCATGGTCTTATGGTTTATCAATGCATACATTTTATACATATTTTTTTCAAAAAAAAAACACGATCAACTTTTCTCCAACAAAACTTTTCAACTTGCCCATGTCCCCTAAATCTACCACTGAGCCGCCCAAACCGCACAGAGATATAGAAACATTTCCACCGCCCACTGGATCAAACTCATCCACTGCCACACTCCAAGCGGTGAACATACGCTTTTCCAAAGCCGCGACCACGTCGACTTTTCCGAGCGACTTTCTCGACGTGTCCCGGCCGCCCGGGAAAGTCGCACAAAGCGTGAAAATGCCCGCGGGCGGCGCGACTGAATAATTTATCAGATCCTGCGACTGCAGCTGCCGCTGGTTCGCTTCGCGTCCGCTGCGAGCGCTGCGCGCGGTACGACTCTCGTAATCTTCAATGACTTCATGCCTTATGAAATATTGATGTAATGTTAAGATGGCCCGAAAACGTCGTGTCCAGCTAGGCGCGGTGTTTTCTTAGCGTTCCTCGATGGCGTGGAGGCCTATGGTTGGCCATGGTATGTGTGTTTACCAGAAGGGATATTTATTTAAGAAGTGGCCAACGTGATGCATAACGATGAGGTACTAACATACACATAGTTCACGGAAAGTTTTCCCTGAAGAGCCTATGCAAGAAGTATCATAGCTTAAGCCTACAATGTGGTTAGTGGAAAATGGAAATCTAATTTCAATAGTCAAATAAGGTGCAAGTGTTATCGCCCACATGGGTTATCGGAAAATAGTATATATCAATGTATTAATGATTAATCTATACATAGCATGTAAACAGATTATCTAAATATACTCAAATACCACAACGAACATAAAGTTTTGAGTGAAGAGTTTACAATAAGGAAGGAATTGTCGGTTGCATTTTTTCAGTTTCACTTCCCTGTTCCCATCCATACATCGCTTTCTGGTAACAGCTTAAATCGGTAACTGCATGCACTGATCCTATGAAATTTGAAACTAAGAATAGCTACTTCGAGGCATGCTTGCAATGGACAGCCTCTACCTACATTACGTATACAATAAAACAGACTCGCAAGTATTTTTTGTGACACAAAAGAATATTCTATGTAGCGACGGCCGCAGGGCCGCCATCCCGCCGTTGTCCCTGCTAGTCCAGAAAGTCCGTGGGCCCGCGCACGGCGGGAGGTTCGTTCGTGCTGGAATCACCCCGCAGAAAGCCGCTGAAATAATACAGACTTCTTTTGATATTTTAATCTTGTTTATTGATCATCGGCAAGAGAATACTGTCGGATCATGACGCCCCATCGCCGCCTCCCCCCATACTTATTCTTACCCCTGCAAAGGCGCGGCAACACTGATGGATGGTAACTCGAGTCAATTTTCTTTGGAGCACAAAAGAAAATGTGGTGGCTGTTTTTTGTGGGATCACACGAGTTTGTGTTCGCATGCGCTCGGGTGCATTTTGATACTCCTCTGTTCAAGGCGAGGAAAATAATTCAACTTGTTCGAAGTTAATTTAAGGAAATGTATTATATTATACACACTGTATTTTTTTTTTAATTCCAAAATGGCGGCCACTCGACTTTCAATTTATCGCTGAGTTTGTGTTGGATTCGAGTGTTTCTCTATCTCTGATCGGAACAAAAAGTTGACGGCAGCAGGATATGCAAGAGCCGAGTTTGCTGTATACACAACTGGATATTGTTATTCAAAGATCGTTATCACGTTTCATTCAGAATCGCAACACTTTTAAACATATTATACACCCTGCGGTCTTATTAAAAAAATTACAATTAAAAACATGTTGTTATTCTTGAAATTCTTGAGCGTTTCCAAAAGTGCATACGAAGAATGCCATCATCTTGAGAGGTTACCAAATGGGTATATATCGCTTACGTGAGAAAACATTGAAGAGACTTCTTAACATTTTTTCTACGTTTTGAGGAACAATCTGGTCTCGCCATCTTTTAAATGAAGTCGATCTCGCGCTCTTTGCTTCATTATGAATAGACCACAAAATAGCTGAGAGCAAAAAAATACATTTTCTTCATTTGCACACACACACAGACGCAACAGCGACGTCTTTGTTGAAACTATAATTTTTCTCATTCGCCATCAGCATTGGAGCGAGACGCTTGAGCGTCTATTTGCACAAACAGCAGGCGGAAACAAAAGAATTGAATCTCGCGAAACTCATCCGTTTCTCGTGGCTCGCGAGAGATAGCGCATGCCCGCCAGGTCAAGGTCGTAACGACACGTTTCAGTTGTGATGTCACCGGTGCAAACAAAAGCAGGGTGCCACGTATTTGCATGGACAGAGAGAGATTAAAGTTATTACGTATTTCAATGTCTTCTTCGTGTAGATAGACTTTTGTCAGATTGGCAATCTACCATCTTGGGACCGTCTGACGTTCTGCTCTGTAAAGGCTGGTCCACACGGAAAACAGAAAATGATATACCTTAGAGTTAGACCACAGAAATAAGGATATTCTACCATTCTTAGGTATATATGGATACGGCAAAAATTTGATGCCAGTAATATCGCCAGCAATCGCTAGGGTGCGTTGGCAACCTTTTGTAACATCGCCTACCAGGCCATGGTACAAGGCCATTGTAATCAAGGGACCCAATGTTCCACACGTGGTTACAGTTACGTTGGTTACAACTAAGTGAAATAACAACAAAGTGTGGCTCCATCCCTTGACTGCCAGCGAAACTATTATTGCGGGCGGAGGGCTTCCGCGTAGCTGCTTTAGCAAGGCAGTGGAAAATCTGGATTACCTTATATCTGTGCTTGGACTAAGTATGGCTACTCACCCTAAGGTTTTACCACACATTGCAAAGGTGCTACTTGGCAAAAGGAATCACAAAAGGTTCGCAGATTATAGAGTGAAGATTCACAAATCAGGGGTACAAGAACTATGTCTGAAACAATGTGAGTAACTGTATCATGTATGTGAGTAAATTTAAATTTCGTTATCAGAGAACTGCCTTCAATCTACGAGATAACAATATCAACTTTTACTATAAGCCAAAAGAAATCACATAATTTGTACTCTTATAATACCAACGCCTCGACCGCACGCCCAAGGTGCGTTGCACTAACTCGTTCATTACGAGTCACTCGGCCTCTCTCCTCGGAGGTCCCAAATCCCGCCCGACGAAGCAGGGACAGTGTGTACCCGAATAGCTCAGAGTTTCTAGCTTTTCAGGTGACAATTAGGTGGGCTTTTGTTGCGAATCATGTTCATCTTGAAAGGTTTCGACAGTTCTATCCGTCTTGACTCGACCTCTGTGCCGTGTTGCCAAAAAGGGTACAAATGTACCTACCCCCACCCCCATCTATCAGGTAAACAACAGACATTCGACATTCGACAACGCAGGCAAATCAATCTGATGGCATCTGACAGGTAATACGTTTCAGAGGTAAAATTTGAGGCTTACAAGTGGCCGAACTATGGACCATTGCTAGAAGGGTTGAAAATTATCTGCACATCTAAATAGCGAACGGACTATAAAGCATCTGCCCGGAAAGCAGGAGGTCCCGGGTTCATATCCCGGTTTGGGTGCATATTTTTCCAGCTTCGTCTTCCTTCCATCCGTCGCCTACTGGTTTAAGCATCTATCCTGATACTTCCAGAAACACCAAATTCTGCGACAAACTCTCTAAAATTACAGAAAAAGCAAAGGGTAGCGAGAATCTAGTGTTACTGCTCCTGGTATTATGGTTAGCCACTTGCACAAATACAATGTTGTACAATACATGGTAGGCACTCATGCTGGAAAGTGACGGTGTACAATAATAATTATGGTGTACACTTTCTGACAATGACAGTGAGAGTGTGACATTCGGTACAGTTTTAGCACGATCGCAGGTTTTTTTCTGTGTGCTGCTATTTTCTCATTTGCTGCAGAGATTCCAAGGAATGTGTCCATAGATCATAACGTAATTTAGGTGTGGTGATTAGGTAACTTTATCTTGTCGTGATGTGACAATAATGATCAGCAAAAAGGATGAGAATTCTGAAAAACTGCATTATGAATGAGAAAATAAAAAATATATTTAAACTTTCGTTCAAAACTCGGACGTTTTAAAGTTACCTATTGTTATAGTTTGCAAAAGAGACCGAGAGATAAGTTTTGAAAAAAGTTTTTTCCGAAAACTTACATTGCTGACTGTTGCGATTAGGCAAAATACCACAAGCAGCAGTTCATTCCATACCGATATAAGGTTTTGAAAGAAAACTTACAAAAAGCATAAATCAGGGTGCGTCTAGAATTTACAAAAGTCGCCTACGTCACTGTCGGATCTTCGCGGCGGTGCGGAGCGGAAACCATGACGGCGTGACCTCGGCGTATGAAAGAGAATCGCCACTTGCCCTCCTCCTGCTCAGGGACGACGTCGACGTCAACGACGATGGCAGAGAAATAATCGTCCTGCCTTACGTAAAGTGTACATAAGAGAAACTTTGCTACACAGATTTCTAAAGGCAAACTCTATCGGACAATTCAAAGAAGGAAAGAAAATCTCGGACGCAACGAGGGACCGAACAAGCGAGCTCGTATATTTTCGTCTCTCTTGTTACCCAATCCGACTGCGATGCGACAATGGGCCATCGGCCCTCTTGGCTCGCGATGACAATGATGCGCGATGTCCTAAGAACGCCCCCCCCCCTTCCCGCCCTCCTCATTCAGTGGACGTCGTGGTCCGTAGGGGTCATAGGGGGTTATACCGCTGGGGGGGGGGGGGGGGGATGTGCCGGGTCAAGGAGGGTTATATGTGTGAGGGCTTTGGTTCTGTTAGAAATAAGAGAGAATTTGCTGATGTTTTTAGCAAAATTGGAGTTTAGAGAGGGTAGTTACCTAATAATGTACTAAAATTCTTTGACTCTCGGGTAGTTATGGAAAAGGATTAAATGACATTTAAAAATAGTTGTGCTGATTAAAAGACATTCATGGTCAGACAGAAAATTACCATGACTAGAATTGGATGATGGGCTTAGACAGTGGAGGGAGTGAAGAGAAATCTTCAATCCCATTAATTCCATTGCCCCATTTTTTTCTATCTGTACATACAATAACTTTGAAACGAGATTTTCCAATGGCATATGCATTGAATCGATTTTTGGTTCTACTTTCTTGCTTTATTTACCCGAGACTCTACTTTACAATGGACAGCGATGTTTCGAAACGCACAATCGCGTCGCCACGAGTTGTGACGGAGATAGAGTTCCCGAAATGTCCACAACTCCAGAAACCGGTGTATTGTCGAAACAATTGCTCGGGCGAAATCCGACAAGAAAATGCAACTTGACTCTCTTGGGCGGTCCAGGCCTGAGATCCTTTCCGCCAAGTCGCCGGGAAACCAGAGTCACAAAAAAAGGGACAAAGTTTTTCTTGCCTGCCTCTTGTTGTGAATGGGGTAGAGGGGATGATGAACTCTGAGCCAGCGAGAGAGAGAGAGGAGAGAGAGAGAGAGAGAGAGAGAGAGAGAGAGAGAGAGAGAGAGAGAGAGAGAGAGAGAGAGAGAGAGATGTGATTCACAAAGAGGGGGCAACTCAGATTACCTAAAACAAAGTAGTACTGCACTAGAACTAATTAGAGTTCTCATATCATGAGAACCATTCTTCAGAGTCCACCAGGCTGTGGTAAGGTAAGCGTAACACGACTTTATTTTGGAATTCATTAACATAATAAATACACACCCCATGAAATTACAATAACATGCGTGGACACGCTTAAATATTAATGTTCTATTTTTTTATATGCAGCAAATTTAACGCTTTTCTCAACACTAGATCTAGGAAAAAATTACTTACATTTCATCTCAGTTTAGTAAACCACGCGTGCTCCAAAATGGAGGCTAAGTTCCCACAGCCTTTTTTCAAAAGTTTAGAGGTCACAGTCAGGCACGGCCCGAGTTTATTATGAGATTTCAAGTAAGCTCTGACCGAATTCGGAATGATTCTGGCCTTCTGTTGTTCTCTTGAACTGTCAGTGTCATTTACGCGACCTTTTATAGTGATTCCTGTAAAGTACAAACACTGCTTAGTGATTCAGAAAATGGGAATCAGTCCAGAAGGGACGTTTGTTGTTTTTGGACACAAATATGATTCGTGAATTGTGTTCAAACTGAAATATCGTTCAGTCGGTTTGGCTCCGTCGGTTCGTATGTGTGTGCCTCTTGTAACTTCTTGCCTCTTGGCATGGCCTTCCCGAAGCATTAGATAATATAATCATATTTTTAGATATCAAATTTCATCCTGAGATGTCGCTTGAATTGCATATACATTTCGAATGTTAAAACTGACAAATAAGATTGGTAGATACACTAAATCGGTGGTTAAATCGAACCACAGAGCTGCGATAGTTGAACAATTATTTATTATACTAATTTGTGCGTGTGAATTTTCGGATTCCATCCGTTGCGCCAATAGCCGTGCTAGCAAACCCTTTGAAAACATGGCCGCTTCCTAGGCACATCAGCCACCCACTCTCCATCATACCAGTGCTCTCCATCGACGTCCAAGTTTTTCTCGCCACACCTGTCAGAATTCAGTCTCCCCTGCTCCAGGTCGGCGTCTAATGGAGCTCGCAGTCGGGGGCAACGCGGGGCGTCTTTGTCCGACGACGGCGACTCTCACGGCGGCCGACAGACGGCACCACAGACCGTAACGACGTCGGGACGCCGGGCATGGGGGTATGGTCCAGAGTGGACCATACCCCCATGGGGACATTCAATTCTCACCCTGTATGCAAATTACTTCTCCCAAATTTAATGGCCATTTAGCTCAGCGGTTAGAGCACCAGCCGCGAAAGTTGGGGACCCGGGTTCAAATCCCGGAATGGACAACACTTTTGGGAGGCTAATTTGTGTACATAATAATAAAATGAATAGCCAATTACGAGCTTTCGTAATTTAAATAAGATTAAAAAGAGAATTCAACGCATCCAACGTTAAATTGGAGTTACTCGAGGTTGAATGTAAAATGTGGTTGCAGTATAGCATCACGCGGTACCAGAGCCACTATGAGTATTCGTAGACTCTGGACCATACCCCCATGGGGACATTCAATTCTCACCCTGTATGCAAATTACTTCTCCCAAATTTAATGGCCATTTAGCTCAGCGGTTAGAGCACCAGCCGCGAAAGTTGGGGACCCGGGTTCAAATCCCGGAATGGACAACACTTTTGGGAGGCTAATTTGTGTACATAATAATAAAATGAATAGCCAATTACGAGCTTTCGTAATTTAAATAAGATTAAAAAGAGAATTCAACGCATCCAACGTTAAATTGGAGTTACTCGAGGTTGAATGTAAAATGTGGTTGCAGTATAGCATCACGCGGTACCAGAGCCACTATGAGTATTCGTAGACTCTGGACCATACCCCCATGGGGACATTCAATTCTCACCCTGTATGCAAATTACTTCTCCCAAATTTAATGGCCATTTAGCTCAGCGGTTAGAGCACCAGCCGCGAAAGTTGGGGACCCGGGTTCAAATCCCGGAATGGACAACACTTTTGGGAGGCTAATTTGTGTACATAATAATAAAATGAATAGCCAATTACGAGCTTTCGTAATTTAAATAAGATTAAAAAGAGAATTCAACGCATCCAACGTTAAATTGGAGTTACTCGAGGTTGAATGTAAAATGTGGTTGCAGTATAGCATCACGCGGTACCAGAGCCACTATGAGTATTCGTAGACTCTGGACCATACCCCCATGGGGACATTCAATTCTCACCCTGTATGCAAATTACTTCTCCCAAATTTAATGGCCATTTAGCTCAGCGGTTAGAGCACCAGCCGCGAAAGTTGGGGACCCGGGTTCAAATCCCGGAATGGACAACACTTTTGGGAGGCTAATTTGTGTACATAATAATAAAAAGCAGGATATATACTCATTTCGAGATTGAAATCGAGAATTTGCTTTGGTACTCCATCTATACAGCTTAATATAATATATGTATAGGTAGCCACTGTTAAGCTACCCTTCAATTGAGACCAGAATAGTATAAGACGGGTTGAAAATAATTTCCAATAAAAAACTTAACTTGAAACTGCACGGAGCTAGCCAAAGCAGAGCAGCGAATATCGAATACGACGAGTAGAAAACGTATAGGTAGTTTCAAATTTCCTTGGTTATGTTTATTTGTTTTAAACTTTCTTACTCAACTGCTGTAAGAAGCAGCGGTTGAAGAAAGAGTGATACAGAAAGTCAGAGCTAGAAACTTGAACGCAAACGCGAACATTCTCAACGTTGCTATAAAAAATTCATCCCATTCAAAAACGGATGTAGCATATTTTTAAAAGAACACAGCCATTTAATTTGAAAAACAATTCTGGGCATGTTTTTCACGGCATCCCTGAGCTATTCCTGGCACAAATGCGTACCACGCCTGAACGCATATCACCATGGCAACCAAATAATAATTGAAGTCACCCATTAGCGGATCCCCCCGAGGGGATCATGAACTGTCAACAACCACATTCAAACTGACAGATTTCACCGGTAAAAAACCACAAACACACTCGACACTCGACAGTTTTTCGAATGTGGGTTTCACGCTAATGTGCTAACGGGTTCATGTTCGGCACATTAAAGTAGAAAATAAAATCTGTGGCAATATCATTTCGTCACGTCAATGTAGCTTTCGTTAAGCAGATTTGAATTGTTGGTCGTCCCCATTGGGGCGTTCTAAAAAAAGTGTTAATTACCTACACAAAAAAGTAACAAAATCAGTGTTAATGTCAACAAATTTTTCTATATATTAACAGATGTTGCCAAAATCGCGATAAGTGCGTACAGTTTTATAGTTTGTTAGTTAAATTATTGGTTGATTGATTTAATTCTTTTGAATAATATGCATTTAACAAAGTGGCAAGTTATACAATTTATAACTAATTTAAAGCTCCTGTATTCTTAGTTTCTTGCGTTTTTTATTCTTCCATTTTTTCTCCTATAGTCCTTTACTGTTTTTGGCCATTCATCCATTATTCCATCCTTGTGCTCATTACATTCTTTCGATGTCCTGTTCCAAAAAGAGTATTTTCCAACATCTCTTCTATTTTGCTTTTCTTTCATTTTCCATTTTGTGGCCATGCCTTCTCAAATAGTTACTTCTTTCTAATTGAACTTCGAATCTAGTGTTGTGAGTCTAACCATTTTGATAGATTTTAAATTTAATTGGTGTGATCTGTTTGGACTGTGATGCATCACTCACAATGCTAGCAATCGGCCTAACTTTCGCATTGACAAACTCACTTTTAAACGCATACGTTTTCCCGTTTTTGATGTGATATGATGTTTCCAAATACTTGTCTAAATAACCGACCATTCGGCAGAGATATTTATTTAGATTGCCAGCCAACAACCCCATCACGAACAGCTACCCTAACACAGCATCGCTTCATCGTCAGCGTCCCGAAGGCAACCTTACGCCGCCACATCCCCGATCAGGAATCGCGCGCGCAAACTTGGCAAGAGCGTTAAACGACTCCGGCGTCTTCGGGGGGCTGTTTCCCAAACTAGACCCATCATCGACGTGCACCTCTCAACCCCCTATGCCACGTGGTCTCGGGATGGCGAGGGGATCCCGTCGAACGGATGCAAGAAGGGGGTTGGCGGAGAGAGAAAAAAACTCGCGCGCGTGCACGTGTTACATATAGCCAGACCCCGTGGATGTGTATCGGTGTAGTATATGCGAGCGTTTCGTGTTTGTGTTTTAATCGCTTCTTAGTTTCGGCACATGTGATGGGGCGAGAGGCAATAGCTTTGTCAAAAGCACGACGGCGTGGGTCACGGTGATTTATTTCGAGCGAGTTGTTTTTGTTTTCGAACTTTTCTTGGAGGGCGTAATTTTGGTCGTCGCCACGACGGTTTGATCTGGTGAATTAGCTGACAGAAGCAATGAAACTGAAAATACACTGCCGGCACACACAAAAAATCAGTCATCCGGACACATTTTGTAAGCCTCCTTCAGAAACAGAAATATCTTAATGTGTGTAATTAGCGACTGTCTCGCTTTTTCGAAATTAAATGGATTTTCTTGAAAATTCTGTGGCAGGGTGGCTTGTTTTGCTCCCCGCAAAGGAGCGGACACTGGCCGTCGCCTCTGTGCTGGACATTCCGTAACAGGGTGCTTGTTTCGCTCCCCGCAAAGGAGCGGTCACTCGCCGTCGCCTCTCTGCTGGACATTCCGTGACAGGGTGCTTGTTTCGCTCCCCGCAAAGAAGCGGACACTCGCCGTCGCCTCTGTGCTGGACATTCCGTGACAGGGTGCTTGTCTCGCTTCCCGCAAAGGAGCGGACACCCGCCGTCGCCTCTGTGCTGGACTTTCCGTGACAGGGTGCTTGTTTCGCTCCCCGCAAAGGAGCGGACACTCGCCGTCGCCTCTGTGCTGGACATTCCGTGACGGGGCGCTTGTTTCGCTCCCCGCAAAGGAGCGGACACTCGCCGTCTGGAAATTCCGTGACAGGGTGCTGTTTTCGCTCCCCGCAAAGGAGCGGACACTCGCCGTCGCCTCTGTGCTGGACATTCCGTGACGGGGCGCTTGTTTCGTTCCCCGCAAAGAATCGGACACTCGCCGTTGCCTTTGTGCTGTGACATGTGTTCTTGTTCTTTCCCAGCTCTGTTTTGAGAGCGTATCCATGTCCACAGGCCCAAGGACAGCAGTCGGTGATAGAATAACGACTAGTATATGGTGATGAACCTCACCTAGCCTAGAAGGGATGAGAAGACGGGTGCCGTTACGTAGCCTTCTTCATATCGATCAGTAGGGGCCTCTTAGTAACACTATTGCGCTGGTATTAATTCTTTATCATATAATAATATGTTCCTTTAAATGTTCATAATACTTTTTTACCTGTTATATATGGAATTAGATAGCTTGTTAGCTAAATAAATATATTCCTTAATTAATTTCATAACGTTTCTCATATGAGTTTGAAGTACACTACTCGAAGAAAAGAGTTTGCCTTACTAACCGACTATGTTGCGAAGTTGATAAGCGTAGCAAAGTAGCAGCAATATATAGTGTGACAGTTTCGAGCGAAACTTAAAGTTACACTATGCATTTTATAGCAGTCAACTTATTGCAGTGGTGCATTCAACTCAATATACTGTCACTTATGTAATGTCAAAACTCACCCGGAGCGATTCAGATCATTCGCTCAGCATTACAGCTATTCGACAAACCCTTGCATCTAGTGCCACCTATCAATTATTGCATGAAAGAATTACCGCGATTCTACAGTAACACAGTAACACACATTAGCCCATAAGTAAACTAAACATAACACCTCGCGCTCGGTGCATATTTTCCCACAGAGACATCTAGGTCAGCGATAACATCCGACGAAGCTTTGCCGTCTTGTGCAGTTATTATAATATATAAAGGGATGGTTGGGGGAAGGGGGTGGAATTAATTAGGCACACCTTCGGCCATATCTCAGAAGCTCGAGCTCGTGCGAAAACCCGGCGGGAGCAAACACGAGGCCCCGAGCGTGCCGTTCCGAGACGAAATAGTGCACCGGACGGCGTAACACGAACTTGAAAAATATATAAAAATGCCATTATATTTTTTGAAAAATGTAGTTAACTTTATCGCGCAGTTCTGTAATAAAATTAAAACAAGAGGTGTGCGCGCTTTTCTGTGCCTCTTGGGTGCTGCGCTGAGATGGACGGTATCCAAGAGACGTATGCAATTTCGAATAAACTCGAGATGTACTACCCAAAGATACTATATAGTAACCTTCGGTGTACTACCTATGTTTCGACGTTGTGGGTTTTGTTTTTGCTGAAATGTGCTAAAGTATGAATATAACACTTTCTGAGATGGAATAATTGGAGTTGTTGTTCTATATGTAGTTTTGTCTTGACCTGAAAGTGCGCTCAGATGTGAACGTGGGTGGGTTTCAAGTCGGGGGTGAGTTTATTAAGTCGGAATCTAGAAGTATTGTTTTTTTATTTTGTAAGAAGGTTGCTAACCTACCTATAGCTAGATAATAAGACGGCTAGACTTTGATATTTCGCCTGTCCGCAAATGAGAAATCACTTTCTAGCCCTCGATGTGTTAAATTTGGCGTAAACTACCCATGTAACTATTTTGTGTAACATATCGACACCACCGAATACCCTAGCTTGGTACTAAACAAATAAGTATTGATGAGCGTAGCGAGCGAAGCGAAATCTTTAATTTCACTACTGGTACAAAAAAACACTCGTGTGTGAGTGTGTGATTTTTTTAGTGTGTTATGCGCGCGCTCTACAGACAAAACGCCTGCATCGATGGCGATAAAATTTTCAGGGTGCCTACTTTTGTTCTCAACTTAGATCCACTGCGTTTTTTAAGAACATCCTAAAAACCCTTCCCCTTCAAATCAGATAAAAGAGCACTATTCGAAATTCGGAAAATTTGGAAGAATATGGAAATGGATCTAATACTGCGTAATTTGCCAATTTTTCCCAATTTCGAATATTGTCTTTCGAAACCATCAAAACCACATCGAATTACCAAGACCGGCTGCCTACGACGTTATGAATTCAACTCATCTGCTACAAACAACAGCTAAGCTCATCTTCAACGCTAACACTTTGGCAGCGTTTCCTAGTTATAAAGCACAGCCGGGTGACATACAACGCAAAAGGTGGTGAGACCATGAGCACTCGAAAATTGTTTGCAGCCCCTAGAATTAGATCGTTCATTTTTTGAAGGCTTACAAACACAAGTTTAGTTTGTGGGCTAGCTACCAGAGTGTTCAGTCAGTCCCTGCTGAAAATTCTTACCAAGATCTTGTCAAGACCATGCAAGATCGTGCTAGATCTTACAAGATCTTTGAAGATCTTACCATGATCTTGCAAAATATTAAAAGATTTTTCACAAGATCTTGACTCAAGATCTTGCAAGATATTGAGACAAGATCTTGAGACAAAATCTGAATTCAAGATCTTGCAAGATCTTGTCTCAAGATTGTGACAAATCTTGTAATTTATTGTAAGGTCGTGACAATATCTTGCAAGATCGTGGCAAGATCGTGCAAGATCTTGTGACAAGATCTTGCAAGATGCAAGGAGTAAAATTGTAGATATTTTAAAAAGTAAAATTATATAAGCGACTTTTACAATAACTGCACAGCCATATAAAATAAAGCCATGAATATTGAGTTTCGAAAAGAAAGTATAAATAGGAAATAAAAAAACGATATGCAAAGTTCGAAAATGTATACATACTTAAAGGTCAACAAATTTCACCCAACAAGGTACAAATGTATTAAGTACTCGATTTCGATGAATTGAAATCGATACTCTTTAAACAAGTTCATGTTGCATTTAATAATATCCAAGCATAGTACACAAGCATCAACATTTTTTTCTCCAAAAAGAAAATTTTCCATTTGATGACAAATTAATAAAACTGATATCCCCTACACAAAGCAGAATGTTTCTAGATTTCATATAATGAACATCAGAGACTGAAAATAAAATATTTATATCTGGCGACCGCGAACTGAACAATCACTGGAAACCATTTTTTTTTCAAATCTGAAACACAATCAAAATACGACGATTGTAATCATTCAATCAACACAATATCCTGCCCAATGTCAACAGTATATCCCATTACAACTAGTCCCGCATTGAACAACCTGGCCGTGAAACCTGCAACCTGATAATACACCAAACACACGCCACCCGGATACCCGTTTTTGCTCCAGCGGGAGATGCAAACAATAGAGCATCACGAACGTCACCATGCTCAGCGGTATAAAGCAAGCCGAGATTCGAAGGGCCAATCAATTGCTACCGCTCGTTCGTCCGGCGACCATGTCGCGCTCTATCGTCAAGAAGACGGTACTAGTTGCCCTTCTGGTGCAACTTTGCACCGGGGTACTCTCTAGGTATTTGCGAACAGGTAAGAGGAATGGCGTCACTTAAACGCTTTTTAGGTGTGTGTACCCAAAGACGTAGCGCTTAATTCGCATAGCAATACGGCTACGCAAGAAAAAGTGTTGCTACAGTAGTTTTCACGTTAAGAAGGAAATTCTGTAGACTCCAGACATGGAGACAAATATCACAAATATCACCCAAAAAAAAATCGATTGGGGCATACAAAATTACAATTGACAGCAATTTAATCATTAGCTCAATTTTGACTGTAAAACTAAACACTCTGTTCTGGTTCGGAGATATTGCAAAGAATTGAAGCTAGCACAACTTCACTTGCTCGATGAGGTAGCATACTAATTTCTAGCCTCTCTCATTCAAGCTCGGGTCTTTAGACGAACGCATGCTCTCACACCGACGGTGTACTGGGGGAGGGGGCGATTGTGTAACATTTGCTCTTTCGATTTGGCTCGAAATCACTCGATTTAAAATCACTGCAAATGTCAAACCATAGGCAGTGAAATTTAAAACAAATTGTTTGAGATAAAGTTACACAATCGAACCCCTTGATTCACGCAGCCGGGTTATCGTAACCCACTGGTCTCTAATAATCAAATCTGTTAATCGAATAATGTATTATTATATCAATTAAAACAATCATCAAATATATAGATATTAAATTTAAGATTAATTCCAAATTAATTTGACGATTTCAATGGTAAAACACAATACTGAATTATAATCAACGATCAAGAAGGTCATATCTGATTAGGACGTTGGTGCATCCTGCCATCAATGATACACACTTCAATTTGATGTTAATATCTGATTAAGAGCTACGAAAACGGTGAGCAAAATCACTAAAATTACAACTCAAACAACTCAAAATTTTGGACTCCTTGTCGCTTGTTGACTTCAAAACCGCAATATGGCAACAGCTATCCAGGCTATTTGAGATCAGTGTCGTAACCCCGTGGGTAATTTTGTTATTACCATGGTGATACCACAAATATTCACTGAAAATTGAATCCGATTGGCTCAAAAAAACATTAAACTCCTTTTCTAGCCCCAAACATTTAAATTCCTATTTCGTGAATCCAGGCACATAAAAATCCTTGTAAATAACGTCAAAAAGCGATTCTGGCTGCGTGAAATTCCCCGTGCAGAATCGACCAAGACGTATGTCTTTGAAACGCGTAAGTTGAGGCTGAACTGAACAATAATTACATCTGTCGTTAAAACAAACATCTGTCTGGCTGTTAAGCTCAGCGAAATATGTCGTTAAACATTGTTTGCTTGGGACTGCCAAGAGAATCAAATGTGTACTTAAAAGCGGATTGCATATTATACAGTTCCGCGGTATTGCGCAAACTGTACTGTAATTGAAACGAGATTTAAAAAGACAATCACAAATTAAACCACTCAAGAAATTGTAGTTGGTGATTCACATCTTGAAACAGTTCTTCCAATACTGCTTTTGCAAACAGCGCACTTTTTTGTCAAAGGGCTTTGCGAAACATTTGGGACATGTAGGTATTTTACACAACCTAACGGAGATCTGGCATTGAAAACAATGTCTGAACACACACCTGCTGAAAATTGGCAATCCACGCTTTCAACTTTCAAGACATTGATAAGCAAGGTGAATCTTTACCTACGTGCACTGTTTACACTATAGTATTTTGAGAAGAAGCTGACAACGGAAGGTATATTGCAGACAAACCCAACAAACCTCTCGAGCAAAACCTACCAGATTTACTTCAAATCTATTCCACAACCTCTCTAAACTCTCTTATAGCCATAATTCGTCTCGTCACCAAAGGCCACACCCCATTTCTAGCCGTCGAAAACTACTGTACCTATCTTAAAACTGCTGAAAAGTGCTGAATAGTGCCTGTTTGTTCGACGTCTTGGCAGCAATGTCATCTTCAGGAGAATCCCCGAAGAAGTCTTCTGCAGACGACAGGCCATTTTCATGCCAAAACCTTTATGGCCTTTTCAGGGCAGACACTCTTATCTCATCAGGACACATTCGTAAAACACTACGTTTCAACTTCCTTTTGAGCACCTGCAACAGAAGCCTTATTTAAACTCACTGGAGGACAACCCCAATGTTAATTTCCATTCAAAATAAAATGCAGATATGGTGTCCACCAGTGAGATAATATGCATTGCATTTGCAGGTGCTCTGTAAAGGCACTGGAGGTCGAGCCACCGAACTATCGTGAAACTGTTCAAAGTGCTGAAGCATATACAGAGATTTTTAACGCATCCTTAACAGTTCACATGGACCAAAATTAGCCGTATAGTTATAGCTGTCTGTCATTCTAAGATTTCCTATTAAATTCTGATTCATCGATTTGTCAAAATGCTTCTTCTTGCAGACACAAACTCCATTGGCGACACCAACACTCTGGACGCCCACCCTTCGGCGATCGACGCTCTCTCTCCCCGCACCCGTCGCCAGTCCGACGCCGCCACCACATCGCCAGCCTCCGACGGCAGCGTCGAACAGCACTGCCACTGCCACGTGGTCAGCCGCTGTCCCGCCGGAAGCCGCCAGGGACCGCCGCCGCGCGGAGAGGCCGACGACGCCATCAGTGTGTCGAACTCCAGTGGACGCGGTTCGACGGAGAGGACGCCGCCAGCGCGACAGTCGGAGGGGACAGACTGCGAGGTCATCCGGGAGAGATGTCGTTGTCTTATGCATGACCGACGTCGACGCCTTCCGCCAAACAGGAGAGGAACGCCGCCGCCTACGACGTCAGAGGGGCCGAAGAAAACCGAGGGCGACGACGCCGTCGAACGGGCCAAGAGGAGCTGTCCGCCCGGAGAGAAGGACAAACAGCACTACGAGGAGACGGCCAGGAACAAGCGACAAGCACCTGATTCAACTGAAGCACCACCTCCTGAAACACTTGCAGCTTTGAGGAACAAAAGACAAGCGCCTGATTCAACTGAAGCACCGCCTCCTGAAACACCTGCAGCTTTGAGGAACAAAAGACAAGCGCCTGACGCAACTGAAGCACCACCTCCTGAAACACCTGCAGCTTTCAGGAACAAAAGACAAGCGCCTGATTCAACTGAAGCACCGCCTCCTGAAACACCTTCAGCTTTCAGGAACAAAAGACAAGCGCCTGATGCAACTGAAGCACCGCCTCCTGAAACACCTGCAGCTTTCAGGAACAAGCGACAAGCGCCTGACGCAACTGAAGCACCACCTCCTGAAACACCTGCAGCTTTCAGGAACAAGCGACAAGCACCTGATTCAACTGAAGCACCGCCTCCTGAAACACCTGCAGCTTTGAGGAACAAAAGACAAGCACCTGATTCAACTGAAGCTCCGCCACCTGAAACACCTTCAGCATTCAGGAACAAAAGACAAGCGCCTGACGCAACTGAAGCACCGCCTCCTGAAACACCTGCAGCTTTGAGGAACAAAAGACAAGCACCTGATTCAACTGAAGCACCGCCTCCTGAAACACCTGCAGCTTTCAGAAACAAGCGACAAGCGCCTGATTCAACCGAAGCACCGCCTCCTGAAACACCTGCAGCTTTTAGAAACAAAAGACAAGCACCTGACGCAACTGGAGCTCCGCCACCTGAAGCACCTGCAGCTGTCAGGAACAAGCGACAAGCGCCGGAGGAAAACAAACCCGAAGGCGACCCCGAACCCCCAGCTTCTGAGAGGAGGAAGAGACAGGCTGGAGACCCGGAAAAGCCGGAAGTCCCTGAAGCGGAGGCAGCTGACGTTTCTGAAGCCGCGTCGACGCGTCGGAAGAGGCTGGCGGAGGACGACGCCAGCTGCTACGGGAAGAAGAAGGGTGGGGGTGGGATGGGCGGTGGCGGGGGCGGCACGGGGGGCGGAGGGGGTGCAGCTGCCGGGGGCGACGGCGACGCCGAAATGCTGCAGGCGCAGAAGAAGGGCAAGTCGGCCAAGCTGAAGAAGAAGAAGAAGATGGGCTAAGAGTTACCTCTAGAACTGAGACATATCTTTGGTGAAATGAATGTATTTGAGCCATTAGGGGAAACGATGTTGTTTGTTCCTAAGATGTGCTACTTAATAAAATAATAAAATCACGTCTAAAGATGCATCTGTATTTACCCTAGAATACCGACGAGGCCACCTGCATTTCGGCCACTCAATTGTTCTCAACGGCACTTTATTGAATTTCTGCTTGCTAAGCTATTTCAATGTCCAAGATGCACTATTTTAGTGCAGGATTTATATTATACTTTGGATATTATCTCTAATATCCATTAGTATCCATCTACTGAATATGGTAATTAGATATGAGAACAGTAACGTCCATAGATACATACCATCTGCCGACTGGTAGTCTTATGAACATCCTTATACCATATTTTTAGACTCATGTCTTCCATGTCCTATCTTTAGCACTAGTTTTGAAAAAAAAAATATTTCAAACTGGGATTTGAGTTCTAAATAATAGTATAACTGGTTTCCCGACGTTTCGTAACATTTACAATTACTTTTACAAGGGTGATAGCTCGACTGACGTTAAAAACGTATGTTCAAAATCTTAAATCAACGCTTCTGATTTTATACACCCAATCTCATGCATTGCAGTTTTGAAATCCCAAAAAGGAATGTAGCGATCTGTTTCCACTGAACTGCGGCAGATCTGTAAACAAGCCTGTGACGAGGGTATGCGTATAACGTTATTTCTTGAAGAGTCCTGCCTGTATATTAACCAGGTTTGTTCTGCTAATTAAATTGTACGCCTCAGATGCATTCATCTTTCACCCGCAATTTAAAAGCATAATAATTTTATTATCTCCCTCAATATAAGATCCAGTTTCGTCAATTTCTTTCTTCTTTCCCCGGACTTCTCTATTCTACACGGAAAACGAACTCAAAATACAATATTATCTATATAATTTTATAATGTACAGACTTCTTACCCTATAAGTTAATAATAATCGTTGACTTTCGCTCAAGAAAAATTCCCAAAAACAGCCGCACAAAACCTACTACGTTACACCCAACGAATAAGTTTCTCTAACTCAATCTTTTATAAATTCCACTCCACCTCATTACCCGGATACTCTTTGCTGGCCATATCGACGACCCCCCCCCCCCCCGACATCTTTGCGAGGGTAATCAACCCCTGCCAAACGAACGACGCCGTCCCCGCGATGAAACTGTTCGAGACATTATGCACGGCCCATTCGATTCTGTGCACCCCCACGTTTCATTAGCGCTCAGGCGCGTCGACTTTCGCAAAGTTCTTCCGACTTCCGATAGAGTTAAGGCAGAGTTTATTAGCCGATGATTGGGAAAACCAAGGAGTTACACATTATATCCTTAGTATATTACGCTTTTGAGATAAGCATGGAATTGTAGGGAAAGGTCTTTTAAATTTAAGCATTTTACCGATAGCCGCATGGTTCTGTGAAATTTATTGCTCGGATTTTAAAATGATTTTCTCCCAAGCTGGAAAATCGACAAACGTGCGTTTTCGGCTACTAATGGATGGGGTTTTAGTACGCACTTTCTAGGTAATGGCGTTTTTATTACTGGTTTTGTTGGTTTTAGCTGTATGTTGAACAAAACCTAGCCTGGAAGGGTGAAGTGAATGTAACCCGGTGCCTAAAAGTGGTCCATCTCTAATGATAAGCACCGTGAGAAAAGTCTTCTTCACTAAAGATGCCATGTCTAGGAGTTTGATAACGGCATTTATTGACGTAGGTTCATACATGTATACCAACTCCTATCCAAAATCTCTAATAAATGTTTATGTGTTTGACGGTCATCCATTCAATACCAAGCATTACCGTAGTGTTGCTTAACTTCGTCGATCTAATAATAATGTCCAGTAACTTCCGCGAGCTGGTGGTAAAAAATGGAGGGGGGCGGGAGGGTTAAAACATAGTTAAAAGATTTAATAACTGAGCAGACCCACTGAAAAAAAGCTAAATACGGCCGTAAAAACGGATATTACATTTCAGCATAAAATTTTCGACCTTTGTGACAATGTAACACTTAGAAACGTTAAACATGGATAAAAAAAGATTTTCCTAGTTTCCAGCAATTTCCTCGTGATGGTTTATACGAAAGCCTTTGTTTCCCCCGCACATGTCGAAATTATCACTTAGAAAACAAGAACGCGCAGCCCAAAAAAAAAACGACGACTACGACGGCGACGGACGTTTGAGGGGGGGGGGGGGGGGCTGACGAAATTAGCATCATTTGACCCGGAACACTGTCCGCAAAATTTTAGAGATGAAATTCTGCACCCAACCCGTTTATACCCCCAGGACTCCGTCGTTGTCCCGGCCCCACCCCATACCACCACCCCATACCACCACCCCATACCACCACCCCAAGCCGCGGGAACGCTCTGACCAATTCCATAACTCGCTAAATAACACACAGTGCCACACAACAACAACGGCGAAAATATAAATTAAGATAACGCTGCCTTCGCAACCCTTCCCCCCTAGAGCTCTCAAACATTTTGTGTATTGTTTCGAATTTATCTCCCGTTTTATTGGGGTCGTGAATTCGTCCCCCCGAGACTCGATACCAAAAGGGGGTGGGGGGGGGGGAGGAGTTCATATCGGCCACGGGCAACGCATTGTGTTTCATTTTCCGGGCGCGCTCGGCCCGCTGTTTATGCCCCGTCAGGGACGGCGGCAGAGGCGCGAACTAACTGCCTCTTGGACGCTTTACGCGCGGCGTTAAGAAGTGTTGGTTCCGAGGTGGGGTCGGCGTCGGTGTGTGCGCCGCATTGTTGATCAACTTAGAGACTGCTGGGGCCGGCCGTCGGTGAAATACGGGTTTTATGTGCTTGCCGGCGAATTAGGGGTCGTGTGAGTTTTATGCGTTTTCGTCTGGTGGCTTTCAAGTGTTTTTTGGACGTCTCGAATTTTTTTCGGTTATGAAAAAAAATAAAAATGGAAATTATTTCTCCTGTGGATGTTGGAAAGCAGCTGTTGTCTCAGGCTAGGTTAACAAGGTTCACTGTTTCGTTCAATGCATTGAATTCAAGGTTGAATTCAATGCATTGAATTCAAGGTTGAATTCAATGCATTGAATGAAACGTTTAATACTCTTGACAATAGCAGTTTACACGGCTCAATGTTTTAAATTCTTTTAAAATATTGGCACAGCCTTCCAAAAGCGATGTTTCTAGAAGGCAGTGGCATAACCTTCCTTTTCTTGAAAGGAAACTAGAACAATATTTAGAACACGTCCTAAATGAGAAAACATTGAATTAAACCTTGAATACAAGGTTGAATTCAATTATTCATTGCATTCAATTGTTGTATAGCTAATAGAATGTTCAATGCGCTGAATTCAATCTTGAATTCAATTTCAATGCATTGAACTAAACATTAAACCGTGTACACCCAGGTTTACTGTGACTGACTTACACTTTCTGAGAAATTTAATTACTGTTGCAGTGCAAACAAAACAACGATCGGATAGGCTCAGTGTTTTGGTTTTTTACAAACTCGAGACGAAAAGCTGCAAGGATTTGTCTGCAAATCCGATTAATGCGTAAAGCTTTGAATTTGCTATAAAGAGCAGAAATATTTTAACTTATATTTTCCATAAAAAAAAAACAAAAAGTGTGAAAACATGAAATTTTGCAATAGATAACACAGTATGCTTCCTTCCACTATTTAGTGACTCTCTGCTCCCTTCTGTGAAATAAATACAAAAGTTTCTTGAAACTCATAAACACACTATCTAATCAGAAATGATAATATGTTATTATTTTACAGAGGAAATATTTATATGATAAAACGCAATTAAAATAACCTATAGTTTCACGGCAATCGCAAATAAAATGGACAGTGCTGCAAGTTATTTGCCATCAAATTAATACTTCAACCGAAATTATTGCAAGAACATATGATTAAAACGCTACCAAATCGTCCGAATTTCCGCCTAGAATCACCCATTGTTTTCTTCTCAGACTTCAACCGCCCTTGTTAATCTCTGGGAGTCTAACAGCGATCGACAGCCGCGAAAAAACAAAGCAGCCAACAACGCCTCCACCCTTTCCGCGCACAAAACGCGTCGCTGCGCGCGGTTCCCTCAATTAGCACAAACATTGGCGTCGGAGCACCCGAATGCGAGGCTCGACGCCGACCCTTTTTGCACACCACGTGGACGCCGGGAGGCAGCAAAAACACGCTCGAAAAACGGCTTTCTCACTGTGAACTAAATCGAAAGCACGCGCAAGCGACTGTATATTATTTATTATGTATATTCACAAAAAGATAAAATAACGCACCTGTATTTGCCACACCGGAGCATCTTTTGTATAAACAGAGCATAATATCTCGAGCTCCTTTTCCCTTTTCCTCGACTTTCATTCAATATCGAACATCCGACACATCACGGCAACTGAAATTTATCTTTCATTTGTTAATTTTCTTGAATTTAAAAAAAAAAATCCGCGAAGCATTGAAAAGTCGATGGCGGGAAATTAATCTCGCCGCTTGTTTCAGAAAGTTCAAGCTATTTTCGGACGTCGGGCTCTAGCGAAGACGCTTTACCTGTTATTTGGTAGGTGTGAGGGGTGACTTTCTCGATCCTTGCAGTTACCTACCGGGGAATTGATTAATGAATCGTTATTAACGCTTCACAAAAGCCAGTCGCCCCCCCCCCCCCGCCCTGCACCAATCCCAAAGAAGGAATAGAACATGTCCAAGTCAGCCGGTGTGCCGACTATAGAATAATAAGCCCGATCTGAAAGCAAAATGCGCGGCAAGTTTTCTTTGCCAGGGAAATCACATTGAGCTTGAAAGTTCAATTTTTCTTGCTACCTTGTGTGTGTGTGTGTGTGTTTAAAGGTTTGAGGCAAAGAACGTTAGAAAATAAGTATAGAGAGAAAAGAAAAACTTGCGTCATTTAGAGGAACCACGTTACCATACCACCGCTCTAGGTAATAATATATAAGAGAGAGCGGGGTCGGTGCAGAACAAACACAAAGAATTCGGTCGCTCGCAGCAATGGGTGCCATCTATCACTCCGACCGCTACACAGCGCCACAGGCATGGAATTTCTCAATTTTTCGGCCGCCATTTTTGAGTAGCGAGTCATCAATAGCAGCTATCCGGTACCGCTGCAATTTTGGGACGCTGTTTTGTGTGGAGCTACGCTGTCTGAAGTACACTCTCACTAATAAAACCGCAAAAATCTGATTTAATGAACAACTGCACTAATAGTACATAGAAACCCAATGCATTTTGTCTAATGAGGCAAGACAATAATATTCTGCTGGAAATCATCATGCTGAAATTCGTCTAAATATTATTAGCATCGGTGCCGACCTACCGGCTCATCTCGATTGCTTCAGGTTTTCTTATAGTACCTACGTACAGTTTTGTCATTTAACATATTATTTTGTTCAATGTAATTCAAGCTAATGGAATGGATTTCAGAATTGGAGCTAAATGAAAATCTCGGTACTATATTATTTTGGGGGTGATTGCGAGAACCGATTATTTTGAATCGATTTATTTGCCATTTTGAGATTTACAAGACTTGAATTCATTTTCACCTGAAAGAACCTTGCCACTAGCAAGCGCCCTCTGAATGGATTTATTTCGATGGCTAACATGTCTCTTGGTGGCTTTGACCTTGAGAGAGATTCAACCAGATTATTTTTTCACTCTGACATTGTCCACAGCCTCCTAGCAACTTTCGCACCATAATACCAATACCGATGAGAAACATTTTCATGTATAGAAGATTCCATGTGTGCTATCGATGGCTGCTATGCCAGCCAAAACTTGCTTTCAGGACATAGGAAACTGTGAACATTTGTGCACATCATTTCGGTTCGCCCCGCAGTGGACCATATTTAACCATTCACCCTGCGCTCGTCCAGGCCAAAGGTCAAACCCCAAAGGTCAAAGGTCAAAGGTTATAGGTAAAACCTCATTTCCAAACGGTCGAAATAGGCCGTTTACAAAAGCGTTGAAGAATCTAGCGACATATTCATTCCACTTCACACCGTGAAAGCTTGATTAAAATAAGCAATAGCTCGAGCTGATTATGTAGTTCCGCTTTTTAAAATGTTGGCCAAACAAGCTGGATGACCATCGCTGCACTGACCCTTTTCAAGATTCACATGAAGCTAGCTGAAAGAAATATGCGTAACATAAAGTAAGTATGGTCTTTTGAGATTCAACATTTTGGAAATGGGATAGGAAGTGTAATTCCAAATAAGCCTTGTTTCTCTGAAACATATTTGGCTTGAAAATGAATTCTAAAAATACGTTAAAACTCTTGATATCTGATGTCATGCAGGTTTTTAGCTTTATTGTATTGTAAGAACTTTTTCTTCGAAATATGATTTACCTAACTTCAGGAATCAGCACGATGTAAACCCCTATATTTTGAGTTAAATTTTATTTTGATGACGTCTAAACATGCTGCTTGAAAATTTGGTCGCCAAGAGTCAAGTTTTTTGTCCCTTTGACTGTCCCAGAAATCATTGTCAAATTGAAAATCATGCGAAGCTCTTTGAGATGACGTCTTTCGGACGGAAAAATTATTTCAGATGAAGTTATGAGCAAAATAGTTGACAAAAAACGCGTAAAAAAAATCAGTAAGAGAGAGCCGCATCTCAAGTCGGAATGAAGTATAGGCCTCCATTGGCTATATGAACGCACACACTTCCAGAGTGGTTAGTGGTAATCCGGCCCCACTTCGGTGGCGGCCCAAACTTCAGGCACGGCCTCCAGGTTTATTACCCTCCTAGCACCGTTCGGCCGGGCAGGCCGCGCGGAAAAGTTGAACGACGCGAGCAGATTTCCCGGCAGAAATACGGCGCGGTCCATCAGGCCGTGGAAAACCCTGTGGAAAACTCGCGTGAAACTAGAAACAACAAGCGATAAATTTAAAAAAATATCTTTTCCCCTTCCATATGGGATGGTTATATATATATTTTTTTTTTTTTTGTAATTAGGGAGTGGAGAATCTCCGAGGTGACGAGAACAAGGTTAGGCTCTTTAAAAAAATGTAATTATAACTGGTTTTAATTGGACTAAGGCAAACAGATTGCAGAAATTAACTACATTGAAATTAAGCTGCAGATTTTAGGGTGTGTTTTTGAATGCGGAATGAGCTAAAGAAAGAAGTTGACGTATTTGCCGAGGAGTTCGTAATTCTCATGCACGCGCTAACATAAATATTCATAAAAAATAAAGCACATGTTTAAACGTATACATGCTGTAGTCTGTATTTTCTATTTCAAGCAATGGCGGGAGATTTCTTAATCAAAAATCACACTTTATTCAAAATGGGTATGAAGGTAAGATTTCATTTTAACGAAAAATATTAAAACGGCCATAAAATGTCTATCATAAAAACATCACATTTTCGCATACAGTTATAAAAAAATATGCGTGCTCAGCTAAGATGTTGAGAGGCACATTACAAAGAGATTTATTTGCAGTAAAAAAAAAAAAGTGAATAGATATATTTTTTACGATTGATAAAGACCGCCCCGTGATTTAGGGGTGGAAAATCTAAGAGGGTTTTGGTGAACATGCGAACTACTTTAATTTTACAGAACGGTTTCTACCTCGCTGGGGTGCTGCGCTTGGTTAGGGGTGGATTTCACTTTTAACCATTACTTTTTATCGTATTAAAAAAATTCAATTTTAATATCCCCTGCCGTCCCGGCAAATAATCATCATCAAAAGTACATTAAACGGCAACCTGATATCATCGCCTAGCATGGACCGAATCCGACTCCACGCTGAGAGTTTAACGCCCCCACCCCTCGACACACCTACCCCCTGGCTCTTTCGGCGTCTAGGGTGTCAAATTAATAACGGCCCTTTCAATGTTTGGACTACGCAAACTCATTTTTCAACCTGCAGCCAGACCGTCGGAAAGATCGTCAGAGTGTCGTTAGCTGGGATGCAAATATTTAATTAGTAACAAAGTAGGTACTCCGGTTTCCAGCGTTATTGGCCGTAAAAAATGTGTAAGCATAATAATTTAGATAAACAAATTGGCTTCGATATTTTCATTTCTCGGCATATCCATGTATGTCTAGCATGGTATACCACAAAAGTATTCTTTATTCCGTAAGACATGACAATTCAATTATAAACTCGTATGCCTGCACCAAATCCGGAGTCTACGAATCAGTTGTTTATTTTAATTTGTTGAATGTCGCTTTTCTCTGGCCATTTCATGAAAATGTATTTCCGAAAAGTTTTTGAAACCTTTGTGAGATATCTGATAATTGTGCTTAAAATGAGACATGCATTTTTTTTTTAGGTCGGCATGACCTTTGACTTTCGTAAATGTCTGAAGCGGAACTTGAGTCATAAAGTCTATAGGTACATGTATAAGAATAATGACTGGCAAATAGACTCCTCAGGGCCCATAAGTTGAAATTGAATTTTCTACAATAATTTAGCAGCAGAGAACGCTACTGAAACTAACGATGACTTGGCGGACGAAGATTCGTCAAGTGGCTACTGTCAAGATCCCTCCGGGCGGGTGCAATGCTCCCACAACCTATGGAACAACGGCAAGAACATGATCAGTCTAAAACTTACTTGGGTCACAGAATCATTGCATTACTTCGATGCATTAAGGCATCTGCTGGTTGCATAATGGCATAAATAAATTGTAAATTGTAAAGTGAATTGTAAGTGAGTATGGGAATATCTTGAAATGCTTCAAAGAAGCATTCTTCAAATATCTGGAAAGTTTTTGTTGAGCGTAGTGGGCGAAACTAAATCTTCAATTTCACTACTGGTAAAAAAAAAACGTATGTGTATGTGTGTTTGCGCGCGCGCGCGCTCTACAGACCAAACGCCTGCTTCGATTGCGGTGAAATTTTCAGGGTGTCTACTTTTGTTCACAACTTAGACCCCCTGCGTTTTTCAAGAAAAGCCTCCATACCCCTCCCCACAAAATCAGAAAAAATATACATACTCGAATTTGTGAATATTTGGAAAAAACGGGAATTTATTAAAAAGTGCGTATTTTTTCCATATTTCCCAAAAATTTAGTGTGACTTTGTCACACAAAATTTGCGTGTGACTTTGCGTGTGACCAAACTTGGAAACGTTCATTTACCCAAGTCCTCTCACACATTCGAGCTGATATTACGACGTTCTGCTTTCAACTTATCTGCTACAAACAGCTACGCTCATCTTCAACGCGAACACTTTGGCAGCGTTTCCTAGTGTAAACAAATTAATGGAGAAACTTCGGCTTAAAAGTGTAAGCATATTTTCAAAAACGCTGAAAATATTTGTTGACTTTGATTGGTTAAAAATATCCCTATCGATTTTGTTGAAAAACGCGAAAGATTCTGAAAATGTAAACAAAATTAAAGCAAGCGTATCAGAAAATAGGGCGCTCACAAAAGTCCAAAAAAAGTAACTAACACACAAAAGTCACTTGTATTCGAGGGCAGTGAGTGGCTTCCCCACACGAAAAAGCAAATACGAACATATATACATAGAGGGAAAATATACGAAATTGCAATATCTTATAAGAAACTTATATGTTTCTTATAAAAATTTCAACCTTCCATATATGTTTCATAAATGTTTTTTGTATGTACTTCCGTGTGGGTCGCTCGCTACACCGATCACAGTTACAATTACTAGCGTAGCCGTTGCTCTATATAATGCATCTTCAGTAAAAAAAATATATAATATATAAACCCGGTAAACATTATTTGTCGTCCAACTAGGGAAAATAAACTACAAAGACAATTAATAAAGAGCAAGTTATCACAATTTCGCCCACACCCTCACAAGCTTCACCCGCTCCCAAATCACCCCCTTTTACCCCCCACCCCCACCAAGACTTCTTGCCGCTAACGCGTTTACAGTCCAACAAACTTCAATATCACGAGGCGCATATAATTCATCAGAATATCGGCAATTAATAACCCACACCCTCCCCCCCTCCCGGACGCCATGGGCTGGAACGGCAACGTACGAACAAGAGGGCAAGAAAATACGACGATAACACCCGAAGGAAAGAGACACGGCGTACTAGAGAAGAACACTCGACAATTCGTACTCGACTTCTAAAGCCATTAGCAGCAAATGCCGAATGCAATCACTAGTCTAGCGCGCCATAGAAATACACCAGGTTGAAATGGCACGGCTGAGAGGGTGAGGGTTAGTGTTTAATGAAGTTGAGCAACACTGGTTTGGGTCTGATTTTGGAAGGGTAACCACTGACGAACACTGGTACAATTCTTGTTAGGTTCTTAGTATGATCTTGGTCAGATATATTGCTTCCAGCCCGAGGAGAAGATAAATAGGTTTGTTTTAAAATTAAAACCATAAATGGCGATTTTTTTGAAAGCTTAAACATTTCCAAAGGTGTGTATGTAGAAAACACAACCTTAGGGAAATATTATAAAAGTTTCTGATCTGATGGGTTGAAGCTAATTGAACAGCTGCAGACATTTCTCTAGTTAACTCATGGCAGTGTGTAATTATAGAGCTTTTTAGATGGAATTAAACAATAATCCTGTGGAGGAACCGAGTTTGCTCTGCGGGCTGCGTTCAGGGGCATAGATATAAAAAAACTATACATAGTTTGTAGCTGCCAAGAATTTAGTCTCCCAATCTGAAACTTTGATATTTTTGAACCTTTGTTCCACCCTTTGTAACAAAATGGCGCCTACCTGCTGAAAACGAGAAAATTTAATTCATTGGAAGAAAATCTTTGTGGGAAAAAAGTATTAGATCAAAGCGAGATAATTAGCACTACCTAAGTATAAGCTTTGTTGTAAAAGCGGGAAGAAAGTTTGATACTACTGAAGACTGTGGAGTACTTTATACCTGTGTATGTTTGGCGCGTAGCGCGGCAAACTTGTGCACTAATCCGCGTCTTCAATTACGCTCCCGATGCATCGTCGAGGCGGTGTTCTACTTGAGAGAGCCGTCGTACGCCAAAGAGTGGCTAACTATGCTAATACTGGCAGCTTCAAGGCAAGCGCATGGTTCAATATGACAGATATTTTTTCAAATACAGATTATGCACGTTTTTCCCGACCAGCAGTAATTTAGATTGGTGTCACTTTTCGAGTACGTTTCATTCCTAACGTCACACAAATCAATAGCTGAAGACCAATCATTTTGTGACTTCAAAGACGTTTGTTTTCAATTTTCAACGCCTTCTTCAAAACTGTTAGAAACAAGAAAATGGTTCGAACATAACCAAGCAAAGTTAAAGCCCCTCTTAGCCAATCTCGCTATCTAAAAACCTTGAAATGGCTTACATCGTCGAAATGGTTTTTCAGCCATCACCACTCTCTCGTCGATGATTGCCTTCGTCGTCTCGCGATCCTAGCGGGATTAAAGTGCACTAACGAGACCCGGTAATGTTAATTAATGTTGGGCTTAATTAATGTCGCAGAAGAAGGTGGGCCACCAGATCTAATTACCTTCCCCCTTCCCCCCCCCCCCCCCCGGCCAAACCAAGCGCCCCTGGAAAAACTAGCGCGCTGGCAGTCGTCATTTACCTGGCCGTGAGGTGGAGCATCAGAGAGGCTGGGACTAATGAGTGGTCGCTCGGCCACCTTGATCGTTCGATCTGAGCTAGGGAGGATTTGTTTGACAGCGCGCGGCCATGCTTGAAACCGTTTTTGGACGCAATTTATTGTCTAAATGAAATGAATTCACATTTCTTAGGAATAAAACAATGTGACACGGGAAAACATTGTCATAACTTCAATTTGGCCCTTTTAGTCTATATTTAGCCTAATTTAGCCTCAATTTAGCCTAAAGTTACTTGGTGAAATTTTGAAATGTTGACCGCGGTGACGCAATTTTTTGTCCATTGGCCACTCTCTGCTGCATAAAACCTCTCTAATATGAACTAGAGAGGCTTTATATTGCAGAAAGTGGCCAATGAATCGCATGGCCGCCATTTTTTGTCCAAACTCCTGGCTGTCGCCTGCCAACTTTGGGCTAAATTGGACTTATTATAGTCGTGATATAGGCGTGATAACAATTTAGTTGTATCACTTTGTTTAATTGGCATGAAGTCCAAAACGGTTTCATGCATGATAGCTTTCTGTCAATGAAAGCCTCTCCTATCTGAGTTTATCTAAGCGTGCCTTCAGGGAGAGAGGAATATTGTGCCTAGGAGAGGACAATGAACGACCAAACTTCCTGAGTCGATCTCTCTCACAGCAGATCCAGAGGCAATTACTTATGTGGACAAATAAACACAATGCTTTTCATGATGGCAATTATTTGCCTTCCTAATATGTGTATATTATGAAAATAATTGTGTCACTTTGTCCACATAAGTAATTGGGTCCGGATCTGCTGTTGTCCTTTTCAAGTACGAAACACCCAACACAAAATCAAACCACCTTAAGCAGATTTATCGAAAAATTCATTGATTTCCGACAAAAAATCTCTGGATTCACCTTATCTTTTTGGGACCTGAGCACTTAAACATAATTTTACTTTCAATTTTAATTAATCTTAAATCGTTATATGTAATACTGTCCCTATTCCTTCCTATAACCATCCATTTACCCCGAAAGCACTTTTGAGACAAGAGTTTGGTTTTCAACCCTGCCATTCACGTCTCAGACTCAGTCACATTCACAGTCTCTTAGTCTCATTCTATATAGGAGAACTCCAAGATATGGAAATTTCTTGGAGTTCTCCATCAAAATAAGACTAAGAGACTGTGAACGTAGTTTTCAAAGAAAATGAACCCAACGTATCTGCCTTGTTAATCATCCGAATTAAAACAAACGACATCCTTCGAGATTCAAGAGCGAAAACAGTAACTAAACTTGCTTCATTTCACAATAAGCACCATGTGTAACGACAAGGGACTCGATTCTTCGTTGTGACCTTGCTAAACGCCTCCACCACCATCACTCACAGTCGCAGTCATTTTCCAGGACGCTTTCCACGTCCCGTTTTCTCTATCTCTCTGTGCATGAACGCCACATACAAATCGCTATACACTCCGACGATGACGGCGCACTCTGGCAGTTGTTGGGGGGCCGAAAATCACTGCGAAACTCGTTCGCTGCAAAGTGTTGTTTGGATTTTCGCAAAAACCCCCCCCCCCTACCCACAGTTTTTGGATTTTCGCGCGTTCAATGCCCCGCACGCCCGATCGTCGACGTGGAATGTGTTGGCGAACGGACGTGCCGAGTGCGCGACCGACGCGCTATTGCCGCGACGCTCGGCAATTAATCAAACTAATGCGAGTAGCGCGACGCGTTGAAAGGTTTTTGAGAGGGCAGTGGTGACGTGAGAGTGGCGAAGTGAGTAACTGCATTTAATGGGCCGTTGCGAATGCTATGATTCTTGGCAGATGTACACCACGTTTAAGTAAGCAGACAGTTCAAGGTTATCATCACAGTCATCATATTATATTACCTCCGCGAACAGTACAGAGAACGGTTTTTTTAATGGACGATAAATGATTGGCATACGTATATCTCGATAATAATGTGTTCATAATTCAAAGAATTTCTTATGGAACACATTTATTTCACATACAAATTTACTCTGAAACACTACTGATTGACTGAGGTCAAATAAATGTTTTTGTTTTTAGAAAAAATTTTGCTACAAAATATACAACATCGATTTTCCTAAAAAATATTGGCTTCGAAATTTTACCACCAAGCCCTTAGCTCTACTAAACTTTCTAAGTGCTTCCTGTCTATAAGCTCGATTGAGCTTCTCACAGAGACATAAATCCAAGAAAAAACAGTCATATAGTACTGGGTCAATTAAAACACAATCCTTGTCGATGAATTTATAATGAGACAAAATTCCTTTCTTGAAATTAGTCTGGGTAAAGTCAAAGGTGCAGATTTTCCCTAAAGAATCAAAATTTTCAGTTAGCCACTCTTCACGTACCATAACTCTCTTCGAGAGTGCACCGAACATGGGGGGCCGTGACAGAGGCGGCAAGATCAAACGGGCCGCGACTGAACAGACGGTAAATCGGTTAGTGCACTGCACTTTGTCCCTATCAATTCGGCAATTGTTTCGTTTCGCCCGCGCTATTTGCTCGTGTTTGTTCGTGTTTGTTCGTGTTTGTTCGCGTTATGTTCGCTGGCAAATGCGCGCGTTTGATGCGTTTGCAATAATTAATAATGTCTGCGTCCGTGCGGGCGCCGCATCGGGTGACGTCACACATTGTCTCGATGAATGGCGATATTAATAGCGGTCGTTTGCGGCGATTGTCGGATGTTTCGGGGGGGCGAAATTTGATTTTGTTTCGAGCCGAGATGAAAGACTGCGCGCCTGGCGGCGATTTGTAAACACTAGGATTTTGCTGTGCGCTGTATAATAGCTTTTGATTTGTTTCAATATTTTGGGGGGGTAGTATGTCAGAATGTGTTTTGTGATTTCACCAATAGACATAACGGTGGCATCGGTACCAGCGCTAGGGATGTACACGAAATGGTTTGTAGCGAATGAAAGTCGATTCAATTTATTGTTTATCACATATAGGCAATTGGTTTTAAACGTCAACTTAAACTCTAACAATTTTAATAAGAGTTTGTATGTTAATATTTTTAAATTTTGGGTTAAGCGGTTGTAACCTCTACCCCCCTCTGTCAATGCTGGGTTTCGTTAACCTGGATTAGGTACCTGGATTATGGAGGAATTAGGGAATGCAAGTTATAAGACAGTAAATGAATTTAAATGAATAATATAATGAGGATAAAGCTGGCAAAATACAAGTAAACTGCAATCTTTCCCGACCGGTAGCGAGCCGTCGGTTCCGATGTTATGCGACTATAGAATACAATTATTATTGATTAGGGAATTTAAATTGAATTAAGAAAAGGCAGAAAACAGAGTCAAAATAACGATACCGATCGATGGCAATTGTCTGTTTGCGTTGGTGTTGCGACGCAGTCACGCAGAGGGTCGAGCAACGGCGTCGTGTCGGCAACGGCGTCGTAGCCGATGGCGTCGAAACTTGTAGTGGCGTCGGCGAACGCAGCGACGTCGTAATTTTCAGACGGCGTCCGAATGCGCAGTGGCGTCTCGCGTACACAGGGTGTTTGCAAAGACGCTAATTGTTTATTTTTGATAGATAGGTAATCACCAACACTCTCACAAGTTACCACACAGATCTAACTCGTAGGCCTGTGGCTATACGTTAGAGCCTCCCTCAGGAGCTCGACTCCTGTCACTAGCGCGTCGACTGACCGCCTACCCCGGAGTCCTGCCTCCCTCATGCCTGCAGGCACCTTGGGTTAAACATCCCCTTCCACCCGCACTCACACACGAACACACTCTGCTCTCTGCCATGAAACTGAAGAATTAAATATTACAATGTTGTCAAGAGCGCTCTATGTCGGGTTTACTTGTATAATGCATAAATTGCTGTATTAAAGTGTTGAATATGAACTGATCTGCGATGGCAGTCATAACTTGCATTGAGGATGGTGGGATGGACTAAGGTTGTTTGTAATGTCACAATACTCCCCGATTAAAATATAGAAATTCTTAGAATGAGATCTTTTAATCCCATTTTTTTTTAAAATACATAGCTCGATATATATCCCGGACTAGTAGGGTAGTTATAGCGTCACCTTGCAAAGGGTCCCTTTAAACTTTAAATGGTTGGTCCGGTCGTAAAATTTAATGGCTTTCTAGTTTTTGCCATCTGTTTCCAAATCCCTGCAACCTTCTTGTCCTCCTGTCTGGTTTCGTGACACTTGATACTTTGTTGACCCTGTCGGTTCTGGCTTATTTAATTATATTGTATACCCTTAACACTATTTTAACTCACTAACTACAAGAATGCTCTGCTGGCAATTACTATACTTCATAATAAAACTCCTGTGTCTAAGATTTCAACGCGATAAATTTCTCAAAATATCCTAATGTCGATACAGTTTTTAATTCTAGAGATATTTTCTAAGAAAAAATGTATTAACTCCCCTCTATCGGTTCTGGCTTTCAGACGAGCGAACCATTGCTCACGTTACCCGACGTCTGTTTTGGTTGTTTGTTGGTGGTCCCTTGCGGTCGTTTCTGTTATTCAAACCCCACGTGCACCCCTGTTCAACATTCCACCCTAATTTAGCCTAAACCTAATGCATTTCTATATATATTTTTTTTTTCACGGCAAGCCTCAAGTGCTGTGTCCCTTTGCGGCTAGCTCAAATTCGTCGCGCCGGGCAATCTGGTTCCATGCCTCACTGCATTTGAAATTGGTTTTGCACATATGGTTTGAGCAGGATAACATTAAAGACACCCTTATCGACCCCGGACCTGTCCTCTAGCCGGTACGCGTTTTCGCCTGCAATTGACTTTACGGTGAATGGTCCGTCATATATGTGGAAAAATTTCTTTGTTTCTTTGTTCAAAAGGTTTGATAGATGCAATGCTTTTAACAATACTTTGTCTCCTATCGCGAACTTTGTTTTCTTTTCGTATTTCTTTTCGTGTCGGCGTTGCCTTTGCTCGCCCTTCCTTTTTAATCGTTTCGCGGCGAATTCAATTTTTGCGTCCTGTGGGATTGGTTGTCCTCCGGTGTCGGGAAAATTAACAAATTTTGTCAATTTGGATGTGTATTTCTGGTTAAAGTGCAATTCATACGGAATGTAGCCCGTGCTCTCGTGATATGTCGAATTTAACCATTCCTCGATCTGTGGTACCCATTTCACCCACGAGCTGTGATTATGACTGCAATATGCCCGGAAAAGTCTCCCTAATTCACGCATTATTCTCTCTGAAGCATTAGACTCTGGATGACGGATAGAGCTATGGTAAACTTTTATACCAAACGATTCCAGTGTCTCGTACCAAGATTTCGATGTGTACTGAGTTCCGTGGTCGGCTAATATGGCTGTCGGCTTTTGAACGTTGGCGATGTAGTGCTTCACTTTGTTACAACACGCTTGGGCTGTCGCTTTCCTCAACGTATATAATGTGACTAATTTTGAAAACATGTCAAGAAATACCAAAATGTATTTCGCTCCCCCTTGGCCGGTAGGCAATGGTCCATACAAATCGGTACACACTAATTTCGACGGTCGTTCTGGAATAACCGCGCGGTAGGTCCCATGCGATGTGGACACCGGCTGCTTGGTTCTTTGGCACAAATCGCAGCCTTTAATTATTTGCCGTATTAAACTGTTTGATTTTTGGCAATAAAAGCTTTCCTGCATAGTCGCCCGGCATTTTCTCACTCCAAAATGCCCGATCTCTAGGTGAATTGATTTGATCACCTTAATAGCCACGTCTCTCGGTAGACATAGTAACCACGGCTCTTCTCCATTTCGCTGTTGGTGAAATAGTTTGTTTTGAAAAATTTTGAATCTCGGGTACGTGTCCTTTTCTCCCTGCTGTAACGCTTCGTATATTCTTCCAAATTCATCATCGCTTTGTTGTTTTTGTGCAATGTTTACAATCTCTTTTTTCAGTGCCGTGTCAAATGACTTGACCAGCTCGCCAACTAATACAACTCGGTCATTGCACAGGGGTCCTTTTATTTCCCCATCTTCTGCCTGTGGAAACCGACTGAGAATATCGGCTATCCCGTTTTCCTTTCCCGGACAGTGTTGGATTTTAAAATTAAACTGCTGTAGCCATTGACTCCAACGCCAAAGTCTATCAGACATTAGACTGATGCTAAGCAGAAACGTTAGTGACATATGGTCCATGACAATTGTTAGATCAACTCCCCTAACCATGATCTTGAACTTATCTAGAGACCAAACAATACTTAGCAACTCTTTCTCGCTTACCGAATAGTTTTGCTCTGCACCTTTCAGTAGCCTTGATGCCATTGATATCGTTCTTATTTCATTGTTTGAGTCTAGCTGATACAAGTGACTTCCGAGTCCGAGGTTGCTGGCGTCACATGCCAAATAAAACGGTTGTTTATAATCTGGGAAGCATAGATGGTTTTCTTCGATAAATAACTCCTTAACTTTCTCAAAAGCCGATTGGTGTTCCACCGTCCATTTCCAGGGAACCCCCTTTGTCAACAGGTTACGCAGCACTCCAATATTTTCTGAATATCGTTGCTTAAATTTTCTAAAATAGCTGCACAAGCCTAACCATCCTTTCAGTTGTTTTTGATTACGTGGAGTTGACCAATTTTGAATCAACGCTAGTTTCTTTGGATCCGGTGACAGCCCTTGTCTGCTAAGCACGTGACCGAGGAACGGAACCGAATCTCTTCCTACCATTGACTTGCTGAAGTTTACAGTCATGTTAGCCGCCGCTAGTTTCTCGAAAACAGTTTCTATGTGCGCGAGATGGTCGTCAAAAGTTGGCGACGTAATTAGAATGTCATCAACGTAATTGGTTGTAAAATCATTTTCGCCTAGAACTTGGCCAATGCATCGGGTAAAAGACGCCACTGATGTGCTGAGTCCAAACGGCAAAACCCGAAAACAATACGTTCTTTGCTCGAATTTAAATGCCGTGTACTTTTTACTCGATTCGGATAGTGGTATTTGCCAATACGATTGAACGAGATCAATGGTGGTGAACCATTGTGCATCTTTGAATTGCATTAACAGCTCGTCTGGGCTACTGGGACACTCTCTTTCTGGTACCAATATTTTGTTCAATTGTCTGGCATCTAGACAGATTCTCACCGAGTTATTTTTCTTGATCACGCACACCAAAGGATTAATGTACGGGCTCGTCGTTCTTTCAATAATTCCCCAACTTTCCATTTCGTCAAGTTGCCTCCGAACTTCGTCTCTATATGCGAAGGGAATCGCGTAATTCTTTTCGAAATAGTGATTTTCCTTCAAATGAATTTCGTGTTCATACATATTGACCAGACCAGGTCTTTTGGAAAATACAAATCTATATTTCACCAATAACTCCTTCAGGCGCCGCTTCTCGTCCTTGTTTATCAATTCGTGACTATCAACCATTTCTGATATCATTTTCTCTGTCACCGATTCGTCGGGTGCCTTTTCCGTCGCACAACCCAGAACGTGTGGGTAAATCAGCTGATCGTCTGCAGCGTCGCTAATTTGCATGCGATAGCTCTCGGGTCTGTCCTTAGCATTAACGCACACAAGTTCGGTTGATATTCTACGCCCGTTTATTTCAATTATTCCCTGGTCGAATAATAGCCTGACTTTATTTTTTATCATCCAATCTATTCCCAAGATAAGCTCACAATTTAACTCTTTGACCACTAGGCATATCGCGTCAGTCATTCTACCATCAATTTCCATTTGGATCAGTATTTGTTTGGTAACCCTCTTGCTTCTCTTCCCTGTTGCTCCTAAAACAGTAACTCCTACAACGGGCAATTCTGCGAATTCGCATCTACTCTGTTTTAAAGTTTGATAGGTTTCTTCTGAAATGCAAGTAATTTGACTCCCCGTGTCAATGAGAGCCGGAAGTGAAATATAATTTTTAATACTGACGCTAATTTTCGGACATGGGTAAATTGGTGGAGTTTTCGAATGGTCTTCTTCTAATAAAAATTTATTTGGGTCGTTTTCCTGACTGAGAATGTTCGACGTGAGGCAAGTAGTGGTGGGAACCGTGGTCTCGCAACCCCCACTTATTAGTTTTCCGATGAATTTTCGTTCCCTGGTTGTGCATTAGACCTCGGCTCTTCATTCTGTACCTCCAGCTTGTTTACCTTTGTGTGCCCTTTATCGTCCAATCTACTGTCTTGTCGGCCTCGCCAGGGGGCTTTGACGTCCGGGTTGGGTTCGCGACGGTCATAGTTTCGATGGTATGTATGGTTATTAATATAACCCTTTTCTGGTAATGGAGTCCTGTTGAAAGGTGTCGTTGTATTTTTTATTGTTTCGGTCCGCTCGGGTTTCACAAAAACGGCGTCCTCGCTCTCCCACATGGCCAATCGTCTAATTATTTCAGCGGTGGAGGAAGTTTTGTGAATCAGCATGTTGTAAGTTTTCGCTGGGAAATGTTTGATCAGCCTTTTGGCGAGATTTTCGTCATTTATCGGATCTGGTAAATACTGGTTTTCCGTAACCAGTTTGGAGATGTACTCCGACATTGACCTCTGCCCAAATTGGAATTTTCCATTGTAGACGATGTTTATGAATTTGTCTTGTGCGGGGCTATTCCAGAATTTTCTTTCAAATGCTATCTCGAACCTTTTGAAATCGTCAAACTCCTGATCTTGCATCCATAATAAGGTGTTTCCTTTTAAGCAAATCCCCAAAAAACGCAGTTTTTGCGCCGATGACAAACCGTATCGATCAGCGATCTTATTGTATTTCCTGAGAAATCCCATCGGGTGAATATCCCCGTTATCCGCGAATTTTATTCCCGCGCTCTCAAACTCTGCCTTGAGCATCTGGGTGTCCACTTCAGTTCGGCTTGCCCTGCTTGTAGCCTGCTGTTCTATGCCGTCCTCTAAGGCCTTCATTCTACTGTCTATGCCGTCCTCTAATGCCTTAATTCTACTGTCTAACCCTTCAGATTTCTCCTCTCCCCGAGTTAGTCTCTTACCATGCTCATCCTGAATAAATTCTATCTGGTCAACGTTCCCAATCAGTGATTTGACACTTCCGACCACTAGATCAAGTCGATGGCTGATACGGTCCACAAGCATTGTCATTTGCTCCTTTGACTCTTTCATCTCCTCCGACATTTGTGCTTGTGCCCTCTTCATCTCCCCCATCTCCACCATAATCCTCCCAAACATTTCTTTAATATCCATCTCCTCCATTTTAAAATTAAAACTTTCACTTTACAAATAATAGTTATTGACACTACTAATTATTTTACGGCTAGCTCAACCGGTTTAAAAGTTTCCGCACTCAGTTGCCCGATGGGTGACACAATTCCTACTCGAGCCCCAAGTTGGCAGCGCCAATTGTAACCTCTACCCCCCTCTGTCAATGCTGGGTTTCGTTAACCTGGATTAGGTACCTGGATTATGGAGGAATTAGGGAATGCAAGTTATAAGACAGTAAATGAATTTAAATGAATAATATAATGAGGATAAAGCTGGCAAAATACAAGTAAACTGCAATCTTTCCCGACCGGTAGCGAGCCGTCGGTTCCGATGTTATGCGACTATAGAATACAATTATTATTGATTAGGGAATTTAAATTGAATTAAGAAAAGGCAGAAAACAGAGTCAAAATAACGATACCGATCGATGGCAATTGTCTGTTTGCGTTGGTGTTGCGACGCAGTCACGCAGAGGGTCGAGCAACGGCGTCGTGTCGGCAACGGCGTCGTAGCCGATGGCGTCGAAACTTGTAGTGGCGTCGGCGAACGCAGCGACGTCGTAATTTTCAGACGGCGTCCGAATGCGCAGTGGCGTCTCGCGTACACAGGGTGTTTGCAAAGACGCTAATTGTTTATTTTTGATAGATAGGTAATCACCAACACTCTCACAAGTTACCACACAGATCTAACTCGTAGGCCTGTGGCTATACGTTAGAGCCTCCCTCAGGAGCTCGACTCCTGTCACTAGCGCGTCGACTGACCGCCTACCCCGGAGTCCTGCCTCCCTCATGCCTGCAGGCACCTTGGGTTAAACATCCCCTTCCACCCGCACTCACACACGAACACACTCTGCTCTCTGCCATGAAACTGAAGAATTAAATATTACAATGTTGTCAAGAGCGCTCTATGTCGGGTTTACTTGTATAATGCATAAATTGCTGTATTAAAGTGTTGAATATGAACTGATCTGCGATGGCAGTCATAACTTGCATTGAGGATGGTGGGATGGACTAAGGTTGTTTGTAATGTCACACGGTTTACCCTCAAAAACAGATGACTTCCACGGCATCCTATTGGCTGTTGCCATGACATATAACTTAGCTCCTACTTTAACTCTGGTTTGAGTTATTTGTAAAACCGGCCCTTTAGGATATATAGTTTTATAATTTTCGACTGAAATGTAACTGCCAAATAAAATGCAACTTATGGTTTTCTGAAAGACCGCTTCTTGAGAGACAGCAAGACAGCTGGATTTTCATGTTTTAGCTCGATGTAACTTTTTTCGTTCGATTTTGCTCGAAATCAATAAAATCCCTGCCCATGTTAAACCAACGGGCAGTGAAATAGAAAAAGAACGATTTTGAAACGACAGAGTTACACAATCGCTGGTATATACCCATTGGTACAAACTATAGAATATTCACATGCAACTAAAGGCATAGTGTTTAGCTAATATTGAGTCGTTTAATACCTTGAAAAGAGAAAAAATATACCACAATCGATCCAAGGAAAAATATGTCAAAGACGAAAAATGTCAAAATATGAAAATCTAAATTCTACAATTCATTCTAAATCGGTGAACGTGACTCATGGGCTAGCCCTAGATATTTTGACGTCCTTTGACCAAAAATCTTGGCTGACAGATCTTTCCAGCACCGTCGAGCCAAAAGGTAAAGGATTATAGAACAAACCCACTACCCCATCCAAAGCGTCCAAACAAAGGCAAAGAACTGCGTCCTTGTACAACAGTCGTCCGCGCAAAGAAAAACAGTGCCACAAACGGTGTATGAAAGAGAACCGACAAAGAATAAAAAAGATTCCGGCGAAACGAAGAAGATAAAACATAGACCAAGCTCGTTTGAAGAGATAGCAAGCAGGAGGGCACCATTTCTTGCCTACATCCCAGCGCTGTATTAATAATTCATATACGAAATATTGGGCAAAAGAAATGACGACGAGTATACATCAAGGCAGGGACGGGATAGATTTGCTTGCGAGTTTTGGGGCTACACAAACTTTGGCCGGGCGAGCGACAAGAAAAAGCGACAGACAGACTGGTATAGGTTGGCACGCCAGTGGTTTCTTTCTGTAGCTAGTTGATCTTCCGTGTGAATACTAATGTTGTCTCGCATAAAATGCGCTGCTAGCTTCGCTGAAGATGATCGCATGAAAGGATTTGAGTTATAAGATTCAAATTTTAGTTCATTGTCAAGTATTTTGTGACGAGTTTTGGCTACCAGGCAAGTGCGCACGATGTTTTGTAAATAAAGTCAGTAAAAATATCAAAAGGAGTGTTATAAACATATAAAGGAAATTTTTCCGTCGTGGGCAAGTTTAATCATATCTGGTGAATTATTAAGGCTATTGGTGTGGTTGTTGGTGTTTATTTCATGAAGCTTTATTTTAACTTTCTGTTGGTATTTCGTGGTTATAAATCACACAATTTGTTGCTAAAAGTGTGAGGATTCCGTTGACCCTGGTTTCGTTGCAATCGGAAAAACGGTGTGGCCAAAAGTAAGTATCCAGTAGGAGGTAAATTCGGCGCGGGAAGCGGCCCGAGGATACGCTCAATATTTCGACGAAACAGGCTTGTTTTACAACGCTTGAAAATACTAGATGAGTGAATATTTTTTGAGATTGGCAAAAACACATTTTGTTGCCAAAAGTGTGAGGATTCCGTAGGCATGGGTTTCGTTATACGATCCGACAAAAGGTGTGGCCACAAGTTGGTATCCAGTAGGAGGTAAAATTTGAGCGGGAAGTGGCCCGAGTAAGCACTCACTCCAGTAGTCTTAACTGTTTTTCTCTCTGCCACTAACATGGCTTTATAGCAAGAAGCTTAAATTCTTAGCACTTTATCTATGATTGCAAATATCACGATCTTAGCATTTATGCAAGATATGTGGTGGTAAACACATTGCAACACATGAAGACCAAATACTCACAAAATAACCAAATACCATAAACGGCTAGCCATGCCAAATTGATGTAACAATACTAACAATGGCGAGTTGAAATGCTGCCAAACTTGATTAAAACTTGGCCTACTCCTGTGACCGAAGGACGGACCATCAGAAGATGTGTCTAAAAAAGCTAGGATACAACCCCTACCTTATAAGTGGCACTTGAAGGTTTCCCCGCGCGTAGGACTTCACTTCTAGCCGTTGCATTCTTCAACTAATATTCTCAACAGTGTTCCTGCCATACCATAGTGAAACACACATCAAACAACGTACTAGACAACTGAAACGGTCATACCACGCGATAGCATTGGTCCGTATCTCGGCAATCCCAGCCTAACAACCGTCGCAAGTGCCCCTAGCAATCGCCTGCCAACTTGTCAAGCCATCATCTCCATGGCAACCAGAAGCTAGAGAGCTGTGCTCGCTGCGGGAGTGGCTAACTATGTGCAGTATGCATATGGAAGACGCCATTAACCCCCCGAGAGATCAACATTTTTAGAGGTGTATTGAATGCGCGATAATGGATGAAGCAAAAACTACATTGGTTAATAATTTCTTTATTTAGTTTTGCTTCCTGATGATTCTTGTTTCTTGTTAGAATTGGTAAAAAACTTTTAGTTCAAAGTTTAAAAGTGCAAATTTCAAAGTTTACAAGCATTTATAGCTCCGAAGTAACACATTTTTTCACAATATGCAAAGACATTAAACAGTTTAAAAACAGTAGATTCAAAATTGCCGCCGAAAAGGCTAAAACATAATTAGGAGACTTCAACTTGTCAACAATGTTGCAACGTCGTAATGAAATGCAATGTGCTCTGCGAATTTTCATCTTCTGAATGGGAACCGGTTTACTTCAGTGTCAAAGAAAACCGCACTAACAATTTGGAAGAACAACTGCACTAATAATCTAGATTGCAAATGGAGTTCTGCAGAAGTTTGCCCCAATTAAGCGGTGTCATTAAGTCAAAAAAGCGTCCGAAAACTGAATTTATATAAAAAAATCTGAAGGAATCTATATTTTACAAGAAAACATTAAAATGAACCAAAATCAATTCTGAATGTAGTTCGAGCTGATGGTACTACAGGCGCAAAATGACCACAAGGTTGACGCGCCGTAAAACCCCACCTTTCATTCTGATGGTATACTATGAAGTACCAAGCATAGTACCGCAACGTCCAAGCATAGTACCGCAACGTCCAGGCATAGCGCTAGGATGCGCCCACGTCCGTTCAGCCACTCTCTCCACCACGACTATCGTCCGCGTCCTCCAACCTCAGCCGCAAAGCGTCGCACACCACGACGCCGGCACGACCCGGCGTCGTCGGCGTCGTCGGCGTCGTCCCATCTAGCGGCGATCCTCCTGAGAAATCAACGCCCGGCGTCGCGTCTAACTACGTCACGTGCCGCCCCCCACGGCGACGGCGTCGGCGTCGGTCGGGGAGGCGTCGCGACGCCTTGGAGAACGCAGGGCACGTGCCGCCTGGTTGTCAAGGCGACGACGTGGCCAAACAATGGATGCGGGTGTTTTTGCTTTCGAGATGGTTGGGATGGTGGTGGGAATGTTGATAGCTAGAACGATGGTTGTGCACTTATTGGAGTGCTTCAGTTAGCTGTGTCGTCTATATTATATATTCCATTACATGGTTTTACTTGCAGCGTAAACAGGAATGTTAAGATGATAATCAAAACATTTCTGTCCAACCCATGTGGTATTGTGAATATTTCGTTATTTCAATTTCTGATAATGATTTCAGTTGACCGAAGTAGGTATATGAAGGTAAACGTTTTAAGGCATACAAATTCTTTTCAGAGAATCGCGACAATCATATCAAAGACGAATGAAAGATTATCTTTATGGTTAAATACGAACATGGTGTGTCGATACTGAAAAGACGTCTGAATTTGAAAACTGAATTTACAAGCTGTTGTGCGTGTTTTTCGGTTTTGGCATAGATTTTACTGCTATAACGAGCTTTTCAATGTTTTAACAATTCGAAAGTCAGACAGTAGACTGCCCAAAGCATTCGTCTTTATATAAACCTCAATCAATTTCTCAAAAAAAAAAAAATCGACGCGTATCAACCTTAATTTGAAAATACGATGCACTTTAGAGATTTAATAAATTAATGCTGGCAGCAGACCACTAACCTTTATTACATCAGCTTCAGAATAAAATTTAATATCTTTATTCTAAAACACTTAAAATCCGACCGAAAATGAAACTTCTCGGATGAAAATATCTCCCCCAAAGTGGCAAACTCTGACTGTTTCACGAATGGTTTCAGGTGAAACGACGCACGACCAACGAAATTTCGCTCCCCTTCAGCCAGAGCCGAAACTCGTCGAAATCAAGTACTCATAATTTCGGCTGCCACGACGACCTCCTTTGTTCCACGTTGCTTCAAACTTCCGCTCGCCGCGCTGCCTTGCACCCCCCAACACCCTTTACCCTCACCCTCAGCCACACAAATTTGTCCTTCAAGAATAATAAAACTCGCGAGCAATAATTGAACTAAAAGACGACGACAAACGACAGCGTCTACGGAAACTTGGTATTGTTCTTGCCGGCGCTCTTGCAGTCCTAGCATTTGATTTAATATTCAATTAAGAAAATGTGTATTTTTATTAATGCTGAAGCAAAACTCGGTATAGTCGTCGACGACGGCGTTTCCTTCGGCATTCGCGACTGTTTCGCGACGGCAAATCGGGAGTCGTTTCTTTGGCGGCAGCAACGTCGCCCCTTCGAATGCCCTTAGGGAATGGTATCCCATTTTGACGTATATATCGTTATACTTTATTAATTGAACACGATGAAAATTTATCAAAAATATGTTTGATATTAAAAATATCGCCACAAGGGAGCGGTTCTATATTTAATCCGTTATTGAGAGAATTAATCTCGTGCTGTTAGGTTTCTCTCTCGCTCTTGCACAATGCAACTCTCTCTCTCTCTTTTTCTTCCGTTGTGAATCAAATCCTACTTCAGGATATTGAAAAACAGAGAACAAAATGGCTCAACATAACCGGCGCCCATTGAAAATGAAAATATATTGTTCTTACAGCGCTGCAGAGCGAATTGATATTCACAATCTATTGTCTTGTTATTCAACCCATTGTTTTCATTTTTAGGGAAATTATTTCCTTCGTTTTCTCTATCACGGGCGCTTTTGATTTCCGTTTCCCTTCCCCCACCCCACGACCCGGTTGATTCATGTTCGCGCCGTGGGGCCATTTTCAACGTGGCTCTGTTTTCGAACATCTAAACATTTTCTCTTGCGCTATCTAGTGGCTGGTTAATTAGTATTCGATTTAGCAGTTAATTCGAATCACCGTTCCCTAAAACTATACTAAAAACTTAAACCGCTTGTCATGCTGGGCCCGGATTCACAAAGAATATTAACTTTAATACCGTATTAGAGATCATCCGGTATAACTATAACCTCGCTCTAAACGGCATAACTTTTAAACCGTAAAAGCGCTATTACGAATGCATATACAAAATATTAGGGTGGTATTAAGAATCATCTCAACTCAGAAGTGTTGGCATGACATTTGAAATTTCGTCCAATCAGTGCTGTGTGCGCATTGATTCAAATACCGTTTATCTGCTGTTTTTCTGTCGTCTGTCAGATGGAGCAGTTGGAGCTAAGTGTCGAAGAGGTTTGAAGTGTCAGAGAAGTTTTTTATTTGATCGTAGTTCACCGGAATATTGCAAAATTATTTTAGTGCTACTGCGGACTATACATGAAATATTATTTGTGAACAGACAAACAAACATTTCACAGAAAATAAGACATGAAAATTTAAATGTGATTGTCATAACTTCACTAATACCAGTCGGGGCTGGTATTAGATTTAATACCGAATAGCGCTCTTATTACTACTTAATATTCTTTGTGAATTGGGACTAGTGGCCATTCTTTCATTACCTTGATACTCGTCAAAAAGTTGATATCCGTCAAACCCTTCGTGAACCCGGGCTCTGGAGAACAAGTTTGCTGTCAAAATGAAGAAAACAGAAAAGCTCTCCAGAAAAAAAACCGGTTAAAATATCGCACTCGAGACACAAAATTCATAAAAAAAAAAACCTCAAGATCTGTCGGATTTTGTAGGTACACTTTACGCTGCATCCAAAGGTGTAATAATATTGGGGGTCACCGGCGTGATAACAGAGATATGATGGTTAGATATAATGGCATAGGAAATCAGGTCAAAACCAGCACATAACACAAGATAGCTCAAATGTAAACATAACATTTTAACAAATTTGAAAGATAATTCTCTGCTGAACAACATCGACTTGAGAAAAACTGGAGTCAACGAAAGCGGCATATCAAAATGGACATTGATATTGGAGGGTGTCGTGATTGGCGCTTTAAAAAAAATATTTTCCCATAAAAGTAAAGCTGTACTATAGAATTAAACACACAAAAACAAATTTAGTTATAATAAGCTGTTATCAGATTGAATTAAAAAATGTTTTTCCAGCTGCTCACCGTTGTTCGCACAGCATTACTTCGAAAAATTGGCGTTGCAATGGACACAAAGAAATTAATTTTTCAAGAACCGGGACGTAGTGCGTAGTTTTCCACACTGCAGGGCTGGCTAGGCGTTTTGGTTCCAGAAACTAGCAAATTGAAGTACGAAAAATTCAAAGTAAGCCTGCTCTTTTTGAAGGCCAAGGGCTGAAATTTGCAAACAAATAGGAAGAATTTCTAGTTGTTACCTTTTAGGTTTGATCCAATTTTGAGGGCTCTTTTGTGACACTTAAATAATTGGATTTTGGATTTTTAGAATTTGGACAATTGGATTGAATAATTGGATTTTCTTATGAGGGACGATAACGCCTAATAATATTTTAATAGTAATTTTATAATATTAAAAACGTTATATTAGTGATAAAAACACTTCACCCATAAGACTATGACCTTGAAAGTTTCAGATGAAGAATGTTTTCGGAATTTGAAATGATTTACATGTGAGTTGGATAGATGTTTTTAGTGAATCAGTTAGACACTGAATTAAAGCAAAGGTGCATTGGTTCAGGTATTTAATTGGTAACCATAATGCAGATCAACAGCTGGGTGGGGTAGATTGTAGTTCCAAACATAGTATCACTTGTTTTGCTCCTTATCTGCTTCCAAGTTAATGTGTGCCCGCAATTTAGTTAAACTTATGCATGGCATTTAAATGAATGTTCTGTCTAATAAATGGTAAATTTGCATGCATTTAATTATTTTCACATCAATATAATTTATTAGCAGAAAAAATAACCATTTTATTAAAAGGAGAGTGATTGATAATCTGAAAGCACATTCCAATATAAATATAATTACAACATTCTTTGAAGAGATGCTCAATCATATATGAAATACTTTTATTTTTCGCCAGAAGTATGAAAATATTAGTTGCAGCACTCTTTTGTTATCGTTATCTAAAGAACTTTTGCATTTGCAGCTGGAATGCAGGCCGAGTCCGGGAAATCCCTGCTAGCCACGTGGCCTATAGCTGAAATGGAACTCTGTGTCCCAGCGTTTGCAGCTGGAATGCAGACCGAGTCCGGGAAATCCCTGCCAGCCACGTGACCTAGCTGACATGGAACTCTGTGTCCCAGCGTTTGCAGCTGGAATGCAGACCGAGTCCGGGAAATCCCTGCCAGCCACGTGACCTAGCCGACATGGAACTCTGTGTCCCAGCGTTTGCAACTGAAATGCAGGCCGAGTCCGGGAAATCCCAGTTTTCCATGAAGTTGCACATCCCGTATATTGAGACCGGTTTCGAACCTGGCATAAAAACACATAAAGTGCGAGACGAAATCTTTCATCTATGATTCGCTGTAGCATTTGCCTCTGAACGCACCCCAGCAAAGCAATAAATTAACCTACACTTTGCACCCCTGAATGCAACCCGCGAGCAAACTTGGCTCCTCCACCTTCAGCCCCTAAATGCAGCCCGCAGAGCAATGAACTTACTCGGCACATCCACCACTTATATATTATTATCACTCAAAACTCACAAAAAAAACATTCTCAAAACCCTTTCAAGAGCCGGCTCTCCGTGATTTCAAACGCCAACTTCAATGACATAATATAACTCAGCCAACAAGTGGCGCTAAGCGTTTCGAACGGCAGCAATTAGAAGCTAAAGACACGGCAATAAAACCAAACAGCCCCCTGTGTAATTTCACTGCTTAATCACCGCCTTCCTTATGCACACACTAACACACAGCGCTCCTAATGGCCGACGCGGCTAACGAGCCGGAGGTGACGTCATTGTGCGTTACGCAATCGGCGCTACGCATCGGCGGGCGTTGCGTGTTACGCTTGAAGCAGACACGCACAAAAAGCGAAGGTTATAATCACGAATTCTTTTATAGCCAAAAACCATCGCGCTGAGTGTAATTCCTACTTCATGTGTGCTTTTTTTGGGTTGTTTTTGCGTAGTTTTGCGTAATTTTCCATCCCTTGGTAATGTTGAACAGGCGACTGCTACGTGCCTGCACCGGGCTATACTTAAGCTGGGTTAACACGGTTCAATGTTTCGTTCAATGCATTGAATTCAAGGTTCATTTCAATGCATTGACTCGTAGAAACTAAAATTGAATTTAATGTATTTAACGTGTTTTAAATATCGTTTAAGTTTCTTTTCAAGAGAAGGAAGTGTATGCCACTGCCTTCTAGTAACGACGATTTTGAAAGACTGTGCCACCATTTTCAATAATTCGAAACATGGAGCTGTGTAAACGGCTCTTGTCAAGAGCATTCAATGTTTCATTCAATGTTTCATTCAACCTTGATTTCAATGCTTTGAACGAAATTGAACAGTGTAAAACTATCTTCAAGCTACCTTCAAAGCTGGACAACTCCCATCAACAGCAAGTAAATCAACAATATAGACTGGGCTAAGTGGTGGCCGACCTTCGATGCGTTTGGACATAAAGAACATAAAGGGCTCTCGCAGCCTTTCAAATTTAAGTGCGTCGTTAAACACTATAAAAAACCTAAATAGTCATGCCTAATGCACTCATGGCTAATTATCACCTTACTTTGAATGGAATCACACACACACACACACACACCCACAAACACACACACACACACACAGCCACACACACACCCACCCACCCACACACACACAAACACACACACACATCAAGTCAAGTAATTACAATTGTATCCCTCAAACATATTCTAAATGTCCACTGGCTTATCATTGGTGATTTAATAGTTATTCCATTCCCACTTTGCACTCTGCAACATTGAGGATATATTTTATTGAATAGCATTATGCCAGGCTAAATGTATTACTTTCTCATTAGTTTGTTACTCACAAACATATACAGAGAGACGGAGAGAGGGAGAGAGAGAGAGAGAGGGAGAGAAGGAGAGAGAGAGAGAGAGAGAGAGAGAGAGAGAGAGAGAGAGAGAGAGAGAGAGAGAGAGAGAGAGAGAGAGAGAGAGAGAGAGAGAGAGAGAGAGAGAGAGAGAGAGAGAGAGAGAGAGAGAGAGAGAGAGAGAGAGAGAGAGAGAGAGAGAGGACTTTATGCACAACGCAGACGAATGGCACTAAATCAAACATGACGAGTTTCACTTCAATTAGTTTTAATTATCCATCGCTAATTAATGGCATTGCGATAATACTGCAAGTACGAAGAGAGGTAGTTTTGGTCCAGCGTATGATCTATATTATGCGAATCATAATAATGGGGGGCTTCGATACAGTAATGAGCTACCAGAGGCACATACATTCGGTGGCAGTGAACGGAATAAGCCGCTGGTGCTATTTTGAAATGTTGTATTATAGAGAGCGAATTCGCAAATGATTTCGTTAATTGTCAATGCGCTTGTATTTTATATATTTGTGAGAGTAAAAAGGCTTACACTTGGTATACAGCTGTAAAGCATACCACGGTGCTATTTAGTTTATTAGTTTGTTCGGTTACCTAATAACAGTAGAATTTTGTTTGGCGAATTCTACATTTGGGTGTTTTGCAATAGTTAAGAGCTAGATTTATAAATACACGGAAAACATTAGTAAATGAGTGATAATTTGACATTACACTGCCAATTTTTTGCAGGATCTCGTTGGATATAGGTCGGTGATTTTCATACCATGGGGAGGCACCATAGGACATGGAAAGAACTTTGATCGGAATGAGTTCATACAGATACCATGTACTTGTCAGCAGCACAATAAAACAATTACAATTACACTAAGATGTTCGGATAAAAGAGTACCTGTATTACATTTTGAGAAGCTTAAACTTTTAAGGCACTCATTATTATTTTAAAAGCCCCACCGTAGCCCCAAATTGTAGAGAAGATATTTTAGAAAATTATTTTCTTGGTTGGACACCAATAGAAATGTAAATAATTTCAACAGCCATTGCCATTTGGAACCGACAAAAATATAAGTCGTTCCACGCTCTTATTTAGACATGACACCAACTAGGCCACCACCTGCCTCTGTTGTCAGTTAGCCAAAAATTACGATGGAATGCCGTATATCCATTTCTAAAGACATACTCAAAACTTCAGCGCATGGGTTAAAGATTAAGTCCAATCTTCGATCATTACTAGCCGTGAGGACAACTCCAGCTGTTCTCGTGTCGCTCGCGGATGTTACAAAGCGATGCCGACAGAATACCGGCCAACATTGAGACCTTATGGACGCGGAACGTGTTTAGTTTATCAGGTTGGGATATGTTTCCAATCAATTTTGATGAATCATAGCGTGCTAATATGATGAAACCTGGCAGGTTTTCCCTTTACACTTTCAACTTGAGTTTAAAATGAGCACTTGACACTGCTTCACACGCCATTCAGTTGTTTGCGTGCCGCTTACATTGTGACTGAACAGTAAATGCATCAAATTTCACGATCATTGCATAAACTTTTTTTAAAAGTTTATATTAGCGCTCGAAACTGTATCTATACAAAAATGTATTTATACGAAAATATATTCAAATTTATATAAATGTACTTATAAGTAAGAATAATCAACGTTACAGTTAAAACCAAAGATATTTGATATTTACAGCATGCATAACGATTTATAGCTAATCACGACGGTGGCCCAATCACACAGCATACGGAACAGCTGGGTTGCCTTTCCCCTTAGGCTAGCAGTGATAAAATGCCAAATGCAACTTTTTGCAGCCTACGCCGAACTCCAGCAGTGCCAGCCAACTATATACGCAATGGATGAGAGTAAAACAACGAAAGCACAGTCCCATGGTAAAACGACTTGAACGCCTCTTGTTACTTTTCAAGAGGCTGCAGCATTGGTTTTGTTTCGCTGACTCTCGCAACAAAACACGGACGAGTTTGCCAGGTAGCAGCAATTCCGAGATGGCAATACGTTTCACGATAATCCACGCATTCCAAGCAGTGTTTCCCCGGGACACAGACAGAGACAGAGAGAGAGCGCGAAAGAGACAGAAGACACACAATTGTCCCATCGTTGCCAACCGCACGCCGAGAACGAGAAAACGCCGATCTTTATAAAACGCTAGTCACTTTCGAGTGCCGCACAAAGTTTCCGGGCGAGTTTTGTTCGGCGGCGGTGGACAGATAGCGCGCGCGACGTATTCGAAACGCGACGCCAGCGTCTGATTTATGCGGCGAGATCGCAAAGAATCTGATAGAAAACTTGCAGGGAGGCGTAACTGTGGTGTAGTCAGCTCGATAGTGGCTGCTAAGGTGCCTTGCTTTACTCCCCGCGCAAACCGTTACACAAAACATATTTGTACATAGACGTTTGATGCAAAAAAGCCAATAAACACCTACGCTTTGGAGCCCGTGGGCTGAGGCTGTCGGATTCCAAAGCGCAGTGTGTTTTGCGAATCCGTCTCGTTCTCGGCCTCTCAAAGCGTTTCGGGCTCCTACGGGCTCGGACGGGCCCATCCCACGGGCTCGAAAGCGTGGAAAAAGCTTAGTGCATACATGCTTTAAGACAATTTATGGTCAACTTTGAAACACTGTGCATAGTCTTTTGCTTAGTAACCATTTAGATAGTCGGTTGGTGCTCGCTCCTTGCTGAATAGAAATAAGTAAGAAACTAGGCGTCTTAACCTCTCCTATAACTTCCATGGAATAGCTGATAAGAAAACACAAGCTGCATGCATATTTCCATCGGAATTCCAAAGTATCTGAGACTCAAAGGGATGGATTTAACTCCGAGCATCTACAGTCTGTTTAAGTATCACATTAATTCAACATGGCGGCCGACGAATGCGACGTTGTTGTCGAACAGTTTGTGAACGCAGCGGTTTTACAAACGGCCCGATCATGACAGCGAGACGACTGTCTGAGCACCACGTCTGGGAAATCCGTGAGAAATGCAAAACAATCTGCATTGCTTAGTTTTCTTTCGGCTTCATCACAGCTACCTTAAAATTACTACTGTGCCAGTACCATCACCACTAGTCAAATTGAAAAGAAAGATATGGAAAATTTGTGTACACAGGGTGAGTTTTAATGTCACGGTTTCTATACTTGCGTTTTCGTGACACAAACTTACATAGTTGTGATTCTTATATCGTGGTTCCGTACAAACTACAAATGCATAACAACGTTTTTACAAAGTTGTCCTTATTTCCAAAGCCTCCTTATTTTCCAAGTCCCATTGATTCTTATTTTCATGTGAAAGCTAGACATGTGTACCAAAACAAAGAAAGGAATCTTTGGACTCTCTGTATACTCCATTTGTTTCACTTCCTTGAGGTACACGTCACTCATATTGAGGAAAGTTAAACTGTCTACGGTAGAGCTTTGCCTGCTTATCTGCGTAAAAGAACTCTAAACTAAAGCGCAGCGCTTTGTAGAATGGTCTCAGCTGATGATTGAAAACGAGATTTCCCCCAAATTGAAAACCAGCCCCGAACCGAAACCGACGTAAGAAACCGACATTGAACGAAGACGACAGATCAAGACTCGAGACTTAGCTTGCCAACTCGACACGTCCATAAATCTTTAAGTCAATTATATCCCAACCATTTCTCAAAAGAATCCCCTTTACATCAAACTACCCCGCCAGCGCTGTAGGCATACCAAAAACTCTCAATCAAACCCACAATTCAAACATTGAAACGCGGCTACCGTCAAAACTCGTGAGGAACTTTTAATAGATTCGATAACTTCCGAAAACTCGACTTTAATATTATAACATTATTTGCTAAAGCAATCTGGCAGCCATTGTTTTCCAGCGTTCGGCCACCCAAAACGAGCTGGCCCCTGTCGATCACAGCCATCTCGAATTACATTCCAGGCACGCACATCTTATTAACGCATTGTCATACGCACGTACGATAAGGGGAGGGGGACAGCAACCCCCCCTCCCCCTTCATTATCACGTTATTGTCACATTTTCTCCCTGGCGACGACTTAATCATTCATTTGTTTCCAGGCCAACGCCAGGCGGCCGTGAGAGGTGCCCACGGGTGCGCGGTTGTTTTGGGAATTGGCACGCCTGCGAAACTGTGACATCGTCGACGTGGATGCTGGCCGGGGGATGGTGCGAGGGGGGGGGGCGTTTTACGTGCTAGGTTTGCGCTGGATCGTGATTAGCATGATGTGATTAATGGCGGCGCCGTGAGGTTTGATTGCGGCGCTGGCTGCGCGCTCTGTGGCGTTCGTTTAACGACGGGTTAACGTGTGGGTTAGCTGAGTGGGTTTGGTTTGCTGATGTGGTGGGTTCAGTCTGTGGATTTTTGCGGTAGAAAGTTTTTGCATGCTGGTTTAGTGGTTGTATGTTGAAGGAATCATATTGTGCCCATGCATTTTTTGTCTTGATTATTTGGTGTGTGATTTATTTGTATGAACAGATACAATTCTCAAAGAAATTCTGCATTGTTTTAGTTACAATTGTCAGCTGCGATTAAACGAAACAAGATCAGAGAAAAAAAAAAGTAAACTCATTACGTTAACTCACAAACAAAATATGTTTTAACGCCAGTGAGCAAGCATCTACAATTACGATTTCTTTTGAAAATTCGTTTAATTAAATATATGCTATTTAGAACGATGCACAAATGGAAAATTCAATTTGTAAGCGTACTAATTTATTTTTTATTCTTAGAAGACGCAAACGAACTGCAATTACCCACATTTCCCCCCAAAAATTACAATCGTTGCATTAGCAGAGGCCCGCTGCCATAACAGATATCTGCCGAACACCATTCTACTGGCAATGAGTTTCTACAACCAGCCTTGCAGCGTAATGCGTTCAGTAAACGTGCTAGGCCAACGCCTCCGCCTCACAAGAGATTGCATCCGAGAAGCTACAGATTATTCCATGGAATGCACCCCGTCAACACTGCCTAGACGGCACAATTACACGGACGACACCCTAGAGGTAGACGCCAGAAATCCACCGGCGCACTCATCTACAACAGAACGAAGACGTTCGCGCACAAGAATAAGACAAGGATGTATGTATATAACATTTATAACACATGTTATCTTATGAGAAATTGTTTCATCATGTTCACAAACACAGCAGGAAATTATGAAAATGGTTTAGCAGTGAGCTCCTTCAATATTTACATACCCGGTGTGTGGATCGAGCAAATTGCGCTCACCTAGGTAATAATAGCACTTGCACGCTAAATTCCATGTGCTGCCTTATATATGTGTGTGCTCGAGATGTTAGCCGAGCAAAAAAGGGTGTGCATTCAGTTAGATCCAGACAAACTTCTCGCTTGCACGATAACCGCGTTAGCTGCGATGATGTATTAGAGGGGGTGGCATGGGAGTAGAGTTGAAAAACGGTTAAAAATGCATGGAGCCTGAGAGTTATTTACTCAGGTGGTGCAGTATACAGATTATGTGTTCGTTGGTATATGATGTCGAGCTGGAACATGTGGAGTGATGTTATTGAGATGTCAGTTCGGTTGAGGTGTAAGCGAGACGAAGAGCGTTTTGTGCTGCGTGGTTGTTTGTCGTGATCCCACGGTTTGTATGGAATTATGTGTTGAATGCACTTACATTTTTGAGCCGCATGTAGGGATCAGCAAGAAATTGTTGGGCAATATGAAAATGCTGAATTCTCATGTATAAAACTGGTGAAAAATATGTTATGTAATTGAACTGCTTATGTTGTATTTAGTCACAGTTATCAAAGCGAATTGGAAATTAACAAAATAAGTCAAAGTGCAAACCGACTAGAGGGCGAATGGCTAAGTTGTTGAGTGTATTTGAATGGTCAATGACAACAATTGGCAAACTCACCAGTTAAAGAGAAAACCTCCGATCGCTCCTCCTTCAACGTTATCCTGCTTGCATAGCGTTCCTGTAACGCAAAACGATTTTTTCAATAAAACGGTAAATTTTCCTTTAACCAATTCGTCAGAAAAAAAGGAATAGCTAAAGAAACCAGTGTCAGTGCCCACTGGTACAAATGATTCCCTTTAAACAATATCAAGTTGGCAAGTATTTAAATCCTTTTTTGGCGTTCCCCAAAATGAGAAGCTGGTAGTGGTATGTCGGGCTTACTGGAAATCTGACCCCTATGCCTGGGCCACGACGTTATGTTTTTTCACATCATGCTGCACGCCTCCATTATTCTGACTCCATTGTCGTACTCGATTGTTTTAGCAATTGTAATCAATCTGGAATAAAAAACAATCATTATTAATTCAGCTAAATTCGACGGCTTTACAGCAAAATTTAGTCCCATTCGATGATTCCCACTTGAGTATCGATCTATACAGTGAAACGTCACTAACACCAAAAGATAGTTGCTACAAGAAGCTGTCTAGGACCACCACTACAAACATTTCACTATCCCCAACCCCAGATGCTAATTGTCTTTATGCCGATTGAGCAATCGAAGATAATATTACGAAAAGTGTAGAATTGCCAAGTCATTGAGATGTATAAAACGTATTCAGCCAATTTACAGTATCACACGTTTTATCAGAGTTCCTAGCAAAGCATCGTACAAAAGAAACAAGATGCGAGGGCAGGATTAGCCTATCAAAGCTATCCAAGTCCCTAAGACTAACGTATACCGAGTCCTTGCACCAAAATATAGTGATAAGCAGTGCGCCGTGGCTGTATCCGTTTTTTTGTGCTGGAGTTGGGAAACCAGATGTCTCCACCGACGAGAGCTGCGTAATTGGTTGAAGGGATCTTCCCTGCTGAAAATTCATACCAAGATCTAGAAACGATTTGATAAGATCTTATAAGATCTTGGTAAGAATTATCAGCAGGGTGGTCCTCTCAGAGAAGACCGGGACAAGGCCAGTGGCGACTGAAGAGTATGCTTTGGTTAACGAGTCGTTAATGTGATGAGGGAGACACAATCTCGGGAGTTACGTGAGCAGTTCCTTACAGAAAAACTAAAATATTACGATTTTTAATTCTGAAATATTATGTTAAAACACACTTTTGTCTGACGAGCTATTAGCGAAAGCACGGGAGCACAGACGTTTTAACTTAAAGGCACTTTGGAACGCAACAAGCGGCAAGAATTTTGTCTGTACATTTTTAAAAGTTTTTCATTTCAGGCTCGTATTTTCAGGTGGGCAGATAGATTTTCAAACACCCAACAAACTTGTTCAATAATATATTTGACCCACGACAAAATCGCAGCATAAATCGCCACTGATACCTCCCCAAAGATGTTATCGCGTCCGTCGCAGCCGTCGCCGTCGTCGTCGTCGTCGTCGTCGTCGTCGTCGTCGTCGTCGTTGTCGGATATAAGATTCACTCCTAGCTTTCAAGTTTGCACCACGCTACTTCGAAATGACTATCAAAGGATCCGCTAGATGAAAATATGCTATTATACCATAAAACATACACATATAATATACCCGTGCATTATATATTACGTGATGATTATTTCGCAATTCATGCAGTCCGAAAATTAATTTTGCAAATGACGGAAGCGAGCTGAAATTCGTGTCAAAGTCCTTTATGATTGCGCGCCGGTCCGAACTGGCACAGAGGACTTCGGATGGCTTCGCGAAACACATGGACCCCTCCTCTATAATATCATTGGGTTTACATGATAATATACACTAGCGATGAACGCATAAAAAGAGCTCTCGTCTTTTTTTCCCGCGACAACAGCATGTGACGCAATAAGCCTCGGGATTAGCACCGTGGGCGTTTGTTCTCCTTTGTGCGTGTCCGTGGTAATTGTTTTATATGGTTATGCCATCGCTGTACTCGAAGGGCAGCTCGTGGCAGGGGAAAAGTGGATTGCCCGGGTGGGATGGCGTGGGATTGGGCAAAGAACACCGAATTAGAACGGTAAACGAGGCAGGAAAAAGATCCATCCCGACCTTTAAAAATCATACACGTTTTGCATGCTACACCTGCGCTCTATCCTAAACTTATTAACATGCCCAAATTGGTTTTGTAAACTGTGCGATACTCATTGTATGTTGAGCTGTAAGAGATCAATTAACACCTGTTGATAGGTTTTTCGGGGTGGTATTCATTAGCACCAGACAAACACAAATCCCAGGGAAGACCCCATTTCAATTAACCACATGGACAAATTTTCCAGCCAATAGCAAGACAGCGATGGCCACGACCGGTAGGAGCCGAAATCGAGTCTTTGTATTTCGGTGGAGGTGCCAGGACCAAGTCCTGCTCTGCGTGTTGCGTTGAGGGACACTAAACTGATTTTGGAATAATCTAAAATTTTAATATCCAATGTGTTTTACTTAAGCCTGCCCAATGAGTTTTGAAGTCGAACCGTTTCCTTCACCTCGTAAGGTATACACTTTCCCGGCCACACCTCTCGACGGATCGCGACGAAACCTATATTTTCGGAATCTTCACACTTCTGGCCACCAATTTAACCTTTTTCATTTCGCAAGATTTACTCGTAAATTACTTCCAAGAGTTTTAAAATAACCTTGTGTAGCCGGTTCATTGAAAGATAATCTAACGGGTCCTTTCCAGTAACAAATATCTACGGAATCCTCACACTTTTGAGAACCAATTGAATATTTCAGACCCTCAAAATAAGTCTTGGAAATCCATAAAAGTTTAATTAAATTTACCTCAACAATCATCAAACCTTAAAATATCTTTTGTGCCTATTAAGTGCATCAAGGAGCTTACGAAGCGTTTATACATATACTACATATATATATATATATATATATATATATATATATATATATATATATATATATATATATATATATATATATATATATATATATATATATATATATATATATATATATATACATATACATGTATGTATATAACAAGGTTTTATAGTACATTTGATACGTGTTTATGTAGACACATAATAGTATAAAATATGTGTGCACGAAAATATTTTGGATTATCTCGAACTAATACCATAATTCGAAGGAATACACCTTATATTAAACTTGGGTGTTCATATGCCAAAATAAACACACTCGTGACTTGTTTCTGATTGAAAGTTAAATTAACAAACTCAACGCCTCCTAAACGTTTAACTGTCGCAAGCTCCAAGTCTGAGGGAATTTTTAACTGCGATCAACTATTCTGTTTGTCTGCTTGCAGATTCCACGGATGCACTTCGTTGCTCCTGGATGCAATTTGAAGTCATCACTCATTTAAATGCCGTCGACGCTGACGTTCTGGTGGTAAAAGATCGCTCCGTTTCTGTCGAGGAAATTAATTTGCAGTTTGTTGGAAGAATGCAGCGACTCAAGTCATCAAGCGTAGACCTACTATTCGTTGAGTGAGATCCGGTTGCACTCTGAACCATTGTACTCCATCGCACGGTAAGAAGTTGAGTGGATTTGCATCTTCTTCGAAGACCCACTGTTGTTAGACATGAGTTAAGAGTTTCTAAACTCCCCATAGAGGCGTTTGTCCGGCTCAAGAAATGGCGTGTAAGTTTTGCAACTCTTTGCTCGGGTCTCGCAGTGCGCCCGTTTGGAAGATGCAGATCCACCCTCCTTCTAAATTAAAAAAGAGATTAGTCGAGCTTATGTGAGAAATTTTTGATTTGCTGAGGCTTTTTGAGGCAATGGTAAAGCAAAAAGATCACATACATGTGATCACATACATACATGTATGTGTGGGCGCTAGGTACTGATCTTTCATTGTAATTTATGGGTTTTATATATATTTTTTTTAATGCAATTTCTAACAACTACCAGTGGTGGCAAGGTACTAACAGTTAACTAACTGTTGTGTAAAGTGTTCTGCTGCGTAAAGTGTTTGGTCCTAAAAAGGACATACTACCTCCATATTCGACATAATTCCTATGTCGTATATTCTTTCGGTGAAGCATCAGTATACAAGCGCTTAAAATGGTAATTTCACTGCTATATATTTATCTGGCAATTAAAAGTTTACATTTTTAAATTAAACCTATTCTCTTTTTTTTCCTGTTTGCATTTACTTTTACATTTTATGTAAACAAACCCCAAACAACAAACCAACATATTGTTTTTTTGGTAAAATTCCACTTCTTTGCAAGCGAAATTAATTTTTTATGAGTAACTTTCCCTTAATTATGTTTACGGTGACTTGAATGAACTAACTTGCGTGTTGCCTTTGTGATCGCCCATTCCAGTGGAACCAAACATCCGTTGTCTCTCCCCTGGTTCAGTTTTTTCCCTCCGCGTGACGGAGACAAAATAATTAGTTTAACGACGGTGTAACAACCTTACCAAGCACATCGAACGAACGTCGTTTATCCCCACAGAACACAATCATTGCACACAAAACAAACAAACAAAGAAAATAGAGTTAAATGGATTACCACTAATTAGATTTAAACTGTGCCCAACCAAAAATAAACCGCGAAACTAAACACAACTAAACAAAACGTACGAACACCATTGTAAACTGAACACGGTACACTGTCCTCACTAAAACAATGCACGTTATTTCACCCTGCCATTTTGTCCAGGCCCTCTCTCATTTCAGTTCGAACAGTAAGACTAATTCCACATGCATCACACCCTTCTCTAATCCTGCAATGCACATAATAACACCAGTGCATTACCAACTGCAACTATACCACACATACACACACAGCTTATCTACTTTAGCTAGTCACGTCCTTTAATAAAGGTACACTATATCTAAACAGATGGACACATGAAAGCATTTCACAGCCACACTATGAGATGGCGTTAGTGTCTAGCCGTTCGTCCAATCATCGTCTCGCTTTACGCTTAGCCGCGTCCATACAAACGATGCCTAACGCCGTCTAAGTGAATCACACGTCTGTGCAAACACACGTATATGCAACAAGTACAAACACTGTGCGCTAAAGCAACGAAACTAGTGCAAACAATTCGCAAAAGTGTTAAACGAAGGCTGGATATATGCTTGTTTTTTTGTTATTTTTAGGCAACGCGTGAAGCAAACAGGTGGTTCAGCTGTGTGTGTTTTGTGTGCGAGTGTGTTTCTTTTTTTAGTGGTGTCAAAGATATTGCCGATCGGATTTCAGCTGTTGTCGATATCATATTGGTTTTCGGATTTTGTATAAGAGGTGGATATACAAACATGGTGAAGGCAGCCTCCGATGCATGGCACTTTTGTGAGCCGATCTGCGTGCAACGAAACGTTTCGGCTTGTCGAGTTTGAAATAAGATTTGCATCGGAAGTGTGCGTCTTGGGGTTGTTTTTCTTTCATATTAAGCTTGCACCCTTTCCCATGCTATCACCGGTCTTTCAATGGCAGTTCTTTTCGGACAGATTTGTGTCGGACATTTGAAAAGTCGAGCAGTTGAAAAATTCGATAGATTATCCAATTGCATATTTCACGTGCTAAGCACGACCCATTACTGTTAGTTGTTCTAGAACTAATTATTCATCTTCTGCCATATACTTAAAAATGATCAACATCCCTTTTTCGACTAACCGGATCGCACAATGTTGAAGTTAACAGTCCAATTCAAAAAAATAAATTTGTGAGAACGTAATAAAGTGGCTTCGTTCAATTTGCTACTGATATGTATTTTGTTATCAGGTGAACAGCAATGGACCACAACAAGCACAGTGCTTTTAAATGCAACAACTCAGAAAATTTTTTTTCAAGCTTTCACTCAAACACAGATATAGGGTTACCCAGATATTCTACCATACCTAGCTATGACTAGGCCAAAAACTTGATGCCATTAATTTCGCCGGCAATCGCTGGGGTGCATTAGCTACCTGTTAAAACATAATATACCGAGCTATGGCACAAGGTCAATTATAATAAAGGGACGAATTGTTCCACCTGTGGCTACCGTTTCCTTGGTTTCCAGTGATATAACAACAAACTATGGCCTCATCCCTTGACTGCCGGAGAACCTGTTATTGCGGGCGGAAGGCTTTTTTCAATTTCAATTTCTATTTCTATTTCTTTAATTATGCTCATACAGATCACACAATACATATAAATATATACATGCTAGGACATTGAGCTTCTAACGTATGGGAGTGGAAAATCTGGGTAACCTCATATCTGTGCTATAACTGTTTCCCTTATTAGTGAGGTCAACGACTTCTAGTGTGTTATGACTGTCAGGTAGCTTGTTTAGAATCACGTCGATAAGAAAAAGTATACCATAAGGAGAACTCAAGACTAATGGAAACAATTCAATACAATATGTCCCATATTCTGATCAACAACGTGAAGTTAAAAAAAATTTGAAAAAAAAGAACTGGAGGCTACAACAAGAAAAAAGCAAGAGAAAAAAATCATAGTGCACATAGATTAAATACCAATAATAAGTTTACTAAGTTATAAAAAAAGTTTCTTTCCTTGAACCATGCACATGCGCACATGCAAAGTCCTATTTGCAAGGCCACCAAAGGGTATTAAAAAGGGGGGGCGGGGTTGTTTACCCTCTCACGGCACGCTCGGATGATTAGCCATTCAGGGGTCGACGACGACGACAGATGCCACAGAAATCTGTGCCGTCTGGTTTTTACAACCGAGGGGTTGGCTCGTTTCGCAGTGGTAATGATGGCGTCTCGCTCCCCTAAAACCCTCCTCTTAAGGGTTGCAGGTGATTGCCGACCCTTAGCGCGGGTTTTCTCCCTCGGCTGTGGCTTCGGCGAAATGTTGTGGTTGGAAAAGATTCAAACGCACTCGAGCCGGGGGCTTTTCTGCAGAAAGAAGATGAGGACGGGGCTCTTCAAGTCACAACATTTTGACGACTTCAGTTTTGTTGGGTTTTGAGTAAACGGTTTGGCATGTTGAGAATATGCAAGCTGCCCGGTTTATAAAAAAGGGTTTTAATATAAGCTGCTTTTAAATTTCATTTTACATTCACTGGAGAGGCAAAAGTGTTTGTGCCCCTGAACGCAGCCCGCAGAGCAGAGATGTGACACGGCACCTCCACCGAATTCTACGGGACTCGTTCCCGGCGCCTATCGTATTTACCGCTAATCTGTTGCTAAGATTTCTAGGATATTTTTTATCTCTGTTTGAAGTTAGCAGTTTCGGCATGGGATTTCCTGGAGAAAGATGTTTTTTTTCAGCGAATAAAATATTGCTTGCAGTGAAAGCTTTTCGAAATGTATGTGCAGTAAAATGTTTAAAAGCTCCGTCAAAAAATTCGTTCACACAGTTCCCGTATCGTTTCCAAAAGCGCCCTCATCGCAAATTGTTTACGGCACTTGTTAACAAAAATTAAAATGAAAACGCCGTGACAACAACTGAACATCGACACGTCACTGCTAGAGAGGATCTATTTGGCAGAGAGCGGCCATGTTTGAAACCGTTTTGGACGCCATTAATTGTCCAAATAAAATCAATTCACATATTATGGCGATTCAACAATTTGATGCGATAAAATCATTGCAATAAATTAAGTTTTGCCTTTTTAGCATATATTTTTGCTATATTATTGTGTCCAATTTAACCATTTAGTTGCCCGGTGACAGCCAGATGTTTGGACAAAAAATGGCGTCTATGCAATTCATTGGCCGCTCTCTGCCAAAAAAAGCCTCTCTAGTCACTGTTAAGTCTCGATTTCGGGGAAACAATAAAAAAAAAAAAATGTTTCAAAAGCACCGAAAACATGCGAGTGCGTGGGCCCTTGGCATCAAAGTCCCGGTGAAACGCACAAAGGTTCTGGATAATTACTGCACTCTTGGATCCCACGAATCCACGAGGCTCAGTCTGGCGAAAAAAACCCGCCCGTGCTGCCAATGACAGCTCGGGCTGTGTTCACGTCACGGCCCCGTGGTGTGCTGCCAAAATGGCCGCCGGGAGAGGCAGGCTTTTCCCACTGGAAAAGTGGGAAATTTTCTTTTGAAAAACGCCGGTGAAAGTTTACCGCTAATCGCACTGTCCATCACGAGGCAATGTGTTGATTAATTAAAAAGAGTTTTTGTATTTATTGCGCCGTTTTTTGAAAACTTTCTCTATGTTAAATTAATGATTTTTAAAACTAATATTTCTTATGCGTTTTATGAATTCTTTTATTACTTATCTTTGGCTTTGATCTCGTGAACGAGTGAATTAAAATACAAGTTAAAATTAATATTGCAAAATATATGAGGATGAGGGGTCACAAATAATACTTGATTCATCATGCCATCTTTTTAAAACCATGATTTCAAATCATTGGCATTGTTTCCAAGATATTCGGTAAAATTTATAGGACTGAATGGCAATAGAAAAATCCGGAAGATGTCATATGAATTAACATTTGGACCCCGTTTTGACAGTTGTACATTGTTATCAGATCGACAATCAGAGTGCATTAACAACCTCATCATAAACACTCCATTAAAGACAATTGGACGAGAGCATAAAGAAAAGACTGCTGACTTATTGTGACGTGACAAGGCATCACTGCCAGATTTACTCTTATCTCGTCACGGCCATCACGTCACCCCCGAAGCAATTACGTCACACAAAAACCAGATATACGAGAACGGCCTGCCGGAGACTAAGAAACAAAAGCGGGTTAATTTAATGTCGATGACGTCGTTACTGGCTTCCTCCTCTCGGGTGAAAAGATAAGAGGGCCGTGACCGCCAGAGAGTAGCCAACTCAGCGCATGGACGCCATTTTGTATCTGAGATTAAACGCTTGTATTTGTGGTGAACTTGCTCATAAATTTTGTGCAGTTGAACCGTATTATTAAAACTGTCTGCTAAGATATTAAATGTCTGATATTTCAAATGGTTGCATTACAATCATTTTGAGTGGCTTAGATTTTTTTTTATACTGAAAGTACATCTCCTTTTCACGTCTTATTAAAGCTGGTGGCTATATTCATGGCTATATTTTTATTCAGAAAAAGTAACGAAAATTGCTTAATGTTTAAATATCTTTTTTATACAAAATATAGCTTATTTTCCACATGCATATGGGTCGAAAATGCCCGATATTTTCAAATTTGATTCTGATAATGCACACCCTCTGTCGCCACTCTTTTCCGAATCAGGACTCTCCACCAAGACCGAGTTATTGTGCCGATTGCCTGGCAAGGGTCGTATCCCGTGCGGGGGGGGGGGGGGGCGAGGGGGACAGGTGGTCGACGGGAGGGGTGGGGGGATACACAATGCTCCCCGAGGACCATGTCTAGCTCATGGGAAATCAACAGGCACGACAGGGTTTCTTGCGCGAGGAGGGCAGGGACAGGGGGCGAGTGGGTTGTGGGTGGGGGGGGGGGGATCGGGACTCGCAAGAAAAACATCCGAAAGAAGAGGGTTGCCGACGGGGGTTCGGGGCCAGACGCCGGCGCCATGGAATTGTGAAAATGTCTGGAGACTGAGGCGTTCCGAGTGCGTTTTGACGAGCGAACCGTGCGCTCACGATTTAGTCGCGTTGCTACCGCGAAATTCCGCTCAATGGACTGTCAGTATACGTTTAAACTAGCGAAAATTTGCAGCGGAATTATTTTCTCTTTTCCTTGTACCTATACGAGCCAAAAATGTAAAAGATCAAGAGCCAGACAGACCTTTAAGGCAGGGGGAACTCCTTTGCCTATATGAATTTCTATAAAATATATTTTTTTAGACAAACTATCAGTGACAGCCCAAAACAACGTAACTAGAGTTTATAACAGCCCAACATATCGATAGATTAAGACCAAAATTATACCACACACGGAAAAATTTTGCCCAAGAATACACTCCAAACCCCACGATGTTCCATCTCCTTTTGTTTCATACACATTTGTGCCTATAGGGGTTTGTATTTATATTTTGAAAGAGGCGCCCCTGTATATTATGCTTATTGCGAGTGGCGTCACTCGAATTGTTCCGCATCGGATTTAACATAAACACAATAGCTGCTCGCTTCGTTCTTGCAGGGGAACGCATTATCATAAAGAGGGAAAGTCTTTTTTTTACAGGTGTGCCTGCCTTCGAACTCTGTCTCTTTGAGGGGGACGTTGTCGGCGTTTACATAATGTAATCATTGGTTTCTCTTTCATTTTATTGTTGGCTTGTTACCGCTTTGGGGTATATTAGAATATTATGCTTCATTGCTTATAAAAACTTAGCGTGGACTTCAAAGTAGTAGTTTTGACTGCATTCAGCAATTTTATCCGTTGCTTGTTTCGCTCCCCGCAAAGGAGCGGACACTCGCCGTTGCCTCTGTGCTGGACATCCCGTGACAACCTGTTCAGTAACATGTTAGGCAACCCATGCTACGTAGCTGCACTGTGGGACAGTCCTTTAATTTTTAATAGATCTATAGAAAGAAGTCGATCTCTTTGTATAAATCGTACAAATTCTTCGACTAGGGCTTATTATTATTATTATTATTTTTGGAGTAGAATGCGACAGGCTTTAATAATTCAAGGAAACTGTATGTGAAAAAGCATCTGATATCGCTCCCAAAATGATGGGAAAAATAATACGACTTTCATTGTCCAGTGAAGAGGCTAGCTGGATAAGAAGGAGATGGGGAGAACTCTTTTTAGCTAACCGTAAAAGAAATCTTTAAAATGGCCTATGGTTTAATACCCAAAAATTTGTTAATTAAAGAACCCATGCATTTTAGTTGCCGGTATTTCGATTGTTTCAATAGATACACACAAATTATTATTTGTTTGCATGATTTCATCAGTAAGTCAATTATCGTGCATTTAAATCATGTGTGTTTCAGACCACCATCATATTTATTGACAAACGGCGTCGGACGAATTACCCCTAAGTGGATTACCCCGATTGGCCCCCTCGATTTGTTTATTGCGTTTATTGGCAATTATCATGCAAGCCGATCGCATCACTCGTAATTATCCCATTGGCTGGCGGCGAGCCGACACAATCCGTTGCTGTGCCAACGCGCCAGCTAGCTCGATGGCGATTGGTTGATTTATGGCTGCATTTTTATTTCATTACAAATCATCAAAAAATCACGAGCAATAATTTTAGTTTGCCCCTGAATGCACCCCGCAGTACGTTCGTTTCGAATTTAAAATCGTTAGCTTTGTGTGAAAAACCTTCGATCACTGCTCCGGTACGGGATAGGCAACTAGTATGCCGTGCCAGCTCTCACTGCTCCGGTACGGGATAGGCAACTTGTATGCCGTGCCAGCTCTCACTGCCCCGGTGCGGGATAGGCAACTAGTATGCCGTGCCAGCTCTCACTGCTCCGGTACGGGATAGGCAACTAGAATGCCGTGCCAGCTCTCACTGCTCCGGTACGGGATGGGCAACTAGTATGCCGTGTCAGCTCTCACTGCTCCGGTACGGGATAGGCAACTAGTATGCCGTGTCAGCTCTCACAGCTCCGGTACGGGATAGGCAACTAGCATGCCGTGCCAGCTCTCACTGCTCCGGTACGGGATAGGCAACTAGCATGCCGTGCCAGCTCTCACTGCTCCGGTACGGGATAGGCAACTAGTATGCCGTGTCAGCTCTCACAGCTCCGGTACGGGATAGGCAACTAGTATGCCGTGCCAGCTCTCACTGCTCCGGTACGGGATAGGCAACTAGTATGCCGTGCCAGCTCTCACTGCTCCGGTACGGGTTAGGCAACTAGTATGCCGTGTCAGCTCTCACAGCTCCGGTACGGGATAGGCAACTAGCATGCCGTGCCAGCTCTCACTGCTCCGGTACGGGATAGGCAACTAGCATGCCGTGCCAGCTCTCACTGCTCCGGTACGGGATAGGCAACTAGTATGCCGTGCCAGCTCTCACTGCTCCGGTACGGGATAGGCAACTAGTAGGCCGTGTCAGCTCTCACAGCTCAGGTACGGGATAGGCAACTAGTAGGCCGTGTCAGCTCTCACAGCTCAGGTACGGGATAGGCAACTAGTATGCCGTGTCAGCTCTCACTGCTCCGGTGCGGGACGCGACTTTACAATCGCTACTGAGCTCAGACAATGTTAATTTTCCCGCCTCGCCATTGAGGGTTGCTACCAAATTGGGTTAAAATTGGGTTAGTGGGGAAATCGACTTTATCGCTCAGTATTTCAATGATCAAGTTACCGATTGGCAGCAGAGCAAGGTCAATCAATTTGTCGTGGTTACAGCGCAAAGATGGAAACGTTGTAGGTGCACGTCTCTGCTGCGAATAGTGCTTGTATTTCTTTACCTTATTTAAATGTCAATTGTCGCGAGACAGCAAGTGCTGCGATTTGAGCTGACCGTCGTATTTACTTTCGAATATGGCAATGCTTGTACGAAGCACAAATTTGTGAATTGAAACTTTATCTAGTTGCTTTGTATATTCAGAAAGAACCATTGTTTATTTCAGTGTTTTCAGATAGCAATACGTAACTTAATAATCTTCATTACAGACTTGATCTGACTGAAGATGACAGCTGGCAAGGCCTATACCTATATACTGTATATATTTTACTTTAACATTGCATGGCATGCAGAGGTTGCTGAGCTAGTTGCATGTCCCGGCTAGCAATGACAAATGACACAGATTAATGGTAGGTCTAAGCACCTCTTAGCCTCTTAAGCCTCGTAAGCACTCGTGATTTGAAATGTGCATTCTCCAGGCTTGGCAAAAAGGCAATGGATCCCGAAAAATTCTTCGTGAATTTCGCTGCTGTGATGTATATTACATGTCAATATTTGAAACCTCTCAAAGTAATTCGCCTGACATCTAGTTTTCTATCGAAAAGTAATTGGGAATTCGTATTGGATGACGATGAATGACATGCCGCCAAGCCTAGAAGGACGCTAAGGGTGAACTCGGTGCTGTAAATTTATCTGCAGCAAATACAAACAGGTCTTCTGAGGTCGCTGATAATAGTCAACCTACAACCGAAGTGGTCAGTCTCAATACATGCTGAAGAAAATAAGGGAATGTTAAAATGATCTTTGTTAAGGAGATAGATCAGTTCGCCAGAAAGTGGCTTTTCCTGCCAAAAGTTGACGAGTTTTCCCGGCCACACCGTAAAAGTTATCATTTCAATATTTCAGTATGTTATAGACAAATACCTAAATAAGGACGACCATGGCCCTTTCTTTCGAAAATTTGGCCCTGGAATACTAGAACATACCCCAAAACTCTACATTTTTGACAATTTTTAGAGCCATTGTATACGAAAGTGCAAATAAAATTTGGGGAGAAGGGCCATGGTCGCCCTTATTTACGTCTTTTGTCTACAACATACTGAAATACTAAACTTTTAACTTTAGCGGTGTGGCCGTGAGAAATCGGCAGCTTCTGTTTCGAGAAAAAACCGTTCTAATTGTGCGCTTTTGGCCACCCTGAAAATAATTTTTCGACCAAACGTGAAAAAATGTGTACTGCTTGTAGGTCTACATAATTACAAGTGATGTGTTTCATGCCGATAGGCCGATAGGCGATTTACTGAAACTGTTTTCTGGAGGTGATCTTCTCTCTTAACCGGAAATGCAACACGCATATAGGAATTGTGTTCTACCCGTTTTAAATATAAGTAAATATTTAAAAATAAATGTAAGAAAAAAACTGCAATATTGTGTTAACCGGCAATTTCATCATAGGATTTGAAGGAATTGTGGAATATTTATAGGAATTGTGTTGCAAAATCATATTGGTGTTTGACACGTCTCTACCTGTACCTATTGAATAACAGAAAACAATTAAAATTAAAGAAATGAAAAAACAGCAATATTTGTGTTAACAATCAAATCCGGTGCCACTCCAGCGCCTCCCCGGCACACAACGATCTACTGCGCACGCGCCCGCGTCGAGCGTAGCCGAGGGTAGCGTCGACGTCGTCCCCGTCAGTCGGTCGCGATCCCCCAACGCCGTCGGTCCAGTGTCCCGAGAGTCGTCCCCCACTCGGTTTCGTCGCGCGATCTTCGACTTCGGCGTCGTGTTCTAGCGGACGCTGCGTGTGTTGGTGCTAAGGTGCGATCAAGGATAAACTGCCCGGACGCAGGGCTGAAGTAAGTTTAGGGTGGACGAGCTTTTTGGTGTGTCATTTCATGATTTGATTACAGGAGTTTTTTTGTGTTGAAAATTAATTGTATGTAGTAGAGTAGCATTGCGTTTAAGTATTATTCTTTTATTTTCGAGATTAAATACCATTGTCCGAGATATTTCCTTTTGAACATATCTCACAGCTTGAAATGATGGTCTTGAAATGATGCTGCAAATCTGGCTACAGGAAGGCCGTGAGCGGTGAAATTGGTTGTAAAGGTTTCGGGTTTTTGGGAGGTGTTTTATTCCCTTTCGGACTAAACTGTATGTTTCACTTGAGCAGTTTCAATTTCAAGAAAGTACAAAAATATGTTTTTTATTTTAAATAATATACTATATAAATATAAATGCTGAAATTATAAGATGTTCTGAAGGAAAATTTTCGGTTTATAGAGAGAAAATATTTTTTCCTATTTCTTTTCGGAGCGTTTTTCTTTTAAGATTTCTTAGAATTGGAGCGGAAAACGGGCAATGGTTAAAACTTCACTACAAAGAAAATATAGATGTCTTTGATAGTATTAGCAACGGTAGTCACATTTGATCAATTTTCGTTTTTAAAAGGAACTTTTGTCCCCCCAAAAATGCTCACAGACAATTATAACAATATCATGATGACATATCACTAATGAGGAATTTCAGTGTTAAGAAAATTTTGATGGAGATATTATTCGGAAAGTCTTTTTATATTAAAAAGCCATGTTTTATTTACTCTGAACAAATAAAAATGAAAATGAAATATCTCAAAAGGCTAATCATTTTCAGTCTTTTTCCACCCTCGAATCATGGAATGCGAGTAAAGCTTTTCGACATATACAAGAATTTTACACCAAACACATAATTCGATGTCACATGAAAAATATCCACATTCATAAGCACCTCGCACGAACGTTTGAGTCGACGATCCTCAATGGATCCCATCATCGTCGAGAATTCCAAAAATGCGAAACGGCTTAACCATATCAAAAGACTTGACCGAGAGAGCCTCTTTGCGCCCAAATCCCCGCTTGGCGGGACGACGGGCTATAAATTGCTTAGTCCCAGCTATCTCCTTGCTCGGAAAAATCCGCCCATGCTATTACTCTAAACTTCAAATGGCCAACTTTTAGATTCTTACGTCGACTTTTACCTACGGCGACGTTACGGTCCACTTGGCTTTCTGGGATGGAATTATAATTTAGAACTTTTCGTGTTGCTGATGTTTCTTTTTGCAACACAACAACAAGATACGAAAAAGCAAATGACAGTCAATTAAAGGTAGATTTCAGTACTAAAAACATCCAGTAAAAAATGTGTAAGGATATTTTTTAAATATGGTTTAGTTCATTTGATAGTTTTTATCTTTAATCAGAAATCTTGGGTGTGTAATTCTGAGAAATTTAACAGACTGAACAGAATAATATCATTCCAGCTATCAAAATATCAATTTCTCAAATGATATCCCTTGCTTGGCCCAAATGATTCCATTACCATGCACTAAGATTATTCCCCTCATATCGGAAATTTTGAACATCTTTAACGCTGGCAACAAACCATTTGTGGAGAGAAAATCCGTTCGCTTATTACAATAAAAAATTGACAATCTAGTGCAAAATATCCAATGGTAGATAGCAAATCCATTACGGTAAATAAACAATTTCCTATACAATTGGTGTTAACTTCGTATTTAGCTTTTGTGTTATGTTGTTTTGCAGTTTGTATGTTTTTTTTTTGCTTTGCTGAGTAAAAAAATACGCAAAAATTTGTAATCTGGCTCTACTTCATGAAATTTTAATTTAATACTTTACCTTTGTGAAAAATCTACATTTTTAAAGCACGTCCACATTGGTTAAAGAAAGGTGTTGAAACTTTCACGCATTTATGCATGAAAATTCATGAAAGCCAAGGAAAATCACGTATCCTCCTTCACAGCCGGACACGAGTAACGAACCTGGTACCCCCGCCCACCATAACCCACCATAGCCCACCATAGCCCACCATAGCCCACCATAGCCCACTGTAGCCCCCTAGGCCCACCATAGCCCACCACACTCAGCAGTAACCCAGCAATAACAACAATACAAATCTAACCCCAATGAAGCTGCACACTGCAGTATCCGATTCAACCAACACCATCCATTACTTGACTACCGTAAACCAACCAAAATAAACCAAAGTGCTCCCACATATACATCCCATACTCGCTGCATCGCATCCCCTAAATGCATCCCCTAAATGCATCGACACGGAAACCAACCCAGCGAGACCAGCGCCGTCTCGAAAACTGCACGTTCGCCAACCAACCCAACCCGCCCTAAACCACCGGCGTCTACCCAGCAAAAACTAAAACGCCACCATACCACCACGTTACATCTCGCTAACGACTGGCGACGATAGCGAATGCCGATATCAGATTAACGATACCGCCATTTACCTCTGATCGCTGAGCCAGAATGCCAGATAAGCAATTGGATTCGCTCACTATATATCTATATATATAAGGACGGCGAAAAGGGTTGTTAGCCAGATGTAGTTCGGGAGGATGCCGACGCAAGTTTTGCTGAGAGAAGTTTGGTATAACGGCTTCCGTTCCGAACGGGAATATTTCGTATTGTGTTGATACGGGGGTTCGGATGTATGTACCGTGTTTTGGAAAGTTTTGTCGTTGTGTATTTTAGGTAAATCATCGACGGAAGTGTCCTGAGATTCAACTATGCTGTATTGCTTGGCTCAACGGCATTGTTGTGTATAGGTGGATGGCGTGGGTTAATCCTTGGTGGATTTGGTGGGAGGGGTGTTTGATTTGGCTTGACTGTTGAACAAGATTGATAAAGACAGCTTTATTCAGGCAATTCTCTTAGTATTCACATTGCTGAATAGTTGGACTTTAAAGAGGCACTACATTTTCAGCCAATGGTGTGGTGCTGCAAATAAAGGTGGGTATACGCAAATTTTTCGTCGCCCAGTGGGGGGTAGGGGGGGAAGGCAGTAAACATGGAACAGAATTCTTCTTTCCACATTTTCGTCATTACCAACACACACTATTTTCATATATCAATCATTGTTGTTTGGCACTGACGCCTATTTTCGCTTGGGTTTCACTAAAACACGTCAACATAATATCTCGATTTGCGCCTCAAAGGTAAATGGATAAATGGGTAGTGGGTAAATGGGTGGGTGGGTGGTTTATCGGTCAGGTGACTTGAATGGGTATATAAAGTGTAAAACATAGAACAAGTATGGAAAACTCGCAAAAGTTTGACATTTAATAGCTAAAACTTCGCATAGGTGCAAACCAACGTATTTCTTTAAAATAATGGACGAGTATTCGCTAATTTCGAAAATAAAATGTGAGTAGGTATGCCGTATACTCCGTATACATGCGTATACTCTGGACTACACCACTGACTAAAACAGTGTACACTGATCAGCATTAGCCGTTTCCTTTTCGATTTGCGATCACTCTGGTTCATAGGTCACTTAACGCTCCTTGTGTCTTATAATTTGTCCACTTATGACGTCACTGGTTCGTCCCGTTAATGATCTTTTATCCGTGTGTTCGAAGTGTAATCCAGTTGTGATGTCATGCGCACCGGACCCAGTCTAGATAACAGTCTATAAGCTTGCCTGATGTCTTTTGCACAGAACATTCATTGACGCTTTCCCTCTACACGTACATAGCATGGATCAGTAAAGGAATCCCACTTTTCGAGTTATACCGTCCTTTGGGATGGACGATAAGCCCGTTATCCCCAATTATTGCCTTTCGAGAGTAAGTTAAATCCACTGAAGCCGTAACCGGAATCCCGCTTCCCGTCTGGGCTAGGTCATGGATTGATTTCAATACAGATCATCAACTTTACTACTATTTACTGATACCATACTAACGGGCCAATTATTTTTTGTTAAATCAACTTTTTAATCACATTACATTCACAATTCAAAATATACGATTTTTTTGCACTTCTTTTACTTCCTTTCGAAATCTTCCGATATTTTCCATTTATTCCTCGATTGTGATTGGTGTAACGGTCTAGCCAAGGCCAAACAGTTTAAATCTCGCCACAGAGTCATAAAATTTTCCATCTTCTACAACAAATGAAATTTTACTGAGGCTAATACCAATTTTGCACACTGATTTTCCCTGCATCGAAACAAATTTAATATCGCGAACGAAGCACGGGAAATCATAATACACCGCCTTGTAAAACGGCAATGCAATTTCATACACGGGCCCGAGCGCGAGTGATCCAATATGCGCGTTTTGCGGTGCACGAAACGGGGTTCGTTTGTTTCTACAAAAAGGGGATTTTCATTCGGCGTACGCCGCTACGTCACGATTCGACGCGAAATAAAAGACGGCGCGCGGTAAGTTGCAACACGTGCGCGGCAATGGGGCCGTGCCCGCGTGCCACACGTCGAAATGACGTCACACTTGTCTGGGAAGGTCACGACGTGCTGTTTTTTATTTTAATTTTTTTCTTTGGACCCTTTGCAGGGTATAACAGGAAAGAAGTCTTATAATATGTTAAAAAATCTATTAATAAGATCAAGGAAACGGTCGAAATTTTCCAAGCTGCTCTTAATTTCTCCAGTGAGTGATAAATAGTGCAAATCTGGGATAGTTTTCAGGAGAAAGGAATTTTGATATGCGTTTGTCTTGACCGCTTTTGGGTGTATTTTTAAAATGTTTTCACTGTACTTACTGATGTCTTACTAACGGGCCCATTATAAAACAAATCAACCGTTCATTGGCGAGTAAGACTAGGTCTTGGTCTTGGTCTTGATCTTGGTCTTCGTCTTGGTCTAGGTCTAGGTCTTGGTTTTGGTGTTGGATCTTGGACAATACTTCTTTATTTCAGGAAAAGGAAAATCAAAAACTTACTTCAACAAATGTCTTCTCATTTCTTTCTAGACCTATAGAAATGAACTAGACAACACTCTACAATTCCAGAGTCAATAATTTATTTATGGGTAAAAAAATGCCATGCTTTTCTTTTGAGAATGTATATATGCACTTGTCATAAATAATTAATTAAGTCTGGAACAGTCGGCATTGAATCTAGATGGTTCATCTCTCGATTGCCAGTTCTTGTCGCTACAATCACTTGGTGACAATGCAAAGCTTGTGCTTGGAAAAGCATGACCATGCCAGCTTTGTGCCATGACCTCGATCTGGCAGCTCTGACAGATCTCTGCTTTAAACGTTTACCATACGAAATAAAAATGAAATGCTGTCGTGTTGCACAAAACGCAATGGTTGAACTGATATATAATTTATTTTGAATTTAAACTGGTAATTTAAGAGTGAAGAGTTTTCATTGACAATGGCTCTGAAAGATAACGTTTTCTATGAAATGATTGACATTTTGTGTGGATTTTGTACATCTACTAACAATAATACTGGAGCTTGTAAAAAGAACCTATGCCCATGTAAATGGGTAAACACAAATCCATTTATAAACATCATTCTAGCAGAAACAGCAATGTTTGATTTTGATATCACTTTTATATGAAATGCATTTGTAAACTCCAAATGCAAATGAAGTTATAATAAGATGGTACACTCGCAGCTTTATACAACGATAGAACTGTTTTGAACTAATGGCTTGGTTTGGTATATACATACGAAGAGTCATTTTTCGGTCATACCCACCCTGTACAATACAAACTGAATTGCATTGCAAATAAAAGTAATCCCTGCGTATGCCTGGAGCATTGTGACATAATACGAAACAGCAGTTGTAGGTATAATCACAGACATATGGTTACCCAGACATTCTACCATACCTAGCTATGGCTACGGCAAACATTTAATGATAGTAGTTTGGCCGGCAATCACTGGGGTGCGTTGGCAACCTGTTTTGAAATCATCTACCAGGCCATGCCACAAGATCAATTATAGTCAAGGGACCCAATGTTCCTCAGGTGGCGACAGCTATGGCTTCATCTACTAGGCCATGGCACAAAGTCAATGTAATTAAAGGGCGCAATGTTCCACATGTTAGTACAGTAACCTTGGTTACAAGTGATTTAACAACAAACAGTGGCTTCATCCCTTGGCTGCCGGCGAAACTATTATTGCGGGCTTATGGCTTTCGCGTAGCTCCATTAGTATGGGAGTGGAATATCTGGGTAACCTTATATCTGTGGTATAATCTGAATCGAAACATGATAACACGGCCTGCACGATCGCTGCCTTCAGCGCGATCTACCGACGAACCTCGGAGTCAAAGGTCAAGTCGCGAATTATCGCAGAAAATATTCCAACCACGAGAAGATTTCCACCCAATCCATCGGCTGCCGTCACCTAGGAATCTCAACGAAATCCTGCTTAAACTTCAAGGCGAAAGCACTCCCTCAATTTTAGTAATATATTTGCGAGGAAAATACTTACGCTAATATTTGAACGTGCCAGGGAGCCAGATTCGAGTTATATTTCCACTGAGTGTGTTATTACAGCCAAAAAAAAACTCTCTCCGCACAAGCTCCCTAATAACTTATGCACCACGAAAATGTGGTGGTAAAAAAGAACCCGTCCATGCGCCAAATTCACTCTACGTTTTCTTTGAAAGAAAAATAAAAAGAATTTCAGTATACTTGCTGGCACGCATTTTTACAAAAAAAAAAAAACCTTCATCCACCAGGAATATTAATGAAAACCCCGGCCCGCAAGACGACCCTGTCTCCCAATTCACTCCTCTCTCTCTCTCTCTCTCTCTCTCTCTCTCTCTCTCTCTCTCTCTCTCTCTCTCTCTCTCTCTCTCTCTCTCTCTCTCTCTCTCTCTCTCTCTCTCTCTCTCTCTCTCTCTCTCTCTCTCTCTCTCTCTCTCTCTCTCTCTCTCTCTCTCTCTCTCTCTCTCTCTTTCTGCACCCACGGCCCAGCGGAATTAGCACAACACAAAGAATTACCGCACTCCAGCGGTCTTGGTGCCCTTGGCTGCCTTTGAACACTGCCAGTGTTTTGTTTCGCAATCTGACAGCCAGCCACGAATACGTCGTCTTAAAGTCGCGAAGGAGGGATGGCGGGGATTTCAAAGAAAATTACGAGTGTTTATTTAAGGGAGCTGATTAGTAAAGGGGCAAAGAGATTAATTCATTGTTTCCTGCTTTGCTAATTCGACTGTAATATTGTTAATTAGCAATTCTCACATCAGTCACAATAGACAACCACAGTACCAGAGGCAATCACGTATGTACGCAAATAAATTCAATGCTTTTCTTATGGAAGTAATTTTTCCACAAACGAGATAGACTCTGGTACTGTAGTTTTCTCTTTGATGGGACTTGAAGTTTACGAAAAGTGGGTGTAGACTGTCGATCTGCACATTAAAGGTGCAGCACACTGCTAACCATAATATTGCTTTATTTTACGGTAATTTTCTATCTGATAATTATAAATAACACTGTGCAGAAACACCGATCAAAATATGTCGCTTTGAAAAACGATTTGTTCAGAGAGGTGCTGATTCTAGAATCGTATAGAAGAATATATTGTTTATTTTATTATAGGTAGGGATTTCAACAGAGCACCTGCAACAGCAGCCTTCTTTAAACCCACTGGTGGACAACCACAATGTTCATTCCCATTTAAAAACAAATGCAATTATATGCTGTCTACCAGTGAGATAACATGTATTGCAGGAGCTCTATTGGAGATACGTGTATTAACCACGGTAAAGAACAGTGGTTGATGGCTTCAGGTTCGGTCAGCTAAAAAGTTCAATTTTGTGGCAGCAAAAAGTTGATATGTAGGTAGCTTTATAGGTATATGTGTAGGAAATATAGGTTGGCTTGTTCAAGTAACTGTTAAAAATGTCCAGCATTTCAATAAGAAAAAAACTAGGCATTTCACTAAAAGCGTCTTAAGTTAAGTGAAACGCTTTTTTTTCACTCTGCAAAAATGCAAAAAGTAGGCAAAAAAAGTAATTTTTCTTTATAAAAACAGACGGAGCTCTTTCATACTTATCCATTACCACTGTCATTCGACGTAAACACCGACATACGTTCATGAAGAGACTCTACAAAATTAACTAACACTAACAGTATATCAAAATTTATCACAAAATAACACAAATAAAATGGATTTTCTCCATTACTTATACCAACGTCACATTATTAGAAACTATTAGTACCTATTATTTTGTTAATATAAAGTCATTTTGCACCAATGAAATGCGTCTGCATTGTTACGTCAAATGAGTAGGCAAGTCAAGAAAGTGCGTATATCAAGACAATCGTGATTTCGATCACGCATTGCGTGCTAAAGGTGCGTTGCTACTGGCTATCGACGGATTCAGAGTGGAATTCATATTTTGGGTAGCTCTGTTGACGGATGCTAGATTTTAATCACTTGTGTTCAGATTATGCAGTGTCGTTTGTATAGTTTCCGAATTGAGACGTTTCATAACAAAAACGCGTTTGGGTTGACTTCGGCAGATCCAAGGGGCGTTTACCAGATCGAAAATAAACTCATAAATGTGCACAACTGTTTTAATTAATTTGTCCTTCCACAACCACAGATATAAGGTAACCCAGATGTTCCACTCGCATACTAAAGCAGGTACGCGAACGCCCTCCGCCCGCAATGATGATAGTTTCGCTTGTTGTCAAGGGATGGAGCCACTGGTTGTTGTTAATTCACCTGTAACCAGGTAACTGTAACCACCTGTAGAACATTGGATCCCTGGATTATATTGACCTTGCGCCATTGCCTGGTAAATAAAGCCAAATTTGTAACCACCTGAGGAACATTGGGTCCCTTGATTATAATTGACCTCTTGCCATGGGCCTAGTAGATCATTTTAAAACAAGTTGCCAACGCCTCCCAGCGATTGTCGGCGAAACCATTATCATCAAATCTTTGCCATAGCCGTAGCTAGGTATAGTAGAACGTCTGGGAAATCTTTTGTCTGTGCTAAAACGAAAATCTATTTTCTTTTCTTGTCGCTATAGTTTCTCGTTTCGTGCTCCGATAGTTCGTAAACCAATTATTGTTCAGCGCTTTTGAATTGCCCGATGAGTACGTGCGAATGAATAGAAAAGTGGACCAAGCTAAGAAAATGTTCATTGCTGATCATGATTTGAACATTTTATAGGGATACAATCAATAAATGCCTAGACATAGACCATGACCCACAAGTCAAATTAAAAATACAGAATTCAATCGCATAATGTTGATAAAAACTCTTCAAACTTTGCGTAGAGGTGTCAACTAATAACCGCATTAACCCGAGCACGTTTGATGGAATCAAGAAGGCGCATGTTGATGACGCTAAGTCGCGCTACGCATTTGTTTTCGAGTTCTGGGTTTATATATTCATACGAAGCAATTAATTATTAATTAATTACTAATTCATTTCACGAGCTTCTTAGAAAGAACTCCATTAGTTTTTTTTTGCATTAAGGTCAAGATGAGCAAAAGCAGAGAGTGAGTGTTGGTATAGTTTGGGTGTGGTGAGGGGGGAGACTCAGTTAATTAAGTCATCCTCTCTATCCGAAGATGTATATATTCTACGTCAAGTTCATTAAGTATGAAGGAAGCCTCCACTCTACCCTGTATACAACGACCTCCCTTACAGCCTTTCTAGGCAAATTAATTAATGAAAATAATCAGGAGACGAACAAGAAGATGCGGGAGTGCGCGCGCGCTGGCGCTCTTCTGTTTATTCGTGCACCTCACATTCGGGGATTTCAGTCACTTGCTGGCAAAGTGGCTCTCCGCACTGTGTACCCTTCCGCTTTCATTTAGTATCTTTGCTTTCGGCTTTGATGGAAAAATGCTAGGCGCACTAAAAGCTGAACTCCGGGCACGACGATGCTGTAATGTCTAGTGTGTTTTTGTTGTAAACGACATTATCGACTGAAGAATTCGCGTAGCTGTGTCCGTTTGGTTTTAGTTAGGCTGGAATTGAACAGCATAAAAAACATGCTTTAAAGAAGAATGGGTTTTTCACAGAGTTTTAATCTAAATAACTTTTAAATAAGGCATGAATTTTACAAAGTAAAACTATGTTTAACTGGACTTTGAATGCTAAGTAATTATATTGTTGATTTCCCGACGTTTCGTAAAATAAACAATTACTTTATCAACTTACTTACTTCACTTTCATACTTCCATACTTCAACTTACTTCACTTTCCATTCAAAACCCTCTTTGAATCAGATTTTTTAACGTTTAAACGTTTAAACCTTAAAGGAAACACTCGTTCGTATGCAGTTACAGGTAAAACGAGGGCATTGGTAACTTATTTATGAGCGCAGTAGCGAGTGAAGCTAGGGAAACTGAATCGTTAACTTCACTTGCCCTCTTACAAACAGTATCCTGTTTTTGTTGTCTTTTGTTTTTTGTTTGTGTGTGCTGGCCAAACCTCTGCTCCGATTTTTAATCATTCACAGAGGTACCTATAACTTCACTGGTACAGTTTGGTTTTTATGGAGCACCTGCAACTGCAGCTTTCTTTAAACTCACTGGTGGACAACCTCAACGTTAATTCCCAATTAAAAACAACAGCCAATATGTTCTCCACTATGTGAGATAACATGTTTTGCAGGTGCTCTATACTAATCACAATTATTGAATATTCACCCAGCATAAAGTGAAAATTTTTTATAAATTTAACGACTCTTTATATAAAGTTAAATCAAGTAGAGCTTTTGAAATAAAGTAAACACATCAGGTCCTGAACAGCTACGCCAATCTTCAACAAATCACAAATTGCGTTCGCGAAGCTAGATAGTTTATTTATTTCACCAATAGAAGAGAGAACGAGCTAAATACTAGAGTTTGACAGCCCAGCATCGAACAGCTGACAAACAGCACTTCGTGTCGATCACGGCCCATCAAAAGCACCCCTCCCCCCCCCCCTTCCCCACAGCCATCTGGTTCAATCACCCGTCATCTCGATAACCCAGATAATATCTGCCCTGTCGAACGATCCAGATGACAGGTCCACCGCGAACCCCCGAAGGCACAGATTATGCGCAGAGAGGCTTTATTTGTCAGAGACCGGCCAATGAATCTCATGGACGCCATTTTTTGTCCAAGCTCCTGGCTGTCACCGGGAAACGCAAGGCTAAATTGGACTAAATATAAGCTAAATTGGGCTAAATGTAGGCTAAAAAGGTAAAATTAAAGTTATCTCTGATTTTCTTGCGTCAGATTTTTTAATTGTCATCACAGATAATATAAGGTTACCCAGAATATATTCTACTATACCTAGCTATGTCTACGGCAAAAATTTGATGCTTGTAACTTCGATCAACCAGGCCATGGCACAAGGTCAATTATAATCAAGGGACCCAATGTTCCACAGGTGGTTAAAGTTACCTTGGTTATAGGTGATATAACAACAAATGGTGGCTCCATCCCTTAACAGCCGGCAAAACTATTATTGCGGGCGGAGGGCTTTCACGTAGCCTCTTTAGTATGGTAGTGGAAAATCTGGGTAACCTTTTATATGTGTCGACATTACATTTGAATTAATTTCATTTGGACAATTAATGGCGTCCCAAACGGGTTTTTAGCGTGGCCACTCTCTGCCAAATAAAGACTCTCTACGTAGGCGTTACAACGGTGGGACGGCGAGAATCCCAGCTCGTCTCGCGCCGGGGAAAACGACCCCACTTGTTGAGCGTGCATGAACAAGAGAGCGCGGTCAGTTTTGCACAAGTGGCGAAGGCACGGTCACCCTTATCTCCGCGATTCGCAAAACAGTCGGAGGGAAATTGGACGGACTGCCATATGTCTTGCGTTTGGAGCGGCGAGCAAAAAAGAAACGAAAACGGTCGCGAAGAATTTTATCCCGTCCTTTTCGTGGTTTTGTTGCGGGGAAAAAGGAGAGAAAAGAGATACCATTTTTTGGCGAGATGTGTGAAATAGCGTGGCGAAAGACGGAGGCGGAAATTTTGCACGCTTTTTCACTGTACCACAGTTTTACTCTTGTCCGTGATGTAATTGGCGTAAGTATTCTATATTGTTGTAGGGTGATAAATTGTTACAAAAAATTATGGATGTAATGCAATTAAGTTGAATTGACGCCATTAATAAAACTACGTACACTGGATATTTACTGTTAAACAAATTGTGCTGCAGCAACAAAGAAGGAGATTGGATTTTACATCTTGCTACGAGTTACCCACTGCCGCTAGACACGATCTAATAGTCTCAAAACTCCCCATAGAGTTTTTTGTCCGGCTCAAGATACGGCTTGTGACTTTTAAACTCTTGGCTCGTGTCTAGCAGCAATGGATTCTCTAGGAAGATTTAAATCCACCATCATTCTTGACGTGAAATGGAGTTTAGGGTTGTCCACCTATAGTTATGATATATCAATGAACTGGGGTCAACTTACAAAATATATTTCCAAAATAAGTGTATCTGGAAGTTGTTCACTAAAAATCATTGAGAACAAATTTACAGAAAAAACTACCATTACCATGCAATTAATACATTATTTTCTACGTATAAAATGATTGTAAAATAATTTTATTAATTAATAAAACAGAAAATGAAAGTCTTTGACGAAGAAGCATTAAAACATCGTTCGCCGTAGCTGGGTTTTACATGAGTTCACGAAAATGCGAACAAAAACTATTAACTCCAAATATGTATCTTGCTTAATTGCGCTTCTGATAACAAAACCAAGTCTGAAGCCAGCGCGCAAAGTTCAAACGGAGTTTCTTGTCTTGTCAATTTTCCCGCAAAGTGAGAGAGAGGGATAGAGAGAGAGAGAGAGAGAGGTTTATAAAGAGAAAGCGAGCCAGCTTTTGCTGCAAGCAGTCTTAAAAGCACGGCCTCTTTGTGATGGGAAAATCAAACCCATAGTAGTTTGTTTCCACTCCCATCGAGACCTTCATGTCTGCTGCATTTTCCCCGGCTTCCTGGAAAAACCAGCAGCAGCTGCCTTGCACAGATCGTCTTTTCAGTTTGCATCTTGCGGCAAATTGAAAAGAGATTAAATCTGCGCTGTGCACGGAATCTAGGTGGCCCTGTGCGGATTTGCAGGTTGTAAGTGGCTGTGCCAGAGCGGCAAAAATGATGTCGAATTCGGATTTATATATTGGAAAACTTTCCGTCGTTTCGATTGGTCGATGGTGATGTGCCTTGCTTGTCGATTGGCGGATGGAAATTCGCTGAATCGTTTAATGTATCGAACTCAAGAGTTATAACAGGAACACTTTGACTGAAACTGACAAAAATCGTTATATTTTTATTATTTCGAAGCACATGTTAAAAATATTAAAGCATATAACTTAAAGTAACATAATAAAATACAATTATAAAATACAACAATTATCCAAATAAAAATCATGGTTCAAATTAATTTAATTAAAATCCGTCTCAAGAGTTTCATTTAGTAGACACAGCGTTCCTATACTTCTTGGCTAAATTGCCAACTCATAAGTTGAAGCAGTAGTTAAAATAAATCCACCGACTCATAACTTTGGAATGTAACAATTTTCACTCAAATACTCAGCTGTCATTTATCTTCGTATTTCCAAAACCAGAGCCATCCTGATACGAATAGTTCTATTTTTATTTGTATACATTTTGCACTGGAAATCATCAAATAAATAATGCTCTATAATAACTAGAAAATACTGGGGCCAACATATAAATTACACAGGATAAGACATAAGTATACCGCGACTTCGGTACGAATTTTCAGATACAACAATAAGAAAATTCAGAAAAGATAGGCCTCTAAACTCACCTAGCTTTTCAGTGATCAAATATATAATTAGCCATTCCTAAAGTGAGTGCCATAAAAACGAATAATTATTTCAAAGACTCTGACCACCTCTTTACAATACATAGTCCCCCCCATCTAAGAGGCCCTTAGTTATCCCGGAAACGACCGCCAGGGGCGCCGTGAGCTTCGCGTCCGACAGATAGAACGCGTCCGCCTAGGTGCATGTCAGGTGGCGATCTCTAGCGGTCGGCCCCGGCAGTTATCACTGGTAATCTCCGACTCGCGTGCAAAGAGTGCTAAACGCCCCCACCCCCCTCGCCGCCACCCCTACCGGTAGACGCACAACTGTGACTGCGTCGAACTTGGTGCTGGTTTATCGGTCGGATGCCTAGACCTAGTAGTTTCGCTCGCTGTCAAAAAGTGGACACTCGCCGTCGCCTCTGTGCTGGACATTCCGTGAGAGGGTGCTTGTTTCGCTCCCCGCAAAGGAGCGGACACTCGCCGTCGCCTCTGTGCTGGACTTTCCGTGACAGGGTGCTAGTTTCGCTCCCCGCAAAGGAGCGGACACTCGCCGTCGCCTCTGTGCTGGACATTCCGTGACAGGGTGCTTGTTTCGCTCCCCGCAAAGAAGCGGACACTCGCCGTCGCCTCTGTGCTGGATATTCCGTGACAGGGTGCTTGTTTCGCTCCCCGCAAAGGGGCGGACACTCGCCGTCGCCTCTGTGCTAGACATTCCGTGACAGGGTGCTTGTTTCGCTCCCCGCAAAGGGGCGGACACTCGCCGTCGCCTCTGTGCTGGATATTCCGTATTAAAGGGTAATTTTGTGTATAAACGAACACTGTTTTCTGCAGCACAAGAATAAACCGTTTCAGCAAGCCTCCAAATTTGAAGGAAAATCTAACAGTGCACTCATTAGATTTCGAATAATATATACATTTATAATTATCATAACTTAAGCACTGTTAAACGGGATTTTGTATGCTGAATGAGGTTTAACGGATTCCCGACGTTTCTTAACATACAATAAGTTTTGCAGTGTTTAGGTTTTCTCTGGAAGGAAGCTTTAACCAGCAAGGGAATGGGTGTAAAGAAAGCGAAGCCGTAAAATCTTCTGTACCGTGCAGGGAGTTCTCAAGAGCGAAAATAAAGAAGTGTTTTTTAACACGGGCATCCCAAAAATTAATCAAAAACACATGATAACACACATTGTTTCTACACGAAGTGAAAAACCACCGGCAATCTAGGACTCCCATTCTTACACCCAACAAGACAAGGCCGTGGTTTATCGGTATCAAGTAGACAGTGGCGGGCCAGCAACGGTCACGTGGGGGATTTATAGAAAAGAATATCGCGACACACGCGGCCCTGTTGTGTACGCGGGCACGAAAGTCCGACGGGGCCGTGATTTACAAGCGGCGCAGAGATTAGCCACGGAGCCGTGACCGCAAGATAGCGAAGGTGTGCAGTGAAAGACGGACACCGGTGGCGATATCTGGTGGGCGATTGCCGCGATTTAGGGGCTGGTTCGCGCGCCATGTAAAGTGTTTTGAGGGGATGGGGATGGTTGGAGTTTATCTTGACGATGGCTTCGCGACTAGCAAGCGCTGACGATTTAGGGGTTTGTGCTATGGTTGCATTTTTCTTGTTTTTGAGGTGATACTTTTGTTTCCGTTCAGTATGAGACAGAACATGGCCGCTGGTGTTCCAAATATCTCCATCGTTATCTCTGAGATGTGCTTTTCCAAAGCCCTCTAGTTTACCATGCAATAAATTAAGTTCGGTGGAGAACTAAGAATGACTGCTCATGCTTGGCATACCTGGCGCCATGCAAGGCAGCCCTGATAAACTAGTGTTCTTTGTAGCTACTGATATATTTCGCCCATTTTTAAAATACCAACAAAATCGTCTATGCATCAATTCTAAGTTGCCTATTTGGGTGAAGCCAAATCGTCGTATGAAATCTACGACAGTCACACACATTTCCAGGAAATCCCTCGAAATATTTATATCTAAAGCTGGGTTTACAGCTGGCAATGTCAGTGACACGATGACACCAACGTTGGCTCTGCCACCAATCAGAGACTCGATGGCAGAGTCGCGAACATAACTCAGGCACATCGAGAGTCTCTGATTGGTGGCTGAGCCAATGTTGATGACTTCGTGTCTTTGACCTTTCCATCTGTAAACTCAATCGAGCTATCTTAAACACGCAGGAAATAGTAATTTTGTGAAAGACAGTGGTAGGAAATTCAGACATGTTTTTCAAGAATTCATATTGGCCAATTTCTTACACCAGACGATATCCCCCACCCATCTTGTCCACTCTCACCCGTTCGCAGCCCTCAACGCACCCTCTAAACGCACGGCCATGCGTGCGCGCGCCAAGTTCGCGTGGACACCGCCAGGGTGTCGCGTGATGTTGCGTACACGCCGCACGCAACGTGCGTAATTAATTTCGGATATTTCTCGAGTGCGTTTCGCTGATATCACGCACACGGTGGTGGCACGGTGGGGGGCGGGGGCGGGGGGGGGGGCAATCAAATTGAAGTGGGCCCGACTCCCTTCGCCTAGGGGAATGAAACGCACACACGAGGGAAAGAGAGAGAAAGTGAGTTCTTGCAATTTGAGATGGAAAACACGGGCGGACGTTTTATGGGGTGTTTCGGAATTTGTAAGAATTGAATTATGGATCGGAAGTTTTTCGTATTTTTTTCTTTATTGGCTCTGATGAATTAGTATTCGTCAGAGTAATTGGTAGTTGTATTTATGGCGCTCTCAAAAAAGATTGGGTCTTCTTTTATGGTTCGGCTATAAAATTTAAATCTTATATAGCACTGTATAGGTACCCTACTTATTTTTCGATAGAAAATAAAAATAAAAGTGAGTTTTTATTGTTTTTTATTTAAAATTATAATTTGGTGCGCGACAGATCTTTTACGATGGCATAAAACTCGTTTCTTTATCACAGGGGAGTTTTCTTAGGAAAAACGAATATTATAGGTGTACACGTGAAAATTAAGGAATTTGTAATTTTAATAGCCATGGCCCATTTAGCCAGGTAAATTTGGTCGGTATACTCATGACCCCGCAAGTTAAGCAACACACCGCTAGTCAAAACTGTTTAAATGGTGACCGCGCAAGTTTAAGTAACACTACCCTGAATTAGTGACTGCTGGGTGCGGTTACTTTTAGTACAATTTAAACTGTTTAAAATTTATATTTGAAATATAGAAAATGCTACCCATGGGACAGAGTGGACTGAACGATCAGTATTTCAACCCCCACCCCCTTCTGCCCCCACAACTTGGAGTGGCCCCCGATGGAGGGCACCAAAAAAATAATAAAGTCTCACTCTATGCTCACCTTCTTGACAAATTTCCGGAACCCTTCCAATCGTTTGCTAGCCAGTGCTTGAACCTTTAATCCTCGCCGTTGCCAGGCCGGCCCATGCAAAGAATCACGCAAATTTGCCTGATCTAGGTAAGTGCGTTCTTACAACCAGGCGCATAAGTTCATGAACACATTTCACTCCTATCTCCCAAATCAGCAGACCGCAGGAAAATTAAAAAATACTTTAAAAAAACGCAGGTTACAAAGAGAAGTGAAGTCATAAAATGAACTCATAGATATGAAACTGATACTATTGATATCTGGCACGTTTTTCGAGGCAACACACACAACAAATGCTGTTATCAACGCCTATGCTTTGGATTGTCCGAGAACTGTTATTTTCTTTTAGTTTCAAAATAGTTTAAATCTTGTATCAAAAATTGGACAATTTTCTTGGATATGTGAGTCCGTAAACAATTATCACAATTTTTTTAGGAGCGAGACAATAATTGCGTCTACTAAACTATCGCACAGATCAACTCGCCATTTAGCCAAAAAAGGCAATTGATTTTCACAACACTTAAGTTCCTTACCTTACATGCAATCGTATATGCGAACAATTGATTGCTTCAGAAAATAATCGTGAAAGGAAACAAGACTAAAATGTTTAAGAAGGAGAAACTATTTTCAAATGGAAGTGTAAAAGATTGTTGATAATAAAAAAAAAAAAAAAATTATTACTAACAAGATAATCAGCAAAACACTCGGAATATTTATGCATGACGCCCCCCACCAAAAACACCATTCATTACGACTTCCGACACTTAGCCGCCAAGCCCAATTGACCCACAATTCGCGCAGCCAGTCCCACTAATCGCCTCCCTCAATTACAGACCGCCATGGGGTCGCCGTCGTCGTCATCGCCGTCACCGGATGGCGTCACCTCTCGTATTACCCTGAGAGCGACCAGCGCGAAACAATTGCCGGCGCCGCGAAGAGTTAACCGGGCGCGTCAAGTGGTTCGTTAAGTGCGCGGTTGTCATGCCAACGGCAGTGTCAGTTGTCAGCGACTTCCGAGCGCCAGTGTCTCTACGGCGAGCCTGACGGACCGTTGTCGAGGTTACCGAAGTGTGTTTGGGAGGCGAGCAACGTAGAAATCTTTGGATGAAGGGGAAGAAACAAACGTGACTTTTGGACTTTTGTAAGGTGGTTATTTTGTTAAGGATTTTTGAGGGAATTTACGAACTAGAAACTGAAAGATTGTGATACAAAAACCGTGTTAATAGATTAAAGTTATAAACGAAACCAGTTGTAGGTCTTCATTCCCGAACAGACACACCGCCTAAAGGATTTGACTTGTAGCCTCGTCTACGGACTGTTCACGGAGCCTTCGCCGAACAAGTGGTTGTGTTTGTGTGTGCGTTTTTGCCTTTTCCGGGTCTCGAAGCGTGAACTCAAGATGAGCGACGACTTCCTCGTGAACGCTTTGCTGGCGATCCACCTGATGCTGACCACGCTGATGCCGCAAGGTGAGTGTCACCTGTCGCCGCCAGAGCGCACTGCCCCCAATCACTCCAATATCATAATATTGTGTCCCATTTGCCTATTTATAATACTATCTATAAATAAACGCTGCCAAAGTGTTTGCGTTGAAGATGAGCGATAGCTGTTTGTAGCTGATAAAATGAATGCAAAACGTTGTAAGCAGTCGATGTGTTAATTGGTATTTTCAAGTTTGGACACACACAAAGTCACAATAAATGTTTGAGAGAATTTGGAAAAAAATACGCGCTTTTAGATAAATTTCCTTATTTTTCCAAATTTTCCAAATTTCGAATATTGCTATTTTTTCTGATTTTAAGGGGAGGGGTATGGAGGATTTTCTTGAAAAAACGCCGGGGTCTAGGTTGAGAACAAGAGTAGACACAATTTTATCGCAATCGAAGCATGCGTTTGATCTGTAGAGCGCGCGCGCAAACACACATACACATACAAACAAACAAAAAACACACACCATTTTTTAACCAGTAGTGTAATTGAAGATTTCGCTTCGCTACTACGCTCATCAATTAAGCAACTCCATATAGTTCTTATTAACCATACGACGATTTTTCAAATGTCTTGTCCCCTCGTGGTTTTAGTCGTTTGGTGTACCAACCATATAACCCGAAAATAAAATATTAAGTTCTTAAGTCGAAGTCAGCATAATATGTGAGCAGAATTCCCATTACATTTATGCATTCTACAACTGAGCTCCGCTTGCTCAACTCTTGTTAAATGAGGTGGCCACAACTAGGCCTGAAAATAATGTACTTCGTTATAGTGTTACCATCTGTGAACTGTGTTCCGTTTGTTTTGAACAAGGAATCACCATGGTGACAACCAATCATAATATGCATTGGTTGTGCTGTTGTACTCGTAGAGGATGTAAAGAATGTCCTCAGCTGCGAATACAATATACAATTCTAGGTCAAAGTGAAGTTACGAGGCGCAGTTCCGTAATCACTATGAAATCATGACGAGCTTCAGAAGAATGTCTGTACAAATGAAAACCTAACTGTCATCAGCTTCCCTGTCATATAAAGTCTGTTCCTTCGGTTGCTTACTTTTCTTTAAGTCTTTTTCGGAAGCCCAGTTTTCAAACAACAATTGTAGTACAAGCCAGCATAAATCCAGAAACAGATTTGACGTAACAGGAAATAAGTGATTGACAAATGTGACCACATTGCCATTTCCATATAGCACGCAACCCATAACATACAGCGTTCAACGCGAAAAGAAAACCTCTGGAAAAACATTTTCCCGAACCAAGCCGCAGGTAGGATATTTTTAGCACCGCTCGCGTATCGCGGACGGTACCCGCCACCCGACACCCTCTAAATCTCCTAGATAACGTTTAGCGCACGTCCCGCTAGGCTAACGTGCCGATAGCCACGGGTCGCCTTAGCAACCGGCCGTTAAACGCAGCGTTGGCTGTCAAGCAGACCGTTAGGCAAGGGGTACACCGACCACTGCGGGAGGCGCGCTGAAGATGTGATAGCTATCGACTGTGGGGGTGGGGGTGACTTTGGTTGTGCTGGACAGAGGCACACGAGACGAGGGTGATCCAGAGTTATCGGGGCGAGGGTGTACTACATCGTGGAATCGATCGGGAACCCAGTCGACACTGGAGTGGGCTTCGATTCAGATTGCCGCGCAAGTCATATAGGTCGATGAAAATAATGTTAAGCCAGCTTAAATTGCGCATTTATAGATCAAGCAAAGTATTAGCTGTCTTTTGTGGGACGTTTCTTCAACCGCGTTGAAAGAAAGGCTAGTTTATTTTATGCAAGGGTATTTATTTTCGATATGCTTACATATTATGATCACTGACAATGCCGAAAATTAATTCTTTTGAAACTGATCTTAAAATTTCGCTATGTTAATTTTGTATTAGCTGGAGCTGCTACATATATATGTACCATCACTGGGCTCAATAAGTTTATATAAGCTAATTGCAACATAGCTGAAAACTATTCGTTTCCAACTTCGTCTTCCGTCCATCCGTCGTTTACTGGTTTAAGCATCTATCCTGTTAGTTCCAGAAAAACTAAATACTGCTACAGCACTTTATTAAACCAGGATATCATTTAATTGAGTATATAAAAGTAAAGAAAACATGGGACCATCACATTATTAGAAACATCTTTCTTGAGTTATAGGAACAGGGCCGAAAAATTAGATAAGATTTGGACTCGACTAATAAAATATAACTCCCTCTAGCCGTCCAACCACTAACGAATGGACAATCATTACATTGCCAACCCAACGCAAAGTAAGTCTAACAATCTAGACAAGACTGGTCGATCGCGCCCCTTTGTGTGTACAGCAAGTATACCCCCAACCCTATCCGCATTAGCACTATAACATAGCTAAACACGTTTAGTAAAGCGGTCGCGTACACGTTATCTCTGTACACAACCGAGCGGGGAACAGCTCGATCAAAGACGGTAAATCGAAACAGAGACACGTAGTATATGTCACAGTAAAACCGGGAGATAATTTCCAAACATACCATCGACATGCAAGCCTATAATAATCGCCCCCCCCCCCCCCCCCCACTCCACCTGCATCGCAAACATTAGTACACTCCACTGTCAGTCCACCGTCGGCTACCCCCCAAAGAGGTGCGTCAAAGGATGGGGGGGGGGGGGAACTCCCTATCAATTCTACTTAATACAGTTTTGTATCATCAATCAAACATATATATACGTGCACGACGGAAAATCAACAATCACACACGTACCAAGCAACAACAGAGTGTACTAACACATGTCAATATCGAATGTGTCCACAGAAATGGTCACTTTTACATGCGACCCCCGGCACTAATGATTTATGCCCGCTGATATCATTAATGTCTATTATAACAAATCATTAATATCTGGTATATGACGGTATATGGCATGTGGGACGTGTTTCTATAGTGAGCTGTCACTTTGACATGAGTATGTATCAAAAAGAAAAGTGACGTTTGTGAAAATAGGTGCAGCGCAGCTGGTGATTCGATGTCAAACCTGTCGAGCATCGACCAATCATCATTCGGAAAACTCGTGTGTGATATGTATATATAGAGAGTGTGCGTCTGTTTTTGTGTTTTTGCGGGCTAGGGGTGGCCATGGGAAATGACGGGGCGGACAATGTTGGGTCGTGAGTGCGAGCTTTGTTTTTGTTTTGTTGGTTTCGTCTCTCGAAATGTTGCGCGGTCGGTTGGGTCGTTTGTGATTTATTTTCGTTGGACAGCGCGACGGGTGGTTGATTTGTGAACGCGGCCGGTGGGTGGTGAGTCGATGACGCTGATGATTGGTGATGGCGGTGCGGGGGACGGGGGTGGGGGGGGGGCAGTTTGGTGAATTGGGAGGTCAGAGTGGAAAAGTCATAGAAACTTGGAGAAACCTTGAAAGTGCGTGGTAAGAAAAATGTCGACAAAGTAGCTTGAATGTCGCCTCAGAGGCATACAAATCAACCTGTACAAATTCAACGTCCGAAGTCTATCACTATCATGGAGTGAACAATGCCATGTAACTTCGTGCAATCTTTGGATACTTAAGAGCAATGAGCTCCGAAGGCGAGCCGTTTCCTTCACCTCGCACTGGATACACTTTCCAGGCCACACCTTTCGTCGGATAGTGACGAGACCTATATTTTCGGAATCTTCACACTTTGGACAACCAATTGAACCATTTTCATTTCGCAAGATTCACTCGTCAATTACTTCCAAGAGTTTTAAAATAACCATGTTTAGCCGGTATATTGAAAGATGTACTTAAGGGTAAATTCCAGCTAAGAATTTACCTCTTACTGAATACACTTTCCACGCCACACCCGTTATCTGATCGCAACGAAACAAATATCTACGGAATCCTCACACTTTGGACAACCAATTGAATATTTCTGAACCTCGAAATATCTCTTGGAAGTCCATAAAAAGTTGAATTCAATTAACCTCAACAACCATCAATGAATGGCCTTAATTAATACATTTTCACTGTCGCAAAATATTTATGGAGCCGATTGAAGAATGGTTCATAGTCGGTATTGTATTATTTACAAGTCCCTCAACCCAGAGTTAAATTAGCAGTTGAGTTACTACGCATTAACGCACAACGCATTCGACGCGTTCTGGCGCAGGGCGTCGTGCGTTGAGCTCCCCTCGCGCCCAGTGCGCAGAGCGACATGCGCAGAGCGATCACGGCTCGTCGGGTATTCAATGCGAGTGACCACTTAGCAGCATTTTGAACGGTTCCATCTTTTGCGGCAGAGATTTTGAACGGCTTGAAACTAGAGAAACATCTTCACACATTTTGTCTTACATCCGAGAATATCCAGAGTCAAAATCGGTCGTAGGAAGAGAGACGCTATACACTTTTGGTGACATCTGCACGCTTCTTGGCGGGGATGGATAGGCACTGTCATCATCATATGCAAATTACCTCAATATTTTGCAACTATTGTAAAGTGTATTTTCATATTCATCGGCATTTTATGCTTTCACCGCGGATCATTATTTATCAGGGACATCTGGCTTTGCCGTGCAACTTACTCAATCCGACCAACGATCAAATGACTGCAAATGCCATGAAACAAACTAAAGTCACGTCACTATAATAGCGAACTCGCTTGTCAATTCCATGTCGCCGGCATTTGTTCGATGTTCATTCAAGTGTGACTGGTGACAGGACACAACAAACCGTTTGTGTTTATTGACACGAAGGCCATGCAAAGGCTAGGCATAGGCTACGCGAAGGCTAGGCTAAGGCTAGGCGAGGGCTAGGCGAAGGCTAGGCATAGGCTACGCGAGGGCTAGGCTAAGGCTAGGCGAAGGCTACGCTAAGGCCACGCAAAGGCTAGGCATAGGCTACGCGAAGGCTAGGCTAAGGCTAGGCGAGGGCTAGGCTAAGGCTAGGCGAAGGCTAGGCGAAGTCTACGCGAGGGCTAGGCGAAGGGCTCGCGTGTCGCATGCAATAAGCGATGCATCCGGCGTCGCGAGCGGCAAACTGCATTTATCGTCCAATCACGTGCCGGCGCCGATGCAGTCGCCGAATGCATGAGCGCACCACGCGACCGCTCAGACTAATTCGATAGATCGGCTTAAGGAGCCTAGACAAAAGTTGACACTTATCACAATAGTAGGTGGGAAAACCCAGTTTTATAGATATAACGAGGGTAATAATTGCTGCTAACAACGCAGATTTCCAAAAAATGCAATAGTAATCTCACAGAGGCGACGGCGAGTGTCCACTCCTTTGCGGGGAGCGAAACAGCACCCTGTCACGGAAAGTCCAGCACAGAGGCGACGGCGGGTGTCCGCTCCTTTGCGGGGAGCGAAACAAGTACCCTGTCACGGAATGTCCAGCACAGAGGCGACGTCGAGTGCCCGCTCTTTTGCGGGGAGCGAAACAAGCACCCTGTCACGGAATGTCCAGCACAGAGGCGACGTCGAGTGCCCGCTCTTTTGCGGGGAGCGAAACAAGCACCCTGTCACGGAATGTCCAGCACAGAGGCGACGGCGAGTGTCCGCTTCTTTGCGGGGAGCGAAACAAGCACCCTGTCACGGAATGTCCAGCACAGAGGCGACGGCGAGTGTCCGCTTCTTTGCGGGGAGCGAAACAAGCACCCTGTCACGGAATGTCCAGCACAGAGGCGACGGCGAGTGTCCGCTCCTTTGCGTGGAGCGAAACAAGCACCCTGTCATGGAATGACCATCACAGAGGAGAACGAACTAGGCGAGGGTCCAGCCCTCCCAGTTCAGCCTCGCTCGCCGCGGCACGGACATAGCTGTTAACTATATCAAGCTAACGGTTCGCTAGTTGCCAGGTAACCGAGCGCTTTGTCGGCGTTGGGGGGGGGGGGGGGGTAATCGGAATTGAGTCGGAGGTTCGCGGGTTGGAATTCATTTGCGACGTCCTCTGCAGCAGGGATAAACCGCTCGGCCCATTCATTATGATCGCCGCCGTGTTGCGACGTCATATGGGCGGCCACGTTTGACCAAAGTGCGACCCGCAGACATTGGCGAAAGGTTTGCGTCGCGCAAGAAACGATATCGTTGAACGATCGAGTGTTTGCAATAAGGCGGAACGTTACATCGGTATCACATGCAAGAATGGGGTTTTTGCACTTGATTATTTGGGATCTAGACCGGGATATGCAAAGCAGGTGACTCGACGTTGAAATTAATATATGCTTTAATATAAATAAAGCGCTGCAATAAATAACAAAATAAAGTACAAGTAAAGTTATTTTGCCAAGTGAAATTACTGCTCATCGCCACGCTCAGAAACGTTCTCTGTTTCGTTTATTCCGTGCTAGGGTTTGCCGTTCAACTTTACGTTGCAAAAATGACGCGGCTAATTTTCATGTCATTTCAGTTTCTCCCTACTTGTCTCATAAGAGAGACACTTTCTTTTATAGAAACAAGCAAACGAGGTCGAAGTTTTTTCCCAAAAAACGCGACAATAATTGAGTTTGGACACCGTTTGAACATAATAATTTTCACCAAAAACCGGGAAAAAAAAAATACCCATTAATATAAAAATAAGTATGGCATGACTGCCACTTGCCACTATTATTATTTTTTTATCATTGAAACGTATACAAATTTTCAGGTTTACAAGGGGAGCGGTGTTTCACTATCTTTAAGCGGCTCACCTGGTGCTATAGAAGAGCCAAAGAAGTAAACATTCGCAGGCCGTCCCATTGTTCTGCTAAAGGGTTAAATGGTCTGAGCATCAAATGATATGCAGATGCAATGCATGTAGTTTACAAAAACAAATACTTAAGTTTAGAAGATGAATTAATGTGTGGCGTAAAGGCAAAATTACTGAAATCCGGCAACGAATCACATATCGCTTAAAATACACTTTGTGTTATCACTTTCAAAATCCAGCTCAAAGACATACGTATAATTCCTAGCGCATCGCAAAATTCCTCCCGTTTTTCGCTCACGGCTGACTGGGACTAGTGGCACCCCTGGCTTCAAGGGGTGGGGGGGGGGGGGCGCCAAGTGACACGCGACGCCGGCAGAGGCATCGCGGCCCGTGACCTTTGCCCCGCCGCGTCTGATTGCCCCGGGGCACGAACCCGGGACCCGCAATGTACGCGCGCACTCGCTTGTCTTCGTGGCGGAAACGATTGCTTCACATCCGCTCGGTGCTTCTTCACGAATTAAACTTTTAGGGTTAAGGTGGAATGATCACCTGGACCAACGAATATCTACCAAACAATTGTTTACAGGCAAACTATTAGTGTGGCTGCCCCAACAAATAGCTTAACTACTAGGTAATTTAGAAAGCTTTCAAATAATACTAAATATTATTATTATTTTTGTGCTTTGTTAAGTTTGGAAGTTTCCATAGTGACCGTAATTTTCCATAATTACGGACGTTAATTAGCCAAACTAATCATAGCACAAAAATTATTCTTACGTAATTTGAAAGTCAATATTTTAACCAGGAGGTAAGCTAATAGTTTTCTTGTATGAAAAATTGCTTGGTTTATATTCGTTGACCTATTCCACCTTAAGTGAGGACGGTATTAATCGGTATTTTGTGAAAGTTGTCGAAAGTTGGTTCGTTTTGACGAGAAAACTCATAGGGAACGTTATATCTAATTAGTAGATAGTTTCACCGCTTTTCCAACTATGATTTTGACATCCGACGAAAGAAATAAATTACACTGCATTTTATTGGCTGTTGCCATGACAAAAATCTTAACTAAATCTTTAACTTGGATTTAAGAAAATATTATACAAATTGCTTTAGTTGCATGCTGTAAGCTTAGATCCCCATTACTTACTCTAAGCTTTAAGGTTTAACGGAATAATTTTAGTAGCAAAAGCCAAGGAAAATTACTTTTCTGCGCTACATAAAGCTAAATTTGACGACTTTCAAATGGGATTTCTGTTTGTCTCGGATTTATGCAGATCTTTGGGTTTCAAAAATATTCGTCTCAATAATTATCGTGGATAAGAATTCGGATTTAAGTGTTTATTGAATGATCCATTTATGTTTTGCGCATTGACGTTTGAGTTCGCTGCTTGCAGAAAAGGAGCAACTCGTAAATCGTTCACTGAGGATTCAAACATTTTCATAAACAATCGTGGAATATCATCGAACCAATTCAGAATAATCGACTAGAGCAACTTCAAGGCAATGCAGCTAAAAAATCTTATTTAAAACGCCACGAGATAATAGATCAGCAAAGATAAGAATACTTTTTTGTACTTCCCCGCTTTCAAATACATACCCGTGATATAAAGCATAAATGAGAAATGTAACTTACCTAGCATAGTCATGCAGCAATTGTTCTTGAGAGTTGTATGATTACTTTAGAGTTCTTGCATAGCTTTCTATGATTAACTTGTGCTAAGTATATTTATGTAAATACCATCGTGCATTTCGCCGAACAAGTTTCGCAAAAGGTATATTCCACATCTTGGCGAAATAATAAATATCTTGCAGGGTTTGTTTTTCTTTTGTGTGTTGAGGTTATAGGGGTAAATATAGAAGTCATAAACTCTATAGTAAGGATACTAAAACTTTGTGGAACTTGATGAAAATGGAATCGTTTCACATATTTTTTATTGTTCCGCCAATCGATCTTCACTATAACCAAAAGCGAGTGACCCAAAAGTAGTTTGAAGAGGAGACTTTGATAAGCCTGCACCGTTTTAAGAAATGGCAGAATGCGTGCGAGCTAAGACGTAGTAATACGTTGGCGATGTGAGGGATAAATAACCTTTAACTTGACAACACCCCTAATAAATCGGGGTATTTTCTGTGCGGTCGGTCGCCCATGGTTACTGGTACATCCTTGGTGATAGGTCAGTGGTGGTAACAGCTTGACGACGAGGCTGTGGCGTTGCTTTTAGCAACCTAGAAAAGAGTTGGTCAAAAGTCAAGTGGACGGTGGAAATTCACATGGTGGTAAACATTTTTAGGGGGCGTTTTGGACGAAAAAATTTTTTATATGAAAACCCACGAAATTTTCAACAAATACAAACATAAGGGCTCATAGTTCTCAAAATGTATACGGGAATACATAATTTGCGGTAGATCAATGATTCATTACGACCGTATTCTTTCTTTGAAATCACTGAAAGACGTAAACAAACTCTCGTTCTTTACTCAGTTCGAGGTGAATAAATGCAAAAGATTACAGCCCAAGGTCATTTGCTTATTGGTGAATGGCAGGCCGATGATAAAGCTAGCCTAGCCTGGAAGGGAGCTATAAGAGTGAACTTTGTGACGACACCATGCCGGTCAGAAGCCGCACCTAACCTAACCAATTGAAGCTGTCGATAGCCTGTAGGCTAGGGTGATAGTGAAATTGTTGGACATGCATCTGTAGAAATCGCGTATTTTTTCAGTTGAAATGCACCTCATTGAAGACATATTATTATTATTATGACAACCAGTAGGTGCACATTACGCATTTTGCACGCTTTCAAGTTATCGGTCTCAAAAAGCGTGCAAAAGGCATAGTGAATAACGACCACATTACATAACGGCCAGTATACACATTACGCTGTTTCCACGCTAAATCGAGCCCGTGGACTGGGCCCGTCCGAGCCCGTCAGAGCCCGAAACGCTCCGAGAGGCGGCATAAGCAGATTTCTCTAGCATTTGCAGGAATGTAACCGAACGAAATATGAAATATCCCTCCTAAGTTTGCCACAACTGACGGTTTAGTTCACATCAAATCCCGGGTCACCAAGTGCCAAGCTTCCTTTCTAGAAGTTAACAACTGCTGTTTATAACAGTACAAAGCGGTTAAACATCTATATAAAAGCACATATATGTATCCCATTTCAAACCGTTTAAATGGAACAACATTCACAAGGATAGTTCGAGCTGTTTGTGCGGTTACTTTAGTAGAAATTATAATGTGCTTATAAGAAAGTTGGTACCTACGCCTCTGCTGGTCCTAGGTTCGAGACCCGGGCACATTTATCACACGTGTCGAACACATATAACACGTGCAGAGCACGCGTGTCAGAGCACGGAAATTGCAAGAGCACCCCCCCCCGGCCCCCTCTGAAATCGGGTTGCCATGGAGGCAGAACGCTAGCAACGGGGCAGTAAATAATGGCTGCTGTCGCCATGACGATTAAGATTGATTGGATGGATTAGCATATCGATTTCGGCGACCTCTGCGACGTCGGGAGGGGCGGGGGTGGCTTCTTGAAGGGGTGGGTGGGTGTTGTCATGAGTCTTAATTAGACGGAGGCGTTGTGGACAAGCTGAGGCGGCGTGTTTCGTTTAGCGGAGAGAGACGGTGAATATTGTTCGACGTGAGGGTGGTGGGGGATGTGGGCGATGCTTCGTCCGTGATTGGCTGAAATGATGTGATAAGTGATTTGAGTTAGGCTTTGTGAATGCAGGTGTTTGCGCTATTAGATTTGGCTGAAATTTATATTTTTGTTGAAAATCTATTTCAAACTAGGGTTTAAATGTTAAATAGAGTCTCACTGATTTACCGCCATTTCTTACTATCATCCTTGAATAAGTAACTATTATACTGTAATATGTTACGAAACGTCGATAAATTTAGCATTATTTAGAATCCAAACCACATTTTGAAATAATTTTTTCACTGCTAAAGAAAAGAGAGTTGCAGACAAGAGTCTAAGACATTTAATCTTTCTACGTTATTGATCAGCAAGGGAGTTGAATGGAATTGTAAGCGTAGCGCTATGAGGTAAATCTTTAATTTTACGCCAACAGCTGTGTTTTAGAATTATTGAAAGTTGACTCTACAATTGCCAAGCTAGTTTTGATTCTTACGCACACTTTTGATTGCGTTGCAGTCAGTTAGAGCAAAAATACGTTTCTTAAAAAAGATAAAAATAAGCTGCATAACTCTAAGGTTTCACAGATAACTTTACGGCGAATAATGGTTAAAGTTCAAATCATGTATTTCACACGAATTGCCTCGAGCAAATTCCTCAGCGAAGCCAACAAAAAAAAATCACTAACGCCACGTAAGAAAAGAAAGAAAAACGCCACCTAGCAAAAAAAAAAACGGCAAGTCTAGCACGAGAGCGGCATTCTAAGTAAAAACCTCTCTGCGATCTCGAGTCATTTGCACCGACGATTATCGCCTTCGCCCGCCAGGACGCCGTTTTACTCGGGCCGTTGGCGAGAAAGTCGGTGCAACAATCACACTGACTCAACACTATATTAACTTTCGCGTTTAGAAGGAAATTACTATTCCGTAGACTCACAGACTTAGCGCTGTCAATCATTCGATGCTCAGACCATTCGATCCTTTAGCGGAACAATGTGACGGCCTGCGAATGTTGACACCTTTGGCTCTTCCAACAGCAGGGGAGCCTCTTTGAGATTGAAACACCGGTCACTTTCTAAACGTGAAAAATACTTTAGCTAAATCTACCTCGATAAAACTCGCGGCGACAATTTCAACAGCGGCAGCCCATACAATGCCGTGCTCCCGACGCGGCGTTCGACTGTAACTGTAGGTACACAGAGACAGAGAAAACTAGCGCAGCTCCAAGCTGAAAATCTCGTGTCACAAAAACAACGCAGACGAGCGAGCGCTCAGGCTCCGAAGGGACTTCGTCTCGAGCGGCACGGGAATTAATTAATTCGATATTCCTAAAGTGCACCGGCGCGGCGCATTCTTTTGCTCCTCGCGCGGTAAAAGTCTGTTAGCGCGATGCACTAATTAAAGTGCATCTGATGCATCCAGTGCACTTGCATCGTGTATAGTCACGCAGTGAGCATCGGAAGTACAGAAAACTTGGGTGACATGCAGAACATAAAGTACGTCTCAGGTTCTTTAATCAGCGTCTCGGCGCTTCGGCATATTATACTATGACATTGTGGAATACCGGTTTTCTGTTGACATCTGAACCTGAGACATACTATAGGTAACATTGTCAGCGTATACGCTAAAGGCATGGCTAACTTTTTAACGATTTCTTTCAAACAGTTTGATTTTAATGACAGTTTCTGGAGCCCGAAGCGCTCCCCGGGGATGGATTAGGCTGTGTGTGTGAAACGACTCTGCGAAATTGAGTATCACGTGACGGTTAGGTGCGCGTCGAGAGGACGATGATGTGCGATTTGCTGCCGCCGATGTTTGCGTAAAGAGAGGAGAGAGAGAGAGGAGAGGGAGAGAGAGAGAGAGAGAGAGAGAGAGAGAGAGAGAGAGAGAGAGAGAGAGAGAGGCGTGCATATTTCCACTCGGCGGTTTCATAAGCAGAGAGTAATTTGGTTAATTTTGTTGCTGGACATTTCGGGTTTTCGTCAACCGTGGTGAAAGACTTTTGTAAATGCATTCGTTTTATGCATATTCGTTTTCAGATTGATAGGCGAAGACCTTTATACGAAGCAAGTAATAATAACAGCTGCTATATATTTCCTTAAAGCGGTTGCCAGACATGGCAAGACTTTGCCAGCAAATTCAACCGGAAAAATAAATAAATTTCCTGAATGAAAGCTTAATGAAAATCCATGACGTTCTAGGGAATCTAGGGGTTGTGATTACGAGAACCGATTAATTTGCATTAATTTGCCATTTGGACATCTTCAAGACAAGAATTCATTTTCATAAGATGGAACTTTGTCTCCTAGCAACATTCTCGCCATAAAGCCATGGGAAACATTTTCATGTTGAAGGCCCTGATTGTGTGCTGAGATAGAAATTCAATGTGTGCTGTCGATGGCTGCCATGCCATGTCACAACACTTGCTTTCGCGGCCAAGGGCATAGAAAACGGTGGAATTGTTGTGACAATCATTGTGGGTCCTTTCGTTTTGGGCCGTATTTAACCATTCATGCTGCGCAAACGTGTGTATTTTTCATTTTTTTGGTGAAAAGCACATTACATTTCCAATGCAATTTGGCATCTACTTTCTATTAAAACACAATGCATGTTCCGCCTCTTCATAGAACTAAAGAGCATGGCAGTTTTCTCCCACACCACCAGTGCAGAAAGATGTTAATAATCAATATTGCAATACACTGATGGAGGTGCCAGGTAGGACTAGTGCTCTGCGGGCTGCGTTCATGAGAACAGCATTTATTCTCATTTTGTTACAAGAAAAGAGTTGCATGAAAAACCAAGTAGAAAATCCAGCCCCATATATGTAAAACTAAGACATTTGGAGCATAAGAAACTATATATAACGGGGTGAAGGGGCAATGAATAATGGAATGGCATAAAAGCGACACAGAAATCTTTTATAATGACCTCTAGATGGTAACTTATCTCCTACACGCTAACGTTTGGTTCAAGGACAAGTTCACTCTCAGATGCTTGTTCGACGCCCCTTCCCCTTTCCCTGAATGCAAGATTTCCTCGACGCTGTCTTTCGGTACAACCTGATGCTAGTCTAACGCCTCTCCCTCAGATGCTAGTCCAACGCCCCCTCCTTGCCCTGCATCCAATATCTCATCAACACTAACACGTGGTACAAGCCGATGCAAGCCTAACGCCTCCCCCTTGCCCACCAGGCACGGTCTGCGTCAAACTGACCCGGGTGAACATCCCGCACTACGCGCTGCACGGCGAGCAGGCGACGCTCCAGTGCCAGTACGACCTCCAGTCCAACCGGCTCTACGCGGTCACCTGGTACAAGGACAACGAGGAGTTCTATCGGTACGTGCCGAGGGGCAATCCGCCGCAGCACAGCTACAAGCTCGACGGCGTCAAGGTCGACGTGAGTACGACACTCTGTTTGTGAGGCTGGATGATGTGTAACCGAACCAGGATGCGCATCTCGGTTTCTCGTATATACCGGTTCGGTTGCACATTTTCCCAGCTTCACTGCCCTTCTAATGGTTACTTTGATTAACATTGATAATATTAACATTGTTTAACATTGATTAACATTGATTAACATTGATAAATATGTACAGGGTCAACATGTTTAGAAGTTTTGGTGAAGTTATGTTCAGAACTTTGAAATTTACAGGGGTTAAAAATTCTGAAAAAATTTGAAAAATTTCGTAAAAATTGAAAAAAATTTACGGAACCGATCTTTTTCAAAAACGCAGGGGGTCTCAGTTGAGAACAGAGGTAGATACTCAGAAATTTTCATCCATATCGGTTCAGGCGTTTGGTCTGTAGAGCGCGCACAAAAAAAAAAAAAAAAAAAAAAAAAAAACATACACAAGTGACTTTTTTTGGGGTAAGTGAAATTGAAGATTTCGCTCCGCTCGCTTCGCTCGCTACGCTCATCAAAAAATATTCCCCGTAACACTTTGATCATCTATAAATCCCTTATAAGTTAAAAGCCATAAGTCCGAAAAGCCGTTTGATCCCAACGGGAAAGACACTGGAAATATATATTCCAACCTTAAAAATATAATGTCTTTAAACAATACACGCGCAAGGCTTTTGCGATATATTTGCGCGTCGCACAATTCAAGTTTGCGGAAAAGCGTTTCAAATTTTCCACCCACGACCGTGATAATAATATATCCGAGCGACTCCGAAAGCCATTCCCGCAGCTCGCATTCCCGAGCAATCTCGCCCGACCTAATATAACCCTTCGAACAAATAAAGGACTTTTGCTCGAGAAGGCGTTCCTTGAGACATATTACCATATAGATATATTGAGACGCAAGCGGTTTTATACGTTATTACCTTACCGCCGAGCACATATTGTTTCAGGTTATATCTTTTGGCGGAGAACGATGGGATGGGATGATGTGGATTTGGTTTTGGTTCGCTGTACAACTGTACAGGTGCGTCATATGTTTGGGGGACACATATTTTGCAGCCTGTGCTTGGAGGATTTACCACCACTGAAAAGGCTGTAACTTTTCAAGAAGCCCTTTTATGACGCAAATTATGTGTGACGTAAGATTACTGTTCAAGAGTCAATCACTTATCTGGGCAAATGATTGCTATAAGAAATGCGTTCTTTGAAACTTTGGTCGTCCATAACAGCAAACAATGAGCACAACCACAAAGACAATAATACAACCATTGATATTAAGGAAGTTCCGCTCCTTGATGTCAATGGGTTCAATAACGCACTGTTTTGGCAATTTTAAGTATTTGGTATTGGTGATTTTAAGTCTATGAAGTCCTATGAGTAGGATGGTCTCCTTTGCAATTTAACTAGCTTGGCGCATTTCTCTAAACTTCGGTGTTTCCGACTTGCAAAATGTGTTTGAAAAATTACTGATATTTCTAGTGGCCCGTGCCTCCTCCCGAAATCTTACAGAAAATTTTCCTTTTCTTAGATCTATTGTTTGTAGATACTACCTTTTCTAATAATAATATTAATACATTGTTTTTTGTCATAATATTATGGTTTCAAGCTACGCGATGTATAGAAAATAAATTTCATAAAAAATTATCACTTCTATTACTTTCACTTATTGTTGCCATATTATGATTTTCCTAAGTAAATACTTATGACTAATGGCAAGCTATCACCAAGCTTTTTTACTTGTAAAATATTTTTCTAATGAGCTGGTTTTTAACATCGATTTAAATTACTATTCTTGAAGTCTTTAATATTCTATGTGACAGTAAATGATAGGTACAGTTTTATCCCAGGGCAAATAGGATAAAAAAACACTAACTTTTGTTGCCTGCAATTGCTAGTACCTATCGAGCTTACGCATTTTTGTAGCATTTATTTGATTGTTTTGTCTACTATACCAATATAATGCAATTGCATAGAAAGATGCAGGGCAGCGAGATGATCTGGATTTTTCCAGATCATCTCACGGCCCTGATCATCTCACTAGCTATAACTAGTGTGTGCGTCAGGGGGAGCTCATACCGTGTCGGCTACCCTCTTATACATACATGCAATTCACCCCCACCTCCCCCCACCCACCGATTCACGATCAAAGCGCGCCAAACAAAGGTAGGTGGCTTCGCTTTGTCGTTGCGCGCGACCCCCACCCGTGCTAACCTTGCGACTAACGGGGGAATTACGGATGCAAATCCCTCGCCAGATCCACGGAGTTAGTCTTTGTGCTCTCGGCGTAATCTACCCAGGAAGCGTTGGCTGAGATGTAGGCCAGTGCCATAGTGAATGTGATGTCAAGAGATAATTAAAACATTTGCTTTCTTTCTTGCTATCTTTATTATCCATTAACGATTCGCAAATACATTTTAATTGTGTCTGCATAAGTCATTTCAGTGACTTAATAGGCAGAATGTGGATCCGAGAATTCATACATTTATAAAACAGTCTTTTGATGCATTTTTAATGTTACTTGTTAACATTTTTACGCAGCAGATGACGTACATCTGGATCGGAAGTATTCTAGAGAGATTGATTAATTTCTTTTGTAGAGTTTAGTTACTAGAGAATGACGAGAGCACATTTGGATGGGTACCATGTTCGATCCAGTTTCCCAGCTGTCAATTTTAAACAAGTTTCCCGAGATGTTCCATTACCATTCCAGGCAAAATGGTGGAACATAAGTTTCATACCCACAAGTTGAGCTATCTCGACTAGTAAAATGTGAAATCTTAATCGAATGTGTGTTTCACAAAATTGTAAATTTTGTATCTTAATGTATAAAATAGGTATAAAAGCAGTCGAAGGCGAAGTCCTGTATGAAATGCAAGGAGAAATAAGATATTCCTTGTCCGGTTTTGTGATTCACACAAGAAAAGTAATGCCAAATCCTTTTGTGTCACTAAATATTGTTGATTTTCTTTGCCAAACATCTGATTTACGTGGAAAAGTGATATCTGTCAGGAAAACTCGCAGCTGAATCAGACACATTGGAAAAGCGTCAAAATCGATACCTTTGATCTTGCCAAGCCATCGATAGCATAAATCAGGAACGGTATGGTATTACAGAATTTTCATGCGCGCATTAACCAGTCTGAAAATTTGCAATGTCCACGTCTCGCTTCCCGGAAAAAACACACTTTGCGATTATTTCTCTGATTTTCCTCGAGCTTTTCCAAACGTGCTTCGGTTGCCCGTGTTTTTCCGAAACCGCACGAGCGTACGAGAAATATGAAATGATTTCCACTCTACTCTCTAAATGTTTAGTTATCGCTGCATCAGTCCACATAACTATTACTATATGAAACTTTAATTGGGAGTTATCAACTGTAAACGGATCACATAACGGAAGCAAAAATAAAACTTCCGTTTCACAAAACACATCACTAGTCGTTTCACGTTTGCATGTAATTATAAGTTTGCACGAGAATCCCTGGAGGGTAGCACTTATTTACAATTACCGATTACAAAACACAGAACATGTCTCATAAAAGTATGTTACAAACGCCGGGGTTTTTATCACAGGCTTCTCTCGAGCCAAAACGACTTACAAGCTGGAATTTAACGAAGAGAGTTAAACAAACTACTAATTGCCATAAGTAGCTGTAGATACATGTTTGATGTTCAGTAACTTCGCAAAGTTTTAAATTGCACTGTTAGCAGACAAATGATATGGAGAAAGATGTTCTAGTTAAAACCCTAAAAAAAAAGCAAAAAGAAAACACGCTCTAATTAAAATAGCATTCAACAGTTTCGGAAATGATACGCTACTCTCAGTCACAACTCACAAGTTTCAAAACTGTTCTGCCAACAAACATTCTGTAGAGATAAGTAAAAAATACTTCAATAAAATTACTTAATCACGGTCTTTCCAAAAAAAATGGCAATTGAACGAGATGATATCGCACTCAATTAGTAATGTGAGACAATCATTTGATTGAAGGGAGGTGAAGCTGGGAAATGTGCACCCGAACCGGGATACGAAACCGGGACCTCCTGCTTGCCCGGCAGGTGCCCTACCAACTGAGCTATTCGGTCACTCATTCTCCATCCTTCGCCGGGTGGGGCAAGGGGGATCTCCGGGGAGACGAGAGGCCGAGCGACCCGTATCTCTTTCCTTTTTCCTCTCATCCACCTCGTGTCTCTTCATCTGAGAATGAGACAAATGGTCTAGTGATTGAGCCATTGCCGTGTCCATTTACCCGTCCCATGTACGGGTCGCGGCAAGCAGGAGGTCCCGGGTTCATACCCCGGTTCGGGTGCACATTTTTCCAGCTTCCATCAATTGCATACTGGTATCTGCTTAAACCAGTAACATTTTCCACTCTATCGTTTGATACTATCCACAAACTAAGTAGCCCCCTCCCCCTATGACCAATCATCATCAAATCTTCCCACCAACAATTTACTACCCAAAGTTACTAAAACGAAACACCATCCAATTGTCCACATCGTCGAGTTTGAAAAAACCTCACGTAATCTCAACCCCAGCCAACAAAATATAGACGCCGACTTTCCTGCCATGCCAATAGCGATTCGGATTCCCGCCACCCCCAAAAAATCCACTCTCAATTTCGTTTATGTTTTTAACGCCGTCCCACTCATCGCACCGCACATTGGCAACGACCATTCATTTATCATTTAAGTTGCCCGCCCCCGCCGCCAGGCGGCAGCACCAGCCGGGGTTTATCCGCGCAAATTACCGCGCATTCCGAAAGCCGGTCACGTGCGTGGCGGTCGCCGCCCGTTAGAGCGCTGCATGCACGCGCACGGGACAAACAAACCACGACGCGGACGTCGCGAGACGGGACGGGGGTGAATGTAGCGTCGCGACGGGTCGCGGCACGCTGTCCACACGGCGCGGGGATAACTTGGAAGCTGCTGGGAGGAAAAATGTGCCACCGAACAGGGTTACGAACCCGGGACTCCCCGATTGCCGGCTGTATGCTCCATCTCTTAGCTATTCGGGCACACATTCTCTCCGCTTTGTCGGGTGCGATATGGGGCCTACTGTATCTTGAACATCTTTAAACGTACAGTGTGTCATGTTGGTCTAAGTATTGGCCGACTCTTGGTGACAAGAACAGACGCCGTGTCGACATTGGGTTTGGCCTTGGCTCCCTTTTAGGCTAGACTTGCTTCATTATCAGCCAATTGGCATCAGGGATAGCTTTGACCTTGGGCTATGCTTCAGGGACAGCGCCAACTTACTGCATCAGAGAGTCACGACCAAGTGGTGATGCTTATTCTAGACACTGTTATAAGTTTTCGCGCTGAAGATGAGCGTATGGGCGCAGCGGTTCTAAGTTGAGAACAAAGTTGGACACCATGAAAATTTCTTTGTAATCGACGCAGGCGTTTGGTCTGTAGTGCGCGCAAACACATACAAAAAAAACAAACACACACAAGTGAAATTGAGAACGAAATTGACAAAATTTCTGACAAACTTGCAGTCAACAAAGCTGGTGTGATGTTTCGATGTGGTTTCTATGGTTTCAAAGACCGATATTTGAAATTGGGGAAATTTGGAAAAAATACACATTTTAAAATAAATTTCCGTACTTTTCCAAACTTTCCCGATTGTCGAACATTGCTCTTTTTATGTTTTGAAGGGGAGTGGTATTGAGGATTTTCTTTAAAAAAAAGGGGGGTCTAAATTGAGAGCAAAAGTAGCCTCCCTGAAAATTTCATCGCAATCGACGCAGGCGTTTGGCCTGTAGAGCGCGCGCAAACACACATTATAAAATATTTTTTTTTAGAATAAGTGAAATTGATGATTTCGCTTCGCTCGTGTCGCTCGCTACGCTCATCAATAAAAGTAGGCCATACTATTTTACTCGCACTGTTATTACCGCGCGTCCTTTACCGCGACACCTTCCATTAACAAATCGACTCGCTACGAACGCCGATCACGATCGCCGCATCAAACATGCAATGCTAAGCCATCGCGTCGCAACACAGTACACAATCCAGTGCACGTGCACCGAAAAGTAAAAACAGAAACAACGACGACCACACAAACAACCATGCAACAATGCAACTAGTGCCAGGACAAAACAATCGACCCCGTCAGAGTAACGACCAATGACAGTCAAGGTGCACGCGAAATACTCTGTCTCGCGCGAATCCGATTGGTCGCCAGGGTGTAGTTAGGTGGTGTATTAGGCGTCTGTGTCGTCAAGGGAATCGATAGGAATTTGTTGTCAACAACGATATAAAATAGTAATGACTCTGAGGTCGTTCTCGACGTTTTTGAGACGACAAAGTCTAAGGGTTTACGGGCCAAAGGGATGACACGTCCCGGAAGTCCCGGACTCGAAGATTATGTTTGTGTGTGTATACGTGTGTGTGTGAGAGAGAGCACGTAGCGCCGTGCTGCGGCGAAGGTGCGAAGGTGGGATGATGTCATTTTGGATGTGTGGTGTTTTCAATTTGTCGTTGCATTTTCATCGACTATTGGCAAGAGATGAAACAGAAATGCGCGGCAGACAAAAATACACATACACATAGAGAGAAAGAGAGAGTACGTATTTGTGTGTGTGTGTGTGGGTGTGTAAATTGGAATGCTGTCGAATTGCCGAGCTGTTATATTATGTACTTTTATGCGAGCGCAAATTGGTTCGGCGCGGGGATCGGAAAAAAGAGTGTTGATTCGTTTTCGAGAATAAAAAGAGCGAGCGCGCTGCGTTCGACTGGAGCAGCGAGGGGCGGGTTGGTGAGCGCATGCGCACAGCCGACTACTTGTTGACAGGCCGAGTGGATTTCTGTGCAATTTGCGTGTGTGATGGGAGACAAAAGAGCGCGACGTTGAAATTGACGCGTTCACTTTTTTTTGTTGATGTTGTTACAATTGTATTTTTTTGTTGCAATCACCGCGGATGGTTGGCCCAATCGGCAGTGATATTGCGTCATCAAGCCTTTTCTGAAATTTTTGTGTCGTGTTTTTACGTTGTTGCCTGTCATTTTAGTCTTGTGATTGGCATCAGTGGCGAATTCCAGGCAAAAAAGTTAACAAAATCTTTTGCTCCTGCATGCAGCCCGCAGAACAATCACGGCACCTCCACCTCTTTCCCCTGGAGGCAACCCGCTGAGAAAACGCGGCTCCTTCACCACGTGCCCCTCTCGCGATTTGCAAGATAGTAGGGTGAATGCATTCTTGTAACTTGTACTGAATAGGACTGAATAGATTTCAAGCATTTTTTGTGCAAATCTATGAGTTTCATGGAATTTTTACCATACGTACAACATCTTGAAAATACGCAATTTGTTACGGAGCTTGAGGAAATTTTAAATCAATATTTAAGGAGAGTTGCATGCTCAGTTAGCAGGTGAAATGTTTTAATTAAATTTGAAGATGGGCTTCAAAAATATGAGTGCCGAGCCGCAGGTTGAGTACCACTAGCCCAAAGTATCCATTGAAATTCGCCCTGTGACCTCTGCATGAGCCGAGTGCACCCGCACGCGGATGGCTCCCATCGGACAGTGTTCAGGGGGGCTGCAAACACCCCCATCAATGGCCCAACATCGGGGCTGCATTAGTAGCGACACAGTGCGCGTTTCGGCCACCGCCGCGCGTCACTCACCCACCCTGGCGGCGGGGACGAGAAATACGAGGCTCGAGTGGCAAATGATGGGGTTGGGGCGAACCCGCTTTTCGTGCGGCTCTGTTTTGTGTTGTCGATTTGGATGGAGGCTGTCACCGCGCTGGTGACGCCGGTGTTTCTCTGCGTGCCGGAAAAGTGATGGACGTCTTGCGCAAGAAATGCCGACATGGCTGCGAAAAACTACAGGCGTCGTTAAATAAGAATAATTTACTTAATTTTGATAGTCAAGGCTGGTTTACTACAACCTTAGCATTAACATTATATCTTACGTTAACTCTTACGTTAATTTATCTGTTTAAAATGACAACTTAATTTCTTACGGTAAGCCAGTCAGATCGTGCCAAAATCAACAATGCTTAACCTTGCTTTATCTTAAATATGGGAAGAAATCATTCAACAGGTCGATCAAATAAATCTGATTGGCTCTCCACTAACGTTTTGACTTTAAATTACCTTAAAACTTTGGCATGGTCAAACATTTCGCTTATGTTAAGTTAAAGTAATACTCTTAAGTTTGTTGTAGACAAGCTTACTGACATGTATATACCAAACATTACTGCTACTGCTAATTCCTACTGCTGAGCTACTTGTAAACCAGACTATAAGCTTGGATATATCAAGATATCAAGCGCCGGGCAATAAAAAAATCTTCATTTTTCCTAGACTATCACAAAAAATCATGGATGCATGACTGTCCTTTGGTTATCTCTGGATGGGAGCCTCAACCAGCAAGCGAAGGATGTGTTAGGAAAACGAATCCGGAAACGGTCCTTTTCTGAGCTGCAATAATTAATGTTATTAAAAATGTCCAATACGAAACTTAGTATATAGTCTAAGGGGGTTATCTTCAGTGGTGTAGGCCAGGGTATACGCAGGTATACGGCGTATACTCACATTTTGTTTTCGAAATTAGCGTATACTAAACTTTATTTTAAATAAATAAGTTGGTAGACGCTGGTTCGCAATATGTCTAGCATTTTAACGACAATTTTTTGCGAGTTTTCTATCATTTTTTTATTTTTCACCTTTTATATACCCATTCACCTTATCTTACCCATACCTCACCCTCGAATAGTGCACCTATTTACCCACTACCCATTTATCCATTTACCTTTGAGGCGCAAATTGAGATATGTGGACGTGATACAGTGAACGCAAGTGAAAATAGTCGTAAGCGCCAAATAAATGCTTGGATATTAAAACAGGGTGTGTGGTAAATTAAGAAAATGTGAAAATAAGAATTCAGTCTCAATTATACTGCCCCCCCCCCCCCCCCCCCGGTTGACGAACATTTTGCTTGTACCCACCTTTATTTCGAGCACTACACCAATGGCAATCATGTTACGTTGTGATTTCAAAACAATTCGTTTTCAATATAACTGCCATGTCGTTTTGCCATGGGCAGTGGTTGATTTCGAGCCAATTAGAACAAAAAAAGTTATATGATCGCTACCCAAGTATCTTTTCAGAAGTGCAGACATCAACCCGATCGAGTGACGTTTCACACAGCTTTATAAATAAACCGTTTCATAGATGGCAATGCTCTGATTCATGTCAAGGAACTGACGCACAATTAGGAATTCCACCACAGTTTCATTTCCGAGTCACTCCAAGATCTTGTACGTGCACGCACCGGCTCTCGTCAGCGCTCTTCAAACCTCCCATTACCCTTCCAGCACAACGCCTCCGTGGCAGGTGCTTTGACGCCTCACCGCCTCCTTACCGCCATTAGCAGCTGCAACCGAGCCCGAGCAACGCCCATCGATTCACACCCTCAGTCCGCCTCATAACGAAAGAAGACGACCGCGGCAGCTTAAAGCCGATACTCGTTTAACCCTTAAAACCCTCACGGCTTGACGCCAACACTTGACGTTTGTTTGCATATCGCCGATGTCATCCATCTACTTTAACATCGGTGCACATTAGCTGTATACATGGAATCAGCGTTAGATACCGTTGCTATGTGTCTGTGTGTGTAAGAGCTATGCGTATGTGTGAGTGAACATTAGCACTCTCGATGAACAACACTTGGGCAAGGATCGTTTTTAACTCCTCCGGATCTCCGTCAATTTGCATTTAAGCTGTTGACACCTCGCTATACCCGCATATGAACACATGCGATGTTGCTAATAAAATATCTAACCCCCCTATACTCCCTTCTCTCTCTCTCTCTCTCTCTCTCTCTCTCTCTCTCTCTCTCTCTCTCTCTCTCTCTCTCTCTCTCTCTCTCTCTCTCTCTCTCTCTCTCTCTCTCTCTCTCTCTCTCTCTCTCTCTCTCTCTCTCTTTCTCCCTCTCCTCTCTCACCATAATTCGTTTCCACAACGCGAACCGGTGAGCGATAGCGTCCAACAATTATGCAAATGATAAAATGCATGTTAACAACTCATGCTGTATCCGGTTTCATATGTGCAAATTTGTCGGCTTGCTTAAAACACATCGCCCCAGCTCATGTTTCACACATTTAGTGTTATGAGTGTTTTATAGTGTAATATGTGTGTGCAGTCCTGTTGTTAACTCGGCGCCAAGTCGTTGGCGGTGTGCTTTTTCGGACGAGTTATCCATAATTATTTGTGAAAATGCTCCGATCTGGTTTTTATGGTTTGGCAGCGTTTGGGAAATAAAATGTGCGCTCACCGTAACATTTGATTGTCGTGGTTTTTAAGTGGTTGGGTGTGGATTTAGGGAGCGCGTTAAAAAATCGAGCACAATATTTTGCAAGGGAATGGGTTAATGGACGGGTGGGGATGTTAATTTCTTTGGCTCATGGGCAATGAAATGTGCACCGAAAGCTGCGATTTTATCGGCAAAATCTGTTAATCGATCGCGCCGAAAGAGATAAATTAACAGTGACTTTTTAAACGATGTGTGGGTATTTAACTGGGAATTATTTTGTAACGCTTTTAAATTAGTTATTCACAAACAAAATCGTATATACAATTTATTGATGACTATCAACGGCTGACGTCATTTTATAGCGATGACAGCGTACTTCGCTAGTGATTACAGTGAAATAAACCTGACGATGAAACGAGCCAATATATTTTTCGAAACCAGACACTTAATTTAATTTCCGTCAATCTTCTGAAGTTTTAACATCATCAGTTTACAATTCGGCGTTACCTAATGTCATTTGTGCTCGAGTTTAAGAACTATTTAACTCACTTGTTTAACTTTCAAAGTGAGTTCACGCTTACTGCAAAGTGTGTACCGTCCTAGAATTTTCTCCCACTCTGATCATGACCTTGAACTTGAAGAAAAAAATATCCTTCCTGTAACCATCACCATTTCCGGTTTGCACAAAGATATTGTTTTGTCCACAAAATACCATAACATCAAACTGAGTTTACAGCTAGCAATGTCAGTGACATGATGTCAAGAACATTGGCTCTGGACCAATCAGAGACTCCATGGAAGAGTCGCAAACATGACGTCACGAAAATCCAGAGCCTCTGATTGGTTCAGAGCCAATATTGATGACATCGTGACACTGACATGGCCAGCTGTAAACCCAGCTATAAACATTTCTTCTGGGTAAACACATGCCCTCACAACGAGTTACAGTAATTTTACCACCTGCTTTCGGCGACTACCACACCACAGATAAAAGGTTGCCCAGATGTCCCACTCCCATACTAAAGCAGGTACGCGAAAGCCCACCGACCGCAGTAATAGTTTCGCCGGCAGTCAAGGGATGGAGCCACTCTTTGTTGTTACATCACCTGTAACCAAGGTAACTGCAACCAGTGGAACATTGGGCCCCTTGATTTTATTGACCTTGTGCCATGGCCTGGTAGATGAAGCCGTAACTGTAACCACCTCAGGAAGGTTGGGTCCCTTGATTATAATTTACCTTGTGACATGGACTTGTGAACAGGTTGCCAACGCACCCCAGCGATTGCCGGCGAAATTACTAGCATCACATAAGTGTTGTAGCCATAACTAGGTGTGATATCATTTCTGGGTAACCTAATATCTGTGATCGTACCACCCCACACAAGCCCCCCCCCCCCCCATGACCACTCAGTGACCAACGCCCCGACTAACGAGTGTTCCCGTTTGTCTTCCGCAGCATCACCGGTCCGACGGCCAGAAGGTGGCGCTGCGCAGTGTCGATCTGCGCGCCAGTGGCGTCTACCGTTGCGAGGTGTCCGCCGAGGCGCCTTCCTTCACCTCGGTGCACGGCGAGGGTCGCATGGAGGTCGTTTGTAAGTATCACAGAGCAGTTGTTTTGTCGTGGGTTAACCTATTTCAGCACCTTTCAGCCTTGATCGTTGATTATAATGTGGTATGGAGTTTCACCATTGAAATTGTCGAATTAAATTAATCGAATTAACTAATGATAATACTAATTAATATATTCATAAATAAATTTACATAAAATTTTAGATAAAGTCTAATTTAATTTGACGATTTCAATGGTAAAACACCACACCAAAATATGATAATCAACGATCAAGTGGGTAATCTTTGATTAGGACGTTGGTGCAGCTAGGCAATGGCTTGCGAGTAGTAAATGCATCTGTACCGTGTGATTCCTTTCATCGTATTTTGTCCAAAGATCAACAATTGATATAAGACAGTCAGTTAGGAGGAGAGAGGAGAGAGTATGCCGATTAGTATGGCGGGCCAGCTCTCACTGCATTATTGGTGTGTATGTCTGTTTTCACATTATCTTGAAAGCAGATAAAAATTAAAACTAACAAATTAGGGGATTATTTAGCAACTTATAAAATTCAATTAAGTATTTAGAATGAACAACTATATATTTCAGCTTTCAAATAGCATAACAGAACAACATAATTTTCGTTTCTAACCGAAGATGACAGCTGGCTAGGCCTATACTGCACGAGATGCATGCAGCGCTAAGCTATTTGCATATCCCGGCTAGCAATTATCGAAGATTCTAGTTTATCATAGGGAGCAAAGCTTGCATAGACATAGCAGTGAGAAATGTGGAAGAGATCTGTAGCATACGGCAATGATCGTCAGAGCGATGGCAGCAGACGTAACACCGGAACATTCCGGCATCTTGTGAATGCATTCTCGTTTATTTAGGTTGCATTTGTGAGACTAATGTCAGAAAACTACCGGAGCTGCCTTGCTGCAAGATTCCGGGCGAAGTCTATTTTAACATGGCGTGTAATAACGGTTTAACATCTGGTTAACTACTACCAAGGAGCGACCATTAACTCTGGAGCACCGTATTTTGCTGCTACGGCATATATTTAGTTATGGCGATATCAGTTCCTATACGTGTGCACCAGTGCGAGTGAAACAGCGAAAATTGACGGTGATAATAACATAGCTCTCTCTCTCCCTATCCCTCTCCCTCTCTCCCTCTCTCAAAATCTAAGTGCGCACTCAGTGCAAGGTCAATCAGTTCCCTAAACTACACCCTACCAATATCCGCATTAGTCCTGGCATCCAGATTATGTTCTCTCTGAATGCGTCACTGACGTTCGGCTGGCTCATAATCCTGACCCTTTGACACGGTGGTGTTAGTGTTGTGTGACATTTGCCTGCTTACTGGACAATTATCCAAGCCTAGCCTAGACGCGTGGGTTGGGTTAACCTGGTGCCGACACTTAGCTTGCTTATGTCCATCGGCGCCAAGGGCCGGTTATCGTACAACCGTGCCTCAACCAAAGACTAATGTATAATATGCGAGTCTAATCGTATGAATTATTTCACATATTCGTATTCTAACGTTTGTGGAATGCATTGAAATAGAAGTGAAGTGGTCTTTCAAATCGGTATTTTTCAGTATGGTCGTCTTACATGTGAGCACTGTAAACTGAAACTGGGTTTACAGCTGGCAATGTCAGGGACACGATGTCATCAACACTGGCCCTGGACCAATTAGCAGATCTGGATGTGTATGGCGTCATGTTCGTGACTCTGCCATGGAGTCGTTGATTGGTCCAGAGCCAATGATGATGACATCGTGTCACTGACATTGCTAGCTGTAAACCCAGCTTGCCATGTACCTACAGGAAGCCAACGAAACAATTCGGTCTCGCAGTCTTACACGCATTGATTTTCTGGCCAGCATATTCCTTGAAAAAAATCATAAACTTCTATTCGCTTGTCAAGTTTCCCGCCTTAGGAGTTTCTCACCCAGGTTCTTTGGCAATGTATATATAAGGGTGTTACTTTTCATTAATTTTAGTCTATTGGACTGAGCTTAGTCCTCGCACGCCTTCAATGCTAAGCCAGCAACAGGCAGCGTAAAACTTTCCAACGAACTCTAAAACTTAATTCGTTCACACACCCCTCAATTTTCTCGTTCTCGTCGGCACTAAAGCGGGCACGCGCGCGCACGCGCTCCACTCTCCCAAACAAACCCGTCAATTTACAACAGTTACCCGAACTCGTTGCGCCCGTCACAGCAGAAAACACTTGCGCGCAAAGTTTTAAACGCCCGTCTCGGACTTGTTAATCGCCTTGTTTGGCCGTCGCATCTTCCTAGCAACACACCAATCAACAGACTCGACGCAACGCGCGTTAACGCGTCACCCCCTTAGACAACAGCAGCAACAACAACGCCTCCACCGCCACCGAAGACGCCGTCGACAACGACCAAAGATAACTATTATCGTCTAGCAAACAGCCATAATCACGAACACGCCGCGAAAACGTACTCCTAGATTCTAATTGAAAGAAATCACCATTATGCCCTAGTATCCCCCTGCTCTCGCTCTCTCTCTCTAGTCCTATGTATACCCCCCGAGCAACACTGTAGGGGCGTTGCACAGGCAAAGTTTCCTAATTATCTACATTGCCGGCGTACATTATGTGCGGCGCACACTCTCCGCCACGCGATATTCCTCCGGGATAAACCGGGAACATCGAGGCTCGGGGCATATAGACGGAAGGGGAGAGGCCGAGAAACGGGATAAGCACTACGCACGCTTTCCCATTATCATTTTTGATGCACTGCCTAACTGTGATTGAACATTAAAGATTTACGGGGCCCCGCAAGTCTAAGCCCTGGCGTTCCCCATTATCTACCAGCTGGTATTACGGCGTGCGGCCCATGTTGTTATCAGGTCTATCGTCTTTTACTTTGCACTACATTACAGAAGCGGTACCGCCTTGTCTTAGCTAAAGGAGGCTATGAATTTAAACTTGCATATTATATAATATAGCGGAGCCAATTTTAATTTGGTGCTCGCGAGGTCCCTGGAATATGGAATGGTTTCGGGGCGAGGCGGTTAGGTGGTGGATGTGCAACAGGCGTTGTGGGACGGCGCCGATTCATATTTCATGTCGGTCCCGGCTTATTACTCGGCGTCCTCGTCCTCGTCGCCGGAGAGGAGTCGGCCTTCTGCCAGGAATGCGTCCGAATTTCGCGGGTGATTTGCTACGTTGACGTCGACGTTGGGCGAACGTACGGCGACGTTGTGCTTACGTGCGTTATTGAATAAACTGAAAGGGATGACGACGACGACTTTGCTTGCGTCTGGCCCCAGCCTCGACGGTTTATATTGACGTTTTTTTCTTCTTTTCAAATTATCGTCACGTCAATACGTCAACCCTTGTCAAAAGAAAATATCTCCTTTATAAGACGATACATTTTTCAAGGGCTTCCGAGGTTGAATGTCAAAGCGAGAAAAAATTCAGATTTCTCCAAAGTTATTACATTTTATTTGTCGAGAAAAAATAAGTGAAGGGACATAATCGAGATGGGGTCGGGGGACTTGTGTATATACGAAACGCTTAATCACAAAGAAATATCGTAGAATTTAATATTATTTTTTCCTTTGACGTAGGACAGATTGATTATTAAAGAAACCCCGATCGAGCTCATCCACAATGAGGAAAAGGCCTTGACTTGACTCGTGACCTCCCACGGAATCCCTACCGCTATACAGATCCGTACTCCATTATCCGTAAACTCCTTTTGTGTCTATCGGCAAAGTATTCCTTCGGCGATAGCATTGTCCTCGCGCCATCGGCTCGCCCATTGTCTGTCCGAATACTGGACAGCGTCGTGTCTATAAACACACCGGGAAATTCTTTTCATATCTCGCAAACAACGATACGACCACTGCCGGCTCACATCGGGGGCGAACTATTTCGATGATGTCGTTATGAAGAATGGCGATGACGCGCGGGAATTATTATCGCATTTCGCAAGAGACCAGTCGGAATTGGGCCAAGCCAGCCAGCCAAGCCAGCCAAGCCAGCCAGCCACGCCAACCAAGCCAGCCAGCCGCGCTGTACTCCAAACTCTTTGTGTACGACGTACGTGTACGAGTTTAAAAACACCCGCGCGTCTCGTGTTTTGCTTTTATTTCGCACCCTATATCCACTTTTATCCTTTATCAAAAGCAATTCCGAGACGGCGCAGCAAAAGAAAATGATACTCGCCTAGGTACAAAAAAAAATACTGATGGTAAAAGAAAAGGTCGAGTGTACAAAAACAGAAGTTCGAGCGCGCGAGTGGCAAGTAAAGAAAACACACCCAAAAACACACATCTCTCTCTTTCTCTCTCTCTCTCTCTCTCTCTCTCTCTCTCTCTCTCTCTCTCTCTCTCTCTCTCTCTCTCTCTCTCTCTCTCTCTCTCTCTCTCTCTCTCTCTCTCTCTCTCTCTCTCTCTCTCTCTCTCTCTCTCTCTCTCTCTCTCTCTCTCTCTCTCTCTCTCTCTCTCTCTCTCTCTCTCTCTCTCTCTCTCTCTCTCTCTCTCTCTCTCTCTCTCTCTCTCTCTCTCTCTCTCTCTCTCTCTCTCTCTCTCTCTCTCTCTCTCTCTCTCTCTCTCTCTCTCTCTCTCTCTCTCTCTCTCTCTCTCTTGCAGACGAAACGAAGCCACAGAAGACGCGGCCATATTGTACTTCACGTGCTGCCTCGTGCGGAGAAAGAGAAAATGATTAATGCCAGGCAACTTTGTAACAATATCCTATTAATATTCATACGACGTTCATAGTAAAATATCCCCAGACCGCCTTTCGCAATCTAATCGCATTCATTTTTCATTCATTTCTCTGTCCCCCCCCCCCCCCCCACTGGCGCCCACGCAAAATCCCGGCCTGCTGGCCCCTGGCGGCGCTGCGAAAAACTAACTGGAAAAACATAATTCTCTCGTCGTTGGGGCAGGAAATTAAGCAGGGTCGACGCCACACCCTATATTGGCAGGCGAAACTCTGCCAAAGCCTCCTAGGGGTAGAAAGGCTTCGAGGGTAGCGGACGGTACACTGCTTGCTAGTGTTTTGGCTTTGTTACATTTGCAGATATTATGTCATTAATGTTAATCTTTAGCATTCAGAATTTAATTTATAGGTGTCTTAATTGTTTGATAATTTTCCAATCTGTGACACAGTCAGTATCACACGTAGGTGACACGATGTTAAAAATATTCTACAGACGAACAAAATGTTATAACGCCGCTCGGTTAGCACAGAAAATGACACGAATATTGCTTTTCCGGACACCGCTACCAAACTTTACACATGTTTGCATGTTGTCGAAAATCGCACGGGATCTGACTCGTATATCACTCATAGATCCCCTGGATTGTTGCATTTTACATTGTTACATTCCTGAACACTTTATTGGAAAGCTAAATATTATCAAGATCCAGATGAAGACTTAGGAATGATAGCACATCGAACAATTTTACACTAAAAGTATTTAGTGTGATTTAATAACTATCCAGAAGAAAACATGTCCAAAAACTTAAAATGGCTGCTTCAAATTCCAATGAAATATAAATGAAATAGTCTTAAGTATCACTGTACAATGATCACTTCCAGATCACTGTAAATATTTTAGCTTAGAACTCAAAATCATCGTAGCCTGTAAAAACTATTGGGCGACAGCTATGCTTCGTGTCAAAATGGCGTCCTTTTCGGCAATCGTCAACTCCCCATCACCGACAGCCCTCTATTCCGACTGACAATCGTGGCCCCCTTGAAGCTTCACAGGGACAATCCATCAGTGGACAGTGATAACAAACAAGCGCACAGCGCGACGCGTACACCAGTGCGTTGTTCCTGTTCAAGTATTCATTAGCATCGCCGAGAAAGTTGCCACGGCGATGGCTGTCACGATGACAGCAGCTGCCGGCAGCGCGCGCGGCGGCGGGAAGGGGAAAACAACTTTCTTTCTCAAGAACACGCTACAAATGAACCAGCTTTTATCACTATAGCAACAGAGGGCCGACACGGTGTAAAAGTGACGTGCGAAAGAATGGAAACACGGAAATACGGGAAAGTTCCGCGCGAAAATGCCGCGCAAAGAATGTCTAGTCAAACAATAAGGCGGGGGTGTTTTGTGCTTCATAATCTACAACATTGCTTCAGACTCGTGCTCGAGTTTTTAGAAAAATATTCTCATCCACTTTCATATTTTTACTAAGTGTAGATGATTGATTACCTCGCCTAAACAAGTCTGAGATTGAGAATATCCACACACACACAGAGAAAAACGAGCCATATCAAAATGTAATTACTAAAACACTTAAAACTTATCTGCTCCTTTGGGAGATTTCCAAAGGTATACCTATATATAGTCACAGCCATTGGGCCTAATCGCAAACAAACGAGAAACTTTTCTCCGGCTCTACGAGCCAACGACGACGCGCGGCAATAGCCGAGTTACAAACAAACTCGCCCACAACTTTCCATAGTAGCGACGAGGACGACGACGACGACGACGGCAGCGAGCGTCACCACACCGCGGCGAAACTAAAAGGAAATCTCTGTTATTTTCCCTGTCAAAGTAAACGTATCAATTCTCATCGCTCGCTTTCCCGCCCAGCCGCCACCCCTTTTAAAAATCCACCCATGCAACCGGAGAAATCCCCCAATCAGCCGTGTCGCGTCGCGCCCTGCCCGATAGCAGCGCCTCCGTGCACCGCTCGGCCATCCACTTAACTACGCCTCGATAAAAACCACTTAAAAAACTTTCCACCAGACTGCGAGTCACTACGCGCCGCACAGTTAGTGCGCGCGTTTGCCGCGCTGCTACACGGGGATAAGCGACCGAGCTTAGCGCTAGGCACGTGCCCGGGCACGAAGCGCTCCTGATCGCGTCGGGCGCCAAATGATCACGCAGCGACGTCGCGGCGTTAACGTATTCATCGACGCCCCCCCTGCGATCGCCGACGACGGTGGAGAATGAAATGATTTCGAAGATTTACTGGGATAGCGTTTTTGGCAGATTCTGGGTGGATTATAACTCGTGGAGACAATTTTCGGTGCACTTTAAAAGTGTCTGATGCTCTACGCGCGTCGCTTTGAGTCGCGAGTTAAGTGTTTTAGGGGCAACTTAAGACGAGGTGCGTTTGCTTGTCAAATCTGAACACCAGAAAGCTTTGTTCGTTTCAAAGTTTTGATGGCTATTTTGCCACTGTGAAACTGCATGAAGGTCCAGCCATTTCTTGTCATCTGTGTTATGGCTGTCCCATTGATTAAGTGTACTTAAATGACAGGCTGATGATAAAACTGACCTGGCCTAGAAGGTAAGGGCACCAAGTGCCGGTCGCCGCTTAGCCTTGCTAGTTCGAGTCACTATGCTATTTTGGCGCTGCATCTGTGCCTTTTCCCCCAAGCAAGGGAAGATAACGCCTCTGTTCCCACACTCTGTTCCAGCACTGCCAAAGAGGACCCTTCCTTCAAGCAAGGGAAGCTAACGCCTCTGTTCCTACACTCTTTTCCAGCACTGCCCAAAGAGGACCCTTCCTTCAAGCAAGGGAAGCTAACGCCTCTGTTCCCACACACTCTGTTCCAGCACTGCCAAAGAGGACCCTTCCTTCAAGCAAGGGAAGCTAACGCCTCTGTTCCCACACTCTGTTCCAGCACTGCCAAAGAGGACCCTTCCTTCAAGCAAGGGAAGCTAACGCCTCTGTTCCCACACACTCTGTTCCAGCACTGCCAAAGAGGACCCTTCCTTCAAGCAAGGGAAGCTAACGCCTCTGTTCCTACACTCTTTTCCAGCACTGCCCAAAGAGGACCCTTCCTTCAAGCAAGGGAAGCTAACGCCTCTGTTCCCACACACTCTGTTCCAGCACTGCCAAAGAGGACCCTTCCTTCAAGCAAGGGAAGCTAACGCCTCTGTTCCCACACTCTTTTCCAGCACTGCCCAAAGAGGACCCGGAGATCACTGGCGAGGAGCGCGTCTACCAAGTGGGTGACGTAATCAACTTGAACTGCACTTCCGGTCAGTCGTATCCTCCCGCCAGACTGCGCTGGTACATCAATGACCTTCAGGTGAGTTGACCTTGGAATCTACTATCTGGCCGGCGCTCATATCTTCTTGAAAGGGATGGATGTTGAGCATCATGAAACAAATATATTATATGGTATTTCCATCCGATTTACACAACTGAAAAATTATGACAGTTTTAGTCCCTCAATTGCCGGTTTTTCAGTGGTCCGTTAAGATGCTAACAGTCCATTAGCCAGATAATTAAAGGCTCAAATTAGAAGTTGCTAAGCAAACAATAAGTTAACAGACCATTAGATATTGAACGTGCCACTGAAAAACCGGGTCTTAAACGATGTTCAGTCATTAATAACACTAAAAACAGTTTGATGCAGATACCTACTTCATATTTGAAAGAACATATTTGTAATCTTGTCTTAATTAAAATGGCAATTGGGGCAATTCAATTAAAAACATTCATTATCTTCCTAACTGAACATTCCCAATCAAAGGTGATCAAATTTTGTCTACTGATTAGATTGAAAAAAAGATATGCCGGCCGTTAAAGTGAGAACTTCAGTAAACGTAATAATATTGCTTTGTATTATGGCATTGTCTGTGGTATAAGGTTTTTGTAATAATATTTGCTAAAAGCGACTAATCGTCCTTTAACAATGTTTCGTACAACCGTTCAGTTTTGCAACTATAGTTATCTTTCCTTCAATTCACACTCATGACTTAATGCATGCTAATTGTTAATTTACCAAACTGAGAGAGCATCGATTCAATACCGCAAAAAACCCAGACCAACGAGAGAACTTGGTTTTGCAAAGCTGCAAGTCACACAAAGCCCAGAATTCGGCCACCAAAACGCGACTCCACGCGCACACAGGAGGAACTAGTCCAAAACCCGGTGTCTGTATTTCGCCGCAGAGTCGAACTAATGAAATACTAATATTGGCACAGAGGGTCGCACGATACCTGTCTTTGTCTAAAAGACCCGGCCGTTGCACAAGCGTACCACAATTGTGCAACAAAAGGAACCGACTAGCGGATGCACAGCTTTTTTGTGTCCTCTCCGCAGCCTTCACGGCGTAATCGCGAAAAACCGAAGGCAAATAAGAGAGGACGATATCGCGCGCGCAAGAGGAAGAGTTTCTATAGAAATTAATTAATTAAGAATTCATTTAGAGCTCCCAACGCCCTCCACCCACCCTCTGCAACGCTTCACCCCAGCTGTCTCATAATGCAGTGGGTTTTTGTTTGTCTTCCCGACCGCTCTCTCGTCTTTTGTCATCGTGTGGTTTTTCGGGGGGAATATGGCGAGCCTGGTGGCTAGTCGTGGAAGTGACAGATTTTCGGTCGACGAAACGGATAAGCGGGCTGATGTTTCCGTTCTGTGGGTGAAGTTATGTTTTCTTTTTTTATGTTTTTTTTTCGAGACAGAGTAAATGTTCGGCTGAGATTTGCATGATCGTAATTCGTAATGATCTTTTTCAACGAGCAAGGCGGACGAAGGACTCGGCATGTTATAAAAAGTATGATGCCGAAAAGTAGCAGATAAACGAGGGGAAAAGCTGTTTTCTATATACACTTGGGTGGACAGATGATGCTGGGCGAAAGTAATTGTAAATGACTAACATACAAAGTATTATAAATCAAAATACTGTGGGAAAATGAAATGTACACAACAAAGAAAAACCAAAAGAAAAAGAGAAGCTTGAAGTCCAAATGTATCTACATTTAAACAGAACTACTCCGCAAACAATAACCGTATTATGATTAATAACGAAACACATTTATTTTATTACATTTTTCTTATTGACTATCATGAGACCTCTTATCGCCCTCATTGCTCTAGGGGGACCCTAAATTAAGAGGCTGTGGTCTCCGGGCATGACCTGGTCACGTCAGTCGCGGGATTGAGACTGGAGGTGTCACCCTTGACCTCTCCCCCGTCCCAAAGCCCTCTGAACGCTTCCATTGCTCCAGGTGGGCCCCGACTACGAGGCGGTCGTCTCCGAGCACGGCCTGGTCACGTCGGTCGTCGGACTGCGACTGAAAGTGTCACCCTGGACCTCTCCCCCGTCCCAAAGCCCTCTAAACGCCTCCATTGCTCCAGGTGGGCCCCGACTACGAGGCGGTCGTCTCCGAGCATGGCCTGGTCACGTCGGTCGTGGGACTGCGACTGGAAGTGATGCCGCACCACTTCCTCGCCGGCCGGATGCAGGTTCGGTGCGTGGCGACCATCTCCACCGGCAAGGAGAGCGTCGTTCAGCATCGGGTGTCGCCGTTGATCGACAACCGGGAGGCGCTGTTACTCGGTGAGCTCAGAGTGGACATCTCGTTGGGTGGGGGGGCGGGGGGGGGGGGCATGTTGATTCTTGCAGTGAAGCAAGAGTCTCTGATTTGCTGGCAAAATTTGGAGCACAGAGTATTTTGAAACGGGATTCTCAATACCTGTTGACTTAAGTCTCAATACCTTCTCAATACCTGTAATCACTGTAGAGCAGACCTGGGTCTGTATTCAATAAAAGGTGTCAACATCAAACAGGAGATCAAGTTTTTTTATGGTAAAAACCAATGAAATTTTCCGATTGATGATTGTATTTTAACCCTGGAGTTTTCTAGGTCAAAGGCGGACTTGTCAGCAGTTTTTTCCCTTTTACTCACTCCCTCAATTCTTGCTTTTCCTTACTGTCGTGTCAGTTTGGCACGGTCTCCATACCTGGTTTCATAAGAAAAAAACAGTGCTTTGGTTTTGCACGTTCAAAGATTTTACAATCTTCGTTTTACATTTCTAATCACAATTGCATGCATCCAATATGAAATTTTTTTTCTGTGGACTTTCATGTCGTATTGTTAACAGAAAGCCACCATTTGATTTACCTACTGGTAGATGCTTGAAGTGTTAAAATAGAGCAACCCTTGTGCACTTCCTCAAGAGGTCTGCGAAGTTTCTGCGTTGGATCAAATCCCTCCGGCGCTGGCACGCGGTCACGGTTCGAAAATCGATGAAAAACCCTTTACGCATCGTTGGTTGACCGCACAGAGTTTGATGCAATTTAAACTCAATTTGGTGACCTGTTCTCTTTAAAAACAAAACGTAAATCGTAGATTCCATACAGTATTTTCAAAACTAAGTAAAAGTGCCTAAAACTTTTCAATAACTTTGTGAAACTTGGTTCAACCAAATAAGTCTGATCATTAAAGGGCTGCATAATTATCATTTCAACGAGTTTAAGCTTTTATCCCTCTTTACCAGAATTTCACAGTTTTATATTGCATATCGTATAACATCGATAAGTTGCCGTTTAAATATGACAATATTATGTCAACCAAATGTCTCATAATGTGTTTCCCCTTTAGCAGGGCTGAGAAAAAATATTAAGTCTTTGTCTAAAGCCGATAAGCTTTTCAAGGTTTCTTCGAGGCTATACCAGCAAAAAAAAAGACACTGGGTTTCAAAACCTTAGAAACTTCGTTAACTACGTTCTTAATGTGTTTGTTGAATTTCCTATAATAGACTATAAAAGTCCTATAGCCTATTAAAGACTTTAAAAGAAGGCTATAAAAATATGTTAACATCTATGAACACGAAAAAAAAAAATTTTTTGTGGAGGTGCCGAGTCAAGGAATCTGCTCTGCGGGCTGCATTCAGGGGCAAAGCAAAGTTATAAAACAAAAAAGTCCCAGAATCCTATCAACTACGTCTACGACAACAGCTGTGCCCTCAGACGTTCAGACACATAAAAAACTAACTCCTACACATTCCACTTTTACCACACACAAAACCCAAACGGTCGGTCCATAGCCCGTCACAAGAGACGTTCGTGACCGAATCACAGGCGAACTGACGGCAGTTAACCGTTCGTTCGTCGTCGCTACGTACGTGTCCCGTTCAGGCGCCTCGCTATCAATTATTCCCCGCCAATGCGAGTCGACGCGCCCGGAGAGGGTGGGGGCGTTGGGAGGTCTTTGTGTCGGTCGAGGGTCCCGAGGGAGACGACGCTCTCAAGCCGTGTGATTGCCTGGACGTCCGCTCCGTCGGTTTGGACGCTGTCGAGATCGTAGTACAAACTCCTAGGGCGAACGCTGTGTGTAAGTGGTTATACGTTTTGGGTTATCACAGGTAGATTTGTGTGTAATGAGCTTGGCTGGGGATTATTTCTTGGTCTTTGAACTATAGTTCTTACTATGATAAGTCAGAAGATTATAAAGCATAAAATTTAAAAAAAAATGTGCAGCAGCTTTTGCTGCGCGGTGATACTTAGGGAATAAAAAATGCCACAGTTGTATCTAAAAAAGAAACTTGTGACCATAAAAAGAAATTAAAAACTTTTGTCAGGATCTTAGGCCCTGTTTTACCTAGTTTCTCCAACTTGGAGTTTAAGCTGAATTCAGCCAATCACATGTAGCGATCCAAGTTACTTCTCCTAGCGGGAATCTCAACTAGGAATTGAAACACTTGGTAAAACCAGGCATAAGTGAAATTGAACAAGGGGCTATTCTGTTCTAGTATTCGAGTGTGTTCCATTTCAAATCATCAAACTCTTAGCAAGAGGAAACGCAGGTAATTGAAATTCAATTTGAGGTGCGTGCGACGGGCTAGGGCGGATACTTGAGTGCCGCGAAACATGCCAGTGAAACGCCTACACCGTGCGTTCGCGACGGGATCGCTCGGCCGGCGATGGGCAATCCTCGGGGGACACGTGGCAGGCGCGCTCTGGAACTTGTTTGCTATTTCCAGGCGCCGCCTTTCGGGTAAAACAATCAGTTCGGCCGGTTCCGGCGGGTTCCGGCGGGTTCCGATTAGGGCCGCACGCGAACTCTGCAAGGCCTAATTGATCGCCGCTCGTTTGGAAGCGTAACGAGCGGGACGCCTGACAGCGCGACGCCTACGTGCCGACTAATAGGAGGCCTAGATAGCCGCTGGATTCGAGCTTCTAGAATTTTTAACAATTTGCCATCCGATTGCGGTAGTTGAACTGCATGAACACAACATGAACAATTTTATGAATTAGTAAAGTTTAATTTGATTTAACTTTAAATCTTTTTCATTTATTGCAGTAAAGCATTCAATAACTTCAAAGCCAACTGGGACTCATCTATAGAATAATTGTGGAAAATTATATTTTATTCTGCGAACATACTTTTCATATCATCTTTTCCCCTAGTTGGAAATTTAACTATTGTTTTCGACGAATCACCTTCCAATAATATGAAAATTATTATTTTTGTTTTAGACGTTTCAGTACTGGTTTCAGGTTTTTCATATACTATAGTTGAAGGCTTGAGTTCTGTTCAAAGAAATTGGGTCAAATGCCTACAAAAGCAGCTTAAATCGCTCCTCGAGTGGGTAATAATATTCCCTGAAATATTCAATTACATTCAATAGTTACAAGTTGCACGAAGTACCAAGTTTCCATTTTTCCGTGTAATCTACAAAACATAACAAATCCTAATGCCTTCAAAGGAATATAATATCATATCTATACATATTGCCAAGCAAAACAAACACCTCACCTATAAGACCGAGACATATAAGAACAATGTCAATTCTGCTCTCAATTGAAAGCTCATTTCATTGGTGAAGAACGAACCAATTTCTTACCGTCATATTCACGAGTTTCCTTGATCTACCAAACGTTTAAATTAAAACAGAGCTTAAAGTTGTAACATTTGCCATTCGCTTCAACTTTCACGTGTGTGTGTGTGTGTGTTAAGTTTAATGTCAGCACGTTTGAAGTTTAAGATCAGAGTCTGACATTGTGTGTCATTGCTCTGGAAGTATCTGATTCCCTTTGTCGTCAACTGTAACTGAAACTGACATGTTCATCGACTAAACATATTGCCTATTTTCTTGAAAACATCCCCCAGACATGTTTTGCAAATTGCTTCGCTCAGACTAAGCGATCAAAGAAAACAATGAACTAAAATGTGTTCCTGAGATCAAGATTTTAGTTTACGAAACATATATTGTGTGTGCTTTAGTATAAATAGTTGTATTGTAATTGACAATTTCATCTCAAACAATGTTTCTCATTTTGAAGAACATTTTGCAAATGAAATTGATAATTTTAAATCAACATTTCATGATGGAAAAGGCCGTCTCTGACCCATAGAATGTACTTTCGATTCTGCCTAGCAATTTTTTAACATTTACGTTATGCCTTTATCGGTTCAGCCTTGAGATTTTGTAACTTTTACGGTATGTCATTATGGGTTCTGATGGATAAAACCCCTTTTATTGTCGATGTTAATTTTTTATCTTTTTAATCTGCGTATACAATTTAATGCGTATGCGTATACAAAGTCAGAGTTACAAAATCGCAGAGCAGCACTGCGATTTCGTTACTCTGAATTCGCCGTTCTCGGCAAAAAGTTAAAAAATTAACATGGACAACAATAGAGATTTTATCCATCGGAACCGATAACGGCATAACGTAAAAGTTACAAAATCGCTAGGCTGAGTGGCTAGCGATTTTGTAACTTTTATATAATGCCGTTATCGGTTCTGATGGATAAAATCCCCATTGTTGCCCAAGCTTTTTTTAAACATTGTTACCGAGAGCGACAAAGCCAATTGTTACGAAATCGCGGCGTTGCCTAGCGATTTTGTCGGTTTGCCAGTTCTGCAATGCGATGCCGTAACTCTGACTTTTCCATTCTCGGTTTCAAATTTAAAAAATTATTGTGGACAACAATAGGGATTTTATCTATCAGAACCGATAACGGCACAACGTAAAAGTTACAAAATCGCCAGGCTGATCCCAGCGTTGTTCATGTAATTTTTAACTTTATAACCGAGAACGGAAGTCAGAGTTACGTAATCGCTACTTAGCCTAGTGATTTTGTAGCTTTATGCTGTTATCGGTTGTGATGGATAAAATCTCTATTGTTGCCCATGTGAATTTTTTTTCCTTTGAAACCGAGAACGGCGAAATCAGAGTCACGTAGTCGCTCTGCTGGAAATCGCAACAGAGCGTCTAGACACATTCGCCAAACTCGAAGCACCGTCTGGAACTCTTCTACGCAGAGATCACCTAGACACAACGGCGTCCCAACCTCCACTCCTCCCCAAACCCCCCGACACCGTCTCGATTGCCACATCGACGAGGTCCGACACAAGCGTACACCGTGCGATTGAAAGCTGATTTATTGATGGCGTCCGTCCCCGCAGGGAGTCGAACGCCGTCGTGGAGCAGGCAAATTGTGAACTACGACCGCCGCTCGGTCACCGAGGGACAGATTGGATCTCTTAGCTCGGAGCGGCGTGCATTATTGACTCGGGCGCGGCCGGTTTTACGACGTGTTTACGTCTGGTTGACGTTGACCGTGTGGGGAAGGGGGAGGCGTTTGGAGGGCTTGGGCGAGATGTTATGTGTGGAGTAAGTTTGGGAAAGTTAACACGTTGGGGGAGGGGGGGGGGGGGCGATACTGTGTGGATTTACTTGACGATAAGGGTAAACATGACTCCCATATACCGTGTTACATGAAATTGGATTTAGGATCAATTTTACGATGTGTAGTTGAAAAGATAACACATTCAAGATGAAAAATATGGTATGATCGTCATTTTTTACATTTAAATATAAGAAAGTTATCATATTTAAATTTTAAAAAGACCCATTTCAAAAACTTTACACACAAAAAGCTTGAGATTATATTGTTTAGAAAACTTTTAAAATGTTCCTTAAGTTTTTGTTTGTGTTTCGCCTACTCTCTCTCTACCACATTTCGATAAGATATAATGCAAAAGCCCTTGAAATTTCTGGAATATATTTTTTAAAGTTTTACAACTTTTTTTCAAGACAGCGGGCACTTACACACAGGTGGTGGCTGTTCCTCGATAGCCAAAACTGCGCAATACATACTGCGCAATGCTGAGTGTCTCCAAAATATCAACCCATATTGCGAGAACAAAAACCTCACCTAACCCAAGCGTGTTTTGTTTTTTTCCCAGTGGAAGGCGGCTGTCAAAGTAGACGAGCTTCACTGGCCGTCACCCTGCTACTAGCAGCGCTAGCCGTCATCTGCTCGACCTGATTCGTCAACAGCCAATAGGCAGTCAGCATTCGACGACCTTCAAACAGCCAGCCAATAGGCGATCAAGAGAAAACGACCTTGACATGATCAAGAGCAAAACACCATGAAAAAACAGATGTGCTGACGACCTTGACGTGACGACCTTCAACCCATTAGCCAAAAGGCTTTAAGCGGTCAGCGACCTTTGAACGACCAGCCAATAGAGATCCAGCTTTCGAAGGACAGTGACCTTCACAAACGAATGGGTGGCCATCTGCGTCATGTCACCAAATACGTTGTTTGTTGAACAATCTGACACTATTTTCAGAAACCGCTTATTTATGAGAAAAGTAAGGAGAAGACGGTGAACGTTTTCGGGACTGTCTGGTCCTCGAAAACTTATTAGGGCAACATCTTGCGTCTGCGATCTTAAACTTTGTTTTGAGTGACTTGCGGCACTGTCGGCGGCGACAGGATGAACTAAGGCAGTGGAATTATACGCGTGTAAAGTTTACGAGCCTCAGTGTGCAGAGTGCGCGAATAATGTTGTGCTGTGGAGGTGCATGTGCATGTGCAATGTGCATGCATGCATTGCGATGCACCCGAGTGCAACGAAAATGCAGTGGGCGTCGCGCGTGGAATGTTGGAGGCGGCGGAACGTGACGAGTGTGGTGGTGATGAGGGCGATGATGGTTAAGGGTGATGCCGGTGATGAAAGCGTCGGAGTGTTTTCGCTCTCTTGAAGGGTACGTAGACTGTAAAAGTGAAGCCCCACCAAAAAAAGAAACCCGTTTTTCGCTCGGATCATTTCGCTTCGTGCAGATAAAGCGGGTTCTTAGAACAATATCTTCTTCGATGGCCTTAAAACTTGGTGAAATTGTCGACAGCTGTTTATTTTTCTTGTCTTCCTAAATAATATGACATTTTTCGAGTTTATTTTGCGAGAAGGTGTCGAGTTTCAAAGAATGCTCCTACATATAAATAACACTCTCATATATATATATTTAAAAATAAATAACTGTATTGATTAATGGGTTTCTTTTTCTGCAAGGATTGTAAGACAAAGTGGAATTTATTTATGTGCAATAATTTCTACAGATGCTTCTAAGTGTTTTTTCCTAAACTACCGTATTGCTGGCCGAATCGAAATATCTATGTCACATCAATAACCTGCGTGTAATTATCAAGAAAACATATAGTACAATTCACAAAGAATTGCTCGATCAATCACGTCAGAAGATCTCGACTTCAAATGAGCGAGAACTGTGTCTTTGAGCTATGAACATTAGTAAAAGCAATCAAAGCATTAAACCTACACATTTTCAACAGACTTCTTGTATTTCGATTCCGTTTCCTTTGGACATACTTTAGTTTGCAACTCGCATTCCCTGGCAGTTTGTGTCTCATATTGTTCCGTTTGCAATTCATTCATGTTGAACAGAAAACTAACGCTGTAAAATACGACTCATAGATATATAGTAAATAAAAGTTACAAAAACGGGCAATCTGTCTATATACTAAGTATACGTTAACTTGAAGCCGTCTGCTTTGGTCCTTTAATATTACCATCGTCTCCTCCTCTTCCCTCTCATTTATTCACAAACTCGTTTTTTATGCTGCCTGTGTATTATTTCTTTGGTTGTGTATTTTTCTCATAGCATTACGTTCAACTGCACAGTGCACTTATGTAATTGGTTATTGCTTCGAAACAAAAAACAATGTCTTGCAAAGATCATAGAACTCGAAACAAATCAAAGAAGTTCTTAAAAATTGCCAATTATTTGTCGAAACCCTGGCAAGAACTTGTTTTCGTATCCACGATTGATTAAACACAAACATATCTTGGCAATTTACTTACGAAACTGCAAAGAAGACAACCACATTCCGCAAGATCCCGCTGTAACCAGGTAAGCTTTCAAACCAGCGAGTAGCTATAATAATGTGTTCTACAATGCGTTTCAGTTTATTTTGTCAGCCTCGGGACCTTGGGCATACAGTACAACATTGTAGAATACCGATTTGAAGTGGACATCCCAACCTGAGACCTACCATAGATACCTTTTTACCCATTATAAAGCTAATATTCCATACTGTTCCGCAACCAATGTTGCGTCCATCTTATCCACCTATGCAACACCCAGCAGTGGAGGTTACATGAACGCAGCGACGTGCCATCCGAGACGGAGACGAATCGCATGCCTCTCCGACCCCGTCACTCTGCCAAGACCGCTATAATTAACAATCCGTGTCACGCACTCTGTCTCTCTCGCACACACGGCGACCGCATGCCCACCGCAAGCAGCGCGCCCTCTCGCACTCGCACTCAACCCCTCCCTGCTGCAGTACTGCTAGGATCCCAGGATAAGCTGATTATGTATTTCGCGGAATCCGAATGTTAGACGACACTTACCCTGCCTGCGAGTCTGAAAGCTTAGGCAGCCGCGGTAATTCTATCCGTCTTTAGAATCCACCGTTGGCTGTACTTCCGTGCGTGTGCCAAACACGCTGGCTCTGATGCGTGTGTGGCTATAGTCTGTCTGCCGTTTAGATGCAAAGCTACAGTTTATGGTATAGGTTAACTCCCATGAAAAGCGTACCAAGTACTGAGAAAGCAGCTGTTGCTTCTAAAGTCTACGTAAACCCTAAGATGCATGAATGTTGTTTGCTTGTCTTTCTGCATTCTACTGCGGTCAAATAAGGTGGTTGCTTTTCCAACAAATTGCCTGTTGGCCATTTAGATGCAGTGCTAAAGTTTCTGATAGGTTAACTCCCATGAAAAGCGTACCAAGTACTGATAAAGAAGCTGTTGCTTCTTTAATCTACGTTAACCTTAAGTTACACAAATGCAGTTTCCTTGTCTTTCCCCATTCTACTACGGTCAAAAGGTGGTTGCTTTTCCATTTCAAAGCCTGTTCGACCTCGAGATACGTGATGGTGGCGATACAACGTGACCCGGCTTGGGTCAAGCAATGGCCGGAGATCCTCAGACGAGGTCAGATTGGTTTTAACCTTTTGACCAACACGCCAAACTAGAAATTCTTCTGCTACATACTTACTGCGAGAGTCCGTTATCCCAAAAGCATGTTTATTAATTGGTTTAAAAACAAATCAATCAAACGATATGTTTAGCAAAATAACTGTAAACAAATTGGAGTTCATAGAAGCACAATGGAAGTACTTTTCATTTTAACGTGTTTTAAGCGTGGTCTTTCAAGTTTGTTTTCATTCTTCTGTGAAACCAGTGAACGAAAATCCACCTTATACTGGAACAATCCCTCGAGGTTAACTATTATCTACCTGAGCACCCCCTAACAATACCGTAAAGATAACAATTATCACAACGAACAAACGCTGTATTCGTTAAACACGTGACCCAGACCGATGTGCAAAAAAATCCGTGCTCGTCCCCGGCAAATTGATCTTGTAACGGCCATTTGTGCTTGTCCCCTCCCACGGCGCCTGCAGGCCCCCAACTAGTTACTCTAATAGATGCCAGACATACACTCCATTCGGCGTGCTCTGCGGCTACCCACGTAAGCCATTATACGCTGCCACATGCAGGTCACTGCCGACCAACCGCTGCACGTATTTTGCCAGCGGAAAAACGGTTTTCCCGGCGATGCTGTATATACACACATGTGGAATGATTGATTGCTGCTTGCATCTATACGTATATGTTTCCGTAGTCCGTATGCTTCACAGAGCTGCAGCCGAGGGGGAAAAATCGAGGAACAAAAGATGATTACATGACAGAGCGTCCATTACAAGAGATTGTATCATTATTTATAATGGTTTATGCCCATGCGCTGCCGAGGTACCTACCAGATGTTTGTTCTTTGCTGCTCGGTGGTGTCTCTCACAATGTGGGTAATTTCATTTTGGGTTCGGCTTTTCTCGAGTCTCCTGTGATGTTCGAGGCGGAAGAAATGTGATCTGTTTGATTGAAAGACAGCTGACCTTTTTGCTGGCTTTGTGTTTCGAATTCAATGGAACGTAATGCTCTACATGAGTCTGGAGCAACTGACAGAAAGACACATTTAATGCGCACTTTATATATAAAAAGGTATTTTGCTGAAAAACCATTCCGTGTATTGTGTACGGAACAACATTGTCATTTTGTGCTCCATGACACACGAAGTTATCTTATTGTTTTGATATTTATTGTTTGTTTGTAATTTGCTCTACAATTTACCAACTCGTTGGCCACCTAAACCACTATTGCAGGTTAATTAATAAAGTTATATAAAATCAGAGAATAACAATGTTACGGATAGACTGTAACCATATAGGCATGTTGTAATGAAGCACCTACCTAAAATGATCAAAAGAGAGCTGATATTTAAGTTGCTGGCAGAAGCAACCGCTTGACTGTGTTCCTAACCAATGCAAATTGGTCCTTTGAGTGGAAGCCACCTCAGCAGCAATAGCGAGTTTTGACAGTAAGCTAGCCGGTGGCATTTTCTTGTGCCTACAGTGACATTCGTGCTGGCTATTTCGAGCTTGTGGACAAATTTGTCAATGCATGGAACTGTTATAAAGAGCAAAACTGGTAGAAATGGTTCAGAACGCAATAAGACATGATTATAAAATATGAAGTTCATATTCACCTTATAAAGGAAAGGGAATTTGAATGTTCTATAAGAATCCGCGAATTCCACAGTTAAAATATTTCGAAAGTGCACAACATGGTGTAGATGTAATTCACAGGACTCTTTCTCACCATTGCTTCTATTTTGAAACGTATTACTCTCGAATTCTCAGTGTGAAATCGAGCGAATGTCGGTGCCGGGCACGCGTTCGAGCCTCGGTGTCGGCACCCGTCCGACGACAACGCGTCGAGTTTAGTGGAGCCTAGCCAATTGATGTGAGCTGCGACTGAATAGAAATGTGATTGGGGGAAAGGGGCCGTTCTGAATATCGAACGTCGCCAAGCGACAGTGCGTGAATTGGGTCTCGGCACGGATGCGAATTCTTCTCTGAATTTCTGATCAAGATGGTTTTTGTCAAGAGCTGTCGCTTTCAATGCGAAATGTAGCGATATTCACTATTTCCAGATCCTGTTTGCACTGGACTCTGCTGGATTTTATCATTATAGCAAGTATTATCAGTGTGAAAAACACAACACATCTCATTGCTAAATTTGTTTGATGCTACTCTGGTTTGATTGGTTGAAAGCAACCAACTTATGACACGGTTTAGTCAGCTTTTCACTGACCCTTGACTTAAGCTCAGTTTATTTTGGAGAGTTTTGGACAGAAGTCTGCCACAGAATTTTTATGCCGTCAAAATAACACAGCTTACTTATATTTTATATTAAATTGGTTTATTATATCATATATATCATATAACACTTTAAATAATATATAAGTATAGCATAAAATAGTAATTAACTCTTTAATTTTTCAATACAAAAATAATTAGAGCCGTGCTATTGACAGCAAAAAACTTTTGTGGTAGACTTTAGGCAAAAATGCTCCCAAGTAAACGGGGCTTCGGTGATTGGGCAAAGGTGACGCAGTTGTGGTCAACACAACTCCAATTGTGGCCACTGGCCATTTTTTGACAGTATGTGAAAATACCAGCAAAGTAAGGAATGTCCAGAAATACCAATACCAGTAACAATACCAATACCAATACCTATAAACACCAATACCATTAAATACCAATACCAATAAATATCTATACAAATAAATACCAATACCAATAAATACCAATACCAATAAATACTAAACAATACCACTACCAATACCAAGAGCAATAACAATACCAATACCAATGGACAGCAATACCAGCAATGTAAGGAATGCCAATATTTTTTTAAATACAAAGTTAAAAGTCTAGAGTCACACTTCTCAAGTTCATGTAATCTGAGTGAACATTTGAACAACGAACGTGGCCACAACTGAGTTTACCTGGCCACAACTTGGTATACCTGGCCTCAACTTGGTATACCTGTCCACAACTGGGTACCTGACCACAACTCGGTACCTGACCACAACTGGGTATATCTGGCCAAATCTGGGTATACCTGGCCACAACATGATATACCTGGCCACAACTGGGTATACCTGGCCACAATTGAATCACTTCCTCAAAGCCTAGTAAATTAAAGGAAATAAAGACCACAGAAAATGCAACAGCATTGAGTGAATCCTGTTTGAGAAGCGTCAACAGTTCGATGGTTTGAGAAAAGATTAGTTTTACGGTCGCCAAAGATAACATTTCCACTCTTTTCATCGGTGTTTGCCACTTGTATTGACTTCAGCAAGGAATAAATCAAATTGTACATCAAATACCATTATTATATAATGGTCGTGTATGTTGTTGATGTTGGAGGTCAAACCACTTCAAATCATTGCAGGCAAGTTATGATTGAAGCGAACGAAAAACACGATTTGTTGTCCTTTCGCCTACGCAGAAAACACTGCCCCTTCGGAAAACCCATGGTCACTGAGCACGCTACTCCCACACGGCCAATGAGAGAACATGTCTAGCACATATGTGCGCAGGAGATCATTTTTAATGCGACTGCTGAGCACATGGGGTTTTTAGCTAAAGACATAATTTTCAAATGAGTTTATTCGCATGAAAATGGTTCGTATTCCTTGCAATATTAGCGTAGCCCAAGCGATCTAGTCATCTAGTCAACGCTTTAGAATGATGATTCTGACCTTAACCAATCATCAAGCGGAACTAAATGCCTTTTACCAAAGTCCTCATAGTTTTTTTCCCGAAGGTCATATTTTTGCAATCAGATACTTCTTATCCTTTTTAAAAATAGTTCCAGTTTTTCAGTGGCCCGTTAAGACACTGACGGTCCATTAGCAAGACGTTGCTTAGCAAATAACAAGTAGACAGACCATTTTATAGATATTAAATTAACGTGTCACTGAAAACCCTCGAAAGCTCCGAACCGGGATCGTGTAGAAATTTTGTACTTTTATATCAACGCATGACATTTGAATGAAAACAATACAAATCTTAATCAAAATGAAGAATGAAACGTGATTCTAGGATAATTTTGAACAACAGCGTCAACATATTATTACTTATAGAAATAGAGTAGCACGTTATTTAAACAGGCGTAATTATTAACTGAGACAATAACGTAATAGGTCAAAGTGCCATTCCTTGGCAACCACCGCAAACAAGACACCATCAACAACGTCATCCTCCTGACGTTCACCCCTCGGCAGACAAACAGCGCGGGTACGCCAAAATCCTGCGGCGCCCGAGCCGTTACATGGCACACACAACGCCCCACCACTGTGTGTGTTCAGCGCCTCTGGGGGCGGCTCTCTGAAGAGTGACACTGTCAGAACTAGGGCTTTTTAGGCTTAGCTCTTTTGCTTAAGGTGGAATTACCCATTGGTCAAAGAATATCTACCAAACAATCGTTGACAGGAAAACTATTAGTGACAGCACCACCAAATTAGCGTTCCTCCTAATCCTAGGTACTATGTAAGGCTTAAAATATACTTAAAAATAGTATTCGTGCTATGATAAGTTTGGCTACGTAGCGTAACTATGAGCATCAATAGTTTCCAGAGCAACCATAATATTCCATAAATACGGTCGTTTTTTAGTTATACCAATCATAGCACAACATTTATTGCTCTTTATTTAAAAACCTTTTGTATTACCTAGAAGTTAAGCTATTTTGGTGGGGCTGTCACTAATAGTTTGCCTATAAACAGCTGTTTTGGAGATATTCGTTGGGCAAGGTGATCATTCCACCTTCAGACGTCTTGTGTTTATAAATACACTAGTTAAGTGAATATTTTAAGCTTTATATTTTTTTTGGTTCGTTTTATTTAAAAGTAATCGTGAAAATATACTCAGTTTCGTACATAATCGGTTAATATTATTCCATTTTTGATTCCTTGTCGGTTCCAGTATACCATGGGGGATTTTTTTAGGTTGCACCGACGAAAAAACCTATCCTATTATGAAGAAAATTGGCATTACAGCAAGTTCAAACAGTTCAAACCAATCCAGGGTGGATAACAGGCATAATGAACATGGCAATTAGAGCTTAGGCTTGCGATATTTAAGCCTCGTCTTTCAGATTCCCTATGAAAACAGAGACCAATGAGCTAGCGCAAAGCGATAAGTCGTCGTGGTAATAGCACACATATACTGCCAATTAAATGAGGGGCCTGATGAGAGTGGAGCTATAATTGTTTACGTTAAGTTGGTGCCTGCTTTATCCAACGCTGGCAAGCAGAAAGACAAGGGCTTTGTGTCAAGATAATTAATGCGCCTCTTGGAACGCTATGTGTACGTTTGCTGTAGTAATTTTGCTATATTTAGAACCAAACAGTTGAGAAAAATCTTGCTTACGACGTGTTCACTGCAAACAATTAATACTGAAAAGTCAATACAATAACTGTAATTATTTTATTAAAATATATTATTAAAATATAAATGCTCGTAGTTCACATTGCATCTTATATATCATAAATGTTATTACACCATAGACAAAATAAATGGAAGCCCATTCTCATGTAGGTTCTCTCTCTCAAGACGGTGATCCCTCATAGATATGCCAATGTATCCTAGTGGCCTTGGGAACAATTTCCACCAATGTTTCTCAAGAATAACACGTTGGAAATTATATACGCATCATTTTGAACGTTTCTCATGGTGCCATCTGGAGAACGGGGCTGAATTCTCCGTATGTGCGATATTTTTGTGAACCACTACGTTAACATCCTCATAAGTTATGTATCATGTATTACATCATCTTTGTAGCCTGCAAGTGACATGCAAGATCATGTTCGGCAAGTAATAAATGAGTTGCTAGAAATCAATAATGCCACATACCGAGTGGTTACCGACCGATCAGGTGGAGGTGCCAGGTCTGATGATTGCTTTGCGGGTTGCGTTCAGGAGCAAACAGTCAAACACAGTCGAGCTGTTGGCTGAAGGTTCAATAGTTTGTGACGTCACACAATTCCATTTTTGAGTAATCGTTTTTCTTTAATATAAACGGTTAGCAAAAAAGTTTTCCTTAGTGATAAAATATCGAAATATTTAAAAAATCCTAATTTGACCATTCGAAAAAGTTGTTTCAGAGATATGAAATCAAATTGGCGACATTTTCTACATTTAAATCTGAATATTCATAATTAATCGAGAAACCAATGATCCGTTTAATTTTTTTGGATTATTGTTATTGGACTTTGAAAGGGTCATTAAAATTTAGGTTCCTGTTGAAATGCAACTATTAGTGCTTTTGTTCACGTTTTTAACGTCAGTCGAGCTCTCTCTCTCTCACCCTTGATAAAGTAACAATAGCATATGTTACGAAACGTCGGGAAACCAAAAGACTTTTGATTTAGCATTCAAATCCCAGTTTGAAATAGTTTTTTTTTCCTATTTATGAACTCCTAATAAGACAGCGTTTAAGTCATATGCCAAGGTTACAACCAAGCGGATGCTATAATCTTGTTTTTTTCTGGAATTTAGACCACTATTCAAGCGCAGAACCCACATCCGAGAACAGTATAATTCCAGCCCAATCTGGAATTTCGTATTTGCAGTTCATGAGCTTTTGAGAATAACATTTTTCCAACACTTTTTTCCCGTTTGGATGGATTAAGTAGATGCACATTATAGACAGTAAGACTTTGAAAAGGAGCTTAAATCATTATTCACTTGGCTAGCTAGTTTATGCTTCGACCATTGCTAGCCGGGATACGCAACTAGCTCAACTCTGTATGTTTCCCATGCATCGTTAAAGTATAGGCGTTACCAGCTGTGATGATCGGTCAAATCAACTCTATAACCATGATTATGTCGTTATGTATTGCTATTTGAAAGATTAAATATTTACTAGTACATTCTAAATAAGTAAATTGAATTTTAGAAGTGGTAAAATAATCCCCTTGTTTGTTTGTTTTAATGTTTATCCAGTTTTAAGATAAGGTAAAAACGGCAACATACATGTTGAACGTAGTAAGAGCTGGCACGGCATACTAGTTGCCTATCCCGTACCGGAGCAGTGATCGAAGGTTTATGAGCACCCAAACAAATGGCTTGCAAAAGGACCACCTGTTGCGACTTCCGAGTAGCAACCCAAAATTAAGATATATTTATCTATTTCATGTATTTTCTAATATATGAGGCAGTTATGTGTATTATCATTGATCTAATTGATAATCTGGCCATTTATTATATAGCAGGAAACTTTAACAACAAATAAGCAAAGCCACAAGAGCAAGCGCATTACTAAATTCCTGGTCTCGTATAATTTACTTTTCGAAAAGCAATAAGACCATTGTGTTCCAAATTTCTTAAAACCACTCTAAGAGAAATCTCTAGGATAATTAGCCCGATAAAACTGCAACCAGGATGTAGAGCAAAGGGGTTGGATGATTGCAAAAGTTCATTGTTTGCTAAATGCGCTCCGAGTAAATCGGATGCACATTGTCTTATCTTTTACCCGAAATCCCTCAGGCGCATTACCTGCACATGCAAAGTACCCTAAGACAAAGTTTACGAACCTCGTAGCCGCGGCAAAGAGAGAGAGAGAGAGACAGAGAGACAGAGATTAAGAGAAAGAGGAAGACAAATTAACCTCCTGGTGTTAATTTTAATGCACCTGGATTAAGAAGGGGTAGCTCGAAAATAGAAAGAGAAGATCATGAAGTAGGATGCTAAAGGCTCAAGCGCAGTCTCGATTGTTAACTTTTTGAAGAGATGACTCAAACTTGGTACACTCCGAAGTAGATGTAGCCGGTGTTTAATTATCCAAGTCCTCGTGTCTTTTTTCGCATGGGGTGACCACAGTCGAAAATTGATCATTAAAAATTTTGAAACGGACGAAAAGTTGCCATCTCACGGTCATACCGTTAATGTTATCATTGCAATATTTAAGTATGTTTAGACAAAAGACGTTAATAATGGCACTCATGGGAATTTGACAAACATTTTTTTCCATTTCGCATACAATGGCTCTTAAAAGTTTAAAAAATGAAGAGTTTCGGGGAATGTTCTAGCATTCCAGGGTTAAAATTTCGAAAAGAAATGCAATGGTCACCCCTTTTTACGTCCATTGTCTGCAAAATGCTGAAATATTGAAATGATAACTTCAACGATGTAGCCTTTAGAACACGGCAACTTTTGGTCTGAAATCCACTTTTTGGCGAACAGATCTGCCCGCTTAAAAGTATTTTGCTTACTTGCACTTATTCCCCACAACAAAACGTTTAATTTAGTTCTCGGAAAGTGAATTGTAATCAAAGACGTCTGTCGTACAAACTCATTGGTTTCCAAATCCTAAAAGCTAATATCACAATATTAATTATTTCCGCGCGAATGCACTGCACTTTAATATGACATGATTGGATTTGTTCTAGCTGAAGTGCTCCCTTGGCAGTTTTCTTCCATGGGGAAAAGCAATAACGACATTGCGACAGACGGCATATGCCGTTGGTGCTATTTTGATGAAGTTCCATTACAAATTTGTGTACTCGCTGAAATTCCTCCGTCTTAAGGATCACTAGAAACTTTTATTTCAGGCTGGAATTATATTGCATGACACTATTTAAGGCAACACACTGCATTTTGTGTTCACTCAAAAAAGATTGTTAGCGTAAACAATCCAGCACTTATTTGATATGTTTTGTGCTAAGATCATAAAGACACATATATATTTTTAAATATTTATCTCTGCATATTTTCCCATCACCAGCTACACAATTCTGTAAGAATTTATTATGTCTTAAATATTCTATAAACCACTGCATTCCATTATTTCAAAAGCTTGCAAGATGCGACATAGAGTTTCTACTTCTGAAAATCTCACAGCGAGTGTTTTTGCACCCCGAACCAGGAAATTCGGCAGCAGACAAGAATCATTGAAATAAATGAGTTTTCTTTCTTTGAATGTTTAGAACGAGGTTGGTTTCATTATTGATACATTGGGAACAATAAACTATCAGTGAGCTGGAGGTGCAGTGACGTTAACCGATTACCATTGGATCTCTTGTCGTTAACATCGCTATGAGCTATTTTCAGGTCTTTGCTCAATTGCAATGTTAGAGTTTCAGGTGGAGGTGCCAAGTTCGCGTCGTGCTCTGCGGGCTGCGTTCAGGGGCGAGATGACCAAAACGCTCTAGCAAGGATCGCAATACGTTTTCTCCGACGCACTCTTTAAAAGCACATCCATATTAAAAAAGGCAATTTGTGATATCATAAATTCCATTGTATTTCGCAGGGAAATATTTTGATTGTTATTATTATTATTATTTTCACCATTTTATCAACCTCCAAAAGTGAAAAACCTAAAATTTTGTCCCAAGAACATGAGGATATCCCAAGAAAACAGCCTCTTAGCTTCCTGTTCACTGCTATCCACAAAGCACCGGACCGTGCTATTGAAACGCCACTCGCCACGTCACGGCCTTCTGAAAACGCCCTTCGTGCCACCCTTAATTGCTTCAACTCGACCGCATGCACTTCAGACCTCTCTCTCTCTCTCACCTTGCACTCGGCATCACTCCATCTCGCTTCCACTCGCCAACATCGGCATCCAGTCCTCTGTCTCACTCTCTCACTCTCTCTCTCGCATCGCTCAGTGCATCGCCAGTAATTGCATAATGCAAGTCGCTGTCGTTCAACAAAAAGGTAATTGAAATTCCAAACTCGCAACTTTTATGGGTCTTAGCTAGGTGACTGATTGCTGGTCCGTGACGAGCGCTGTTTTTCACATGGATTTAGTGGAAATATATGATTAAATGATTGAATGGTTGATTTTAATTAATTTGCCTTACGAGCCTTGGCCTACGGTTGGGTTAACTTTACTGTAATATACTGAACTGTAATAAACTGTAATATTAATCGCAATAACTGTAATATAATACAACTGTTATCATAACTGCAATGAACTGCTATACATTGTAATATACCAATTTACTGAACCATAGACTTCATAAGGGTGTGTTGCCTGACATGTAGCCAAGGGGTAACTTCCACTTAGCCTAGAAGGAACCCGGCTCCGGCACGTAGCAAAAGGATGGCCTTAGCTAAGCCTAGTTCCTTCGATAGCCTAGCAGAGAAGAGCGGTGAGAATGAAATCTGTGCCAGCACGTAGCCTGCTACCGTCCAACAGCACCAAGGGCCGGCCACTGCATAGCCTTGCCCCTTTGACACACTGTGTTGGCGCTGTGGCACTGGTCTATTGGTTGACGGTGAATGACAGGCTAATGTTGCAGATAGTCTGGCCTGGAGGGGAGCCGAGAGTGAACGCGGTGCCGGCACAAAGGCCTGCTGCCGTCCAACAGCACCAAGGGCCAGCCATTGCTTAGCCTGGTCCCTTTGACACACTGTGCAGGCGCTGTCCCTGTGGCACTGAGTCATTGGTTGTCGGGGAATTACATCTAGTATGATCTGGAAGGTAGGCGTAGGTGAACTTGGTGCCGGCACGTAGTATTGGTAGCCCACCTCTAAGTCTTCGCCCTTCTGAAGAACATTTCAATTTGATCATGGCAGATTCCTCTATATTATGTCCATGCTTATCAAGAGGTAAAATAAGCAGGTCGAAAACTAGTTTCAAACGATTCAATCTACCAACCGGCACGGAGCTGTCCTAAATTTCGATGACATTTTTCTGCAGCGATCACGAACGACAAGCCGAGCTATCGCCACGCCATTAGCGTCGCGTCGAGCGCCAACCGAAGTGTACTCGTGCAGCTGTTGACTGATTGCCGATACGGCCACCAGGGCGATAGTGGCACTACTTTCCCTGCAGGAAAGGATTGCCATAGAGATCCGATGAGAAAATGTCTAGATACTCACTACTCGGCTCTAAATATGAGACGAAAAGGGAAATACAGTCACTTGTTTTGAGAAGGGCACGAAACATAGTCTACCTAGAGCTGTGGATGATCAAAATAAAGAAATTAATTGTCGTCATACTTTGTAAAGTGGGAGATAAGCTATTATTTTTTAGCAATGGTCAATATAACGAAATCGGGATCTATCTAGATTATATTTAAGAGTAACTAGTGCTAAAGAGAAATTTGCCAACGAAAAGTTAATGCATCAATTGATGCTGAATTTAACGGCTATTGTAAAAAGTAAAATTACAATAATATATGGACATCAATACCTCCCAGTTAAGTTATTTTCAAGAAATACTTTCTTGTCTACAAGATTGGTCCTCACAAAGCAACAATGTAGTATATGATTGCAACATCCTCAGAACTGAGCGAACCCAACTCTAGACTAATCGAAACGTGTGAAACAGATCTCTACGTGGCCGACTCTGGCGGTGAGACGTGGAAATAGAATTGATTGAATAATTGCATGCCAAGCTTTCGGATCTGGGTCGCCGTCGGGGGCTAATTAAAGAGTAATTAATGATATTGCCGATTGAAAGAGTGGTCGGTGGGTGTGCAGCAGTGAGTGGCTGGCGGGACGGGAGGGAGGCGTGCGATTGGGTCGCTCGGCGCTGCCGTTCACGCGAGATTGGCATCTCCGAGTCGGCTAGTGCGACCGCGGTAAACACACCCGATTGGCGCGGGGAAGCGGCTGTTAATTGCCTCTGTTGGAAAGGTCTGGATTTTGAGGCGGAATTTTATTTCCTGGAAAATTGACCACTTTTGGCCAAAATGAGTTAGATGTGTATCTGCGCTTTAACCAAGTATGTCCATCGATCTTTTGAAAGCCAGCTTAGTCACGTAGTTCAATATGTTATTTTAAAAATTAATTCCGTGTGAAAGTCAGGCTATTCCAAGTCCATGGACTTAATTTAACATTTTTGAAAATGGACATAAGCTGGTATTAACATTTGTCTTTTCAATTATTTTGTTGCCAATATTAGGCGAATTGTAATTGGCTCTGTAATCTGATGGGAAATAATGCAATATTATAGGAAAATGAGGACATATGTAAAAGAAGGAAACGAACAGAGTACGTTTCTCTGTAAAATTGATTCGGCAAGTTCCAGTGAGCTACAATAAACTTGCAATTCAGAACCAGTGAGAAAACATATTGGTTGTTGTTTTCTCAAGGAAACTAAAGTCCTGGTAAATATCAGAAGATAATTTGGTCGTCGAGAAAGATCAAAATGAAAAAATTAACCAGACGAACAATTATCATCTTATAACTTTTAATATTTTCGGCATGAAGGATTTATTTATAATAATAATATTTATATTTATAATCATAATAATAATTATTATTTTTTACTTTACATAATATTAGAACGTCATTTTTTTAACCTAGATACATTTGTAAATTCATCAACTGTATAAAAAAAATGCTTTGCTAGGAATTTCTTAAGTAAACTTGAAATTGTTTGTCCTCTTTAAGAATTATTATATTTTTTAAGAATTTGATTTTGTATACATTATTTGCCGAATGGAAAATGCGAACCAAAACATTCCATCAAGATCTGCTGATGCTATAGCTGACTTCTATAGAAAATCTGTTTAGACTAGCAAGTTGTCTTGCAACTTTAATATCAAATTCAAGTCACTTCCTTCTCTTCCTTATCCATAATAACTCTAATGCATACTGAACACTCAATTCATATCCGTCTTTGTACAGATGCACTACTTCCTAATTAGATCAAATCGTGCCACCAGACGGCAGCACTGCAGCAAGGGACGTCAAAATGATGTAATCATTGCCATCAATCTCCTTATCCTCCGACTTTATAAGAAATCAAGTAATATCCAGGAAATCCAACGTCTTATATTTTAGTAGATGCTATGAATGTAGAGCTTGGTATAAAGCCCTGCTTAAAATTCTTATCAATACCTTTTCAAGATCTTGCAAAATCTTCAGACAGGATCTTAAGTCCGTTCTTCAGCCCAGGTTTTGAAAATTTTTGCAAGATCTTGCAAGATCTTGGTAAGAATTTTCAGCCCGGAAAGTGAATATGCAATTTTCTTATCATTATTTTGATGCCCTAGTCAATGGGAAAGAATTTTGCCGTATTGATCGTGCAGACGAGTTGCAATGTTATCCAAGGGAAAAGGTTTATTTTGCATGTACAAAATTAAAACCTATCACATCTCTACTTGTTTTAGCTCGAGTGACATTAAGAATAAATTATTTCGAAATAAAAAATTTACATGAAAGGTGTATTTTCTCTGCATTCGTTTCGAGGCAACAATAAATGGGAAAATGTATCTGGAAAATATATTCTGTAGTCGCTAGTGAGAAAACTCCTTTTGTGTCCCATGGAAATTTTGTCAAACCTTTTGGCTTCGGAACACAACATCTAGCCCATCCTCATGGATCTCATATATCTCACCCTAGTTTAAATTCATTACCTCTTCACAGTGTCACGATAGCTCTACGTCAGTAGGGCACTAGCGTAACTTTCGAGGAATCCACAGCTAGAATTCTACAGCCAAAACTTACATTTTTGCAATATACATTTCCACCGTGAACTCTACTGTGAAGCCACAATGAAGAACCCAGTCCCAGTAAAAAAAAACATATTCAATGTTGAAAGCAGCCGGAGTAATACAGCCAAAGAATGAGCTGCGCTTTTGGTGTACAAAATTGGAAAATTTTTCTTTGAACTGCACGCTGCACTTTCCGAGAGCGTTCCGGAAAATGAATGAGACTGTAGCGAATAAAATATATATTTCAATCATTACGTATTTCTTCTAAAACTCAAAAAAAACAGACAGCTAGGAATATAAAACCTTAAAACTCTTCAGTTCGAGTACCATTTACCTTTTCTAATCGTTAAAACGAGGACTGTGCTTTAAAAGTGCATAAAATGGAACAAATGAAAGATTGTTCTCCAGTCCTATGCTCGAATTCGATCAGGCAAGTAATGCTCATTTTGATAATCAGCAGGATGGTAACCAACGCTTGAAACGTTAGGTACAAAACGTTTTGAGAACATAAAACCTTATAATTGATTCATTTACTTTTTCTTATAGTTAAAACAAAGACTGCTCTTTGGAAGAATTTGAAAATACTTGTAATTGCAGCTAAAATGGAACCTACGAAGATTCTTCTTTAAGTCCAATGCTCGAATCTGATCAGATAAGTAATGTTCATTTCGAGCATCGACGGGATGGAAACCAACCGTTAAAACGTTACTACAAATCATTTTGAGAAATTTACTTGTAAAGGACGTCTTTCTTCCAAGACATCATAGCGACCCACCAGTGTGCATAGCACGCTGCACCAGGCGGGAAAATGAACCAGCTTTTCTCGCAACACCTGCCTCCCCCCCCCCGATTTTCCCCGACGCACATTTCCAGGAGGGGAATGCGAATAGAAAAGCGTGCATGCCTGCGCCTAGCGGATGACACCGTGACAAATCCGAGCGTCATTCTCAAGGAAGCCGCCCGAGTTCCAGACATGGAGCTAGCATCATTCACACGGCCTACAGACACCAATAGAGAGGCTTTATTTGTCAGAGAGTGGCAAAAGAATCGCAAGTACGCCATTTTTGTCCCACCTTCTGACCTTAGCCCGGGAAACTAAGGCTAAATATAGGCTAAAAAGGCAAAATTGGCGTTATGCTAATGATTTTCTCGCGTCACATTATCTTAATCGCCATGAAACATTAATTCATTTTATTTGGACAATTAATGGCGTCCAAAACTGTTTCAAGCGTGGCCGCTCTCTGCCAAATAAAACCTCTCTTGGCCAAAAACTAGGGAGTGCAAGCGGGAAGGAAACTAGGCCGAACTGGCGCGCAGAAAGTAGAAAGACGCTGTTATGTAGAGAGATAATAATGCATGAATGTCTTCGCGGGCGGGGAGCACGACATTCCTGTGTCGTTTTATTTTTTAATTTCACGGAAAATAACCTCTCAGCTTTATTGTTTCGGCAACAGAGCGCGCACGCAGCGAGCTATTCGCGTTTTGGAATGCCGCCAATTCAAGCGCCACGTTACACTCTTAATAAAAATATCATCTTGTCCGTTTAAAACAAAGAAAATAAGTGCGATGTGGTTTTTGTTATGTAGTTTAGTACATATTCTCATTATGTCGCAAGTCAAAACAACAACCATCGCGAGCTGTGCTCGAAAGTTTTGAACACACAACCGCAACGCGTGAATTCCAGGTGATATTAATTAAAAACAAGACGGCTTATAAGGAGAAGTCAGACCGCACGTCTTGTGTTTTGCCAGCTGGCCAATCAGAGAGTTCGTTGCAAGCGGCTTCGGTGTGTGCAGAGCATGATTAATGAGCACAACGTAATGAGTAATTATGGAGGTACATTACCGGGCCGTTTCCTTGCCGTGTGCTGTGATTGACACGTCACAGTCGTGAGCGCATCCTGTGCCAATAGTTTGAACTACACAATGCATCGAGAAACATAATTAAGACGCTGACATAGACGACTCGATGGGTTTTGCTATGCATGTGGTGTCTAGACTGTCGAGAGTTCTATCGCAAGTCTGGATAGAGATTACGTTACTTGTGCGTAACGCCGTTATCGGTTCTGATAGACAAAATCTCTAATGTTCATGTTTATTATTTTTTAAATTTGAACCCAAAAGAGGCTGAAGGTTTCCTGTGTTTTCCTGTGGTATAGCTATAATGATGTGAGCTACATAAGTTTCTAGTCAAAAATATGAAATGTATCAGTAAAATTTGAAACTTTTCCAAAAATGCACGAATTTTTTCAATTCTGAAAAGTATTGCTTTTTCTAGTTTCCCACTTCCGAAACGTTTTCCAAATAAACTCTACAAAAATTCTAGTTCTCAGCAAAGAAATCTGCAAATCTACCAACAATGGCTGAAAGCTGCCCAGTTAACGTTCAATCCAAGCCCAAATCAAGTCCTGTCCGAAATACTGAGCGCCGACGAAATACACTTTTCAACGCACCCTAAAATTTCAGGAAAAAATCATGAAATTTTACATCGCTAGATATAGTAAACACACAGAGATTTTTCCACTCCCATACTAAACCAGTCACGGGCTCGCAATAATTGTTTCGCCGGCAGTCAAGGGATGGAGCCACTGTTTGTTGTTATATCACCTGTAACCAAGGTAACTGTTATCACCTGTGTAACATTGGGCCCTTGATTATATTTGACCTCGTGCCATGGCCTGGTAGATGATGTTAAAACAGGTTGCCAACGCACCTCTGCGATTGCCGGCGAAATTACTAGCATCACATTTTTTTAATAGAATATCGAGGAAATAACGTTACCTCGATATTCTATCGTACCTAGCTATGGCTGCGGCAGTGGTAAATGTGCAAAGCCCAGCACCTTAAGCGCACTAATAACAATCCCTCTATGTTTGCATCGTCTCAGAGTTTCAGGGAGTTATGGCCAAACGTAGGGAACGAAACCGGCGCCTCGTCTTTGATTTCCGATCCACGTAGCTGCGGCGCATTGTTTCCAAACAATGGGAATGTACTACCTATAGGTAGCTGTGTATGTAGGTAGTACAAGGAATGCGCGCGGTGCCAGCCATACAATATCAGCCATCTCGGCGCAGTAACGCTCGTGCACAGCGTCATAACTTCTGTGTTCTAGTTGATATTTATACACACGTCGGCGCCTTGTTTACAGTGGCGTAGTGCTAGGAAATACAGCTGGGTATACGCCATACGGTGATTTGGGGGGAGGGGAAACTGCTTTTATTAACATTTGCACAACCTTTAATTCTTAGCCTAAAATTTGCACGTGTTCAAACATGGTTGACCGGCGCTAAGTTCGATTTTATTTTGGTTTTAGCACTAGAACACGTACATTTCTGAGTATGAGTTGTCTGGAAAAGGTATATTTAGTGCCGTAACAATTAATAGTATGGAAAATTTTGCAAAAATTTGTCGTATGGAAGCTAGTCTTTTGGTTACAAGCGTATTTCTTTAATATGAAAATATGTAAGTATGTGTCGGACACCATGCGTAAACCCAAAACTACACCACTGCAGCTGAATGTGGGTGTGTGTGGGTGTGTGTGGGTGTGTTTGGAGGCTCTGTGACAGGCAGGCATGTGAACACACTCGCCGAGGTGAGGCAGGGTGGGTGGTCTACGTTATTAAATACGGCAGACAATGAACGATGCTTCGTTGCCGTACGAGGTACACGAAATGATGTTATTCCAGAAACACGACATGCATATCTGTATTATTTTCCTTCTCTGAAACTCTTTTAGTTAACAAGAAAACTATTTATAAACTAACTTTTCAATGATAGTTACCGTTTAACCACTATTTTTTAACTCTCAGCCAGGTCAACGTTCTGTGACTTTTGTGGTTGTTTCTGTGATGAATATTGTCCAAAATCGTTACTTGTATAAGATTTTTTTCTAAAAGCCAATTTTAAAATATTTTTTAACTCTTGATTAGCGTCTAGTAACCTATTTATGGTGGCCATGAAAAATAATTTGGCTCTTACTTTAACTCTGGGTTGAGGCTGCAAGTCTTGCTTACTTGCCGTAAGGGTTAAAGCCCTTGATTGGGTGTAAATCTTGAAGAAAGAATATAATATCGGTTAGGATTGTCACTTGGTAATTCAAATTTGATGTGAGGGTGGGTGGCGGTTCACTTGGACTACATAGCTGTTTTAAAATAATATGGAAAGGGAAATAGTAAGATCGTACCTATTATTTTTTATTATTTATTATTGTGCCAATTTCATGTCGTTGATTTTGTGAAAACCCGCATGTTTATGTTCAACATAATTTTCAAGAATACATTCTGTTAAAATACTGCTGAAAATTAGAATACAACATAATATGTTGTATTCTAATTTGTCAGCAGTATTTTAACAGAATGTATTCTTGAAAATTAAAATATCTTGAGCGCATATAATATAAATCAAATCATAAAAGTAAGATTATTGCTTTTGATATAAAAAGACTCTAGAATAGGGAAATCTAAAAATATACCCAGCAGCAAAAGACTGAAATTAAAACCAGTATGGGAATCGAGAGAAGCCCGTCACGCCAGATTGGTTTCTCAGCAATCAAGAGACGAGAGGGTGGAAACCCGAAAACTGTGCGTAGGCCGCATTCTTCCTTGCAGTTCCACGACGCGTGGCTTTCGAAGCCCGACACGTCGCTAAAATGTTGTATAATATGAGGGTGGTCGGGGAATAGTAATAGACTGAGTAATTAAATACCAAAGAACAATAAAGAACGACATTTTCATAAATGGGTGTGGAAGTTTATTACCTGATTTCAGTGCCAAAATATCTAAGACTAGAGATTAAATTCCTGCAAAAATGTGCGTGATACTCAAGGTTAATACATAGTTCTCCAGGTTGCTTGGATCGGAGTTTTTACTGTGGCGTCACGTAAACCTTAAAACTTCAGACATTCAGACTTCATTGTCCGATCGAGACAACCTGGAAACTGTATAAACCTACTATGATACTCCTAATTTTATTAAATATTTAACAGTCCCAAAAATAAAAATGATTAACCCTTTTTTTTTGGTATCCTTTTTTCTTTCATTATCGCAACCCTTTAATAAATAAAAAGCAAAACAACCATCGATGTCCACATATCCATGCTAAAGACGACCGAAAAACTTTCCTACATTTGGAAGGAAAGCGAATCCGGAAAATGAATATGCTTGAACCGTATCTGCTTAAACCAGTGACAATGTTCCACTCAACTCCTGATTTGATTCACCGCTTTAACCGTCAGCTCAAAAAAAAGGAAGAATCATCCCTTGAGTAACCATCTAGAAAACCAGTGCATGCTCAAAAGTAACCAGCCACAAATTCGCGTAAACCAAGCGAACAAAAACCCCAACGGATCCCGCGCTACATATATACACTCACACAAACAGAATACCGTTCATCACCACCTCAACGTTCTGTGATTGACACATCCACTTTTCCACCCGACTTTCCCCAATCGCAGCGTTCCCCCCCCCCCCCCCCAACCCGGGAAAACGCCCTCCCCCGCACGCGGCACGAGGCGACTAAATCGCCCCCCATCCCTAGCGAGCTCGCCATGTTTACCATCGGCAAACAAACAGGCAGACTGTATTACACACAGTGAACGCACCCCGACGTGGAGAGCGCGACAGACTCCTCGTGACTTGAGCCCAAGATTTGATAAATGGCGGACATAAGTTTCAACCCCCAGATCACAGACATTAGGGAAATATAAGTTATAACCCTCGACGACGACGACGAATGGAGCTGCAACGCTATGCTTGTTTTCACCTTGAGATACGAAGAGTTTGACAAAAGTTCAAGTGGCCGAAAACGCAGATTTGCTAATAACATCGTATTTTTCACATTAAGAAGTATTGTAACGTAGACTCCAGACATTGCGCTGTCAATCATTCGATGCTCAGACCGTTCAGCCCTTTAGCAGAACAATGGGACGGCTTGCGAATGTTGACACCCTTGGCACTCAGGATAAAGTTTTATTAAGCGAATTCATATTAAATTACTCCGACCAATACTCATAACTTGATTTTTAGGGTTCTCATGAAATTTCAAATCTGTATCCAGTTTTCCAATTAAAAACAGCATCCCACAAATTATTACGACCAACAAAAAAGACTAGCTTTTTTAAAGTTTACGCTTTCCAAAATGACAAAAATATGTGAGGCCAAGGACGTCTTAAAATTTCTGAAACGCGTCTAGACTTGCTTGAAAATGACCTTGATTCCCTTAAATTTCCCGGGGGCAACGCCCTGGCACCCCTCCCTTAATGCCTGTTTAAGTTGATGCTTGCGCCTGTTAGGTAGTACCATTTTGGGTTTCATGAAACAAGTCTCAGATTGTCCGTCAGCATATTTAGCTCTCACGTGAATCGACCAAAAACTACGGCTCTCAAGACTCCACGTACTCTAGGCGTCCGCGCGAAAGCAAGACTTTGTCTGCAAAGAGATATCCTTCTGTCTCGCGATAGCGAGCCAGCGAAACGGGGGAGCGGACAGGGGGTTACTTTTCGAAATGTTGTCCATATAGTTTATATACGTCTGGCTGTTTTGTGTGCTGCGGATAGTATATACTCGAGGAGGTACTACCGAATGTTCTCGTGCTGTTTTCCACTTAATCATCTATATCATATACCTGGCTGTCAGAATGGCTCGTGGACATGTGATAGGCCAGGGGTGGACAAAAGAATGCCACCAGCTCTCTGAAACATAAGAGTGAATACGCATATATTTATCAAAAAGAGAAATCAATCATTTTGACTGAGAAATTGGTGCTATTTTTATTGTGATACTCTGAATAATTTCATCTTAACGACTTTTTTTGTTGTGAAGTTGAAATCAACTAATTATAGGGAAAGATAACGGATCGTGTTAGGCTGTGTAGTGACTACTAGCGATTTGTCAACGTGGTGTGAATAGCCGGTAGCATTGTTGATTTAATGACAAAGATTAGGGGGTGGAAATTTCGACAAGGCGGACTAGAGAACAGCATTCAACAAAATTGAGTGAGTGTTATGAAAGGCATTGATAAAGTTTTGAATTCATATCGAGTGAAAGCTTGTAGCGATAAATTCCCTCATCTGGACTCCGCTACTGTTTAATATAATCACGCATGAAATTGAAAATAATTTGACTGTCACACGTAGCCTACTTGTGTCAAAGATGAAAGGAGACCCACGGCCTAATCGACCTTGAGAAAATAAGATGGATTGATGCGCAATCCATATACATTTTGCCCAATTGCTTGTTGAAATCAACGTAAGCTGCAACTTTTTCGCTCAATAGGCTCCTTCCAAAATGTGCGTGGTCAGTGGTCACCCATCAGATACGTGACTCTGAGAAGTGTTGCTTTGGTAATAAGAAAAAACTGAAAAAAAAGTCAAAAAAAAAAGTCCAGAGAGATCCAAGAGACTTGACCCCAGTCTACATCCCTGTCAAGTCTCACACCCAATAATCCACGTCTACAAATACCTCAGCGACCTCATCTCCATACTTTGTCCAGCCTTGACAACCAAATAACCTACGAGTCTCACAATAAATCACGTGTCTCCCCACGAGGTCCCCGGATCGGTTCCCGGTGCAGTCCCGGTTCCCTTCAGACCCGTCGAAGTCCACACCCGACGTGTACCAGCCTCCGCCAGTCTATCATTCAGATATTCTACCCATCCGTGACACCCAAACAACCATCGAGCCCCACAATAAATCACCGGACCTCGAGGCCACGTCCTCCTGGGTCCTCCTGGGTCCTCCGAGCCCGGGACGGGAGGAAATCCACACCCGTCGCCGGGCTGCTAATCACACACGGTAGGTAACTCTTTTGGCCGCGCGAATCAGAGGACTGCTGGATTGGGACTCGATGGACATTGGGTCACTGATCTTTGAGTACTGACGGGGATATCTGGGTCTGAGGTGGATGAAACTGGCAGACTTGCAGTTCAGAACGCAGTTGCAAATTGTGGTTACCAAAGTGGCGATTATAGAACTTTTTGCCTGTCAGTATATCTAGGGATACCGATCGGTATCTAGGGAAAATTCCGATCGGCATCTCTAGCGAAAACTTGACACTATACGTGGGGGAGATAAGGTTAGCAGATTTGCCCTGAAAAAGCCCTGAATAAGCCCTGAAAAAATTATTTCAATAACAACCATCGAGCCCCACAATAAATCACCGGACCTCGAGGCCACGTCCTCCTGGGTCCTCCTGGGTCCTCCTGGGTCCTCCTGGGTCCTCCTGGGTCCTCCGAGCCCGGGACGGGAGGAAATCCACACCCGTCGCCGGGCTGCTAATCACACACGGTAGGTAACTCTTTTGGCCGCGCGAATCAGAGGACTGCTGGATTGGGACTCGATGGACATTGGGTCACTGATCTTTGAGTACTGACGGGGATATCTGGGTCTGAGGTGGATGAAACTGGCAGACTTGCAGTTCAGAACGCAGTTGCAAATTGTGGTTACCAAAGTGGCGATTATAGAACTTTTTGCCTGTCAGTATATCTAGGGATACCGATCGGTATCTAGGGAAAATTCAATTTTATTATGCTATTAACGATCGGCATCTCTAGCGAAAACTTGACACTATACGTGGGGGAGATAAGGTTAGCAGATTTGCCCTGAAAAAGCCCTGAATAAGCCCTGAAAAAATTATTTCAATAATTCGTCTCAATGATTTCCCAACGTTTTGTTACAGTTACAAGTTACTTCTTCAAGAGTGATAGCTTGTGCAAGAGTGTTAGAAATAAGTCATAGAAATTAAAAAATGTGGTTTCATATTTATATGCTAGACTTTCTAGATAAAGGGTGGGTCATAAAGGCTTCGACCATTGCTAGCCGGGATACGCAACTAGCTCAACGCTGTATGTTTCCCATGCAACATTAAAGTATAGGCCTTACCAGCTGTGATTATCGGTCAGATCAACTCTATAACCATGATTATGTCATTATATATTGCTATTTAAAAGATTAAATATTTACTAGTACATTATAAATAAGTAAATTGAATTTTAGAAGTTGCTAAATAATCCCCTTGTTTGTTTTATTGTTTATTCAATTTTAAGATAACGGAAAAACGGCAACATACATGTTGAACGTAGTAAGAGCTGGCACGGTATAGAAAATGATATTATATTAGGTATTGATGCTGCCGTAGAAATGGTTGTGGTGCCACTAACGTTTATAAACCAGACCGTTTGTCTATTATCCACATACGTATCATCAGATCAGTGTGTGTTCCAGCTATATAACGTATCGCCAAAGTTAACAATGATACTGATAAAAACCCATTGTTGTTGTTCATGTTTTTTTCCCCCTCGAGACAAACAAATGCCGGTACGTATACGTAATTTTCTATACGGCCATGCATATTTATGTCGGTTCGGTTCTGACTGGATTATTTTAAGCTTTGGGAAGACTACACAATCGCTCGATTCACTCTCCAGGGTCCGGTGTAGTTTCCGCACCAAGATCTGGTGATAATTTTCTAACGTTATTTTGTAAAATATTTACTAAAAGTTTAAATTTTTGTGGTTTCTTGTATTGTCAGCAAATATTTTTTTTTCTCTACGATAATTTAGAGATTAAATAGTATAGAGATTTAGATTTAGAAATTAAGAGATTAGTTTAAAAAATCTCAACATAATTTTCATTATATTTCAATATTTTCACACCATAACTAAACGAATAAATCACAAACCACAATCATTCCATTTCTAAAACTCATTTATGCTGTTCATATCTTTTGCAATTACTGCAATTAGTCATAAAAAATCTCTTTCAAACTCGGTTTTGAATGTCAACGTCAATAAAGCTATCACGCTAGAGTAAGTAACAAGCATATTATGATGAATTAAGAAATATTTAACTACGGGAAAACAGTACGACTCTATTTTAAGCATTCAAAAACCGAGTTGAAATAATTATATTGAGAAACAAAATTGTGTTGAGTGAATTTCCTTGAAATTTAAATCGATACCTAAAAGTTCCAGATGTGTTTTCTACAAACATCAATTGTCTCAATGCTAGGAGCGAACCACTGTCCGACTCAGGCGCCCCAAGTGAGCGGGTCCCGAACGATCGCAGCGGAAAGCCGAGACAGAAAAGCCAGGAAGAGGAAGCGCGGGCTTTCCCGGGGATGAGTTACGGGCTTTCGGGCTTGTTTTTATTTCAAATATGTCGTGCCATGTCATTGACTGGCAAATGAATGCTTTTGTTAACTTTGAAACTCTTCGCCTTTCCGTCGCATCGATTCCTAGTTGGCCAACTATTCGATACAATAGGCACTAGGCACATTGTGAAAGGTCGGTTTCTTTTTAAGTTGTTTTCCGCCATGCGCATCGTGATGTGCATCCCGTTAAGGGATGCGATGGTTTTGTAGTCACAAAGCTTTTGGAGGTGTGCAGAGGTGGCTCGAACTATTGGTCTGTTGATCTGCAAACCCACATCGAAATTTCTGATTGGTTTCTGATTGGCAAGGTTACTGTAATTTATCTGAAACGCGTATATTTGCTCGTATATGACCTTAATTTCTAAATTTTATCCGGGGTCGCAGCCACCGGATCCGTGTTTGCTGGAGGGCTGCCCCCCCCCCCCCTACGGCCCCCTTTCTCGGTGCATGATGCTTTCAGGTGTACACATATGTGTATCTCATAAAATCGCCCCCCCCCCCATGATTCAGGTCTAGATCCGCCCCTGGCGCCTGGGGGCATTGGGCATATAATATAACATTGCAGAATAGGTACCGTTTTACTGCTGACAAAATAATCTGAGACGTACTATAGCAACAAAATCGTTGTAAAATTATCCGAAAAGCAATGTTTGAAAAACAATGTGAAGCACCACCTTGGGAAAGGTTCACGTCGAACCTCCACTGGAGGTGAATATGCTAATTATGTAACTTTTGTGCAGTTATTTTGCAGCCTTTACGGCTTTGCTGATTTTACTGATTTTACTGATTTTACTGATTTTACTGATTTTAGTGTTTTTATTACTTTTACTGCTTTACTGCTTTCACCGCTTTCACTGCTTTTGCCACGGGCACCGAGCACCGAGGCCTGATCCCCCGGCCGGTAGTAAACTCATCCGGTCACCCCATCTCTGACGAATCGTCGCTGCCCCAGGATTTCTTCCTCAAACACGAGCTGAAGGAGTTTCGGTTCGACCCTTGGGTTCACTTCAAGACCCGTAACGTTGCAAGTCTCGACTAAAATTAGTAGGCCATGGGCAGGCGCTAAGTTCTATGCGCCACTTAGCCTAGCCTTGAAGGCAGCCGAGGGTGAACCCGGAGCCTCGTGGCCTTGATAGCCACTAAGGACGACGAAGCTTGCCTAGCCTTGAAGGCAGCCAAGGGCGAACCCCGTGCCACATGGCCTTGATAGCCTGTAAGGACGACGAAGCTTGCCTAGCCTTGAAGGCAGCCTCGGTGTACCGGGTGCCGCATGGCCTTGACTGCCATTGGATGCTGAAATTTAGATATGGTTGCCTAGCCTTGAAGGCAGCCGAATGTGAACGCGGTGTCACGTGACCTTGAATGCCTGTGAGTGCTAGGCTGATTACGAAGTTTGCTAAGCCTTGAAGGCAGCCGACAATGACCCGGTGCCGAATGACCACCAGCCGCAATGAACGACTACAGTTCCAGAGTCAATCACTGATTTGCCCACACAATTGACTCTGGAACTGTATAGTCGGCCAAACTTTCGACAGCTCTCGGTGAAACTCCAATGTCAACGCCCGGTGGAAACACTTTTCCTATTTTCCACCGCGAGTGTAGTACCTCGACATTTTCCATAAGACCAATGCTAAAGTAGGTACTTTACTTACCCGAGTTTTGTGCTTGACCAACTTTTGTACCAACTTGAACTATTAGTTAAATTTAATTTTTAGTTAGCTCTAGAGGGCTTTGTATGAGATTCTAGCTAATAGTTAAAATTGAACTAATAGTTTAGCATAACTATTAGTTGGTACAACCCAATCTCAGTCTCATAAGACTGAGATTCATACAGCGTTCATGCATGTTCATGCATGAGCGTTCATGCTGTAACCGGCCACGGACCCTTACACGCCCGTCAAGTACGTTGGGTTGCGCTGACTACACCTTTTGACATCCCTTACAAATCCCAGCGACTGAAGAAGCGACCGCACGCACACATTTGCAATGCCACCCCCCCCCCCCCCCCCCGCCGGTTCGCCGTTCACGCACACCAACGCACGCAGCGCGTGCACGTCAAACGCAGTCGGCGTCGCGTGTCGCGTGCGCCGTGCGCGTGCGCACCACGGCGTCCCTCGACGCGTCGCGACGTCGACGCTCTCCGGGGAACGCACTTGTTACCCGGGTAATTGAAGCACCGCGGCCAGGGGGTGACTCAACCGCGCTGCAGGAGGACATGTGCACAGCGAATCTCGGGGTCTTTCGGCTATCTAAGGGGCCTTGATAGCCGGAGGATTCGGTTGACGATATTATACCGAGCTTCAGTCCATACGCAACAAAAATATATTTTTATCAAATTAAGTCAAATCGTTAGCTAAGATATGACGAACCGATATAACTATGCTCCACGATGTATATATTTTATTGATATCTCAAGGTTGACCCTTTATTTTTTGTTCGGAAATGGTGGTGTCCACCCTTTGTAGGAAGTGAAACAAGTGCTTTGTCACGAAATGTCCAGCACAGAGGCGACGGCGAGTGTCCGCTTCTTTGCGGGGAGCGAAACAAGCACCCTGTCACGGAATGTCCAGCACAGAGGCGACGGCGAGTGACCGCTCCTTTGCGGGAGCGAAACAAGCACCCTGTCATGGAATGTCCAGCACAGAGGCGACGGCGAGTGTCCGCTCCTTTGCGGGAGCGAAACAAGCACCCTGTCACGGAATGTCCAGCACAGAGGCGACGGCGAGTGTCCGCCCCTTTGCGGGAGCGAAACAAGCACCCTGTCACGGAATGTCCAGCACAGAGGCGACAGCGAGTGTCCGCTCCTTTGCGGTGAGCGAAACAAGCACCCTGTCATGGAATGTCCAGCAAAGAGGCGACGGCGAGTGTCCGCTCCTTTGCGGGAGCGAAACAAGCACCCTGTCACGGAATGTCCAGCACAGAGGCGACGGCGAGTGTCTGCTCCTTTGCGGGGAGCGAAACAAGCACCCTGTCATGGAATGTCCAGCACAGAGGCGACGGCGAGTGTCCGCTCCTTTGCGGGGAGCGAAACAAGCACCCTGTCACGGAATGTCCAGCACAGAGGCGACGGCGAGTGTCCGCTCCTTTGCGGGGAGCGAAACAAGCACCCTGTCACGGAATGTCCAGCACAGAGGCGACGGCGAGTGTCCGCTCCTTTGCGGGGAGCGAAACAAGCACCCTGTCATGGAATGTCCAGCACAGAGGCGACGGCGAGTGTCCGCTCCTTTGCGGGAGCGAAACAAGCACCCTGTCACGGAATGTCCAGCACAGAGGCGACGGCGAGTGTCCGCCCCTTTGCGGGAGCGAAACAAGCACCCTGTCACGGAATGTCCAGCACAGAGGCGACGGCGAGTGTCCGCTCCTTTGCGGGGAGCGAAACAAGCACCCTGTCACGGAATGTCCAGCACAGAGGCGACGGCGAGTGTCCGCTCCTTTGCGGTGAGCGAAACAAGCACCCTGTCATGGAATGTCCAGCAAAGAGGCGACGGCGAGTGTCCGCTCCTTTGCGGGAGCGAAACAAGCACCCTGTCACGGAATGTCCAGCACAGAGGCGACGGCGAGTGTCTGCTCCTTTGCGGGGAGCGAAACAAGCACCCTGTCATGGAATGTCCAGCACAGAGGCGACGGCGAGTGTCCGCTCCTTTGCGGGGAGCGAAACAAGCACCCTGTCACGGAATGTCCAGCACAGAGGCGACGGCGAGTGTCCGCTCCTTTGCGGGGAGCGAAACAAGCACCCTGTCACGGAATGTCCATCACAGAGGCGACGGCGAGTGCCCGCTCCTTTGCGGGGAGCGAAACAAGCACCCTGTCACGGAATGTCCCGCACAGAGGCGACGGCGAGTGCCCGCTCCTTTGCGGGGAGCGAAACAAGCACCCTGTCACGGAATGTCCAGCACAGAGGCGACGGCGAGTGTCCGCTCCTTTGCGGGGAGCGAAACAAGCACCCTGTCACGGAATGTCCAGCACAGAGGCGACGGCGAGTGTCCGCTCCTTTGCGGGGAGCGAAACAAGCACCCTGTCACGGAATGTCCAGCACAGAGGCGACGGCGAGTATCCGCTCCTTTGCGGGGAGCGAAACAAGCACCCTGTCATGGAATGTCCAGCACAGAGGCGACGGCGAGTGTCCGCTCCTTTGCGGGGAGCGAAACAAGCACCCTGTCACGGAATGTCCAGCACAGAGGCGACGGCGAGTGTCCGCTCCTTTGCGGGGAGCGAAACAAGCACCCTGTCACGGAATGTCCATCACAGAGGCGACGGCGAGTGCCCGCTCCTTTGCGGGGAGCGAAACAAGCACCCTGTCACGGAATGTCCCGCACAGAGGCGACGGCGAGTGCCCGCTCCTTTGCGGGGAGCGAAACAAGCACCCTGTCACGGAATGTCCAGCACAGAGGCGACGGCGAGTGTCCGCTCCTTTGCGGGGAGCGAAACAAGCACCCTGTCACGGAATGTCCAGCACAGAGGCGACGGCGAGTGTCTGCTCCTTTGCGGGGAGCGAAACAAGCACCCTGTCACGGAATGTCCAGCACAGAGGCGACGGCGAGTATCCGCTCCTTTGCGGGGAGCGAAACAAGCACCCTGTCACGGAATGTCCAGCACAGAGGCGACGGCGAGTGTCCGCTCCTTTGCGGGGAGCGAAACAAGCACCCTGTCACGGAATGTCCATCACAGAGGCGACGGCGAGTGCCCGCTCCATTGCGGGGAGCGAAACAAGCACCCTGTCACGGAATGTCCCGCACAGAGGCGACGGCGAGTGCCCGCTCCTTTGCGGGGAGCGAAACAAGCACCCTGTCACGGAATGTCCAGCACAGAGGCGACGGCGAGTGTCCGCTCCTTTGCGGGGAGCGAAACAAGCACCCTGTCACGGAATGTCCAGCACAGAGGCGACGGCGAGTGTCCGCTCCTTTGCGGGGAGCGAAACAAGCACCCTGTCACGGAATGTCCAGCACAGAGGCGACGGCGAGTGTCCGCTCCTTTGCGGTGAGCGAAACAAGCACCCTGTCACGGAATGTCCAGCACAGAGGCGACGGCGAGGGTCCGCTCCTTTGCGGGAGCGAAACAAGCACCCTGTCACGGAATGTCCAGCACAGAGGCGACGGCGAGTGCCCGCTCCTTTGCGGGGAGCGAAACAAGCACCCTGTCACGGAATGTCCAGCACAGAGGCGACGGCGAGTGTCCGCTCCTTTGTGGGGAGCGAAACAAGCACCCTGTCACGGAATGTCCAGCACAGAGGCGACGGCGAGTGTCCGCTCCTTTGCGGGGAGCGAAAGAAGCCATGATTCAGGCACCCTAAACCTAAAACTCACTCTATTAATTCTGTACGTAGCCATAAATAATGGCCTGTGTGCACAGGGGATAGGACGTAATCAATCTTAAACCCGTGGATTAATCGAAATAACGCACGTTTTTTTTGTCTTTTTTCCATGTCAGCTATGTAATGATAATAATGGAGGGGAGCTTATATAAGAGGAAGTTACAGAGTAATTTGACAGATTATGAGCTCTCCGAAGAATTGGGGTCTTAAAACAATGTCAAAACCCACATATCAAACATATGTTATTATTTTCAAGACAGAAGCGAGAAAAAACCATCTACCATTTGAGATCAACTATTCCGTGAATGCTAATAAGGTATTTGTTCGTGATAACAAGGAAAGTCGTTGAATTCATTAAAGTGTAACTACTCCAGATGAAAAAATGTTAACACAAAAATCAAATACTGCAAGTGCTCATCCAAAAACTAAACGATTGAAGGCGACCTGCCTCCCCCGACGTCTCCCCCGATGTGTGTTATATCTTCACAGCAGAGCGTTAAAAGTCGGCTGGTCGCTAAAATCGTTGACCGGGTTCGCATCTGAGCGCTAGCGTTTGGCCGCCCGAGTGAACCCGTAAAAAGCAAATAACCCCGCCGTCTGTGGAACCATCCCAGCCAATTTCCTTGACGCCTCCTTGAGGAGGCCGTCCGTAAGGACCCTGGAGGCGGTAAGGGCGTTAAGGACGAGAGGATGAAATGACTCACGTCTATTTTCTCGACGAGGCTTTAGGCTTTGTGGAAAACATTTCGGCCGACGTTATGAGAAATCTGGTGGAAGAGGGACAGAGATGAAGACAAAGTGTTCCAGCAATGTTATTCGCTGATGGCCTTCGCTGAATTGCATCTTTGTGTTTGTGCGTTTATTTATTTTAATTTTTTGATTTCGACGAGCAGTGATCTTGACGCCATTGTATTTTAGAAGCAGTATTTTTGATGAGCGTAGCGAGCGAAGCGAGCGAAGCGAAATCATCAATTTCACTACTGCTAAAAAATACACTTGGTGTGTGTTTTTTTTTTTTTTTGTATGTGTGTTTGCGCGCGCTCAACAGGCCAAACGCCTGCTTCGAGTGGGATGAAATTTTCAGGGTGTCTACTTTTGTTCTGAACTTAGACCCCCTGCGTTTTTCAAGAAAATCCTCCACACCCTTCACTTTCAAAGCAGAAAAAAGAGCAAAATTCGACAATTGGGCATGTTTGGAAAAGTACGGAAATTTATTTAAAAGTGCGTATTTTTTTTCAAATGTTCCCAATTTCGATTTGCCTTTAGAAACCATCGATACCAAATCGAAACATCACACCAGATTTTTCCCAATAAAAACCAACCCAATAAAACCCAATAAAAACCCTTGGGCATGAGTTACATCTATGTATTAACATGCACATTGCTTTATGACCTCGAAATGAGCATATTTCCGCTACTCTACATCTCGGACAGAAACAAAGAAAGGCCAGAATCGTTTACAATTTCAAGTTCTCAGAATTTTCTAACAAGCAATGGTCCGGCTTGCTGCTCCATGATTTAGGCTTTTTGCCTCAATCTTTTTATGCCCTAAATACAAATCGCTACGCTCATCTTCAACGCAACACAAATTGCGTTCGCCCTAGTATTTTTAAATGATAATAATTGAAATCTGCCAAAAGCTGCAATGTTTTAATGTTTTAATGCTGAAATCTGAAATCTACAAAATGCGAATCTGGGATAGATTTACTTTTTGTGGTTGATATGTCATTGTCATCTCATTCATTACATGTCATTGTTTCATTTTTGTCATTTCATTGACATGCTCATTCATGTAATTTTCGGTATGCTTCCATGCTACCAAGCTTTTATTGACTGGAAAGTTTTTTTAAAAGTATGTGTATGGACAATTTTCAAAAAAGTTCGATCATAAACTGGCAAAAAATGTTAGGATCAACTTACACCTTTCCCTAAAACACCTCCTTGAGGCTAGACTAGAGTATAACCTTTCCATCTTGGACGGACGAATTTCGTCCACTCACCTCATCTTAAATGGTCTACCAAATAAAGAGCACTCTGCGTCGAAAGTTTAGTCTAAAATATTAGAATCCAGAAACAAATATAAAGACAACATTTCATTTACTGCTTTGGGTATTGAAAGTAACATTTAAAGTAAAATGTGAATGTTACACAAACAAAAAGATTTGTATAACTTGTAAAATTGTCGAGTTTATGAAGTTCATTAGTGTGAAACGGTAAAATTTCAAATCTACTACCCTGTTAGAAATTCATGTTATAGTTAGGAAATAAATAACGTAGAACAATGATTATTTACTTTATTTCACAGCTTCACCATGTAATGAGATCGAACGGAGATACGGCTACATTGACTCCACACACCCCATCTAACATCCTGAGCACCCTATGATCCCTTTATCACTGTCCATCTCAACTGAAAACAAGCCACAGTCCCTAATCCCAAGTCGAGGAGCAAATCATTTGGCCCAAGCTAGCTACGACCAGGGGCACTCTTTGTCACCGTCACATGAGGGTGGGCACCCCTCGAAGGGTAGACGCTCGTAATTATCCCCCGAACACGCGCCGTCCCTCGGACTAGCAAATTGACATCGGGCACCCCATTTCGGGTGGCGGGGGGGGGGGGGGGGGGGGGGGCACCCCTAAAGACCGCCATTCAGTCGCTCACGTGCATCACCTTGGGGGGGGGGGGGGGGGGGGGCGAGGTGGCGGAAGGAAATGTTGCAGCCCGTTTGTCATTTATATTTTCAGCGAGATTTTGTGAATGATATTTTAGGAATATAAATTTGATGAGTTATTATGCGAACCATTGCATGTGGCTAAAAAAATAGGCTTCCCACCTATTTGCCGCTGCTGGCATTTAATTTTTACTAAACACGAGGTTGAATTCTCGTTTGTAGTAATATAACAACTTTTCATTTAGCCAATATCACACGAGATTAAAAAAATTGATTGAACAATATTTTTTCGATAAATTAACACGGAAAAAAGGCCCCAGCTGAAAGGTAGACCGTGGGTACCAACCCTGAAAGCTTAAAATATGTTTACTAGCTATAAAATGGTTTCACTTTAGCTGCATTTTCATGGCATTTTGGTTCAAGTGGAAATTTTTTACTGCAAATGTAGATATGATTCAAAAAATTAACTTGCTTCCTTTGAAGATTTAAAGATGTGTGGCTATTTTTCTTCGTGTATGTTTGACGGTAGAACGTAGGAAAGCATAATATTCATTAAGTTATTCATGAGCTTTCAAGTATAAAAAAATTATACGGGCTAAATTCAATTAAACTTACATCATGCGATTTCCAAATAAAATCAACGATAAGTTCACAAAAGGTCCTAAATAAAGCGGCCAATTGCGGAGCCATCGCAGTAATTCAGACAACAGCGACAAGAAATTTGACTCTTGAACGGCGCGGTAAAAAAAAGTAATATAAAAGTTTTTCAGTATTTACTCGGTAATTGCTGCGTGGCTTGAATTATCCTCTCTTTAAAGGGCATTCAACGTGAATAGGACCACGCGTAGAGAGCAGGGTGCGTGCACGCACTAGGAATGTCAATGCGTGAGTCTAGTATACGAAGGGCGTTTCGAATAATAAACGTGCGTAAGGCCCGTGCGTAATTGCGGACGTTTAGTGCATTCGGTTCGTATATCGGAGAAAATACATCGTGGAATGTAAAAATGTTAAATCTAGTTGGTTACAAATTTGCTCCCTGTGAATGGTGACATTCGCCGAAAATTCAATTTCGTCCGTTCATTATTCGCCTTCGGTGTAAAATATTCAGTACAACACTGTATGTGAGTGGAGTAAATCACTTGACTGCGTCGCGAAATGCATGGCCTTAAGAAAGTTAATATATAGGTACCTACCGTATTAAGTGTCAGTTGGTACCCACACTAATGCATGAGTACGGCACAATAGAACCGAAACGAAATAGGCAAAGACTTAAATTGTTGTCTTAAAGAAATGATTTTGCTATAAATCCTTTGGGATTTTATTGGTTTATTCTTCTGATAACCGGATAAAACATCAAACCAGGTAAACAAACTTATAATGTTTCGTAAATTACCAACACAGCATGTTTTTCAAATACCTTACAAGTAAGTACAGGTAGGTACATCGTACCAAAACATCTAGTTGCACCAGTGTCAAGAAAAATGACGGTACCACCCTGCGAAATAAAAACAGGATGCGTGTTTCCCAAAGTCACCATGCCAAAACAAGGCGTGTTCTCGATCTCGTTGCTCGTGACGGGTGCACACTAGCGCTGCCCGCGAGCATTTCCCGAGGACATTTTCCAGTTGATGGCACGGCGAAAAAAAATGCAACACCCTCCCTTGCATTGTGCAGACATTAAAAACGTAATAGCACAGACATAAGGTTACCCAGATATTCTACCATACCTAGCTATGGCTACGACAAAAGTTTGATGCTGGTAATATCGCCGGTAATCGCTGGGGTGCGTTGGCAACCTGTTTTAACATCATCTACCAGGCCATGGCACAATGTCAGTTATAATCAAGGGACCCAATGTTCCATATGTGGTTACAGTTTCCTAGGTAACAGGTGAAATAACAACCAACAGTGGCTCCATCCTTTGCCTGCCGGCGAAACTATTATTGCGGCCGGAGTGCTTTCGCGTAGCTGCGTTAGTATGGGAGTGGAAAATCTGGGTAATCTTATATCTGTGGTCATAGCATGACTTCAGTGGATGTAGGGTAACGAAATAAATCACGTTCCCGTTTTCCGCCAGATCGCGACACTGCAGCGATCATGTGTTGTGTTGTAATGTGTAAACTTGCATCTTGCGGTAATAATGTCACTTTAGCGACGAGCAATTTAAATAATATAACATGCTGTCGCAGAAAGAACATTTATGCCAGCGATCAAAATGAATTCTAAATGAATTGCTGAGTTGCAGACTTTATATGTTTTTTTGCACGCGACTGTGACAGCCTAAAGCTACGCGTCACAGCAATATCATGACAGTGACGTGGGCGAATGTATGTGGGCGGGAGCGTTGTTAAATTTGCAATTTCGGCGATTTTTGACGTCGAAATACAGTGTGGTACACTAAAATTACAAAGCTTATTGGTATACCATAAGTTAAGTAACAGTTCGCTACGTCAGGTTTTGGATGGGTGCCCGCCATTAGAATGTACCGCTTTGTTCGAAAGTGAGGTTGGCAGATTAAAGGTTTATGCAAAGACCATACACTCGGTTTTTCCCCAGCCCTTCGACTTTGTTCAAGGGTTGATGGATTCACTTTGTTATCAAACGCCAGGGGCTTCCTCTACTGGCACACGTCTCAGGTATAATTTGGCAACAACAAACCTTTATTATACAATGTAATAGAATAGGCCCAATGCCCCGAGGCGCTACAAAAATAACATAAGACGTACTATATCGTGTTCGTCGGCTTCACGTTCGCACTACCTTGCATCTATGGTTCTACCACGTCGATGAACACCACAAGCCAATCTGAAGGTCAATTTCAAAGTTAAATTAAAGTATTACATTAACTAATTACTTTCAACATATTAAATGAAGTCGACATTTAAAAAAATCCGTCCAAGAGACACCAAAGTAATCTACTGCATTCCCTTTGATGTCGCCTGCTCGCACACGGAGAAGACCTACAGACTAACTTAATGAAATCTCCATTTAAAATCTCCGTCTCACGCTAAGAAGCTTTCCTCGGTCCAAAGCGCGAGACCCAAAAGAAAAAACCGATCGTCGGTCGCTCTCCGATATTTCCGACGCCGCGCGACGCCGTCAAATCAGACGCCGATCACACGTCGCCGCGACGGGGGAGTCCCCTGCTGACGTCACACCCTGGGGCCTCCCTTTGTGGGGGGGGGGGGGGCGACTAACGCTCACTAAGGGGCCCCTGAGGGCGTCGCGATGCTACGCCAAGCGAGACAAGCCTTGGCTCACATGGGCATAGCCGCTCTCTTTATTTCTCTCTTTACATCTCGCATCTCTTTTATCTCTGTCACACACACATACACACACTTTTTTTTTCTCTCTCTCTCTCTCTCTCTCTCTCTCTCTCTCTCTCTCTAACTCCCTCTCTCGCTCGCTCTCTCTCCCTCTCTCTCTTTCCCTCTCCCTCTCCATCTTTCCCTCCATTTCTCTCACGGACTTCGACTTTCAGATCGTGATTGAAACAGTAAAAGGTGTCATAGAGGTACTATAAATCCTGACGAGAACCAGTCTTCCAAATGTATTTGTCGTGTTTATATCGACAAGCTGTTTTCCTAGCGACACATGACGCGGCTCTATTATTGGCGGTCGATGAATGATTGACAGGTGGCATGCATGTACACTTGCTGGCTGGACTTGCGCAGTAGTGCCAAGGCCCGGTCACCGGCTAGCCATGTGCACTTGTTGTTGTCTCTCGGGCACTGCACATTGATTCGTTTAATTATGGCCCGGAATGTCCTGAAAGCCACCCTGGAGACACCCGGAAAATTTCGTCAAAAACAGAGCAGGCGTTTGGGCTTTAGAGCGCGCGGAATCAAAAAACACACACACACACCACAAGAACATTTTTTCCAGGAGAGAAATTGAAGATTTCGCTTCTCGCGCTACGCTCATCCATCAATGGTCTCATTATATAGCCTGATCTCATCGCCCTCTGGTGTCTTTGGGCTGTCGGTGAATATCTGACAGCCGCTGACGGTGAATATCTGACAGCCGCTGTCGGTGCACATCTGACAGCCGCTGTCGGTGAATATCTGACAGCCGCTGTCGGTGCACATCTGACCGCCGCTGTCGGTGAACATCTGACCGTCGCTGTCGGTGCACATCTGACAGCCGCTGTCGGTGAATATCTGACTGCCACTGTCGGTGAATACCTGACAGCCGCTGTCGGTGAATATCTGACAGCCACTGTCGGTGAATATCTGACAGCCGCTGTCGGTGAATATCTGACAGCCGCTGCAGGGAATAGACATCTGAATATCTGACGGCGATCCAAGGGAGAAAAGAGAGTGAGACTGGTCAACCCCAGAGGCGGCTCCTGTCCACCAGCACCATTCATGGCGACGGCCGACAAAGGCAACGAAACGCCCCGACAAGCTGCCGGGGACGCCGTTGATTGCATTAGACCCGCTAGTTAGCGCTGGGTCGGCGACGAAGAAAGTGTCTTTGATCGGCACCGGCTGGCCGATTGATAGGGGCGGCTGATGGCGCTATTTCGCCCCCACCCCCACCCCCAATCACTCACCCCCATCGCCCATGGGAGGCTGACGTGTCACTAACCCACACTGAGGGTCGTGACGGGCAATGGAGTTGGCAACTCGGCGCGAAGACGCCATTGCTGTATCCATGACTATCGCATCGCAAACACAAGTTACACCAGGATTGATTTGAGTTTACCACTGAACAACCTTCTAGCTGGACATAGGATCATACGGCCATTACATAGCTGGAAGGCTGTGTGAAACGTAAAGCATACTAGATTTTACTGTAGCAAAACAATGAAGCATCCGTTGATGACCTTGTGGCTTTGGCGTACGGTGGTGGAGTTAGCAAGTCTAAAAGGCAACCAAGGGTGGAAATTTACTGGGCGACATAGGAACAGAAATAGCGACAGCAGACATTTGATTTATTTGAGTTTCCCATCACATCCTATGGCCATTTTGAACATAAAAAACTCCTTATTATCCACATATTTCTTTGACTTCTTTTGACTACGTGACCTACTGCCTGTGGCCGCTGAGCTTTTGCCACTTGTCGGTCAACGGAGATGTCAGTGAACGAAACCCAGAACCAGCTCGTTAGTCGTAACATATTCCTGTTAAACAGCACAAAGTTCGGGCCACCACACAGACTCTACCCTATAATAAGAACATACCTTAATAATGTAAGCGCTTTGCAGTCTAGCGTGACCTACCATGATCACATCACATCAAACGGGACGCCGGTCATGTAACACAGAGCTGGTTTTACAAAAAACAGCCATCGTACTTTGTTACCTTCAAGGTCAAGACCAATAAGATACTCCGTTTATCACTTTAACTGACTGTCAACATTTTAACATTTTAGTTGGTTTAAAAATTGTTTGTTTCCCAGTTCACTGCCTATCGTTTTACATGGGCAGTGATATGAATTCGAGTGATTTCGAGCCAAATTGAATGAAAAACCACGGCATGATCGTACCTCACGACCGGAATGCGCGTGCACCCCACTGATCTCAAATAGCCTGGATAGCTGTTGCCATAGTGCGGTTTTGAAGTCAACAAGCAACGAGAGAAGTCCCAAATATTGAGTCTCCTTATAAGACCCCATTGTAATTAAAGTGATTTCGCTAACCATTTTTGTAGCTTTTAATCAGATATTTACATTAAATTGAAGTGTTAAGCATTCAGAGAGGCTTTTTTATGTATTTATGTCCCTGCTTGATGCTTATGCTCATCAAGCAGGAAATGCGCGTGAAATGTCGTGGTAATGTCGTGAAACAGTGTGAAACGTCAATACCGAAAACAGGCTCCAACAAGCTAAGAAAAATTCACTAAGCAGTAAATTTTGAGCAGTGCGTTCTCCCATTATCAAGTTTCATACCAGAAACATTATTTTACAGCCAGTAACTTCAACTTTGATGTAGTAACATCGCTTGCAACATGTTTTAAAACGTCTAAAATTAGCATTGAAATCACTGGACTCCTATCTTTTTTTTTGTTTTGTTTACTGTTCACTTTGAAAAAAACCCAGGTACAATTTCGTACGTCTCTTTCTCTACGAAGCTCGCTAGAGCTTGTCTGTTGAGCTAGAGCTAGATCTGTTGCAAACAATGACTACTTGCTCACTACTTGCTGTCATCTGACTTCAATTTTTTGCTGCTAGCTGGATACTATACTCCATCCAGGCTATAAGAGATCAGTCCCCCGCCCCTTCAAAGCAACACATGGATCGTCGCTCCTTCCGCGATAGCGACTCTCTCTTACGAGTGAACACCATGGCGGTAGATCGTTCACGCATGGACAGCTTCGACAGCAGCCCGAGACCGACGGCACTGTGTCACTAGGGAGTCCCCGTGGGATGGGGAGGGGGTGGGGTGCACGTCGGAGACACGGACAAGACGGGGGGAGTTGACGAGGTCCTGACGCACCCGTGCGGCGAGGCAACATAAGGGTTCGACGGTGTAGTTTCCCAGACAGGGTAAATATCGTGTAATTGTCGGCTGTGTGTGTTTTGCGGATTGAATTAAATCGCTCGTTACGTTTTTTGTGTTTTGAAGCGTATCATGTTTCTGTTATGTTGGCTGGAATGCAGGCCGAGTCCGGGAAATCCCTGCTGGCCACGTGACCTAGCCGACATGGAACTCTGTGTCCCAGCGTTTGCAGCTGGAATGCAGGCCGAGTCCGGGAAATCCTTGCTAGCCACGTGACCTAGCCGACATGGAACTCTGTGTCCCAGCGTTTGCAGCTGGATTGCAGGCCGAGTCCGGGAAATCCCTGCTAGCCACGTGACCTAGCCGACATGGAACTCTGTGTCCCAGCGTTATCCCTGCCACACAGAGCGCACTTGATGATTATATGACTTAGCTGACATACATAATTGGTATAGACAAATAGACAATTCAATTTCCTTGATGTGTGATTCTTTTTTTGCATCCACTGGGTACATTTTTTAAAGAGAGCTTTACTCAGAATGGAGGCAGTTGAAAAAGAGCCAGAACTGTGTATCGAACGAGAAGCCAGAGCACTGGTGAGCATTAAAGAACCCTTGCGAATCAATCTAGACATCTAAATCATCTACAAATCATTATTGCCTCGAAACGACAAAGCGCAATAACTACATCACGAAAGTGTGACGCGCTATTCGTAGAGAGGGAGAGAGACGAAACTTTCGCAATAAAAATTGTCCAACAAACGAACTAAACGACACTCGAGACTCTCTGCATCCCCCCCCCCCCCCGCCCCCACCCTTGCAAGGATTGTATTGACAACGAACGCAATCTATTCGCACGGAGGCACAGAGTACCCTTAATCCACCCCTGATAGTCGCTCCCACCCCTCATCAGTTGGCTAAATAAACGAGCAGACTGCAATGCGTATACTATAGTAGGTACCCTTTAGACTGAAAGCATGACGGTTCCTTCTATAGTTATGATCTATGTTTGTCTACATGCTATATATCATTTGCATTGGGAATACTTAATGCAAGATATGACGTCATGTATGCCCACGTGTGATCAATCACATTACTGTGCTTTTAATTCGAGCTAGGCGGAGCTGATGGCCAACCTTTAAGTGTTCTCGTATGCAAGTTGATAATTGAGTTATTATTTTATCAATGCATTTATGTTGTGGCGGCTGGCGCGAGTGATAGTTCGTGTCGGGCCGTTTAGTGGCTGGCGCTCTCTAGAGAGACTTTATTTGGCAGAGAGTGGCCAATGTATTGCATGGACGCCATTTTGTTTCCAAACTCCGGGTCACCAATCGGCTAAATTGGGTAAAATATGGCTAATTATAGGATAAAAAGGCAACATTGCAGCTGTGATAATGATTTTCTCGTGTCATATTGTTTAGTCGCCATGAAAAACATGAATTCATTTCATTTTGACAATTAATGGCGTACAAAACGGTTTAAAGCATGGCCACTCTCGGCCAAATGGAGGCCCTCAGCGCTGCCTGGGGATGGATTTCGTATGCACCGGTGTGGTGTGTGGGTTTGCGAGTTTTTTTTTTTTCATGAAATCTGCGTAGCAGTGTTAACAATAAATGCCAGTCAGAATTACGATTAACAGTGTTTGATGCGTATTTAGTGATTTCGTCTGGGGGTTGGTACTTTTTGATTTGACAAATGTGTAAATGCGATATTGAACCGGCTGCTTTTTGTGATTTTGTTATAGAGCTGTTGGCAAATGTGTTTCCAGGGAAATTATTGTGCACTTGTCTAGTGAACATGAGTCACTTTTCAACACACACAAAATACTATACATAAAGCGAATATCATAAAAACGTGCATTCAGCGACTACTTTTTAGAAAATTGTTTGTACTCGTGTAACCATGGACGACTACAGTTCCAGAGTCAATCAATGATTTTCTCACAAAAAAACGCAATACTATTCTTATAGCAATTATTTGCCCACATAATGATTGACTATGGCAATGTAGTCGTCCATTATGGCTATAAGTAAAAACTAACAACTACTAAGGTGCAACATTCTATAGAAATGTCTAGCATAACTGCCAGCCAAGAATTTACCTCTTACTGGATACAATTTATAGGCCACACCAGTCATTGGATCTCGACTATACAAATCTACGGAATCTTCACCTTTTTTTCAACCAATTAATATCTCAGAAACGCGACATATATCCTGGAAATTGAAAAAAAGCTTTTAATTCATTTAACCTCATCAATAAACTGTTTAAAAGACTGTACAAACTAAACTCCATTTCGCGTTAAGAAGGAGAGTGGATTTGAATTTTCTTCGAGGACCCACTGCTGCTCGACACGACCGACAAGCCAAGCTTGACCTGGACATACATCTATATGGACAGTTTTGAAACTCTTGGCTCTTGTCTAGCAGCAATGGGTCCTCTAGGAAGATGCAAATCCACTCTTCTTCTTAACGTGAAATGGAGTTCTACATCATTGAATATTGCACTGCTGTATATTCGAATTTTTAAAGGCCAAGAGAAAGTCAGCCGAGAAGTCAAGGAATACTTTTACATCATTGGCGTTCCCTACCCAAGCAATCATTTAACAGACTCCAAAATGATCACGATATGGCAACCAACACACTGCCCCCCCCCCCCCCCAGCAACCCACCCCAGCGCCCAGCGGAAACACAAAGCCGAGTCCCCCCCCCGTTCGCCCATCGCCCACCTATAGTTCCCCAACCATCCGCCAGGGCCAAACTTCGACGCCGGAGCGCGCGCCGAGTCGGCGAGCTCGCCAAACTCTTACATTATTTAGAAATGCAATCCCATTTCACCAATGAGTTGAAAATCCCATTTGATCGCTTCATCCCGAGACCCCCACAGCCGAAACCATGTAGCAACCATTTTAATCTCTTCCCATCCCCCTACCGACCCGCCCGCTACTGTACGACGATTACAATGCCACTTGAACGCCCCCCCCCCCCCCCATCTGAACGTCGCCCTCTCGACGTTGACGTCGCGGGAAGCTTTTTCTCTAAACGGCGGCGGCTCTTATTGGAATTGCAGATGCCGCAGAGAGCGATGCTAGCGCCGAGATAGTGTGCGTCGTCGTCGTCGCAGGGGCGTCGCTAGGCCTTTTGAGGGGATGCTAGAGCATCCTCAAAAATTTCTCTGACAGTATTAAAAATTACGATACTTGTCAAGAAAATGTTTTGATATTCTCAACACTGACGCGTGGGGTTTTGTGGCACAAGCAAAATAATATCCAAAATAACTGTCCACAAAAAAGACTCGCTTTTTTAAAGTTCACGCATTCCAAATGACCAAAAATGAATGGGCCCAAGGATGCTTTAAAACTTTTGAAACGCGTAGATTTTCTTGACAACGGACCCCCCCCCCCCCCCCGGAATTAAATCTCTAGCGACGCTCCTGCGTCGTCGTCGTCGTCGTCGTCTTCAGCTTCTTCGGAGCAATGGGCCGCGGGGGGAAGGGGGGGGGGGGCAGCGCTTGCGGGAAGTTTTGCGGATGGCGGAAATTTGAATGGAGGTTGGTAACAATTTGCCGGGCCAAGATTTACAGGACGTTGCAAGATTTAAAATCGTAACTTGGGTGTGGAAGTTAACCGCAGGAGTAATTTTGGTATATACATTGAACAATATATACCTATATCTCACATTTTACTTTTAGTCCAATGAAAAATGGAATTCAGTCTAAGTTCGGTTTCATTCGGGTCAAATCTTACCACTAAGCTCCAAGTATAGTTTTCTTACTAAAGACAACTTATGTTTTATATTGTACAAGGAGCTGAATAATTTTCAAAACAACTATTTAATAATGGTACTTGATGCTAACTTTTAAATGTTAACTGACATTTATCTCATGGATGAGAGGAAATTGTTACTGGTTTAAGCAGTTACCAGTATGCAATTGATGGAAGGGAGGCGAAGCTGGAAAGGGAGACGAGAGGCCGAGCGACCTCTCGGCCTCTCGTCTCCCTGGAGATCCCCCTTGTCCCACCCGGCGAAGCAGGGAGAATGTGTGACCGAATAGCTCAGTTGGTAGAGCACCTGCCCGGCAAGCAGGAGGTCCCGGGTTCGTATCCCGGTTCGGGTGCACATTTTTCCAGCTTCGCCTCCCTTCCATTTATCTCATGGACTGAAGTCTAACTGATGAAGGGCAATAGGCTAGATTTCATTTGGCATTCAAAACCCAGCTTGAAATAGATCTTTTGAGGAAAATAGTGCTCAAGTTAAGACAAGCATACACCAGTCCTAGAATTTAAAGCTAAAGTATATTTTCGTTTTTACATTGAAATTCGACCAAAAATAACTGTTTCAAGCTGATTTTGTAGCTGGAAAACTTCGAACACATTTAATTTTTCAAAAGGCTGTTGGTGGATTGTTCATCAAGTCTGCTTTAGATGTTTCATCGGACCTCAAGTTCCGGTTTCTACGTGTTTTACGGGCCGATTTTACAACCGTTATTCGTCACATGATTGATCTTTTTATGCTAGATGCTCCCATAGTTCAAAAATACTGCCCAAAAACTGGAAACACAGAGGCTCACAGTGTTGGTATAAATGAATCCAGGTACAAGGACTCCTTGGCAAGACGCCTCCATCGGAAAGAGTGTGACCCGAGAGTGCCTCCACTCGGCCTCTTATCGGCGACCCCCACGACCGGACACCTTCACCCTCTCCTGGCACACACACACACACACACACCCACGCACTCACACACACACTCACACACACACCCACACACACACACACACACACACACACACACACACACACACACACACACACACACACACACACGTGCTGGTGGCAAACGAGTTAGCTGAAAGTTAGGCGTGTCGACCCTAGTTACGCGACGTCGGCCCGAGCGTTGCCGAAGTCGTAACCCGAGATGGCGCGATGTCGTCGGCGTCGGCGTCGGCGTCGGCGTCGGCGTCGGCGTCGGCCCGCTGCCGATCGGGTTACGACGAGCGAGTCAAGGCCGGGCGTTTGATTGGCTCATGAGGAAATTGACTTACGACGAAAGTTTTTGTTTTGTTTTACAATATAAGATTCTTGTCGGTGTGTCGTGTAGAGTTTTTCACACTAAGGTGCCTGCAAAAGAGTTACTTGAGGTTATCGAAAACTAAAATGTCATTCTTACTGTATCTAAAGAGCTAGAATGCCACGAGAACGCATGCAATGCATGTTCATTCCGCTGTTTTAGTAATCTTTTCACTCAAGGTCGAATGCTACCTAGAAATGTTCCAGCTTTTCTTGGGAAGGAGTTCATTCACTCATTATAATGATTGTTTTAAACTTTAAATGCTACACTTGATGTCACCAACATTGGGTACGTACCAATCAAAGACTCCATAAGTGTCGATAAATTAATGTCTTGCACAATCAATGATTCCGATTGGCGGGTCAAATGTTCATGACATCGTGTCAATATCATTACTAGCTCAGAGTTAACAACATTAGCGTGTGCAACAAACGAAGACTTAAAGCGATCTTATATAAAACCACATCAACAGTAAAAAGTCAAAGAATCGCAGTCCAGTCACATTTTCTAGTTTGTTCCTAACAATAATTCTGAGGGCAAAGCATCAAATAAATTCCCATGGTAGACAAAAGCTAATTCTACTTGTATTTTGCACTAGACTCTTTTGTTTACGGTTAGCGAAATAACCTCCCAGCTTAGGCACCCGAATACCGCTACACACGACTGCCAGTTGCGAACATTATTCTAATCTTGTAAAACTAGCAACACACACCGCTCATCTCGCAACAACAGTTCGCATTTACCAAGCTCGCGACATATGAATTCTATTTGCGCATCACCTCTCATCGCTCTTGCCGCCTCGCCTTTCAACGCACACCACACACCATCGCCCCATCCTTGTCCGACACATTGACAGCGACGCAATGCTTGAAAACCGCACTCACATTGCGTATTATTCACGCACGCGGCAACAGCTGAGCGGCGGCGACGGAGAGAAATTCGCCCGAGAGGTCAAAGAGACTGGCGTCGTTCCGTCACATTTCCACGTGGCGGTGCAGAGCGGGTTAAACGCCGCACGGTGACAAAGTGGGCGCGACGGTGACGTACTCTGAGCACTCGGTGCGGTTTGATGTGTCAAAGGTGTCCGGATGCACGAACACTAGAGTCGTTGTGGGTGCTACGTGTGGTCGTGGTGGGTGGTTGGGGACGGTTCATCAAGGTGGCTGTTTAACTGTGTGTGTGGCGATATTTAAATGGTTGTTCTGGCTAATTTGGCTTTCTGTTTGGTGGATTTGGTGCTGGTGTGACAATTCTGTGCGACGGGAGAGTTGTGAGTGGTAGGATGTTCAACGGTTTGCAAACCCACTGTTGGCATTGATATTATTTTAAAGGGATTCTCTCACCTTCACACAAGTTGTGCTCAGATTAAAGATTTTGTCTTTTTATAACCAATACAGAAGCAATTAAAATTTAACAGACATTTTTTTCCATTTAATTGCCGTTTTGTCTAATCTTTCCAAATTCAAAATAAATTTTATAAATTGTAATATCGATTCCTAATTTTAATATCGATTCCTAGTTTTAATATTGCGAAGTGATCCCTGAAAATAGTCAATACAAAAATTTTGAAGCGAATTTGTGCTTTTGGAAGGTAATTATGGCCACAAAACTATTCCCAGAGCCCACGATGACGTCACAGAGGGCTCCAAAAAAAGGCTTCTTGCAAAAGGCTTTTTGGCTCTGCCATGGGGTATAAAAAAGTAAAAATCTTTAATCTCAGCACATCTTGTCAGAAACTCTATAGATCGTCTTATGGAGCAACAGCTACGTGAAAAACATTAGCGCTTCTTCTTTTTTTGTGGGGTTTAGAGGAGCGTCAACAGCTAAGGTCATTTTGCGTGGCGCTTCTTAGGCGGGTATGACTTAAATAGAGATATTTTGTGTGATTATTGCCAAGGGCAGTGCAACATGTATAATAAAATTAAGCCGGCTTTGCAAAAATGAACTCTTTCTCCTTAGTTCGTGTAATTGAGGGAAATTTTTGAGAATTGGCAGGAATAGAGGAAGCAGGGCTTCCTCTATTCAAGATTAGGCATTGCCAATATGAATATTGCCATTGACCATCTGCTAGAAATTATTATGTCTTTGTGGATTATATTAGTAAAAATTTAAAATTGCATGTCCAAATCACATTATGAGGTCCTAGAAAAAATTGAAGAAGATAATTTACCTAAGTTCTATCACCGTCGCTAAAGGCTGGTTTAAATCAGGTCAGCCGTTAGAGTAAGCAGTAGCTGTAATATTTGGTGAGAGCTTGTCTACCGTAAACATACAAAGAACTTCCACTTACCGTTAACAAAATGTTTGAATATGCAAGACTAGTATGAAAAGTCAAAACTTTGTGAGAAACTTAAAATAATTATTTTTCGACCTGTTGTATGCTTCCTCCCATATAAATAAAAAAATTCAGTTAATTAAGCATTTACTTTACGTCACATTTTGGTGGTTCCCTTGTGGAATTAAATACAGCTACGTTAATTGTAAGTCAAGGGTAGTGTTCCAAACTTTCCGGAAAATTTAAAGTCGCGGAAAAAACCGATATTTTCCCGTTTTTTTCCAGAAAATTTGGAAAATATGGAAAAATTTAGAATATTAGCTTTTCAAAGACTTTTTCATTTGTGATCAAAAACATTTTGATCACAAATTGTTTCTATGTTTTGGGTAAACTTTCAAAACTCTAGCTTGCACCGTTTACTTGCAATGAAGTGGTTAAATTGTTTGGGGTTTGGCAAAAAGAGAATATTTTGAGTTTCGGTGCACATAAATTTTTTATTTCGAAACGACTGCAAATCGAAATAAACCACATTGGAGACATTATACTCTTTTCTCTACATGATATATATTTAAATAAATTTTTTGTGAAGTATTTCTCTACTTGCGTCCCTTTAAAAATAATGCGGCGTCAATGGGGTTTTTGGGGTTTTTGGAGGGTTAAACACCAAATTTGGAAATGCCAACAATGGTTTTCAGATTCAGGGCATAATTCTGCATAGGAATAATCTTGTAGGAAACTTTTAACACCTCGATCACCTATAATGTGTCTCTATTATGCAGCTTTTAGAAACTGTCCCTAGTCGAAGGACCATCATGATCTATTCCATAAAGATTGTATCAAATATGCTTCTTGATAAATGTACTAATTAAAGTTTTGTATTTCGAATTGTTGTATACAGAATGACCGAATTTCTACTTTGTTTTTCCTTCAATTATTCAAGTTTTTCCAACCCTCTGGACAAAAAACGGAAAAAAACCCATAAAAACATGGTTTTTCCAATTTTTCCTGAAAATCTGGTACCTTTTAAATCCCTAGTCAGGGGTAACTCTTTAGTTATATCGATGTGTTCATTCCAAGATCATGCATTTCATGTTATTGTCTTGTTAATTCCATAGAATGGGCATGTTTCTCGATGTCAACATTTCAAGGTCATGGTGGAGGTGCCGAGCTGAACTTTTGCTCTGCGGGCTGCATTCAGGGGCACATAGGACAACGCTTTAAGTTGGTGGTTGCATCACGATCAGATGAGCTGGGAACTGCTGATTTCGATAACTAGTTACTTTGCATTTACCTTTCAGTTCATACCTTTCACCAACTAATTATAATATAGTGCATTGAAAAATGAAAAACTTTACTTGTTTCTAATTTGTACCCGATGTTTAAAGTTTCATAACCAATTATCACTAATTTCATAGTTCTAAATTAATTTCTTGACATGTTTCCATGTAAGTCTCGATGATATTTATTATGTCTTAAAATGTAGGACCTGTAGATTTAATCGATAATTGTTTTTTCGTATTTTTGAAGTGGCTTTTCGATATTTCGACCTTTGTTACGCGAAATTCAATGATTGATCGGAGTTAACACCCCTGCCACTCTATTAAAAGAGCATGCCCATCTTTCGGCAGTTCTAGTTATTTGTATAACACTGATGCTTGTAGGCAATGTGGTTTGATTTCTCGTATGGGCATAACATTTTGCTTGGAAATTATGAAATGAACATAAAAAAAAAGCTCAGAAATTAATCTTCTTTTACCAAAAGGGTGCAAAGCTGAATCTGGCCATGAATTCAGACTCAGCAAATGAGTATCAATTTCACGCCGCCCAAATGGCAGTGCTCACTTTCACTGCTCCGAATCCCACTGGCAGTGAGGTGATTTAGTATTGTTCTTTCTTTTGCCACTCAGGGAGCCGTCCGCAGCGAAATCCGATGGCAAAAATATTCAAAAATTATGTCCCGGCTTTCATTTCAACCGAGGTACGAAACTCACTACCGAATAAAACAGTATTTCATCGCACACAAAAAGTAGAAACATAAACACAACTTGGGAAAAAACTTTTCATATACCTACAGTTTGCAAAGATTTTGACGCCTGCGTGATTTTCACATAATATACACTTCTCACATTTACGGGAAAAAAAGAAGTCGAATAAAAAAAGCGAGAACGGAACAAAAAGAAAAGGGACAGCTAAACTAAACTGGAGATGATGATAAATAAATACATCTCTTTTTTATTTCATTCGCATCTGACAACGAGTTTTTAAGCATTTCCCGGTGTTTTCCTACGCCCGTGACTTCCTCGCGTTTTCTTTCCAAAGGAAAATAGCATTTCCACGCCGAGAGAGAGACGAAATAGGGGTTTAGGGGGACGCGGAAAAGCGCAGAGAGCGAGTGAGCGAGAGGGGAAGAGAACGGGAGATAAAGTCTCACAGAACAAAACAAACAATGTCAGCGCTGAGGCAGTGCACACTGGAGTCTTCTTCGCTAACTAAGTTTCCACTTATTGAGTTTGAACAAAACTCTCCGAGTGGCCGGGACACGGGACAGGAGAAACATCGAAACTCGCACGCGCGCGCGCACGGCCGACTCGATCGCACACGACCGGATGTTGCCAAACGTGTCGTGGATGGAGTCAGTCTTCAATGTCTTGTTTATTTTATGTGTTTAATTAAGTGCTGTTTTGAAAACAGGTCCTGTGTAACTGAGAAAATGGAGGCGGTCATTGATAGTGGGATGGGGTTAAGATGCTGATGATGGTAGTCTGGACTAGAAGGGAGGAGGGGTAACCCGGTGCCGCCGCCAAGCAGTGAGAAAAACACCTGATTATGTATTTTCTGATGGACGGTACAAATCGAACCAAATCGACCCAAAGCCCAACTCAACACAAAGTTGGTGAGTTTCGGTGATATGGAGCGATGCAATTCTTGAATTTTTAATTTTAAGAGGACAACAGTTCGCCAGAAAGTGGCATTCAGACCAAAAGTTGTCGAGTTCTCACGGCCACACCGTTTAAGTTATCGATCCAACATTCGAGTATGTTATTCGTTAAATACATACACATTGGTGCCAATGGCTCTTTTTTCTAAAATTTTCCCCTGGAATTACCCCCGAAACTCTTCATTTTTTACCCTTTTTAGAGCCACATATACAAAAGTGCAAAAAAAAATGTTGTATCTCCTTAAGAGGGCTCCTCACAGTTAATTCATTAACCCACAACTCCCATTTAAACGTTGAATGCAGAGGTCCAAGTGAACAGAAAAATGAACCCCTAAATATGTTCCAATCTTTAATTTTAAAATACCAGTAAATGAAGGAAGAGTATATTATCTAGTCATGGATAACCACCAAATTTTGATATTTTCAAATATGTGTATGGTGCAAACTTTCAAAAGTCGTATAAATGAGCTCATTTGTGCGATTTTTGAAAGTTTGCACCATACTTATTTTTTAAATATCAAATTTTGGTGGTTATCCATGACTAGATATACTCTTCCTTCATCTACTGGCATCTTAAAATTAAAGATTGGAACATATTTAGGGGTTCATTTTTCTGTTCGCTTGGACCTCTGCATCCAACGTTTTGAATGGGGTGTGGAGGACCCTTAAGCAGTATTCAAACGTAGGGTTATAGCTTTTTATTCTTAGGCCCAAGTTTTCTGTGATACGTTATATATCTAACGGCCTGTTAACGCTTGTTATTTGCTGAGCAACGCCCAATCAGAGCATGTCAATTTCTTGCTAAGATACCGTTATTTATTAACGAACCACTTAAAACCCTACAACAATACCTTTCAACGCTGGGTAAAACGCCTATAACTCTCAATAACAGATGGATTCTCTGACATCCTATCGGCGGTTGCTACGAAAAGTAACTTTAAACTCCTATCTTCTCTTGGTTGAGACACTTGTAGCACCGGTCATTAGTGATTTAGTTAACATAGTTGCAAACTTTAAAATGAATAAAGCTATTGTCAAATAGGACGTCATCACATTTCCCTCCATGGAATACACGGCACACCTGCTCACATTCGGGGAGCGGAAAGACCCAAGAACGCCGTCCTCCAATTTCCGGTGACACCGTCCCGGCATCCGGGCTGCCAGCAGATCGACGCTCGGATCTGTGTCAAGCAGTGGCGGCTCGTGGACCGTTGCCGAGGTGGTGCCTTTTTTGTGAATTGCATTTTTTGGAGGCTTTTTGGGGAAATTGTTAGGGTAGGTAGTTGTCGTGACTGTACTTATAAGCACCAATTACTATTCGTGACAGATTTTCATACACGCAAGAGCTGATTGGTTGCAAGATTGAATATGTTTAGTTTGGTAGATTTTAGGTAAATGGTGAAATGAAACACACGAGCATAAAATAACATACATGTGTTGGCGCGTATCACTCAAAGCATGGGCCGATTGTAGAGCTAGGGCGACAGCGTTGCCAAAACGTTCGTCGCATTTGAGCGCTGGAGATCGCTGTGGACTGCAAGGTCTGCGGCAAGCACAGCTCAAATGAGCCCATAATACGATGGCCAGGGGGCGGTGGTCAGTAAAGCGCGGGGAGCGCGGGAGGCCTCTTTGGGACTGTGGCAGTCGCAGCACAGAGCATGTGATGCCAGATTGCAGTCAGTGCCCTGTGGATTGAGGTGTCACGAGTTTGAATGAAAACTATTGCCTTTCGGTTAATTGCACTACGATTTTATTGCAGCTTGTGATATTTTGTACCTTGTTAAATAAAACATCCCTGGGCGAAATTTAGAGGTGGGGCTGCAGCTCAGTAGACCAATAGCACGAGCTACCCCTGGTGTCATGATAACTAAACGAAATGCACACAGAGCGCGTAATCACGTCGAACTTAATTGCAGGCAAGGTTTTCCCGAATCGACGATTGCAATCATGCTGCACTTTCCACAATGGCGACACTTACTCCACCAGGCGATGCACTTAGCCGCTCAAGGAGGCGGTGACAATAATGCGCTCTCGGAACCTGCATATAGGAGGTACGTCCCCTGATATTCGCCGGGAAAAACGGGTTTTCACGGCAAATACTCATTGGTACTTTTCTGCATGAAGTTTTAGCCATCAACTCATTTATTGAGAAGAAAATCACGTTCTACACGGAAAACTTTTGCGAAACCTGTGTGGTTTTAGATACACAAAAAACGTTTACTTAGCACGGAAATCAACACGGAATACGGCATATGAAGTATTTACTTGTAGTGTCAGTATATTTTTTAGAGGAGTTTGCTTCATAATTGAAACGAACGAGATTACTTTTTTGGACTGCTGTGTAAAACTGTGGGATAAATAAATGCCGGGCACTTTTAATGAGGCGACTCCATATGTCAACCGCAGTAGCCCACTTTAAATATTAACATTGGTTATTTATAATCATGAATAGACGGTGGCTTTTTGGACCATGATTAAACTACTTTCTTTGGATTGAAGCTAGTGGACCTTGGCAGTTGGTACCGGCAGTTTTAAGCAAAAAATGCTTAATTCAACTGATTCCCAAACTGTAAGTCTTCACTTATTTCATAATTTTTTTCTTAGACCCTTTGCAGGGTATTTCAGAAAAGAAACCTTAATATAATATGTTACAAAATGTATTTAAATAAAAGATCAAGGAACTTAGGGCCATATGCCCTAAGATTGCAAGCCGTCGATCCAAGGCCATCCGACTGGTTTTGTTCCATTGGCAACATAGCAAATTAGCGGTAAAAATGCCTAGAACCGGTCGGTTCCAGCCTTAGTGGAAAACGACCATTAGCATCCAATATCCAAGTTGAAAGATATTTTGTGGGCACTTTTATTTTCACCATTAGGTCACTGCACGAGTACATCCACAGCCCCCTGGACCGATCGTAAACTCAGCGCTCGCAGCAACGAGATTCAAGACCCACGAGGCTGTGGTGAGATTCCACGAAACCTCGGATAGTGAAAGTCGGTTTGCGATTCCTCTCACTCCAGCATCCGGCCATCGGGGTGGGATCGGGTAGGCGTTGCAGGACACGGTATTGCAGGGGCCGTGACGAGTGTTATTCATGATCGTCGTGGCCGGGACGCCATCAGTCAAATGCACTACAAATCCAGCAAGCGGTGGGTGACTGCCGGGTGGGAGGGCAGGAGGCGCTCTGGACAACCTTAAAGGCAATATTTAATATCCTGACAAGCTGTGCTCAGATTAAAGATTTTTACTTTTTATAACCCATGGCAGAAGCAAAAAAAATGTTGGCAGTCGTTTTTTGGCCGTTACCTTCCCGAAGCAATTACCTTTCCAAAAGACAAAATCTCCAATCTGATCACGACTTTTGTGAAGGTGAGAGAATTCCTTTTAGAGGCTGTATTTGGCAGAAGAGGCCAATGAATCGCATGGACGCCATTTTTTGTAAAAACTACTGGCTGTCACCTGGCAACTATAGGCTAAATCTAGGCTTACGCAAAATTGAAGTTTTGATATACGATTATATCGTACCACATTGTTTAAACTGCATGAAATACGAGTTCATTTCTTTTGGACGATTAATGGCGTCCAAAATGGTTTCAAGCATGGCCGTTCTCTGTCAAATAGAGCCTCTCATTGATAGAACAAGGAAGTCTACCCAGGAGGCGGTAAGTGAGATGGTAAAAAAGTAGCAAGAGGTTGTAAAACGGCATTGTGCTGATTATTTGTATTTGGAGTTCCAATATCTCTACTTATAGGTAGAAAAGATACAAAGAATTGTGCAAATTTGTTGCCATCGTGGTTTAATACTGGCAGCAAGGGAAGCGAGCATGGAAAAAACTTAGCCCTATAGCGGGTTACGTAACCAGGGTCACAAGTTTGAGGCAAATATATTGGTACTTTTTATTCCGTATGAACTTTGGTATGCTTATTCACGTGGATTATATAAACGTTAAGGTCATAATATGATTCATACGATAAGATCATATGATTATATGGATCATATAAAATATACGTAGATATTTTTAGTTTAGGGCATCACAGCAGCGGCCTGTACTTAAATATTTTGCCAATGTTTAGCATATATTTTGCCTATTATTTGCTCGATATTTAAACTGGAATTTCTCTCATTTTTCATCCCGTTGGGCAAACAATGTTGAATATTTATACCAGAACTGACGGATTTACGGGGCACAATGCACGAAAACAGCACATAAAAAATGGAGTTGAGCTAACAAAATCGTCCAACATCACCATTGTAACGTACGGAATTGCGCCCTGGTGTGCGACGCACGAACTAATACGACTCGACGCTCTGGCAGACGTGTGTAACAAGTGTACTTTCGAGATTGTTACGCCCGGCGTAAAGTTCTAGAATATCGCCGACATCCTGTTCGTCGAGACTCGCTTACTGAACTTAAGAAAATACAACCAAACACTCGGCTACATCTTTCGACATGGTTTACGACACGTGTTGCCAACCTTTTAACTTCCTCCGCTCGACTAATTACTTCCCATGGCTGCCAACACAACAGCAATAACGCGCGCAAAACTTTCGGCGAGCTGCACGCACGCGCAGAGCCGAGCATAATTAAGCAGGGTGCATAGAGATGCAATGTGCTTGCGTTCAGATATCTAGGAGGCAAGTGTAAGTCTGTGGATTTACAACAATTGAAATCATTTTTATGCGGGCATATTCCGAAGAAATGCCTCACTTAGCACTTGGAAGGTACTGACCAAATCTGAAGTCCATTTGACGTTCAGAAGGAGAGTGAATTTGCATCTTCCGCCAGGACCCACTGCTGCTAGACACGAACCAAGAGTTTTTTTACTGCGCACAGCGCCTTTTGTCCTGTTTTGATACCCTTAGCAATTGTGTCTAGCAGCAGTGGGTCCCCGAGGGAGATGAACATTAACTCTCCTTCTTTACGTGGGATGGAGTTTTTGAAGGTATATTTTAATATAATTTTTTTTAAACAAAATGACATTGAACTCCGCATGGTTTTGTGCACTTGACAGCTGTTTTGATAGGCGAGCATATTGCGGGCACAATTTTCCACTGCAGTATTATATTGGAACTTGGAAGATGGCCCTATAGACTAATTCCATTAGATCTCTATGGCTGAGTGTCTTACAACGAAGAGGCCGTGACAGACTGAACTCGAAGCCCGGACCTCGATGTTATACGGTGAGGCACTCGAAGATGCCGTGGTGATGAGAGAGCCATATGGGTGGGTCTGAGTGTATGTATGGTCTGGCATCCTTCTCAGAGGTCAATGTTTAACATTCGATCATTGCTTGTATGGATATGCAACTAGCTAAGCAAGCTCGAATACAAAGAGATTTCGCCGTACAGCGTTCAAGTAGGACAAACTTTGGATCATTGCTAGCCAGGATAGGCAACTATTTTGGGAAGCTCGGAACCAAGGGATGCCGCCGTACAGCATTCAAGAAGGACAAACCCAAGCCTTGCCAGCTGTCATCACGCTGTCAGATCAACTCCGTGACAAAGATTGTGGCGTTATTTATTGCTGTTAATAAATTGCTTCTATATCATTTATTGCTTCTAAATAGGTAAATAGAGTTTTAGAAGTTGCCATCATAATTTCCTTCTTTGTTTGTATTCATTTATTCACTTTTAAGATGAAGTGGAAACCGACACATACATCATGTACGCAGTGAGTGCTGGCACGGCACACAATTAGCCCATCCCGTGCCGGAGCAGTGATCGAAGTTGTTTCGACCATGTTTGATTCAAACATGGCCGATCCAATCACCAAGTCCGCCTCTCTCGGGCTACCAAGACTTTCCAAGGGCAACCTGTCACCAAACCAATTAGTCGTCAATGTTCACGTGTTATTAGCCGACTCCACGTGGCCGGGAAACTTGCAGATTGCCTTGCCGTGACGTCACTATAGAGGTGGTCGAAACTTAGAGAGACCGCGTACAAGTGTGACGTCATATAATAGTCTTATTATATTAATTCACAACAGATGTTGTTAGGGCTGGAGTGGGGATGAAAGGCCTTATTTTACAGTTGTAAAAGATTGCTATTGTGAAGGAAAAATTCAAAAGAAATTTTAAGACTGGTTAACTATCAACTTATGCGCCATTTCGTCGTAAAAATACATGTTATTTAGAGGAGGGTGTGTATGTCTTTATTAACCTTATAAAACATGTTCTGAAACGAGGCTAACAAAATATTTGAATATAAAGTTATATTTCTATACTTTCTTGAGGAACTGACAGCCAATGAGTTTTTTTCATAATTAACATCAGAGTTCGATTATAGATTTTGATATCACACAAGAGAGAATTAACCCTTTGTTCCACTGGCTTAGCAGGAGATTGTGTGCTTGGATAGCTCAATTTGTTCGAAAACCTGACCGGAATACGGGAGGTGCCGGGTTCGCACCCCGTTTCGGGTTTCGGGGCAACAAACCTACCGGTAAGAACTGATCTAGTCACGATCAAGTCTGAACGGTAGTCACGATCTAGTTATCTAGAGATTAAGTAACGATTAAGCAACGATTAAGTTTCCATACAAGCAGATAGAAAGTCTTAAAATGCTGCTTGTTTGATTGTCATTTGCAAATCGAAGAAAAAATCCTGGTCTATATCTTCAAAACCAATCTTATTCAATTTGCAGTGAATTTGGTGAATGGTTACAATGGTTCATAGCAAAATGGCCCCCGGGTTTATCTAGACCCAATTTCGTGGGTCTATAGTACCAGATTGTTTGATTCGATTGCCAATTCAGCCAACATTCACAACCCACAAAATTTTACTCATTTTCACTGAACTCTCAGTGTATTCTCCAGACCTGACTTCCCCGATAATTATTTTAAACGTCAAATACAGTGCAAAGTTTATTCAGACACAATGTGCCATGCCTTGCAGCGTTCAACCTTCGCAGCTCCAGCGTGGGTGGCATTCAGATTCCCAAATATCAAGTTATACTTCAGTGGGCCCGGATTCACAAAGGGTTTTATCTCATAATACAGTGTTAACTTTATGACGAGTATCAAGGTAATGAAAGAATGGCCACAAGCCCCAATTCACAGAGAATATTAAGAAGTAAGAAAAGAACTATTTGGTATTAAATCTATTACCAGCCCAGACTGGTATTAGTGAAGTTATCACAATTACATTTTAATTTTAATGTCTTATTTTCTGTGAAATTTTTGCTTGTCTGTTCACAAATAACATGTAATGTATATTTCGGAGTAGAACTATGATGATTTTTCAATATTCCCGTGGATTACGAAGAAATCTCACACTTCTTTGACACTTCAAACCTCTTTGATACTTCGCTCCAACAGCTCCAACTGACACACGGCAGAAGAATAGCAGTCAAACGGTATTTGAATAAATGCGCACTCTGCACTGATTGGTCGAAATTTCAAATGTAATGACAACAATGTGATGAAACTAAATACCACGCTAATATTTTGTTTATGAATTCGGAATAGTGCAAATACGGTACTAAATATATTCCGTATTATTAAAGTAAAAGTAATGCATTACTTCTAATTCGGTATTAAAGTTAAGACTCTTTGTGAATCCGGGCCCAGGGTTGTGCAAAGTAATTCTAGCCCCTTACACAAAAATCTCTCAAATTCCAAAGCCAATATACTCTGAATGCCACGCGTATTTCAGCAAACCATCGACATCTTTCGTGCAAAGCACGACTTCGCTATGCGCACTTTACAAACAATCACTCTAAATCGAGCGCCAAATTGATACAGTGTCAATACAAACCTATATAGTGTCATAACAGTGGCGTAGAGGTTACCCAAGCAACCCCCGCAATGCTTGCAGACCCCCCCCCCCCCACCGTCAGGGGGGCCCATCCCTAACAGAATGTTTGTTTTCAAAATGCAAAATAATTTTGAGAATGACTCCAAGCCTCTCCTTGACTTCCTTAAAACAAAATGTTATTGTGAACTGCGACACCAAATTTTGCTGATATGAGTTATAATGATTTCCTGTACGACCACCAACTTTGCATGATGCGGGCCTTCAGTTTCAAAGACTATATTAAGGGGAGTTCAAGAATAGGTAAATCGTACAAGACTAGAGGTGGCGTTCTTGACTTCGAAAGAAACATAATTTTTCGTGAAACATCTCGGCTCGATGAAATAGCAACATCTCCATAACTCAGTCAGTTCAAAAGCTGCAACCCTCGGGGATGGTTCTTTGACGAAGGAAATATGTTTCTTGTGATGACACGTGACAAATGGAATAAAAACAAGAGCTACCTTAAACATATGAACTCCATTCTGGAGTGTTGTGTGTAAAGCTGTGCTAATAATTGTTTCAGAGAAAAGCGGTATTATATTGGATTTAAAAAAAACTTGTTTTTACTTGTTTGTTTTGTTTTAATTGTTTTGTTTGATTTACTTGTTTTGGGGTGGGGGGGGGGCGGAGAAGTGAAGAAGGCCCACATTTTTTTGGGCGGGGGGCCCCGCGATTTTGCGCTACGCCGCTGGTCTTGCTAACTTCGAGCAGCAACGACACACAATTCGTTCAACATCGCCCCGAAGTTTGCCGACGAGAAATCAGCAGAACGCGCGCTGCCGATTTCGCGAATCGAGAATCGTACGCGTGCATATTATAGGCGGCGGTGTATTGTCATATCGAGACAGCCATGAGCTGATTGCTTGCCGACTGTCCATTATCAAGAGAAATCACCCGAAAGAGCGTCTACAAGACCTTAGACATGTTGCCTTTCTACGCGCTCAATTTCTACCACTCACTGAAGTAGTTGTCGGTGACACGAGGCGAAACTTCATCCGTCATTTTGACCTGCACGTGCACAGCACAGAGAGTTTGTTTGTTTGTTTGTTTGTTTGTTTGTTTGTTTGTGTATCGATCGGTTTATATTTACCTAATGGTACAGTTCTCAACGCAAATCACTATATTTACAGCTACAGATTTTACTGTTTTAAACCTTCGATCACTGCTGCGGTACGGGATTGGCAACTAGTATGCCGAATAGGCAACTGGTCCCAACTCTGATTGCATAAAATTATGTGTGTGTGTCGGGTTTCACGCTATCTTACAATTGAGCACCTACACACGAATACAAACAAACTAGGGAATTATTTAGCAACTTCTAGAATTCAATTTACCATTATTTAAATGCCACAAATTTATATCTCATTCAGCTTTCAAATAACAAAACTTAATGTAATTGGCTTGATCTGACATCTTGATGACAGCCGCATGGCTTGGGTTTCGTGTAATTTAATGATATACGGCGACACTCCTTTGATTCGCTATTCTAGTTGCATGGCATATCCCGGCTGGCAATGATCGAAGATTAAACAAGTAGGGAGAGAGAAAGAATGTTTGAGATTTGTTGTAGGTAGTTGAATGATGAGTGAGTTGGGATTTTTCCGTGGCCGCGTAGTAGTGAAGCTCGTTCCAGTGCAGTTCTGTTAGAGGGTGGTGGGGTGGGGGAGGGGTGGGGAGGGGGGGGGGAGGGGGCACCTCAAAGGAAGCAGATCAGGATTGATGTGACTGGCAGCAGGAAGGAGAACCTCGACATAGAAAGATGCTCATAGACGTCTTGAAAACTTTACGTCATTTGCGTTTAGTAGGTTTAGGAAGTACCTATGGAAAAACATTGTTTGCATAATTTTTTCTCGAAAATCACAAAAATATGTGTTTCTTAATAATAAAAAAATATTGTTTCTGAGTTCTCTTTTAATCTTATTTAAATTACGAAAGCTCGTAATTGGCTATTCATTTTATTATTATGTACACAAATAAGTTAATATATAAATATATATATATAATAATATATAATAATATATATAAATAAGTAAAAAAAAAGTTGGGGACCCGGGTTCAAATCCCGGAATGGACAACACTTTTGGGAGGCTAATTTGTGTACATAATAATAAAATTGTTTCTGAGTGTTTGCTCAGAATCTCTGCCAGTCAATTTGATTATGTTATATTGGTCTAGGTCTTGATTATAGCACCACATAACAGTCTTATTTTTTGTATGGAAGTTTTTCCATACTAATTGCAACTAACGTGGATCATCAAAAAAAAAAATGTATCTCCAAATGGCCTTAAGACCAACGAATAAATCAAGTGATGTTCAATAACATCGTCTTCGTCGTCTATCATTTAGGTAAACATCAATAAAAGTGCTCGGAAAAATGCATAGCAACATAATACGTGATAACCTAAAAATCTAGATCCCGGCTTCAGATCATGGACTCAGTACCTAGGTAGGTACACTGCCACCATTGTAATTGCAAATTTACTTTCATTTTTCTACAAGAAAACAATCTTAGTACGTATTTTAACATGTATGAGCGAAGGGAAAATATTACTTAAAACCTCGATTATTTCCGTAAACACATCAGTTTGAGTCTTTAATAAAAAGAGAGTAAATGATTTTCATATCAAGTTACCAACGTTTGATGGCAAGTTACGTTTTCTGCTTCAGTTCGATTCCCGGATGTGCCATCTTGGCGGTCTAGCACGTCGACTCGGCCGTCTATGTTCCATGCACGGCAGATTGGTTCGCAGCGAGCCGAGTCGAGCATGCAGTGACTGAGAACGGGGAACGGCCCCCTGGGGCGAACATCTTACTGTGATGACAAACGATAAGCCTCGTGATCTAATCACAGGATTGAACAAGCAATGATGCCAACAGAATACTGTTGAGATTTTCAGTCGTCTTTAGATTCGAAGATTTAAACGTCTTTATCTTGCTGATCTATGCTCTAAAGTTGATTACGAGATTGAAAAGGGATCATAAAAGAAGATAAATTGGAATAAATTTGTTACATTATTTCCAATACACTCTGGGTAACTTTTTTTTCTTCAAAATATCTCTAGTTTTCGCTGCGTCAGAGTGAATGTATATTGTTTTTAAACATCTTATGTTTATAATTATCTGTCATCCATGGCCCTCTTAATTATATTCTTCCAGTTTAATCGGCCGATATAGAGACTCAGACATCGCTGTTTAGTGATATTGTTAGTCTCCCTATTTTGGAAACTCTATAAAGTGAGTAGGATTGCCCGGGCGGGTTCTTATCCAACCACACAAAAATATCACCCACCAAGACACAACAAATTATATCTAAAATCCCTTCTTTCTCGCCCTCACTCTGTCTTTAAAAAAAAATATATTTTTTTTTAAACAGTTTCGCAACTAACCAAACACGAAATAACAAATCACGAATCTATATTTCACAAACTGTTTCGCCAAAATCAAGACGAAACTTGTCATTTGACTCACCATTTCAGCGTCCGTCCGTCGACCAGGGAACACCGCAATCACAAACAACAAACAACAAATTCACACTACATACTATGTCACTCACACGATAAGATGCCACTCACACGAGACAAACACAGCACTTTACACGACACTGAACGGCACGCGCGCACTCGATCTCGCTCTTGACACTGGACTGAGCAATGAGCACCAAAGCGTGGAAGCCGGGTACCTGGATGGTCGCGGTAAATATACCTGCATCTGAACCACAACAAACCATTATACTAGTACTACCAATGAAATGATCATGCCGAGAAACGCACACGAGATCGCATTTAGATAAAACTACTCAAATGGGCCGTGCCTAATATATGTCAAAATGTCTTCACGAAGTCTTGAGATGTACAAGCACCAACTATTTCGGCATTCCCCTCAGCTGAAAGTACAGAAGAAACAAGGAAAATAGTATTACAATAATACCTTCACAAGCACAATAATATTGATCATGCCATAGACAACTCGAGATTGCATTCAGATAAAACCACACAATTGGTTAATGCATGTGTTAATATTGTCTTGGCGAAATCTCCAGATATCGGAAGTCGCATTCAGTTGAATTCCAGCATTCCAATCACCTAATTTTAAAGTATAGATACAGCTTTGTTTTCATGGGAGTATTTTTGACACACAATTTTTTTGCTGTCAAAATATAATGGCTATATTTAATATAATATTGGTGCATTATATCGTATATCATATTTATATTATATATATAATATATAAGTATAACAACAAATAGTGATAAACTGCACAATTTGACAATACAACATTAATTAGAGGCATAATATTTGGACAGAATAAAAATCTTTTCGGAGACTTTTGTCAAAAACGCTTCCATGTAACAAAGGGGCTACAGAATTCAATCGGTTGTAGGCACCGCACGTTTGTTGTTACTATCTTGTATGTTACCGATATTATTATACATATCCAGGTTACTTTTAGTTTTAAGAAAATTACTGTCTTTATATTATCACGTATTTTGATTCTATTGACAACAAACAAACTATTATTGATACATTATTATTATTACTAACTTTATATTCGCTCTGTTTATCATCTTAATGCAGTATTATCTCTCTCAAAACTTGCGCCATTTCCAACCCTTAACAAGAAACAAGTAATTATAAACTGTTCAAGCAATGTTAATTTGTGATCTCACTAATCTAACAAACACACAAATTCTAAGTACCCTTCAACCTCATGGTTGCCTACAAACTAACAAACTGCATAAGAACAGTATGTAAACAACTGTATTAACTTTGTAAGACGAACAAATGGGCCCTTCAAAATTGCAAACCAAAGGCGGTGCAAGCAAAATCGCATACATCTTTAAAACATGCAATATAAACCAATGGTTCTCGACAAAAATATCACCGACAAAATGCATTATTTTCAAAGCATGTGCTCAGTATAACAACAGAAGAGGCAACTATTTAATTGAACGCACTAGCTACCTTCCTCGAAGCATCCTTTCGAAACAAAACAACCCATTATGTTTATCAGCCGGCCTTTAATGACATCGCAACATTGATATACCACATAGAATCATCAGTCTCACAGAAGTCAAACCTTCCCGCGTACAAAAACTGACGACAATTGAGTATTTTCGCATTTACATTTTTAAAATGCATAAACATCTGCAACACAAAAAGCCATCATATATTCTCAAATCCAAATAATCCCTACATCATGCCAAGAAAACAAATATTTTGACATTCCGGAGTGCAATGATTGTTTATTATCTTTGTAGCACAAGAAATGTGGGAATGTGTAGGCAAGTACCTGATATTGAAGAAATTGGTTACCCGTTCTCGAAATATTGGCTCTGGTGCACGAATAAGAGATTGTAAGAGACAATTCCCATTCTATCGAAATTAAAACAGAACAAAATAATGTTGAACTTAGACATATTTTGTTAAATGATTTCCTTTGACTCTAAAAGAGTAAAGAATAGCGAGATATACCTCCAAATAAAAGCTATATTGCTGCAGTAAAAAGACTCAAGCCAAAGGAGGAATGGGTCAGGACCCTTATTCTATAACTTTTCTGATTTGAGATGAATGGAAATGAGAGTGAGAACCTTCAATTCTTCCATATGATAACATAGGTGACCTTGGAGGTGCCACTCTCATTTCTAGTCATCTCACTTGGAAAAAGTTACAGAATTGTGGTCCAGGGCCTCTCCACATTCTTTAATAACCTCATTACACTCAAGCCCCAATTTCTCTAGGATTGGAATCGGCCCATACTAGGCCATCCAAGAACGATATCATTGAGATCATTGAGGTAAACGTGTCGTTGGATCGGCCAGTATGAAGCCGTCGCGACGTCCGGCTCGGCGCCGCGACGCTGGCGCAAACAGGTGTCAGTACCGGGAGTTTTCGCCCGGCGCATAAATTCGACAAGCTCTGACGCCATGAACCATGGTGGGTGTTCAGGAAGGCTAATAAATATTGCAATAACAAAGGAAAAACTATATGTATTTGATTTCATTTGCAAAAATTCCTTATATTTCCAATGTTGTGATTTTCCCATAGTCCAAAGGAACCAAACGTGCTTCACTTGTATTAAAAAGACATTTATCACAAAAAAAGCAATTTCAATCCTGTTTTGAATGCTGAAAAAGTCTTTACTGGTTTACCAACGTTTTTCAGCATAAACCTGTAGTTTATTTTTCAACCAAGTTGTGCTGATCCCTCGAGAAATGAACTAGCACAGGCCACGAAATATTGGGAAATCAGTAGATTTCATTTAACATGCAATACCCAATTTTAATACCTTTAATAAAACTAGTGCTAAGGTAAAGAGAAGCAAACATGATATCCCATTATCAATTCACATTAGCATCCAAGACACCCTGTATCCCGATCTAGACATCCCCAAGACGTCTATGACCCAACAAACCTCGGGGTTAAGACTCTAGATTGACAGCGCAACCTGTTATTCTAACAATATATCGCACGCTGCGTGTGTTTGTGTTCTTATCGTGCGAATAGACGCGGTGCTGTGTGCACAGCGACGGGGTGGTGTTGTGTGCATAGCCGCTGCACGAGATTGTTGTGCGAATAGCTGGCTTGTGTGAGAGTGTGTGCATTGCGGGCGGCCTAATGCCCAGGGGCAGATAAATATGTGATCAAGTGTTGGTTTATTGTTACTAGAGCGAGAAAGAGTGAGAGAGAGAGAGGGGGTGGGGGTGGAATGGAATTGGATTGGAGAATGTTTTCTCTGTGTGTGGCGGGGAGGGGGGGGGGGGGCGTTCGATAGGTTTCTGATTAGCTCGACCCGAAGAATTGGATGGTTTAGTCGCCGAAGAAAGGAGAAGAATCAGAAAAATATCTACAATCGCGGAAGAAAATTTACCCCTGAACGCAACTTGCAGTTCACGTTTTCCGTTCTGTGCACAGGCTACAAAAGCCAGTGCACACTACACTTTTCCACGCTTTCGAGGCTGGGTCCGTCGGAGCTCGAAACGCTCTGAGAGGCCGAGAACGTGACGGATTCGCAATACGCACTGCGCTTTGGAATACGACGGACTCAGTCCTGTAGGGCTCAAGAAAGTAAGATGACGTAGTTTTTACATAAAATGGAACCTACTCTGAGCACCCGTAACAGTAGCCTTCTTTAAATTCACTGGTGGTCAACCTTAATGTTGATTCGCATTGAAAATCAATTGACCTTGTGCAATATGGCCTGGTAGATGAATTTAAAACTGGTAGCTAACGCACCACAGCGATTGCCGGCGAAGTAACTAGAATCAAATTTTCTAGGTAACCTTATATCTGTGACACAACTGTAAAATATTTAGCATTCAAAGAAAGAAATTGAAAGCGGTAATTTCTATAGAATGATATTATTTCAGGTATAAAAGTCAACATTTACAAAACAAACCAATCATTTTCCCTCGCTCCCCCCCCCCCCTTCATTTCTCCCAAATCTAGGTCGGTGTCGATTGCAGTGTGCTCTGTCCCCACGAGTGGCAGCGCTGGCAAAAATCGAAGTGACGGCCGCCGCGGGGAGCGCTAGAGTCGTATTTCCCCAGTCGTCGAGTTGCCGTGATTGAATCCCTGCCGTCAGCTCTACCCGGCCGTGAATGCTTACTACCTCCACTGTCTCGGGTTCGAAAGGAGATCGCGACAAATTGAAAGAAACGTCAAATCGAGCTACGTATGGGATTGCGCATGCGTTGTAACATAACAGTGGGCCATCTATGACATCACTTTTTGATTACACTTTTTGAAAACTTTTGTTTATTTATGTTTAGTGATAATATTTATAATGTTATAATACATGTATACGTAAACGATATGATCTAATGATTGCTTTAAATAAATCACAAGATTTGCACCCACTTGCAATAAGCAGGGTTAATAACTTATTTATAAACGTAGTGACATTTAAGATCTTTATATAATTCTCTAGGTAGCATTTTAAATAGGTGACCCGTAGTTTTCACTTGGTTTTTTTAGTTGACTTGGTTTACCACTAACAAGCCTGGTTTACTAGTACTATTATTGGTTTACCCACTAATGAAAGCCCAGAGAAACTGAAGAGACAGGATGTACAATCTACCACAACCTCTCGACACCACGGTTTACTCGATGATATCGTTCTTCGAGACAATGTGTTTAACTTTATTTACGTTAACCTTTTTGACATGGTCTTCGATAACAGTGGGTTCCAGTTCACTGAGTCCTAAGCTAATCATAGTTTACTTCAACTCACCAAAGTTATTTGTAAATGGCTTTTCCCCCCACAACAGAGAATTTGAACTAATGGGATGTTCTTTATAACTCGATATTGACCAATTCTTATAACATTAAAATATTCATTCAATGCCTTTGCGGCATTGGTGCTCATTGTTAGGATTATTACTGAGTTGTACACCCATCACGTACGGTAATTACTACGCTAGCTCAGTATATATAGTAACATAAGCTAGTAAGTAGTGAGTCAACGTATTGACAACATACTGGTGTATCGGCTAGACCCTCAAGGTCACGCCAATGCCAAGCAATGAACCAACCCCAAACCCCAGCGCGCCAAGGTCAGTAACGTGCATTCATTAATGGACTGCTTTCATTGACTGGGGTTCAAAGGGAATAAAGTACACTCCGTTTTGTGGAAAGTGTAAACCATTAACTCCGAAGTATCGAATAAAATTGTTCAAAATGTGTTTTTTTTTTACTTTTCATACTGGGGTTTGAGTGCTAAATAAAAGTGTCACACTTATCAATCACAATCACCGACTGCTTCAATCAGTGATGAATCATATCACTGATCTGATCAGTGAGACTTTCTTTTGCATAAATAAACCAGTTAAATAATACTAGTTTGAAAACTAGTCTAGCCAGCAACGCATTTCTCGCCAACATGACTGACAATTTGTACGCACATTATCTCACAATTACGTTACTCGGTTACAAGCAGCGATAGTTTCGGCGTGGTCTGAGCTGATGCAAAGTTTCTCGGCGGAAAGATATTTCCTACTTTTTTAGATCAGTAAAGCCATGCCAGTGAGAACTAAATATAGATTAGGGTTAAAATCGCAGTGTGATGAGACTGCAGTGATTTTTGTAAGTAAGGAAAAATGTTTAAGTTATTCCCAAAAATTGACGTCCGATCTCCATAACCTGATAAGAGATTTTACTACACCAACCTTGGGCACTGCTAGCACAGTGGTACTTGCACTTTTAACATGGAATCATACTTCCTTATCTAGCAAAGAAAGCAGCATTGATGAAAAACTGCACTTTAAACAACAAGAAACATGAAATTAAGTAGAAGTTCGTCCCATCTTTAGCTGTAACTTGTATACCTCAAATCGCGTTGCCTGCCGCCAGGCCTCTAACTTTTTCTGACTGCTGTTTGAAACTGTTCTAAGCACTGCGAAAAAATAAGCATATTCCTTCCATTTCGACCAGCTCAACCAAAACCAGCGGCAGGAGTACGAACTGATGGTGCAGTTCCGTTTTAAAAATGCATCACATCCACAATCCTCCTCGTCACATAGATGTCACAAGTGTAGCGAAAGTGCACACGACTGTCGCAAAGACCTTGGCCAAACGATCGAGCAAGCGTTGCGAAAACCCTGCACACCACCACGGGGCCGTCCCCCCCCCCCCCCCTTCCAATCGTCACGGTCCCCTCGACGACCGTGTGCCGTCGGGGCTCTCGTGTGCCGGGAATGGGAAATCAGGCGGAAGCCATTATTGTGATTTCCAACGGGACCACGGCCCCCACGCAGCATACCGGAGCGCGGCCCCCACGATCACCCCCCCCCCCCTCCCGGCTGTTGGGCACGTAGACATGGTCAGGGGAGACAGACAATTGGTCGAGTTCACGGCGACCTTTAGGCTCGAGGCGGGAGATGGCGTAGGAAGGCGGTGGCGGGAGTTTTTGGGGTTTGCTTTTCAATTTTTACGTTATTATGTTGGGAAAGTAATTGGGGCTGTAGGAATTATCCTTTAAGGGAGTAGTCATGGCAGGGAATTATTTCAAGACCGCGTACAGGGTTTGAGAATATTTCTGTAGGGAAGTTATCATGGCAGAAATTGTTGTCAACGGAAGAAGTATATCTATATCAGATGAAAAATATTATTTATAACTAAGACACAGTGGTTTAATTCATGAGAATGTTTATTACTGCCTTGATTTACTGTAACAAAGTTTAAGAACAAAAATAAAAATCCCACACCATGCCACCATTGCAATGAATAATAAATTTCCCAAAATTGGCACGAAAACCAAATAAATACAAACAAAAATAAAACGCAGTATGCAACGTAGCCTTGAACGATTGCTCATAAGTCACACAGCACATGGGTTGATGAAAACGACTTTTATTACTTTTCCAAACCTAGCCAATCTTGATGTTTCATTTCCCACAAAATCGTACACGATCTACCGGGCTCTGGGACAAAAAAAAACAATCTCGAAGACCCACCGTGACCTGGATCCGTTCGCGCAGCTGCTTTCTATCCAGTAGCTGCTTGCAGATGTCTTACTGCCACGTCATCGATCGCAGAGACTGCAGTTTGCGGTGCATCTCTCTACGATGCAACTGCATCGCTCGCTCTGAAGGACTTTCGTTTCAAAGTTCGCGTAAAGCGGTGCAGTAATTTGTTTGGCCAGTGGTTTAGATATGTCAAAGTCGACCGGTTTGATTGGATAGCGGAACACGAGAAGATGCATTACGCTTGAGTCGATTGGATTTGGAAGGCATTTTAATGATACGTAAGAAGTTCAATTTACTGAATCTATGTGCATCGAGTCTCTGTGCTCCGTACCAAAGCAAATTGTCGAACAAGATATACAGCAGATCCAATCGGTACCTGAATTATAAATGGTCAGTTCTAAAACACTTGTGTTAATGAGATTTCGTCAGAAATGGAAATATATTACATGCAACGTTGTAGGTAGCTCACCGGAATTGACGTTTATGAAACACCGCTTCCGTTGTCACGGACAACGAAGTGTTTTCACTCGCTTTTTTTGTGATCCTTTGAGGAAGTAGTCATAGCAGAGAACTTTTTCAAGACGACGTGCAGGGTTCGGGAATATTTCTGTAGGGATTTCTTATCAGTGGTTCCATTCTGAGTCTTATAGATATTAATTACTTTTCTTATGATGTGACCTGTGATGTTATTGATTTGTTGTTAACATTTCAATAAAAGTGTTTTATTTTATGACATTCATCTGCTGATATACCAGATACCTTGTAATTAGATCAATTGGAATAAAGAATAATGAATTAAAGGAAATTGCACTACAAAATGCGTTTACCTTAGCAGTATGGCCCCCAGACATTCCACACGCTTCTTCAGCTGCGTAACTTGCGTAATCACCTCTTGAAATTCGTTTCATGTACGTAGATATTTGTGTTTGTCATTAAAAATGTATTTTTCTAGGTAAATAGAAAGACAATAATTTTAGTAAATTAAACAATATTATAATAAAAAGATAATAAATTATAGTAGAGGCACTCAATCGTTCATTATTATTCATCATTTAAGACCTTGTCATACATTAAAGTCAGATACGTAACCTGATGAATAAAAGGAAGATACTTTACCAGATACATTGAAATCAGATTTTGGTACGTTGTCACAATCCTAATCAAACCATCAAAAGCGAATGATTTTAAGCCTCCATTGATTCACACTAAATGAACCATCAATAAATCGAAACCAATCAGACAACGACAAAACCATCCCGTCACCACACAACCCGAATCGTCAACTTTCATCACCTTTCCAACCCAATCGCCACTACAGCTCGTAAAACCGTCGCCCGTATATTAACCTGGCGGCCATTTCCCGGCCATCTAGATCCAACAACGGCAGTCGTTATCAGCTCGTATCATAAAGATAGTCTTTATTTGGCAGAGAGCGGTCATGCTTTATTATAATTGTCCAAATGAAATTCTTTCATATTTAATGGCGATTAAAAAATTTGACAGGAGAAAAACATTATAATAGCTCCAATTTTGCCCTTTTAGCATATACATATATATATATATATATATATATATATATATATAGCCTATTTTTAGTCCAATTTAGCTTATATAGTTGCCCGGAGACAGCCAGGAGTTTGGACAATAAATGGCGTCCATGCGATTCATTGGCCGCTCTCTGTCAAATAAAGCCTCTCTAGCAGCGCAAAGCCGCACGCGCTCACTGCGTCCATGATACAAACACCGAGCGCGCTCGAGCCTTCCCGGCCTCCTGGTATCCGATGTCACGTGGAGTTGGACGGTGTGTGGGCTTATCACACATGGCTTCCTGGATTGTGGCGACGATTAGCGAGAGGTTTAAACCGAGTGGCCGTGAAAGAACAGTGGCGCACTGACGTGGGAAAAGCCGTGAATCGTTGTGACTTGGATTGATGATGTTGGAATCGCCGTGACTTGGATCGTTTCTGCGTTTACACTTGGTACGATACTATAAATACAAAGTCAGTTTTAACGATTTTATAACAAATTGTAAGACTCCACTTCACTTAGCATGCGTTAATAAAAAATTAGCCAACCTTGGTTAAAGCGTTTGAGCTATTAAATCTGTCAATCAGCCATGAGCAAGTAAGACTGAAGATCCAGAAATTATCACTCCGTTAGCCTTAAACTTTTACATTCACCCTAAACTTACGAGCCCCTGAACGCAGCCTACAGAGCAACCGTGGAACCTCCACTCTTATACCTCGTTAAGTGCTAGGAAACATTGTGTTCGCCCACTCTTTGGGCTTGGAATGTTGGGCGCACAGTAGAGCAAATAAAAAATGGCCGACCATTAACAGCTGATTTTCTGTAACATTTAGTGAATGATTTCCAAGCTACAAATAATTGTTTTTCGATCAGAAAATAGTATTACCTTCTGCTTATACAGTTATACTTTAAACACTTTACTTCGTGTCTGAACACCAGTCAAACAAAACTGAAAATACGAAATGATAACGTTCAACATAACCCCACTTATGAATTGTGAGCGCCAAACTTTGCGCGCTGCAGCAAAAAGTTCAACATGGTTAAAGCCTCAAACGTTTGCTCACAAGTTGAGCATCAGTCTGTCACGTGTCTTAATCGCGGGCTGTGATTGGCTGTTTGAAAGCTAGATTTGTGAGCGAACACAATGTTTCCTGGCACTAAACGAGGCAATACTCCTGAATGCAACCCGCAGAGCAATCATGGCACCTCCACTCTTACTCCTGAATGCAACCAACAGAGCAATCATGGCACCTCCACTCTTACTCCTGAATGCAACTAACAGAGCAATCATGGCACCTCCACTCTTACTCCTGAATGCAACCCGCAGCGCAATAAAGACAACTCCACTTTAGCGACTGAAGAATTTCTCGGTATCATTCAAGTTGCAGTGCCGCTAGAGAAAGGCAAATGGTATGAGAAAGAAAGAGAGGTGGTTGTTGGGAGGGGGGGGGGGAGGGGGGTTGGAGAGAGGGAGACGGAAAAGGTTTGAATTTCCACGGCCATCCAAAATCGAAACAAAGTTTTCCTGAAGGAAGCACACCTAGTAGCTGACACGCAAAGCATCCACCGAACACAGAAACTACTTAATTTAATTAGAATTCTCAATTACACGACAACGAGCATTGGTTTTTATAAAAACAAGCACGTCGATCTAAGCCAAACGCTGCACGTATCGTTTCGTCCAAGATAAGCCAGGCACGGCGGTAATTTCGCCGCGAAGAGAGTTTGAAAAATTAGTCGTCGGGCGCGATTTGAAAAGAGTGTGCTTGAATTACGAGCGTTTGACGATCGCCGCGGATAGATAGCGCCACCGTCCTGGTGGTAATTCGCGGTCGGCGATGGCGGTCACGTTGCGAATCTCACAGGCCGATCTCTGGACGAGACAAAACGCTATCGTCACACACCGCACGGTGGCGCGTGGTAGCGCGTGGTCGAAACAACTGACAAGCAATAAACATAAATCCGGCCGAGCGGAAATATGAATCAGATCGGTGGTGGTGGAAAAACAGATGAAAATGCGGCTGGTCACGGTGTCAAATTAGCGGGGGTGTTTTTTTGGATATGTGTGTTTTTGGTTTTTGCATTGCGTGGGCGTACTTTGTTTTGTGACCTCCGGTGCTGTTTAATCTAATGGAATATTGCTGTATTGAGGTTTGGTACTGAACTGAGAAAGAGAAAAAGGAGAAAATGTGTACGAAGTATTTTTTTTTCACGCTCTTTGAAAGACATAGTAGAACTATGAGGTTATTAAAGATATGCATTATCTAAGTATAAAAAAAAAGTAAACAAAAGTAAAGTAAACTGAACTAAGAGCCCTTTTCACAATGTAGTGTTAAGTTTCAACTGCCAGCCAAGTTTTTTATCTTCAAGGTCATATCCGATCTTATGCCGCTGTTTTCATTTGAACTAACAGTGTTAACACTTTATCTGGTCTTTGAAAAACCAGCTTTAAGTAAAATATTTCGGTTTCCAGCTTTCGTAGCTATAGTTGCTCTAGCATAAAAGCCAGATTAATGGTTTATAAAAGCAGTCGTGGTACCATTCTTGAGAAAGTAACTTATACCCCGTTAAAAACCAGTTATACTCCACTTAGTCTCCAACATACAGTTTAAAATAGTTTTTTAAAACTAAAGCTAAGATAAGGAATGAGTCCAAAACACGAGTGTAAAAGAACTAATCACAAAAGCAACGTTTATACGCGTTAAAAATATTGCAATTTTCGCAAGCCACTCAATGCTATAAGTCAAACACTTGGCCAATATAACAGATTTAAAATTAAACAAAAACTAATTGCGTCCGTTGCAAAAAAAAAATACGAGGTCAAAGGCCATCAAAAGTGGTGATAAATTTCAGCTGCCGAAGACAGCGCGCCGCGAATGCAGCCCACACCCAACACGGTCCCATTGTGTATTGTCACCGCGATGAAATACGGCATCGGCCGTATTTCATCGGATGTCGCCAAATTGTCAGGGCGCTGTAATTAAAAATTGTTACCGTAATTTATGTGAAAACCAAACCTAGTAGTGCATGCCCCCCCCCCCCCCCCTAAATCCTTGAGCTTTTTAAATCATATTCGCAGCGTTTGTACTTCGATCACTGCTCCGGTACGGGATAGGCAACTAGTATGCCGTGCCAGCTCTCACTGCTCCGGTACGGGATAGGCAACTAGTATGCCGAGCCAGCTCTCACTGCTCCGGTACGGGATAGGCAACTAGTGTGCCGTGCCAGCTCTCACTGCACCGGTACGGGATAGGCAACTAGCATGCCGTGACAGCTCTCACTGCTCCGGTACGGGATAGGCAACTAGTATGCCGTACCAGCTCTCACTGCTCCGGTACGGGATAGGCAACTAGCATGCCGTGACAGCTCTCACTGCTCCGGTACGGGATAGGCAACTAGTATGCCGTACCAGCTCTCACTGCACCGGTACGGGATAGGCAACTAGTATGCCGTACCAGCTCTCACTGCACCGGTACGGGATAGGCAACTAGTATGCCGTGCCAGCTCTTACTGCGTATTATATGTGTGTCGTGAATAAACATGAATACAAAGAAACTAGAGAGTTATTATCAACCTTATTACCTTTAATTTCCCTACTTCGAATGTACTAGTGTATATTTCAGCTTTCAAATACAATGCTTAACGATAATCACAGAGATGATCTGACCGAGGATGACAGCCGGCAAGGCTTGGGTTGGGTCTTCTTGAACACTCTAGTTTAATTTCGCGGCTGCGAGGAACAAATCTGCAATAACTGACGGCTCAAGCACAGTTCCGATTGTTTATTTATTGAAGAGTTGACTCGAACTTGGTACACCCCCAAGTAGCTTAAATTAGTGTAAAATTATCCAAGTCCTCGAGTCTTACTTCTATCGCAGTGTGACCGAAGACGAAAATCTCTCATGGAAAAGTTTGAAACAGCCCAAAAGTTGACGACTTCTCACGGCCACATCGGTAAAGTAACAATTTCAATGCATCGGAATTTCAGTATGTTCTTGGTAAATTTCATACAAACTGGTGCCCATGACCCTTTTTTCTAATTTTACTTTGCACTTTCGTATACATGGCTCAAAAAAGGGTAAAAAAAATTAGAGTTTCGGGGAGTGGTTCCAGCATTAAATGGGCAAATTATCGAAAAAAGGGCAACGGGTACTCAATATTACGTCTTTGTAGACAACATACTGAAATATTGAATGATAATTTCAACGACGTGGCCATGAAAACTCGGCTACTTTGGGTCAGATATCCACTTTCTGGCGAACTGCTTTGTAGCTTAAGCATACGAAATTAGGCTCTGACTTGCGTTCTTGATCGAGACTGCAGGAACATTGTCAGTCTCTAACCGAAAATGATGCGTAAGGATTAAGGAACATAACAATCAAACGATTCTGAGGGAATATTTCCTCATGAGAATCCAGGAGTGTTTTTTAAATCCGTATTAACATTGTAAATGGCTACAAATACGAGTTGTTAATGCGTTTACAAGCGACCATCGACCAGAAGCAATTATGTGACACCCAGCCCGTCCCATTAGAGCCTATTTCAAGTGAGGTCCAGCCAATGGCAGCCAGCCTCGACCAAGAATGCAAAACCAAGTCATTTTGCCTGCGATAAAGTGATTGCAGAGTTGTTTCTCGTTGATCGCGAGTTTGAAGGACGCCTATTTGAACGGCGACCGACGCAATTCGTCGTCGTGCATATTTCAGTGCCCGACGCATGCGCAGTGACGAATAGCTGCGTCATTTTTATCGCACGCTGCGAATAATTCACGCGCGCGAACCATACGCGCGAAGAAATTTTTCAAAAAATAAAAATGCTCTCAAATCGCCTCCAAGAATTCTTTGGCGGAGAGACATTTATTTTAAAAAAATAAGAGGAAAAAAACACTCTATCACCCCCCGACGGCTGCTTCGCATTCCGCCAGGGGCGCCACGAGGCGGGGGCGTGCGAAAAAACAGAGCGCGAACTGGCCGGGTAAGTGTATCGAAAACTAGCGCATTTGTCACGCAAATTGGGGAATAAGTCACGGCCTGTAAGAGTGCATGGTGTATCGGTGGGGCTCTCGCTTAGTTCGCCGTCGTATACCGCTATAGGCAGCACCTACTCTACCTTATTAGCTGGGTGGTAGTGAGTGGAGAGAGAGAAGTGTACGGGAGAGAGTGGTCAGGGCCGGCGGAGACGCCATTTTGAAGGCCGATTTTATATGGTGGTGTTTGTTTTAATAACTGCTCTCTATAACATTTTTAACATTAACATTACAACAGTGTTAAGAAAATAGTGTTTTAAGCCTGAAAACAAGCCTGAAATTTAGCCTGAAATTTATTGTTATTGTTATGTTATGTTAGTTTGGTTTTTATTATGTGGTTAATATTATCTTAAATTATGTTATTATGTTGTGTACCTATGTTTAGTAGGTTCAGCCACATATCCGGCCTTTTAACAGGTAATTTCATTAGGTCCATATAAGCGTGTTTGATATTTAAGATCTCTAGGAATTTATTTAGTTATCAACGTCGAGATAATTAATGCAAACTTCGTAGTGGAATTTCAAGTGAGAAAAGGCCAAAAATGTTGCACAAACTTACAAATTCAAAAGTGGATACGCTTTTCACTGAAAATATAAACATTTTAATTGAGTTGTAACGAATTATAATTATTGCAGTGTATAAGAAAACAAGCGTGCAGCTACCATTTCTGAATTATCTTTCTCGATCTTTGGTTGATTGCCAATTTCTTGGGACAACAATGAAAGATAGGAAATATGAATTGCAGCATGAGACCTAATAGGATCAAGACCATGATCCAGGCGGAATTCGGACACGGCTTCGTGATTTCTAAAAAGGCATCCAACAGCCACTCCCCATAGATTAGGCAACCCTCTATCGCCACACATATCCCATATCCAGTACCTATTGTGATACCGCTTATTGAAAATCCCATTTCTCATCTCATTCATTATGAATACAACATTAGGACGCCGTGTAACACCGCCAAGACAAAACACACAGGCTGCTTTCCTTGTCGCACCAGTGAAGCCACCCCATAGGGGGGTCTCTCTTGCTCTAGTGAAGTTGCACGATGCCATCAATATTGCAGTCTGAGTGACGGTCTCGAGAATCCAGCGCCCTGCTGCCAGAGGTAGCTGGTAATAGCGGGGAAACACGCGAAATTAGGGGATGAATTTGTATTAATAAAAATGTAGACATGAGGTGTAGGGTGCGGGGTGGTTGATTTAGTGTGCATTGTGTAACGCAATGATTTCGATGTTGGCTTGAAACGTTTTTGGAAAAGGGAAAGCTTTAGAAGAAGGGTGGGCCACGGTTTTTGTAAAGTTAGCAAGTTTTGAGATGGTTTGTGACAAAAAAATAAATACTAAACGTTCTTTTGAATTGCTTTAGTGTGCGTCGTAAATTGTTAGCGAATTATTGTGTGCGGATTTAAGAACATTGCTTCATAAATATTAAACACTCGCATGTTTGTGTGTGTGTGGGTGCGTCAACAAAATATTAAAACTAATTGAATTGAATAAACCCATTACATTTTCTCGAGCTGCTGGAAAATAAATGAAACTTGAGAGCGTGCGCAGACGATTTTGCGTTTGTCAGCAATTTTTTTCCCCACTGCCGCTAAGCAGCTTATGCATTTATGTATTTTGATGAAGAAAATATAAGTCTGATTTGGCTGTAAAAAAATATGTGGAACGCGCGTTCTTTTCGCAAAGAAAATTGGTTTGTGTTGTTCGCGAACGCGGGTCGCTAAGATGCGTGTAGCGTTCAAAAACTTACGCACTGTGGCGTTGTTATAGTTCGCTGGAGGAAATGACAGAAATAAAAGTAAACAATCGGCAAAAGGGCCATTTTATGAACTGATCCGTCAATTTGTTAAAGAGTTTCAATATTTTGACTTTTAGCCTGGTTTGCGTTTTTTGATATCGATAGAATATACAAAGGGATCAGTGGAAACATTTTCAAGGTCACTGCGAAGGTGCCACATCCGCACTCTGCTCTGCGGGTTGCGTTTAGGAGCACTTGAAGGCAATTTATAATATAGTTTTGGTGATAGCTCGCAGTAAAATTAGGTACAGCCATTATCTTACCGAATGGCTAGAAAATTACCTCGTCCTTATTAAAATCACTGATTTCACTTTAGAAAAACAAATCATTCAAACATTCAATTCCAATTCTTTCAAGTTAAAAAGTTTTTATATCTTCATCGATTTTACTATTATATGACACTTGTTTATTTATCTTTGTGCAATATTATTTGTCACTGAAAGAAACTTGTTACTCTATAAAGAAAATCAAATTTTTGAATAAAATAAGTTTTTGAAAAAATAAGTTTACCAAATGAATTTATATGGAGCGTAACAAAAGTGACAATAAAATTAGCGTTTTAACTTTCAGCCGAACATTTAATCAAGACAAACATTTAAAAGTAATCTCACATTGTTATCTTTGTAACCTAAAACCTACTTGTCGACCGTGATAGCAAGTTGACAAAAGTTATAACGAAACATAATATGTGAAATCAGTTTCCATTGCTCAGATCACTATTGAAACCACTGGCTTAAAACAATTGTCTCTACCAGCCTAGCTTTCGTCCTCTACCCTCCAATTCGGAGGGGCCAACCCTTTCGCCACATGACGACGGCCACCCCCGTCCCCGCACTCTACATACCGTACGCGCCACGGTCTCCCACACCACAGGGGTGGGGCGGTAACCACCCCTCCTATACATTACAATATCGCGGCTAGTTCGCGGTAACGGTCGCCGTAATGGACGTGTCAACATAAAGAGAAGATATGACACTCAGGAGACGGGTGATGGTCGACCGTGTGTGGAGAGGTTGCCGTCGAGCCGCTCGGGGCAGAGAAATGCGGCGAAAAGGGGTCTAGGAATGGGAAAACCGTATGTTGTGAATTGGAGATGTTATTATATTATGGTTCCCTTGCAAAAAGCAGATAAATAAATGTGTATTAAATTTCTTAAGCTCATGACTACTATATCCTATCTTCAGCACTAGTTTTGAAGAAAACTATTTCAAACTGGGATTTGAATGCTAATTCAAAAGTTTCACTGTGATATTTTGGAGACTTGATTTTTAAAGCATTCAAATCCCAGTTTGAAAAAGTTTTTTTCAAATAAATGTGTAATTTTTTTTGGGTTTTTAAAGTATTTTTTAGTAGCAATGCTCTTCGAATGTGACTTCGAAGGTTCACTGAAGGTCGTAAAGCTAACGGGTAAAAGATTTTCGTCCAAGGTTCGTGTAGAAGCTAATTAAATCGAACGTTGGGCGATTAAATGTTTCTAAATGCTTGATTACCAATTGATTGTGCTGCCTATTTAATAAGTATCGAGCATTGGCAACAATGCAATCGTGGTTAAAACATATTATGCAAAGTCAAGTTGGACAATCATGTTACTTGTAGCCTTAAAAGAAAATCGAACCGGGATATCTAAAAAAACTACAAGCAAGTAATCTTGCTGTGAGTAGAAACACAGTTCATGTCTGAATTAAAACAAATGTTCGGCATAAATTACAGGAATCGACAATATTTTGTGCATTGTTTTGTTATTAACAACTCAGCTGGCCTCAAGCTGACAATTTGATACAAAAACTTATCTTCATCCACCACTTTCACTGGAGTTTCTAGATGGTGGGGCATTGAAAGACAAAATATCAAGGGTTTTAAATTACGAAAAAATCTCCAAACAAATTTCCATGAAAAAACTAACCAAAACGCGCTTTTTACAACACTCTTAAAGCAATCAGCGAGTGATATTGCATTTATCTACCATAACAAGTAAATTGCAATCACCCCCCCCCCCTCACCCCCTTCCCCAAAACGCATACCGGCCAGGTCATATCCAAGTCATCACAAATCACTGCAGCTAACAGATCATCAACGCCATGCCTGCCCAGTCCGATGATTTACATGCCCCGAAAACACCGGGTTATCGCCTTCATACCACACGATAACAGGGACAAGGAGAGGCGTTTGCCCACCAATCATCCCCGGCCGCAGTCGTGCCATGCGGCTGCAATCGCCGCTATCCTCCGTCACGTTCGCGTTCAATTATATACGTACTGAGTTCTGGGTTATGATTCTTGTCACCAGGAAAAGATTATTGGCTGTATATAGCTAGTGCACATTAATTTTTTCCCACACTTTTGGGTTCTAGTTCGTGGGCTGGGCCCGTCTGAGCCCTCTGGAAGGCCGGGAAGGAGATGCATTCGGTATATATACACTGCGCTCTATTGCCAATACACATCTACGCCTTCAAGCCCGTTGGTTTCACGAATTTACTCACCATTCGGTTTCCATAGTGCAGAGAATATTGCGAATCCGTCTCGTTCTCGGCCTCTCAGAGCGTTTCGGGCTCCGACGGGCCCAGCCCTGAGGGCTCCAAAGTGCAGAGTATATTGCGAATCCGTCTCGTTCTCGGCCTCTCAGAGCGTTTCGGGCTCAGACGGGCTCGGACGGGCCCAGCCCTGAGGGCTCCAAAGCGCAGCTGTGTGTTGGCTACATAAATAACAAAAACTTCTTGTTGCACCCTGAGTTGAAGAACTTTTTTTACCTAGTACACAATTTCATATATCCAGAAAGATAGTCAAAATTGCAAATTTATACATATAATAATTGAGATAATGTACAAGTATACCTATACAGTTCCATGGTAACTAAAAAAGTTCAAAATATGCCGCGACCATTGCAGCCAGCCTCTTCGCTTTAGCCACGACTTAACTGATTAGCACTTGCTCAAAGACAGTCCGAAGGTAAAAGAATTGCAGAAGTTCTAGAGGCACAATTATGCAGACAGTTTTTAAACTGCAAGCGCGTCCATGCAGTAATTTAAAAAGCAACAAAGAAGCAACCAGAAGCTAAGAAGTCCATAATGAAAGTGATTTTCAATGAGTGAGTTCGTACATGTTTAGTTTGATAAGGGATTAACACAAATTCGATTGAAGAAGTTATTTAATTAAAATTTCTTCCACTAAAAGTCTATTTTAATACAGAAAATATAAATAAGTACAATTTAAGATTTTAAAGTAAACTGCAAATCGATAATCGGCAGAACAAGTAAAAAATTACAAAAGTTACAAAAATAAACCTGATGGCAAATAATCGTGCAAAATTTAAAACCAAATGTGTATGCCACAATACCTTGTCCTGTAGGGTGAGGGGTCATGTGCATTTTCACATCGCGAATTTCTTACTCTTATGGACGACCCGAAAATAGCGGTGTATTCATTTATCTGCGTAGTGGGCCTGGTGGACATTTTGGGGAAGAAACTGGTGTGTTTAAAATCGCAAATGCAATGGACTACTTTTGAAGAAAGAACGTGAATTTATTGCAGCGCCAATAACCAAATTAAGCCAGCGATGTCGCCGACCCCCTCGCCCCTCCAACCCCCGACGGCGAACGAGTGGCCCGATCGGCTGAAGCTGTGCTGGACCGAGTTGACGCAACTCTCAGGACACACGCTTCTCGCCGAGGACCGAGTCGACAGGTTCGTCGCGCGCCTCCTCGAAGTCACGTCGCACGTCAACGGCGACCTCAGTGCGGTCGTCTTCTTGGGACTGCAGATGAACGTGACGACGGTGGCCGAGCTGGTGCTGGACTTTGTCGTGGAGACGCCCGGGAAGGCGCTGCCAGGCAAACTGGACGTGTTGCAGCTGTTAGAACGGTGCGTCGACAGGAGATTCTACGTCTACTTTGGAAATGTATTCAAAGTAATGCCATCTTCCGAAGAGAACCCGCTAACGCACCGTCAAGCGTATGAACATGTACACATGCAAGCGGCTTTGCTCGAAAAAATAAGCGAAAACAACTATTATGGATTGGTGCAGCCAACGCCGAGTTTTGGCGAAATACATTTGGGACTTTCGGTGATCTTTGGAAACGAAAGAGAGTGTTTCGTCCAGAGCGTGGTCGACGGAAATCCAGAGTTCGCTGACAGCGTGTTCGCCAACTACTTCGCTGCCAAATGGCTGGCCGGCCACTTCGCCCAGAACGTCGCGTTCCTCAAGAGAGTCTTCTCGGCCAGCCGCACCGTGGCGCGATATCTGTTTGACCGCATTCTGGCGCGAGGCTGCGACCTCCACGTCGCCGCGCTGCACGATGACGTCGACGGCGTCCGTCGGCTGCTGGAGGTGCAAGGCGTCGACGCCGACCGACGCGACGCCGCCGGGAGGACGGCGTTGCATTTGGCGGCCGCAAGGGAAATGAGTCCTGAAACGCTGAAAGCGAACAGCGAAATCATAGACCTCCTCTTGAACAACTCGCTGGACATCGAAGTAGATGACGATTTGTTCGCCGGCTCAGCGCTCCTCTACGCCGACATGGCGCGCTCGTGGCCGGCCATCGACCAGCTACTGCGCTGCAAGGCGGACACCCGGCATCTGCCGTCAACCTCTTCGAGTCCAGCCAGCGCTGCCATGCTGGACGCGATCTTCGAGCACGACTTGGACTCGCTGATGGCCTTCTGTCTGGACAAGGGACTGTCGGTCGAACACGAAACGTTTTCCGGTCGCTTGCTGCTTCGGGCTTGCTCGGAAGGCAGCCATCGCGTGGTGACGTTGCTGGTCAGCAGAGGCGCCGACATCAACGCAGCTGAAGGCGACGACGATACGCCACTGGTTCTTGCCTCTAAGTGTGGCCACCTAGACCTCGTGAGCCAGCTGATTCTGTACGCCAAGCTGGCCGCCCGCATCAATGCATCCCAGCACGCACTCGCCTACGTCAACGACATCCACTCAGGGTGTACCGCCCTTCACGCTGCGGTAATCTCGAACAAAACGGACGTCGTCGCCTACCTGATCAGAGAGGGCTCCGACCTGTGGAGTCGCGACGACTACTCCTTTTCGACGCCGCTGCACTGTGCCGCACGAAAGTCCCCCTCTTTGGCGCCGATCCTGATTAACGCAGTCGAACCTGCCAGGCGGGTCGAATACGTCAACGCCGACGACAACTGGGGACGAACGGCGATGCATCTCGCTGCGGCGTCCGGCAGATTGGGGCTGGTACGCCTGCTTCAGAAAGCCGGCGCGCGTTTGACGGCCCGCGACAATGACGGGAGGACGCCGTTGATGGTCGCGGCCGACGTGGACAGCACGGAAATCGTGCAGCACCTAGTGGACAACTTTGACGGCGGCGTGAGTGGTCTCAAGCAGGACTACGTGAACGTCGCCGACGAGGAGGGCATCACCGCGCTGTATCTCGCGGCAGAGTGTGGCCGAGTAGAGCTTGTGCGTCAGCTGCACGAAGCAGGAGCGTTCGTCACTGCGCTCGACAATAGCGGGAGGACGCCGTTGATGGCCGCGGTCGTCAGCGGTTGTCCCGATGTCGTCCAGTACATCGTCAGCACCTTTGTCGGCAGCGAGCGTCAACTAGCGCTGGCGTATATTAACGCGAAAGACGACGAAGGATGGACTGCCTTGCACAGAGCGGCCTACTACGGCCACGTCGGCATATTGTCCTATTTGGCCCACTTGGGGGCTAGCGTGGACAGCGCGGACAATCAGGGCAAGACGCCTCTCCATTACGCCATCGTCCGCGACCACCGCCCATGCGCTTCGATCTTGCACGCGACCGCGAGATTCAGACGTAGATAGGACTCTTATCGGGGCGGGATTCGATGCAGAAAGGAAAAATACACGTTTCGACAACTTTAATATAGTATTGATGAGTAAATTGTTTCAAGTACCGCTTTCTTATACATATTGTGCCTATTTTTTGAGAATGGTTAAGTTAATCCAACTCAATCTTTATTATACATGTTATAGGATTGTGTGCGTGTGTTTGTCTGTGGGTGGTTGGGTGGTTGGTTAGTTTGACGATCGATGTTGCAGAAAAACTTTTAGTTTCAATATTTTTCTCCCCCTTCCCCCCCACCATTAACCTGCACAGAAAATTTTTAAATCAATTAAGGTATGTCTTTGTGTTTCCATTGGCTTGTGTTTCGATATATAACGTTTCAAATCATAGATTTTCCATGATCACCACAAAAATTTCCATTAAAATTCAACAATAACAAGACTATGAATGTTAAAAAATTGCAGTAAAAATGGTATTTGACAGTATTTCATCAGAGTTGCACGGAAACCGCAGGTCCTAAATTCGCTGCGAAACTTGACCCACAAGGTCCTCGCTTTCAACAAGACTTGGCTGCGACGAGTCAGCCTTATTTGATAACAGGTAAACACGATCTCGAACCGAAAGCAGCTTAGCTGCCCATTATCAGTTGCTGTCGATTTAAAGTTGGTAATATAAAAAGTATATGAGTATTTTCACTCAAATACAACAAATAATGCTTTCCGAAGAAAATGTAGGGCTTTATAATATGCCAATCAAAGTCAATTTAAACTTGCGTTTGAAAATTGAACATGTGTATTTTTTTCCATAAGCTGTCCTAATATTTGAGGTCAGTAAAAGTTCCCGCGTGAATTTCTGCGTAAGACGCAAACACTAAAGTGTATACTAGTTTTTTTCTCAACATAACATTATGTAAAACATATACAAATGGGTTTGGGAAAATTAGAGTAGGGAATACGATTTTTGAAAAATGCTTAAGCGATCCACAGCCAATTAATCAGGCACGTATATTCTTTCAGCTCTTCAACACAATCAGTCAGCGATGTTTGCGACCCCCTCGTCCCACCACCACACGACGGCGAACGAGTGGCCCGATCGGCTGAAGCTGTGCTGGACCGAGTTGACGCAACTCTCAGGACACACACTGCTCGCCGAGGACCGAGTCGACAGGTTCGTCGCGCGCCTCCTCAAAGTCACGTCGCTCGTCAACGGCGACCTCAGTGCGGTCGTCTTCTTGGGACTGCAGATGAACGTGACGACGGTGGCCGAGCTGGTGCTGGACTTTATCGTGGAGACGCCCGGCAAGGCGCTGCCAGACAAACTCGACGTGTTGCAGCTGTTAGAACGGTGCGTCGACAGGAGATTCAATATCTTCTTTGGAAACAAATTCAATGGACTGCCATCGTCCGAAGAGAACACGCTGACACTTCGGCAAGAGTTTGAAGAGGTTCACATGCAAGCGGCTTTGCTGGAAAGACTAAGTGAAGATGATTATAATGCTCTGGTGCCTGCGCCGATCTTTGGCGAAACCCAAATGTACCACTTTCTAAACGTCGGGAACGAAAGAGAGTGTTTCGTCCAGAGCGTGGTCGACGGCAATCCAGAGTTCGCTGACAGCGTGTTCGCCAACTACTTCGCTGCCAAATGGCTGGCCGGCCACTTCGCCCAGAACGTCGCGTTCCTCAAGAGAGTCTTCTCGGCCAGCCGCACCGTGGCGCGATATCTGTTCGACCGCATTCTTGCGCGAGGCTGCGATCTCCACGTCGCCGCGCTGCACGACGACGTCGACGGCGTCCGTCGGCTGCTGGAGGTGCAAGGCGTCGACGCCGACCGACGCGACGCCGCCGGGAGGACGGCGTTGCATTTGGCGGCCGCAAGGGAAATGAGTCCTGAAACGCTGAAAGCAAACAGCGAAATCATAGACCTCCTCTTGAACAACTCGCTAGACATCGACGTAGATGACGATTTGTTCGCCGGCTCAGCGCTCCTCTACGCCGACATGGCGCGCTCGTGGCCGGCCATCGACCAGCTACTGCGCTGCAAGGCGGACACCCGACATCTGCCGTCAACCTCTTGGAGTCCAGCCAGCGCTGCCATGCTGGACGCGATCTTCGAGCACGACTTGGACTCGCTGATGGCCTTCTGTCTGGACAAGGGACTGTCGGTCGAACACGAAACGTTATCCGGTCGCTTGCTGCTTCGGGCTTGCTCGGAGGGAAGCCATCGCGTGGTGACGCTACTCATCGACAGAGGCGCCTACATCAACGCCATCCTCGGTGACGACGCATCGCCGTTGGTCCTCGCCATCGAAAGTGGAAATCTTGCCATCGTGAGCCAGCTGGTAATGACAGCCAAACTGTACGCGCGCATCGACGCGTCCCAGCACGCCGTCGCCTTCGTCAACGACAACTCCCTGGGACGAACCGCCCTCTATACTGCAATCACGTTCAACCAAGCGGACGTCATCGTCTACCTGGTCGCCGAGGGCGCCAACCTCTGGAGTCGTGAGACTTTAAATGGGTGGACGCCGTTGCACTGCGCCTTAAATTGGACCCCTCGGTTTGCGTCAATCCTGATCGGCGCCGTCGACCCAGCGAGACGGGCCGAGTACGTCAATCTTTCGGACACCCGGGGCAGGAACGCTTTGTCCTTCGCGGCTTCGAAAGGCGGCGTGGAACTCGTTCGGTCGATTCACAAAGCCGGCGCGCTCCTGACTGCCCGCGACGATCGGGGCAGGACGCCGTTGATGGTGGCGGTCAATGGCGGCGACAGTACAGTTGTCCAATACCTCTTGGACACCTTCGACGGTGACGTCGACCAACTCAAGCTGGACTATGTCATGATCGCCGACAACGAGGGGTCCACGGCGATCCACCTCGCCGCGTTCAGGGGCAGACTTGACCTTTTGGTTTTGCTCCACAAAGTCGGAGCGGTCTTGACTGCTCGCGACAAGACCGGGAGGACGCTGTTGATGACTGCTGTCGTCGGTGGCAGCCTGGATGTCGTGCTCTACATCACTGAAGCTTTTGACGGCGGCGATAGTCATGTGAAGCATGAGTACTTGAACGCTCAAGACAACAGAGGATGGACTGCCGTGCACAAAGCTGCTCACCACGGACGCACCGACATTATGATGCATTTGGTTGAGCTGGGGGCCCGCGTGGACATTGCGACTACTCGAGGGCTCACGCCGGTACAGTACGCCACTGCAAAAGGCCACACCGGATGTGTCACCATCTTGACTAGAGCTGCGACTTCCGAGAGTGTTTAGCTGCCTCTGGTCAAGGGTGTGCGAAGCCAATGCAGATTCGGATCCAGGAGGGAGTCGATGTTGATTGTATAACTGTTGTACTGCACATAAGATCACAACAATTTAAATATCTTTACACATTTTTGAGGATTTACGTATTAATGAAAATGATAACACTGCAGCGTTGTTGGCTTAGTTCTGTTAATTGATCTCTTCGGCTTGATCTCGATGATATGGGTGGGAAGCGAATGTCCCCAGCCTCCATGTTGATGACGTAACCTCCGTGCGAAGTGAGCGATGCAAAACTTTACTTGGCCTGCGCATGAAATGTGTTTTTTGCATTGTTTGCTGCGTATGTACTTGGTGTGAATTGGAGCGTACTACCTTTTTTCTCAACGAATGCCTCTGCGTTTTTCAGCTAACCGAGTCAGTAGCTCAAATTTAAATATATAACATACTTTTTTACAATTTTAGAAAATAATTCTAAATATCGGAATGGTATGAACTGTACGAACTGTATGGTTAAAAAATAATAATGTCGAATTAAAGAATTTCATCATTTTGACTTGGGTAATCCTTCCCCCACTCCGCCCCCAACCCCCTTCAACTTCTGCAAGAAAACACCAAACACCCACCATTCTTTCGAGCACCTCTTCTAGACCTTCCTCGCACTTGCACTCCAGCAAACACGACTGCAGCTCAGATAAAACACGACGACGACGACGACGACGACGACGACGACGACGGTGGCCGGTGTTTAATGGGCCGTGAGCACAATGACGCTGCACCCTTCCCCCTCAAGTGCACCCCCAACCTACCCCTGTAACGGCACAACGGGGGCCGTGCGTGCGCCTGATATTGTATTAACTAATCTTAAATATGATACATTAGCGGGGGTGATTACTCATGAACGCGCCAGCCACCTAGCGGCGGCGACGCCGCGAACTTTTTGAAAACTTTTTAAATGTAAGGGGCTACGTCACGGCTCCCCTTGTATTTTCACGGGCGGAGCACGCATTAATTACGGGGTGTACGTTTTTACTGCGCTCTGGGGCGGCCGCCGGGTGGAGGGATGATGGGGGGGGGGGGGGTGCGAAATTAAATCTCAGAAGATGAACTGTAAATTATTAAAGGAAATTAAAAACCGAAACGAAGTTTCGTGTATTTATATTCTGCGTGCGGTGAGAAGGAGGCATCGCAAGTTGTTTGACTCCTGCTTTATGGTAATACATTAAAAAAAAATAAAAAGACAGGTATTTTCAAATCTACGACACGCTGTACTTTTCGCGCCAATTTCCCGGGCCATTTCCCGCGCGTGGCCAGACGTTTAGTACCAATCTAACCCGATTAGCGCCCGCTACGCCACCGTCAAGTGTGAAACAGTCGAAGCAACTCGTCGTCGGATCCGCTCCACCCAAGTCCACTGTCTCTTTGCGTGTTTCCGATTTAGAGATTCACTTCCTACATCGGGTTTTCTGCCGACACAATAGATATCTCTGTCGGAACGTCGTCTGGCTCTCGCTCTGGCGGTGGCTAATGGAGTCTGGCGTCGAGCGTACCCGCACAGACACCGACGCGACGGCGTTGCATTGCAGGGGGTGGGGGTTCCAGTCGTATGACTTCCTCACCCTCTTTTGCTTTGGGTGAATTGGGCCGGCGTTGGGATTCACAGGCTGCATCAGATATCTGTTAGGGCTGGATCTGTGCCCTGGTCGCGAGAAACAAATCTACAAAAACTTAAACATATTAGGAAATAAGACACGGGAATGCATTTTTGACCGAGACTGGCTGGGAAACTATCAGTACTCAACCAAAAATGATGTGCAAGAAGCATCACAATCTAAAGAAGACATTGAATGAGAAAATGTTGCCTCCTAATAAAGTCGGAGTGTTTTAAATCACTTTTCATTGCCATTGTAAATGGCTAAAATGGCGAGTTGTGAATGCGTTTATAGGCAACCTTTGGTCAAAAAGAGTTATGCGACACCCAAACAGTCTCAATAGAGCCCATTCTAAGTGAGATCCAGCCAATAGTAGCCAGCATTCCTAACTAGAAAAGAATGCAAACCCGGATATTTTTGTCTATATACTTAAGTTATTGCAGGTTTGTTAATCGCGCTATGCGAATACCTTTTGTATGCTGTTGATAATGCATTTTTACAAGCACTTTCATTTTTTTACGTTCAAGTAATGGACAACTACAGTTTCATATTCAATCACTTACGTGGGCAAATAATTGCCAAAAGGTAAGCATTGCGTATATTTTCCCACTCTAGAAATTGACTCTGGAACTGTAATCAAGAGATGTGGACTAGATTTCAATTTATTGTTGGCATGAAGCGTGCACAAACCTTCCGTTTGAAGGATAAATAGATATGGCAAATAGAGAATTAATCCAATTTAATATAATTAAGCTATTGTGTTTCTCTTATATATTAAACACCCAAATACTATTTAATAAATTGTGCGTCTAGCCTCAGGTCCAGCTTTATGACCTTCACCTAGACCAAGACCTCGAACAAGAACTAGACCAAGAACTCCTGCAAGATTGAAAAAGAGATTTCTGACATACCCTAGAATTGTCTCTCTGTCGTCCTGAGACGTCTCTTAAGAGAGAAGTAAACGGTTGTCGTTTTGGTCGATTTTCGCATAAATTTCACATTCATAGGGAACGTCTCTTGGCTACAAATTATTTACAAAAATTTTGAAAAGAAATTCACATGTTGTTAAAGAGCTGCTGAATGGCGGATACTATTTTTGTTCGTAGTTTTTTTTTTTAATATGCAGCTGGGAGAATATTTAAAAAGTGCCTAAATTGGCACTAAAATGGCACTTCTAGAAAATTCCCCCAGCTGCAAGTTTAAAAAAAACGACGAAAAAAATAGTATCCGCCTTTCAGCTGCTCTTTAACGACACGTGTATTTTTTTTTCAAAATTTGTGTAAATAATTTGTAGCCAGGAGACGTTCCCTATGAATGTAAAATTTATGCGAAAATCTACCAAAACGACAACCGTTTACTTCTCTCTTAATAGCTACAACGTGAGTTCGACACAAAAAAGCACAGAGACGCGTTGGTTTTATTGATGTTTCATAAAATGGTTCTTCGTGAAAGTCAGTTTTTACAAAATTCGCAGTACCAAATATTTGTGATTACGTATTAATACATACCAATTGCAAATTCCTTTGGTTACTCATCAACTGTATATTCGGACGGTTTCGTTTCGAAATTAAAAACAGAACAAAACGTCAGCAAATCCAAACAAAATAAAAGGAGTTCCGTCAAAATAAAAATTCCTTGTTCCATTTCGCCGAATCGCTTCGAGACCAATTCCCGACGTGAACGCCCGCAGGAATGACTCTTTTATGACACATATATTTCGCAATTATTATCGCAATATTAATAAAAACATCCGACTTTATTATATATCATACAGCCACAGATATAAGGTTACCCAGATATTCGACTCCCATACTAAAGCAACTACGCAAAAACCCTTCGCCAGCAATAATAGTTTCTCCTGCAGTCCATGGATGGAGTTACTGTTTGTTGTTATATAAACTGTAATCAAGGGCACTGTGGAACATTGGGTCCCTTGATTATAATTGACCTTGTGCCATGGCCTGGTAGATGATGTTAAAACCGGTTGCCAACGCACCCCAGAGATAGCCGGCGAAATAACTTGCAATAAACTTTTGCCGTAGCCATAGCTCGATAAGTTAGGATATCTGGGTAACCATATATCTGTGATATCACGTCTAGAATTGCACTGCGAAAGGTTCCTGATTTTCAATTATCCGTAGTAGGGTTAACTAGATATATACAGATAATCCGGCCATTTCCCAGCCACCGATACCGGCCATGATACTCCCTGAAAGAGTCGGGTAATTTTCCAATTATTTTTATACGCCATCCGTAGACGGGAAAAACTTTCTTGCTCGTTCAGCCGTTTTTGACGACGCTTGATTTTGTGCACCGCCGACTGAAAACTACCCTAGTGGCAATACCAAGCCAAGCCAAGCCAAGAGCCAAAAGCCAAGTGGTACAAGTCAATTCTGCGTTTTTAAAAACTGGTGTCTCTTGTGGCGACATAAATGCGAAAATTTAAATATTTAAATTGTTATTTTAGCCACATATCGATTGTTTATTATGATAGTTAATATCAAATTATTATATTCAAATCAGTGCATTTGCAAATGTTACGCAGGATAACAAACAACATGGGCTGTTTAATCTGATTTGATTTGACTTGCACCACTTGGTTGTTTAAAGACTCGTTTATACATATGATAAGTCGGAAGGCGTCTGTCTGTACGCAACAATCTCTGAATACGCGCCACCAACGCACCCGGATAGCGAGAAGAAAGGAAATAAGAGGCAGCGAACAAAAGTGGAAGGCACACATAAAGAAAATGGATATATTAAAAAAGAAGCGAGTCAAATCCCGAACCGTCGTGGGTGGATAAGGCGAGGGGGTTTGGGGGTCGGGGGAGGAAATTACGTCGGCTGTATGTAAATTACTTCTGTTTCCGCCCGGCGCCGCCGCCGCGCGCACAGAGCGCTGGTGTAGGGCTGCGATTTGGAGTGAAACGAGCACGAGAAAGGTGAAATTGTGGAGGCGAGAAATTCGAGCATCTCGCGCTGTGACTTTCGCCCGGGTTACGCGCGTTTCCGTAATAATTCGCGCAGTGACCGTTTAGTTGGGGATAAAGGAATGCAGCGGTGGTGGAATATTTAATATATTGCCAGCTATATATTTACATCACCAATCTGTGGAAGGGAGTTGATAATATCGGTCTGAACATGTTTTGCTTTAGCATTGCTGTTTATGGTGTTTAACGACGCATTGTTTTGACAACTTGAACATGGAGCCGGACAAAAGCATTGATGAAACTCAGATAAACGGTGTTTTAGCTAGATTTGCGAGCTACTTGAAAGCCTATACGGTACAAAGGAATTTGTAACATATCACGATTTACTTCTTATATTAGTATTTTAAATAAGTATAATACAAACCTTGAAACATATAACGTTTCTGTATAACAAAATATAATAGTAGCAAACATATGATTGCTCTGCAGGCAGTGTTCAGGGCAATGGTGGAGGTGCCATGTTTGATTACCGGGCTGCGTTCAGGGCCAATGGTGGCTGTTATAAGTTTGAATTACGGGTTGCGTTCAGGGGCAATGATGGAGGTGCCAAGTTATAGATAGCAGATACAGCTCATGGCTCGTGCTTAAAGTCCAGGGGAGAACGGCCAAGAGACAGGATTACGATGAGGTTACTAAAGTTTAAACCCGTGCTACCGTAGCCCTGTCATAACCCAACCGCGTTGGCCAATCTCGGCAAGGGCCCTGGACTCAGCAAAAACAATGGCGATACGATTAGTAAAGCACACACGAAGCGCGGAAATCAATTGCCTCCCGGGAAAGTCGCTAAAAAACCGAAACACGACTATAGTTTCAGCCGTTGTAATAATTTTCACAGAGATTGGCCGGACCACAACGCTTCGGCATCTGTATAGCGGCGTAGCAGCCTTCGGTGCCTGTCGAATATGTCACCGCGAATATGTTGGCGTGCGGCGCTATTCATTTGCGGGCACTTAGCCGACGATGTTTGGCATTATGCGACCCGAGTGCTAATATTACACAGTGAGTTGTTTTACGCGCTCGGGTGCGCCAAAGGGACATGTCAAAAGGCCGGCGAATTGAGGGCGCGTTTCGGGAAAGTGCAGTGCCAAAAATTGTCCCCGATTTCAACCCAGACTGTCGCATTACACCAAAGCAGCAGTCGAATGTATTTACAATTCCAGATATTCAGGAACACTGGCACAAGTTCTGTAGTAAAAAAACGCCACAATATATCAGTTTAAAAAATATACAGCTGGCGATCGTGTGTCTATTTTATTGCAAACGTCACCCGATATCAATTCACTACCCTTAGGATATTGATTTTCGTTCTTAATCAGATAGATGAAGGAAAAAATGATCGTTTTATTGGTAGAAGTACCACGCATAGGCACCTTGCTATGCGGGCTGCGTTCAGGGGCATGCAGGTCATTGAGGAAAGATCGTCTTTATTCTTTTATGTGGAATCATTGTTTTTTTTAGATATTGTCCTCACGATCATTGTTTAAATTGCAACTTTAAACATCAGACTTTAATAGGTTCACGTAAAGGACTTAAATTGAGTGTCTATTTTAGTAAAGCTGGAGTCGGCCATGAAAACAGTGCGTCGTTAAGCACCACTACAATCACTATTAGCGACGGGGCGTTTATTTTTCAAGTACTGCAGCACTTCAATCCATTCGTGCATGTCATTTCGTTCACACACCACTTCGTTTACTTATCACTTCGTTTGAATATCACTTCGTTTGAATATCACTTCGTTTGAAAATCACAGCCTTCCCAGCCACGGTTTCAAATCGAGTGATGTGGAGATGGATTAATGTTGGGTTTACAATATAGCAATGTCAGTGACACGATGTCAACATTGGCTCTGGACCAATCAGCGACCGTGGATGTGCATGACTCTGTCACGAAGTCGCTGATTGGTCCGGAGCCAATGTTGATGACATCGTGTCACTGACATTGCTACATTGTAAACCCAGCTTTATATGAGAGGGGAGTCCCTCTGGCCTGGGAATATCTACTAAATATTTTTCTACAGACAAATTATTATTGACAGCCCTAACAGGGACTTGGGTAATTTAAGAGGCTTTCAAATAACATGAGAATAATTTTTCTGTTGTGATTTGGCTTGTTGCAAATAATCCACGACCACAAGAGTCAAAAAGTGATATATTTCATTCCCCATGGTTATTTAGAATATTAAGCAAAACCTAATCATAACACTAAAACGATGATAACTTCATTCCTAAGCCTCACATTTCCTATGCCCTTAGTTGTTTTTGGAGTCGGTCACTATAAAGTTTGCACGTAGTTTGGTTGATATGCGTAGGCGAATGGGTTCTTCCCACTTTAAAGATACCACCACACCGACTGTAGAGTCGCGGAAAAAATACGCCTGAGCTCAGCCGAAATTTCGGTCCCACCGTCTCCACACCTATTTTATTGTTTCGCTGGAGCGCGCTGGCGAATCGGGAACGCGGAGAGCCCGTCGAGCACCCGGGAGGACGATGGCGTTGTACGGAACGGAGCCGCAAAGCGGGGTGCAGAGGAGAGAGAAGGTTGGATCGCTAGCTGCTAGAGTCGGCTCCCTTCTGAGATGCACATGCTGATTGAGACGTATTTGATTGCTGTGCGGGACTTGGCTGAATGTCTGTTCATGGCCAGAGTTTGTTATTCATTAAAATAAATGTTGCAATTTGAAATAGTTTATTTGAAAGCAAGTGCTAATAAGTTTAAGCATACATAGGGCAAGCATACATAAGTTTTAGGAATTGAGTTTTAAAAGTTATTTGCTGTTCGACTGGGGCCGAAGATAAATTGTGAAAATTCTGGCCAGTTAAAACGTTATAGAGCAAAGTGCTGTGGCAGGACAGAGACAGAGACATATTGGAATCGAGGACACATACCGCACATATTTGTGGTGAGGATCTAAGAACACAGTATTGAATTGTTGCCTGTATTAGTGACAAAGTTATCTAGTTTAAAATATTTGTTTTAACGTTAGGCACCCAGTATAATAGACAATAGTTTGAGGAATATTATTTAAGAGCCACTTTTTTAATTAGTAGACAAAACAAATCGTCGTGTTCGATCCATCGAATTAGGCTTAAATTATCTTCCGGTTAAAAATGTATATATAGTGGAACTGTCCGGCTTTATCCTGTACCTATGATATCTAAAGGGAGAATTATAATTCTAGCCTTTACCTACCAGAGAAAAGCACTACCTTTATACACTTTGAGATCAAAATGTTCGAATTTAACATAAATCGCCTTGCACCAGCCAATGGAATCCAGTTTACTATCTCCGTGCCTTTGCCATTTTAGAAGCATGCCATGTAATTTCTTCCTCTCATGACTTGGCCGTTCGCTTTTCTCGTTTGATTCACAATCGCCTGATATATCAGTCTCTCTCTCTCTCTCTCTCTCTCCCTTTCCCGATGCACCACCACACAGTCCGTCTCTGTCTTTTAGAGACTAGCTAGTTCACGGAACCAAGCGCCAGAGTGCACTGCGAGCGCCAGGCTAATCGGGCGTTTGATCCATTATGAAACACTTCACTGCACAGCACAATGATAATTAAGCATCGAAAGAGTGCGCTACTATATGCATTATATCCTCGGCATGCTACGCGCGTTTTAGCGGGTGGCGCTTTTGTGCATGCTGCACTTTGGTGAATAGAATGTGTGCACTTTTCGAGTGCATTTGCTGCACTCTCGAGCGCTAGTGGCGTGATAAGCCGCAGCTCCGCGCTAGTGTACAGTGCGATGTGGGTGAAAATTCCACTGGGACGGATATGAAATATCATTTCAAAGTATACGTGTCTTTTATGCTTTATGCAATACTGACATTTTCGAAATGAATATGGAGCATTGGTGTAACTGGCAGCCCATTTGTCAAGTAAATGAGAAAATGACCGTTATATGTGGCGGTGTTTTAAAGTTTCTATGGCAATATAGTGATAATTCTCCAGTGACTGCCAGACAATAACACAATAGGTCGGTGTCACAAGATGAAACTAGATTGTATTTAGGGAAGCACGCGACGTAAATCATGTAGATTTATTTTTGTTTTAAAATATCAAAAATTTTATCGAAGCATTGTATTGTACCTATATGTATTATACTATCTAGATTTTAATCATGCTATAAAGATATAAAAAATGGTTAGCAAGACTTTCATTGCTATGTCGATGCAAAAGGATTTAATATAATTAATAGGATTTTCCCGATATGATTCAGAAACCTTCACCGTGCGTCTATGGTTTCTCCGTTAATAGTCGAAGTTAAGCAACACTGCTACGAGGTTGGTTCTGGATGGCTGACCGTCTGACATGGCTATGTCGGCAAGAGGCAGCAATGTTTCATTCAAAAATTACTTGTCCTTAGGGCTGGGCTATTCAGATTCCAAAGCGCAGTGTGTATTGCGAATCCGTCTCGTTCTCGGCCTTTCAGAGCGTTTCGGACTCCGACGTGCTCGGACGGGCCCAGCCTCATGGGCTCGAAAGCGTGGAAAACTAATGTGTACTGACTATTAGAAGCGAAACTATAGTAAATAGAAAAAATGACCGGCATTTGTTTTGATATCAGCGCGTTCAGGCAGAATAGCTCGATCTGGTGGCATTAAAAACTGCATTGAATATCAACCGACTAGCTGTACTTTTTTCTGCGTTTAGCTGAAAACTACGTATGGACAGTTTTCTTGTCAGCCGATGACATACCGTTTTATATTGGCAAGTAACAGTCACACTCAAATGTCAAAATGATGCAATTTTACAACAAACTGATGTCACACTGAAGCTAAACATTAAAAATACGATAGTCTCTCGGAAGAAAGCTCTACAACTTCATTACAAAGACAGGGTTTGGGTTAAGATAGCTAAAGATAGCACAAGTAGTAGAAATGAATCTAACATATTTAATAACGGGGTTAGTCTTGCACATGACCGATAATAGTCAACAAGTATAGAAAAATGTTGATGACATCCATGTACAGATTCAGTGCGGCAAAGATGTACTCCTCCGGCGAGATCGAGTACTTATGTTTGCCTCCCATCATCAGCTGAGTGTCATAGATCAGGTACAGCGAGAAGATCAGTACTCCGAGCGACGAGTACACCATGATGATGGTATTGCCGGGGACGAAGACGGCGACTATGCCAAGTAGGATGAGCACGATAAGGGCGACAAACAGGAAAGCGCCCATCGCGGTGAAGTCCACAACGGTTTGGAATGCGAAGAGGGTGAGCGAAAAACAGACGATGCAGGTCAACGCCGCTGCCATCAACGTCTGCAACGCAAGACATGGGTGTTGAAGGTTGAAGAGTTTCAAAAGGTACGAAACCCTTTGGGGTTTTTACTGCCCATAAATCTGATATAGATGGTCATTGACCTGTACGTGTGCTGGTGGAAAACCCTCAGTGCTAAACATGAAAACTGTAATTTCAGTGCCGAATGAATGCGTGAAAAGAGATTTGATGAAAAACTGCATTAATAGATTAATGAAATATATATGGAATCAGCTTCAAAGCTTTCTGCACATCATGATGTTTCTTTCAGCTCAAATCGCGGATCACAGCGCCAAGCCAAATTTACAGAGGTCGAAAACCGTTAGAAAATTTACAAATCACTATTCTAGAGGCATATTCATCCCTTGTCCAACTGTTTAAATCGGTCTAAATAAGCGTTAGTTCTAATTTGTAGTTAATTTTTTTTTAAATAGTGCAGTGAAAACAATAAAAAGTTATTTTGCAGGTGCAATATACCCAAGTAGCACAAAAATGTTCTGCGAACGTGAATTCGAACGTTCGGTGGAGGTCGAAAAGCTAACGGGGGATAACTTACGTTCAACGTTCGGGTAGGACCTAGTCGAACGTTTGGTGAACGTAAACTCAAACGTTCAGTGGAGATCGAAAAGCTAACGGGAGATAACTTACGTTCAACGTTCGGGCAGAACGTTTTCGAACGTTTGGCAAACGTAAACTCAAACGTTCAGTGGAGGTCGAAAAGCTAACGGGGGATAACTTGCGTTCAACGTTCAGGCTTAATCTCAACGAACGGTCAGCGGACGAGAGTATGACGATAAAAGAATACGTGCACCCAACGTCCGCAAAACGTTAATCGAACGTCCGGACAGCATACGGTGAAATGAAAAGTAATGACGTCATTTTCGAATTTCGGGCACTAAATCCTCCTTGCACTGGTCAGCCCGACCCCCAGCTACCCGGCATTTGCAGATGCGATCACATTGACACTGCGCACGTCTATCCTGCAAATATCAGAGCTCATTAATTTTGGGTTACGATGGTCCTCGAACTCGGTCTCGGCAGGTCCTCGGCTCCGAAAACCACGCGGCTGCTAGAACATAACAGCTACCGGCAAAATTTTAATCTATATGTTTTGTTTGTCGTGATTGTTCACATGCAAGTACCTTTTAGAACAGTGAAGATAGCCATGTATTATGTCGTTTTTTATCCAGCTATATAGATTCATATGTTTTATAAGTTAAATTCGTGCAAAACGTCTCGCATCGACATAATAAGTAATAAAATATACGTAAGTAATTAAATCGGACACCATTAACGACAGCACCATGGAGAACGTGTGCTGACTACTAGGCGGCGCTGCTGTCGACGAGTGACACTAATTTATGCCAGATGGCGATGGCGCCTGCCTTGGTAAACGTCTGCTGAAAGTGCGATGACAAACGTTCGCATGACTTACTTTCAGAGAACGTGAATCCAACATTCAATATCGAACGTGTGTGAACGTTGAAGGCACAACGTCAATGTAACGTTTGAGTTTGACGTAAAAGAACTTGCCTCAGTAAACGTCTGCTGATTGCGCGATGACAAACGTCGCATGACTTACTTTCAGGGACCGTGAATCCAACATTCAATATCGAACGTGTTTGAACGTTGAAGGCACAACGTCAATGTAACGTTTGAGTTTGACGTAAGAGAACTTGCCTCAGTAAACGTATGCTGAATGTGTGATGACAAACGTTCGCATGACTTACTTTGAGAGAACGTGAATCCAACGTTTAATATCGAACGTGTTTGAACGTTGAAGGCACAACGGCCTATGTCATGTTTTAATTTTGACGTAAGCGAACTTGCTTATGTCAACGTCCAGTGAATGTTTGTTTTTTAACGTACGCACGACTAACTTCCATAGAACGTTCATCACACATTTGCTACCGCACGTTTTTTAACGTCGGAAACACAACGGCCATGTCACGTTGCGTTTTTAACGTAATATTACTTATGAAACCGAACGTTCGTTGAACATACTAATGCGAACGTTCGCCTGACTTACTTTAAGGGAACATTAACGAAACGTATACATTTGAACCTTTTATAACGTTGCAAGATCAACATTTCTCGTACGTTGGCTAAACGTCTACAAGTCTCAAAGTTAAAAATTTTGCTTTAACATACGTCAGTGAAACGTTCGTGGCGAATGTATGTCTAACGTTATAAAACAACGTTAACCGAACGCTCGCTGAATGGTTTGAACGTTGCAGGACTTTCAACACGTTCAACACGTTCGTAGGACGTCGTGCGAACGTGTTGAAAGTTTTTGTGCTACCTGGGTATATATGCAATATTGAACAATTAACCTTAATCTTTTGGCATTGTTCAGAAGTAATAGTGGTCCAGTGGTGAAGCCTTTAAAGTTCCCGAATAAGTAGAGACGTTCAACAGTGCGTCGTCAAACACCACATTCAAATCGCACCACGTACCACTTCCGAATCGTACGTGGACGCAGTAACTCCCAACACAACGCTCATGGAGGTCGTGAAGACGCCGAGGCAGACGTAGTTGCAGGGTGTCTGCCGGCGTGCCTCCACGCAGCACGCCATGGCGACTAGCGTGACGAACATGACGACCATGGCGACGAACATGACGACGCCATTGGTCTGCACGAACGTCTTGGTCGGCTCGTGGTATGTGAAGATTGCGATGATGGCCGAAGTGACTCCCAGTTGGCACATCAGGATGAGGTAGACTTTGCTGGAGGGTGCCGAAGGTGTGGAGTTGTTACAGGGACTTCTTATTGTTTCATGTCGTTGAAAATATTACGATATTTATGAGGTTTTCACACGCAGTTCATTAGATTATAATATTTTCACACTTAACTTAACAATGCATGGAACACTAAGGAATAAAATATGTCTGAAGTTTTCTGATATGCATGGTGTCTTTTCGCTATCTTTTTCTTTACATTTTGCGACAGTAGCTGTTAGCGAAATAATGCTGTTTTGTTATTAAATCAGCAGTTATTGTTAATATAGACTTCGCAAACATTTATATTATTTATTTTAAAATTTGCTTTGATATGAGAATCGTTTGTGAAAGGCAGGACAGCTGTACGTTTTTATTGGGGGCTACACACACGATGGCAACGTAATTTGCCATTTGCTTTCGTGTTCGTATACGTAGGTATTGATAAAGGTGTGACTTTTTTCGGATTGAATCGGTAAATGTAACAGCGTACGCATGTAGTTGCTTGGCTCGCGGTCTGTCCATATGTATGTTACTATTTATTATTATTATTAGAGTATTATATTATTTCTATATTTTATTATTATGATTATTCATTATTTCACTATTCTGTTTGGTGTATGATCTATCAACTATTTAAATTACTTGTTCTACTAATGAGCCCAATTGGGGTTTGTGGGTTTTTTCACGTACCTCACTTTCTGTCAATAAAATTAAACTAAATAACAAAAAAACTAAGTATGAAAGCGTCATCATCAAGAACTTGCAGTATTTCAAATGGTCACCTTATAAAACCCCTCCGAATTTTCTCGTCGGAAAACTCGGAGTCTCCGGCCAGAGGTTGACTTTCGGGGTCAAACATTTTTGTGGATGCAGCGATATTGCGGGTAAGAAGTTCGCCTCGTGCTGAAGTTACCAGCAAGTGAAAAAGCCAAAAATGGGGCTGCTGTTGTTACCACGGAGGTTGCATAACAATGCTTAGTTTTATTATAACCTAAATGGCCAATACTTTTGGATCCCACAGTATAATATTTCTTACCTCCGTGTATCTAATATGTTTTTGAGTTGAAATCACAAAAGTTCCTTAAAAGGTTTCCCATACTCTGAATTGCATAGAAATTGGCAAAGTATAATAGTTTGTAACCGTGCCACTACCATGTTCACTTCGCTGGCGTAGAATGCATGGATGCAAATCTTTTCAAGGGCTGGAAGCAAACTCACATGTTTATTTGGATCTCATGATTTGTATTTGCTTCCAATTTCATGGACTTTTTTATGGAAGGTAACCTCAATGCCACACTTGTAAGTCACACTTGTAATGTCAATTGAATTATAATTATATTTCTCTTTATTTTCATTATTTGTAACTATAGTAATAATTAAAGGTGATATTCAGTATTCAATAAACAGATCATCCATTTAAATCTTATTTTGTAGAGTATTAGCTACAGTTGGTGCAGCAATTGAAAACGAACGGTCTTGTGTTTGTTAATAATCAATTTTTTTGTTTCGGATCTGGACTTGATTGTCAGTGCTGATTTCATTGAGTTTATTCAAATAGAAATGTTGGTTTTTGAGTATTCAATATTGTATGCGTATATAGTTGATACTAAATTGAGGTTTCTTCTATCAGTCATCGTCAGCCATCGTCAGCCAATTTGGTTGTCTTCTAAAAGGGGGTACACGTTTTTTCTTTTGATACAATAAACAAATCTTGTGCTCGAGTTAATGAGTTTTTAAATGAGATTTTTGTTATGTGCATTTCAACCAGGTCGAAATACTGTATCACAAAAGTTGGTATGTGATAGGACTATTGCTGCAGCAAGTTCAATTGTGGCGAAGGTAAGCAGAAATGATTGAAATTTATTTTGACGACGATTTAAATAAGAATGAATCACCAGGAATTAAAACTATAAAGCTGGGTTTACAGCTGTCGATGTCAGTGACACGATGTCATGAACATTGGCTCTGAAGAAATCAGGAACGTCATGGCAGAGTCGTAAACATGACGTCTCTGATTGGTTCAGAGCCAATGTTGATGACATCGTGTCACTGACATTGCCAGCAGTAAACCGACTCTAAGAGTTCATATTGATACCACATTTTGGATCCATTGTGGCCCAGATTATAAACTTTGATTTTACAAGTCGGAGATATGAGGATAAAGATGAAGTCCATATTTCTTTATATTCAAAACATACACCAACGTGCACAGCACGGTATATCAGTTGGAAATACTTTTCAAAATATGCTTCAAAAAGTGATTAGGGCAAGTGGCATCATAGCCATACAAAATGGCATACGGATTTCTATTCCAAACGAGAAATTGCATACCGGTGTGCAAATCGAAAGAATGAAGTAAATTCGCAGCTGCTCGAATGACGTTGCACTCTTTTGCAAGTTTTTTTTCACATCCTTCGATGCGAAAAAAAACTGTATTTTGTGCGTTTTTTTTAATTTTGACAATGACCCGGTTAATTTTGTAAATGGTGTAGTTTGTCTTCTTACTACTCTGGGACTCTGGCCTACAGCAAGAGAACTTGAAAATGTTTTGAAGCTAAAAATCGCGAAAATGCATTAAATAAACAATTCGTGTAGTTCATATGCCAATTATACTAGACAAATAAAACACTATTATAACAGGTTCATTGCCATAAAATAACATTTTTTTTACAAGGTGTTTAAAAAGCCATGGATAATGACAATACTCTACAAAATTGCTCGTTCAAGGCATAGATTGCAAATGAAAAGTGCCACTTGTCACAAATCTAACAACAAGATCGTCCAATCGTCAAAGACGTGCGTTCAAGTTATTACTTCCCGAGACGACGCCATTAAAATGCAATCGCGAGTGAGAAACCCAGCGCGAGATTCGCAAGCCGAAAGTAAATCCCATGACAGACCGTACGCGAAATGGTAAAGAGAATGCCCGGCCAAACAGCAAGAACATCCCGGCTGCCAATTCCGCCCACCTTGGGGACCAAGCGGAACTCTCGAGCAAGCATCTCGCAACACGGCCACTAGGTATGCAATTGCGCTGCAATTTAAAATGTTGTTACAAATTCGCGCCAATTGCCGCCAGGCTTGTTTGGAAAAAACAACCTTATTTTTAGTTTCTTAATTTAGTAGCCTTGGTTTAGTTTGATGTGAAACTTGGCCGTTGAGTTTTTTTCGTTATTTCTTATTTTAACAGCCCTCGGCAGATTCAAGAGAAATATGTTTTTGAAGTATTTACCTAAGAAGTACTTACTTTCCACACTTATTTCCCCCAAAATGTCGTTTCCGCAGGTTTTATTGAAAGAGATGGCCAAATTTTGCTACTTCAGCACCCTGTAACTGTGTATGAGTGTGACTTTTTTATTTACATAAATAGAAGCCCCAATGGCTGTATACTTACAAATCTAGCATTTCATATCGGCAGGCTTGCGAAAATCTCTTTCTCGTTTTCTCGGATGGAATTGAGCTTACAATTAAGCACTTATCACACTCTTCTACACCTTAAATGTGACAAAAATCAGCCAAATTGTTATTTCATAAACACATACAGCTAAACGGGGTTTGAAAAGTTTGAATATACGTATCGGTTCGCTAATGAAAACGGAAAACGCTGTGCGATCGGTTTTCGCGCTGCCAACGCCACCTAGCAGCAAATGTGCGAACTGGAGCCAAGGGGTGGGAAAGCTGGAAGCCGACGCCAGATGGCACGCAGAGCCGTTTTATGATCCGTGCAAGGGATGAAAAGAGTGAAAAGAGGGTGAAATAAAATTGTGTTAAAACATGACAGTGGAATCAGAATGTGTTTGAGTCCGAAGGCGTTGATATCAAAAGTATATAATATACAATTAGGATCTTCTAGAGAAGCTCTAATTTAATCTGAAATTAGATAATTAGTTGCTTTTAATAACTTTGATTGCAATCTGCAAGCAAGATTCCAGAAATAAATGCTGATCTACTGTCTAAACAAAAGGAAAATCAAAATACACCTTTTACGCATAGATAGTTAGATATAACAAGTGTTCAATAATACCATCAGCTGGACAAAATCTTAATGAACGAAAAAATGTGGCTTCTTGACCAATCTGGCTTATGAGGGACCCTTCAAAATGCAGTTCACTCCAGTTATAATTTCAAGGCTCTCGGGTTAACTGCGAAAACACACGAACGCCACAAAACTAGACTCGTGAAACAACGACCGAAATAAACCCAGCACAACACGCTGCGTACAAAAACACAAACTTTATTGACGACATTCCAGCAAGTGGGGCATATAGCACAGCAACAAGTTGCACACTATTTCCGCGCAAGTACGCCGTCTTTCAAACGTTTCAACAACATTTTGTAGGCCTACAAAATCGACTATCTATACACGTCACGAAATCACACATTTACAATAAAATAACACACATACGACGACAATAATATGTTATACTCTTTACATTCTCACAATTTGGGAATTTAAATAACTATTAATCTAACGTAGGCTCAGTTTCTCAACAGCTGGTCAAGAAATTACCAATTCCTAATATCTCTGAAGCTAAAACAATGATAAACAATGTTAATTTCTTAACAAATCATTGACAAACAGAACCGACTGGTCGGTAATCTGTAATCACCGGCCACAGCCCAATGAACGCAGACCAAATGGGGTCGAAACTAACAGAACAAAATACGAGAACCTGCAGCACAAACCTTTAAATAGCAGACATAAATTAGATCCGACGAGTTAATAAAATAGTTGTCATTTTGAAATGGATAAAAGCGAATAATCCACTTCGTTAATTTGCTGTATACCATGCATCGAGTTGTCGTTTTTGAAATTAAATCTTTCTTTCGATGCACTGGTCCTTGTATGATTGATATTAAATTTTGAGCTTTCTTTCAATGTCTGTCGTAGATTATATGCAGAAATTTCAGAGCATTTTCACTTAATAAATACTATGCACATTTTCTTAAATATTAGATTGGAAAGTGCCCTGCAACTTCTGCAAAATCATGGAATGTGGCACTAAAATTTAACCAAATGTTCCGCTGGAATAAATTCTGTCAAATTGATTCCCTCACTGAGCTGTTCACCAGTGATAACCAGTGACCGCAGCACGCACGAAGCCCGTTCAACGCCCTCCTCTAGGCGGGCAGATGTCGAAATCCGTTCTCGTCGGCTATCCATTTGACGTCGACGACGATGCCCTCAGGACTGGTATACGAGTAGCTGCCGGTCTTGGCGATCACGTACTCCCAGCCACCGTTGGTGGTGATCAAACGCCCCTCTTCACTGACTTGGGTGCCGTCCGGGGACGAGTATCTGGCGAAAGAGAGAGAGAGGCGTTAGACTGGCTTGAGCGCAAAGTTTAGACAGGGTTTCAGACGAGGCTTACTAGGACATTTCATGCTGTGTAAATCGAAGATATTTGTGTGTACCTTTGGCAATTATAAATTTCTGGTTAACATGGAATTTACAAACTGTTTCCATTGGATTGAAACACTCATTACGTGGAATCTCGTGACAATCTCATTGCTAAACTGGAATGCATTGAATCACACTTAATTCACCTTTCTGCTAGAGGACGAAAACGGCCATTTTTATGAGAGGAAACCTTTCCAGCTTTCAGTTTGAAAGACAATTATGCTTTCGAAAACAAATTTAACTCCGTGTGTGAATTGAAACCATTGATTTGTTGTTTGAAACTTTTCTTTTACATGGCAGCGATCTCCGACCTAAACGAGCAGCGGCCTACGAGCAAGGAACCGTGCACTCAGAAACCCGATAGTTTTCCGGACAGAAACTATAGAATACCCACAGACATTTGGACAACATACAAATGGACATTTCTCGGCAAAACAACTTTAGCAAAATCTTTCAAAAACTCACAACCATTTCAACAACTTTCAGATAGCTCGTAGCTAGAAAAGTTTATCAAGTATCAAGCTTTTCAAAATGCTGTATGAACTCTCCAGGCCCATTCTTCAACATCGTTTTCCAGCTAACACAACATTATACAAACGTATAAAATAAAATAAATAAATTACAAATCAAAAAATAAAAAACTGTGCTGTACTACCATTGAAAACCACCAAACGACAACCAGTCACTTACCTAAACAGCTATCGAAATACACACAATTAGCATTCACACTCCACCAACCCTCGGGAACCGTTCCACCTCTCCAACTCACCCCGTCGAGAACTGCCCCTTCTCGTCACGAACGTCCACTCGGGAGCCCGTCGGCAGCACCAAGGCACCGCTGACGGGGTCGTAGATGTTACTCGGGTTAACCACTTCGGTGTCCCCATACACGATGGGCAGCGCATCGGGATAGGGTCCAGTCACGACGGGAACAGCTTCGGGATAGGGCCCAGTCACGACGGGAACAGCTTTGGGATAGGGTTCAGTAAAAATTGGGACAAATTCTGGCAAGACAGGAAGAGCCTCAGGATACGGGCCAACCGATATGGGGATAGCCTCTGCGTAGGGGCCAGTGACGACCGGGATTACATCCGGCGAGAATTCTATCTCTAGTTCGGCAGGATAGGGCAGCACTGGGATTGGAGGGGGTGGTAGAGGTGCGAATAGGGTTGGGGGCGGGATCGGCGCTACTTCGAGCAACACGGGAACGGCCTCGGGGTAGGGTAGGGCCTCGGGGTAGGGGCCTGAGGGTAGGGCGGGCACTAGGGGCAAGGTGTATTCCAGAGGCACGCTGGCGACGCTGGCGACGCAGATCAGGAGGATAATCTGCGGACAAGAGACGACGACGATTAGTTTTGATAGTTTACCACCAAACATTGTAGTGTTTTTCAAATATATTTCCTTTCTAAGTTTCGGTAATATTTTTCCTGACATAACAATAACATAACAACTAACAACATATAACAACTCTTAATCCGTGAAATGCCTTCAATCTGGTTTCTGATAATCTTAGAACTTGCTGTGAGTCCGTCTTAGAGAAGATGCAAATCCAATTTCATTCTCAGCTTGATATTGAGAGTAGGTATTGTGGCGGAAATAGGACATACGATGTAATTTTTATCCATAAATATTTTAGCAAAAATAAAATGGTCAATTTTCAATCAAAAAAGTAAAATCGTTTCCCATGGAAATAGCTTCTTTTTAAAGGGCTTCTAGGAAAATTTTAATTTCGTGTCGACAGTGTGTCAGTGGGTGTGTTTTTCAGTACTGCTTAACGTGAGTCACTAGGTAATACACAAGTGTGTGCCTGTGGGTCATGGTGGTGTTAGTGAATTGATAGGGGCAAGATTTCCAGCTCGCCAATTTCTGAGTGTTAATGGCTGGTTCTTTGACCCTTACCGAGCCGACGCATCAACCAGCCAATAGTGCCGAGCTGAGAGACAGTGCGGGGCATTGAAAAAACGATGCACAATTTCTTTTACAATAGCTGGTTTATACTTAACGACTGCATTCCTTATTTGCTTTATTAGAATTTTTGGCCCTCGAGTCTCGATAGTTCTAAAAGGTCGATGTGGTGTTTAAATGTAAAATAATTGTACCAAAAAAACTGTGTCGGCTAGGCTTATTCTTAAATTTAAGACTGTAAGGTTCACAAAAGCTAATAATTAATCGGTATTGATTGATCAGTATAAAAATTGATAAGTAGAATATATCTACTGCCATATTTGTTTGTGAAGGGGGGGGGGGTACTGGTTTTAGTTTGAATCAAAGAACCGAATCGACTGAATTGTTCATTTAATATACTTTAGTTTATTTGATCAATAGACTGTATTTTACTCAAATCAAAAATGCCAACTCGTTTTACGTTTAGTGTTTTCCACTATTTCCAAGTGACCCAATCCAGTTTCACAGAGCACCCCATAAAAAACAGACAAACACTCACCAGCATTTTGTTATCTTCTTCCTTGACGACGCTGCTACTGCTGCTATCGTCCACTGACAACTCGATGCCCTTTCTCGACAATGGTCAACTTTTATACTCGGAACAAAAGCATCGCACAGCGCGAACGTGATTGCCTTGTTGTTTTGCACTCGCCAAGATATCCTGGTGTCCGGGGAATCTCCGCCACCCAGCGCTTGTTTCACCCCGCGGCCACTTTGGACTTCTGTCTTGGCCGAGTGACCTTGCCTAATGCTGTTTACAAATTGCTTGATGGACAGTTAAGGATACTAAATCGTCGCTAGATTTTCTCATCGCATATTCAACAAGAAACGGCAACTTGAGTGCCGAATCAAACCGCAAAAGCAGAGTTTGAGTAACGAAATAATGTGATCTTTTTACGAGAATATTTAGAAATATAGTTAAATCCCATTATTCTCCTGAAGTTTCCACATCTGGCTATTTCTCTTAGCTGAAATCAGCAAGCGCCTAGTCACGTTTGTACTTAAACGTCGAAAACTGCAGTTTCGAAGTTTGCGAAGCGCTGAAGTTCTATATACATGCATATTCGTCCGATTCTAGAGAGTTAAAAAATGGTCAAAATTATCTGTAGTTCAGGCATGTAGTGCGGTTCTATAGTGTGATGTGTGTGTGTGTCTTGCATAGAGATAGTGGCCCCTTGCAAAAGTTGTGGAAAAGGTCCCTCATTTCAGCGAGAAACGAAATGGTCTGCTGTCTAGGCTTCCTATAACAGGCTGCAGCTATGAGATATTGCAAATAGGTGAGAAACTAAAAACCCTTCTATAATTAGTACAACATTGACGTATAGGATTGTTGTGGAATTCGCGACGGTCATAACAAAGTAATCTGTATACAACAACTATACATATTATAACGATATACCAAAAACTTGGAGATTTCAAATCTTGGCATTGGTGTAATGGAATAGTTTCTTAATTTTCAGACCCGACCATGTATTACTGTACCTATGTCTCGATTCAGTAATTGATCTGGCTTGAGAATAATTAGGGTGCTGTAATTCATTTTTAAGTGCAAATGAATGTGTTATTTCGGCTTCATAAGTATATGCCCCGTGAAGCGGAAGTCTTGTACTAAACTTTTATGGGTATATTCGATCTAAACGAGAGGTCGTTAACCTGGACCAAATATTGTGTTTTACGCTCATGTTGCCAATAGTCTATAGGTTTGCTTTTCGAACAGCTGTGTAGCCAGTGCCATTATGGACACGTACCTATATAAGTGGCAAGCACAGCTCTTCAGAATTGGTCCTTGTGGATCAATGGATTTTATCAATTCCTCTCAATTCCACTCTGGTACAGTAAATGAGATATTATTACTTATTAGTGCCTGGAATTGCCATCTCCAGTGGTATATTAAAGCGAACTCATTTTCTTACAGCATCAACACGCTTAGGTACATTCTTTTGTCACAGCTGCCACCCAGCAAACACTGATTCTGAACTTGTTTTGGCGTACACACTCAAAAATCAGCACGAATTGTCGTCAAATAAAAGTGTGACGTCTATTGTGTCAAAAGTGTCGAAAGAAAATGTGGTCTTTACGGTATCTGGTCACACTCAAGGTAAATCATGAAATTAAAACCATTTTAGCACGAAACATGATTGATTTTGACTATATCGAATTGAAGGTCACCAGCCCCTAAATTCTCTTGCTGCTTGACAATAAACCATGAATGAATGTGCAGTCCAAAAAATAATTTATTGTAAAATTTTTGAAAAATTATCATTTACATATTATTGTACCTACCTTACAATTTTTCATGTCGGTTACATATTTTATTGGAAATCAGTTTTAATTATAATGTTTATTTTATCTAGCTTATGTCCTTGTTTCTCTTTAACGAATATTTTAAAGCGTACAATACTTTATAAAATTGATATTTAATTGCTAATATCTCTCACTTGAATGGCCACCCGATTTCCCCTCAGATCCCTCCTCCCTTCCAGCTCTGTCCGATTGCTCATCATCACCCCATCATTCCCCGACACCACTTCCAGTACGCCACAGCGCCCGTTGTCAAAACATTGCTTCGTTAAACACGCGAGTATTGACCACCAATCTGTTGATTGGAAATAACTGCATCAGTCAAAACGCACGCTCCTCGGATTGACGCACTGTTTTGACAACGGGCCCTGGGGCGATTGGTCGCTTCGCCGGGCAATGCAACTTGCTGCAGCGGAATGCAAACAGAGTGAAAGTCTAGCGGCGGGTATGTTGACTGTCGCTGGCGAGTGCATGCTGGATTGCAACAGCAAACTCATGGAGGGAACCTAAATGACGAATTCAATTTGCTAGATACGAAACAGACAAAGAATGTGTAAGATTTTGCAAGGCAAGTATTGATTGATCTCTGGTTCATGTATTTTGCAATTTTTAACAATATTGACAGCCCAAAACGAAATAGATATGGACCTAGTTAATGTGAGAGGCGTTCAAGTTTAGTTTGCAGTAAGAGTCTTAAATTTCCCTCAAGTGTTATAATGTAATTAAGAGGTGATTTTCATTTGGTTGGATAATTTCCAGCAATTAGTCCAATCATAGCACAAAATTTATTCTTACTTCAATTGAAAAAGATCCATTGCTATTTTACTAATTAAACGCCAAAGAAGTTTACTCAACTTAAACTTAAATTATGCCACTTTGTGTTAGAACACTTTGTGTCAAACAATTAAGAAACAGAGATCGTATATAGAGATGAACCGCATTCAAACTGTCATATCTGTCATATCTGTCATATCTGTCTGTCATATTCGAGGGCATTGTTTAGACACAAATAAAATACGTTCAATTTGGAGAAACATGTTCTCTTTTAGAAAAATTTTCCCCAGAATGCTGCAATAACCCAAGAAATAGTCATTTTACTATAGCAACATTCTCGCCATAAGACAAAAGAAATTTATTTGCATGTAGATGAGCTACTGGTTGTGTGCTCTGATAGAAATTCAATGTGTGCTGTCGATGGCTGTCATGCCTTGTCACAACACTTGCTTTCGCGGTCACGGGCTTAGAAAACGGTTCCTTTCTTGTGATTATCATTTTGGTACCCCACCGGGAATCCTGGTTTAGGTTACAACCAGGCGCAACAACCATCATATTATGCGTTTAAATTGGTCGATCTGTCTCTCAAGCTGATATGAAGCGTTTTACTAAACCATGGATTGATTGTTTACTTAAGGAAAATTACGGAAAGGTTTCTAGAAGATTGTGTAAGATTTCGGGAGTGTTACCGCTTCGGGAAGGTTTGTCCCCATCTCGCACTGCATCAGCGTCCTTGAGTTACGCGGAACACCGGAAGGGACAGGTCCATGATCTTGTTGCGCCCGGAAGTGGTCTGGAGAATGTCGCGGAAGTTTGTTTACCGACCGCGGCATGACAGGAGCAGCACCGATCGTGGGCACGCCCCCCCACTAAAAGGTGTATCAGTAATTCCCTCGACGGCAGCTACACGACTTTTGAAATGTACACACGCAGAAAAGAGAACGCCAACACACGGATTCTCAACGAAATTTCGCATGTTATTAACGTAACAAGATGATTTGATTTTCTTTATTGAATCTCATCTACCACCTCTCTGCCCCTCTTTTAGGGGTTCTCTCTCTCTTGCTTGCTCCCTTTATAAAATGTGGGACGCGATACAGGCACCCAGCGCTTTATCAAAATCCAATCTCGTTCGACGTAGACGTCTAGTCATATTTCCCTTCATTACAACTTCTACCTACTTCCCCCTTTTATATTACACGAAACCCTTCGTGCAATTCGCCGGGAAATATTTTTCCAATTTCCCCCGCAATCTCATTGAAACCGTATTATTGATAATTTAATAAAGATTCAGCGTATGGAATTGTGTAGGTAGATATTATGATAGAGAATTGAGCTCAATTTTCTCGCATTCTATGTGACGTGAGATCGCTTGCAATGAGAATTGCCGTTTCAAATGCAACGTACCAGTTTTAACCACGTATAAAAGGAAGCCTTAAACGTCCTCCAGCCAATTGCTTCTCATCTGGAAATTTCCAACACACTACCATTCATAAAGCAAGAGAAAGAAGAGAAATTTGAATATATAACTTGAGAATTTGACTTAATTTAAATACCATGGTGTATAGCAGACGGGTTTTAAATGTCATGTATTATAATTGTATTAAAAAGCAGCTGGTTTTAAATTACAAGACGAAATCATAAGAAAGCTCTTGTTGGAAAACGAATTTTACAGCACTGACGAGCTTAATTTCAAGTTTTTAAAACATTATATGTAAAAAATAATATGTAAAAATATGTATATGTAGAAGGTATAGATGTATCTGTACCACAGTCTGAACGTATTATCTGTGCCAACAATGTCTTTTAAATCTTACTTGACTATAGATTGGACAGTGAAACAACAATAACAATTTAATTTAAATATGTCGGTGGCGAGAATTTTAAGTTGGCGTTGCAGTTGAGAAAGCATACAGTCCCCTATCCAGGAGCACACGGATGGTAACCCAACCAATAACTATAACATCAGCTCAGTGTTGCTTAACTCTAAAGACTTACATCCAAGAAAACCCGGCAAAGCGGGAGAATGCTTGCCCGAATAGCTCAGATGGTAGAGCACCTGATCGGTAATTAGGAGCGCCCTAGTTCGTATCCCCGTTCGGCTGCACATTTTCCAGCTTCGCTAACTTTCCAAAACCTTTAAACTTAAAGGTCACAACCAAATAGAAGCAATGGTTCAATTAACAGACTAAGCATGGAAAAGCTGCTTATATTTATATAAACTTCCCTCCGAAAGACCGAATTAAAGTAATTTTGTCTTATCGCTTCGCGGAAAACTGAAGTCCGTGAGCTGTGAGCGAACCAAATCTAATTCGAGTTGCCTAAAGGGCAGCCAGCTCGCATGTCTGAGCCAATCAAATCGGTCGGCTAATTCGTTCGGTTTCCGGGCGAGCGTGGGCCGAACGGAGCCCACCTGTTACACGCAGTCACGGTCCTTTAGATGCTCGCTATCCAGAGCCTGCAGGTGGCAGGAATCCTGGAAGCCCTGAAAATCATGGAACTCATTGCTTTGGAACGGGAATTTGGGCGGGTGTTTTGATCGGAATTGCAGACTCTTATATTAAGGCTCCAGCACAGTCCCGATTGTTAATTTTTGGAGAGTTGATTGAAACTTGGTACACCCAATAGCCAATACACACTACGTTTTCGAGCCGGTGGGCTGCAGTCCGTCGGATTATAAAGCGTAGTGTGTATTGCGAATCCGTCTCGTTCTCAGCCTCTCAGAGCGTTTCGGGCTCCGACGGGCTCGGACGGGCCCAGCCCACGGGCTCGAAAGCGTGGAAAAAGCGTAGTGTGTACCGCCTATAAGTAGATGGAATCAGTGTAAAATGATCCAAGTCCGCGTGTCTTATTTCTTTCACTTGGGGTGATCAAATTGGTAAATTGATCAATTCAAATTTTTGAAACAGAATAAAGGTTGCCGACATCTCAAGGCCACAGCTTTGAAGTTATCATTCCAATATTTCTGTATGTTGTAGACAGAAATTGCCCGTTTCTCTATTTTTTTCTTTGCACTTTCGTATAAAATGGCTCTAAAAAAGGTAAAAAATTAAGAGTTTCGGAGTATGATATAGCATTCCAGGGGAAAATTTTCGAAAAAAGGGGCATTTCGCCCTTATTTACGTATTTTGTCTATAACATACTGAAATAATGAAACGCCTTGAGATGTCGGCAAATTATGGTCTGAAAGCCACTTTCTGGCGAACTCATCTGTCCCCTTGAAATTGTTATCCACGGGAAGAAAGTTATATCTGTCATATTTCTAAAATGTGTGTTGCAATTTATTCGAGCCACCTCGATATCTTATGGATAACGCCGAATAATTATACTTGCTTAATAATTTCCTATATTGTATGTTTTTTTTTTTTTTGTATATTCTCTTCGGAAACCGGAACGCACTGAACTCCACATCACGTTAAGAAGGAGAGTGGATTTGCATCTCCCTCGAGGACCCACTGCTGCTAGACACGAGCTAAGAGTTTTACAACATTACAAGCCATGCCTTGGGCCAGACAAAAAGCTTTATGGACAGTTTTGGAACTCCCTGAAAGTGAAACCAATCTATGATTTGCAGTTAGCATACAAGCGTTATATTCAAATGCAATTTGTTTGGACTTGTTGTTGTGTCAGTTGTTTTATGTAATCCACTGGGCCCCTCTGAAAGTTCAGACTTTTCTTTCACCGCAATATTTTAACTCCGTCTCGATCGGTATTTTTACGGTGACGTCACTGTACCAACCCGGCTATACCTGCCACACGGATACATGCAATGCTGTTGTAGGCAAGAATTTCGAATTTCGAATTTCATTCCCACAATCTGAGCTAAAACGTTAATTTCTTTTATATAATCGAGGTGATATGAACGACATACGAGTATAGTACAGCGTTATTATTAGTTTATTTTCGATAAGCTTTGATCATGCCCTATAAGTGCGGTGTTATTTTGTGCAAAAATATCCAAAGCCGTACGGTTGGAATAAGGCTCTTTCGGTTCCCCAAGATCGGAGGCTAGCGAATAAGTTTTTTTAAATAAGTCACAGAAAATATCGCGATTATTTGGTGACTTGCATGCTGTACTTATACCAAGCGTTGCTGACTTACTACGTTACAGCGTTATCACTCCTCCACATTAGATTCCAAATATTTGGATTGAGAGATGCCATCAATCAGGATTCTGGGATCCTCAGGGGCAGACTGGCTCGAAAAAGCCCGGGGTGTTGTTCGAAATTTAGGCCGCAATATTTCAATCACTATCGCAGCAAGCAGGAATGTTTTGATGAACCGAGGAACCAAAATTTTATATCGCTGCCCTTTTTCTACTATATACCTATCAGGCGCGTAGGAACGCTTTTCAAGTTGGGGGGGGGGGGGGGGGGGGGCAAGCTGCAAGACAGACAGTGGTGAAACCCGGACTGTGGGGGGGGGGGGGGGGGGGGGGGGGGCTATATTTTGTAAAGCAAATCTGAGGGTTTGAGATAAAATTGCAGCCTGGGAACATGGGGGTAAGAAATATACATTTAGAATACTTAATTTAAAGATATCAAATTAACGCATTACGGAAATTACTATCACGTTTTCTGTGATGCCTGTAAATATCGCACATCGAATACAGCAGAGCGTCTTGCCGTGGCGAATTCCAGCTCTACACTAGCAATACAAAATTCTTCCTCTCCCTCTCCCAGTCTGGGTGCATGTATGACTCAGACTATAACATAAAAAGTGTTAGTCTGCATTCCTGCTACTGCTATGGTCATATTCCTGGAAGTGATTTGTTTTTACGAGTCAAAAGATTTCGTTCAACATCAGCTAAGCAGAGACACTAGGTAGGTATACTCAACTCTGAGCAGCAGACAAAATGAATGATTTCAACTATAAAATTTGCCCCCCAGTTGCCCCCCGATGCCTAAAAGTTGGGGGGGGGGGCATTTCCCCCCTTGCCCCCCCCCCCCCCCTGTTCCTACGCCAGTGATACCTATCTTTCGGCAGATTAATTTTCAACTTGTCCGAAACCGACTTGTGCTAGTACAACTGTCTTTTTCCTTTACTTTAGGGTGCTTTAGGGATATTTCGCTGAGATTTGAAAGTGTACACTCTTTAAATGTTAATTGATATTCCAAGACTATCAAATCAATTAATCCCATACCACGTTTGAAATGTTCTAAACTTACCTTGAGGGATCCGAAAGTGCCGGGTTCACTGTTCGCACACAAATTAAAAATACGTTTTGCCTTCGCTGGTTGTGATCGTCGACTGCAGACATTAGACAAAGGGGCAGGAATTGCGCATTTTATTGAACTTGATTGATATAAGATAGGTATACTTCAGCGGTGTTAATGACCTGAACCAAAACAAAACATTTTTTATTAATCGAAACTCGAAAAGTCAACAAGCGGCGGCATCGACGGCGAGGCAATTAGAATTAAGAAAGGGTCGAATTACGTTCCGTTACTTTTAACAATCGTTCCCTTCATCGCCAGAAGCCCGGGGTGCGACAACCACCCCCCCCCCCCCCTCCCCTGCCAGTCCGCCCCTGGGGATCCTGGCAAATGCGGAATCTGTTCGGTGCACTTCACGGAAGAAGATTAAGACCGTGATCTTCAAGCAGAGTTGTTAGGCTTAACTCGGCTTTATCTTACAACAATAAAATCTTACAATAAACCAATGAATTAATTGGTTTGCTTGGAATGACGGAGTTTGCTTGGAGTCACGGTTAGATGGTGGTATGGTGTTCGGTACTGCTTGTATATCGATGGATCCATCGATGGATTGAACTGTATTGATTTATCCTGTCAAGCACAGCATCAATTAAAAACATTCCTTAAAACCAGTCATGTTATATTTTGATCTTTAGTCAAATCGGTTATTATGTTGATTCATCTTTCATAAGAAAAATACTCAGTTCACAAAAGGTGATGCCTGTGAGTGAGCAGCAGCAGAACCGGCAGTCATAATTTCGAATTTAAAATGTAGCTATTTAGTCAAACTTTTTTGTGTGATATTTATCACTTCTACCTACTGTGAATCTTTTAAATTAAACCGTATCTGCTCATTCTTTGAAAGCTATGATCTCTTCCCTACTACCTGTCAAAAAAATTTCGTATGCCATCCCCAAGTGTAATTATTAAAAAAAAATCAGAGCCACTGCTACTTGTATACGCGGTCGGTACAAACGGAAAACTCATCCTTGGGCCGAATGAGTATATACATGACGTCAAGTAAACCTAAATATGTGTTACAATGAAAATACCCGACCGAGACAACCTGGGGAAGTAGTATAAATTATTATACAAATCTTGGTTCATCCCTCGTCGTTATCAACCCCTGAACGTTTCATTCCTCTAAAATACTTCTGAACGATATCTTGAACTTCTATATCTATACTATTCGATATCTATACTTCTCGAACGATATCTGAGCTATTACACCTACTAGTGTATTGCATGCAATTCATTTCATTTCATTTCATTTCGCGTGGCACGAAATTTTCTCTTAGCGTTGTGCTCGACTCTGAAACATGCAAATCGGCCATGCTCGGGTATTTCCGTCGCACGACTGTCATCTCCTGCAGACGCCACGTGATATAAGCATGCGCAGGATGGTCCACGTGAGGCACACATGAAACAGGTGGGTGTGGACATTTAATTTATTTTACCATGTATGTCTGGAAATGCACCATTTCTGTCTAAAAATAATGACGAGTATTATTTTTGGAATAAATCGCATCTATATTGACAGGATATTTTTGAACCGACTGGCTTGATGTGCACAAAGCAGCACTGGTGCAGAGTCATTACATATTTAGTTTGGTAGTGGAATTCGCTATCAAATTTGTTAAGGTCAATGTCAAACAGCAATGGGAAATTATTCGTGAGTGAATGCAACATGTTTCAAACATTCCATAATGTGTGATAGTGATTATATCTATTCCCATAGGTATTAAACAGTTGCGAACATAGTTAAGCGACCAATTTCCAGAGAATTAAGATGAGTTTAAAGTATTCAAGCCGAATTTGTTACCTTATTCATTGTAAAATCACATAATAAAAACTTACAAATCAATAATAAATCGCCATTTTAGTTCCAGCTGTATACACTAGAATTAATTTGAGTTTGCCATTTTTTGGGGATCTCATATCGTAGCTAGTACCATGTGATAGAATTAAATGATTAAGTTTTTATCATTACCATTATTTACCATTTTACTCTTTTAAGCTGGTAAAGAGTCAAATGATACTTTACTTCGAAGTGCACCAGGCTGTGGTAAAGTAAGGCTAACACGACTGTATGTGATCGTCCATTAGCAGGGAGGTAATCTGCAAAGGCGGTGTGACCCTTTGTGCTAGCCCTCCGGCAGGGGTTCATTGGATGCCGTACCTCTCAATACAGTTCACTGTCCTCTCGTCTATTCCTGACAACCCTAATTACCATGTCCTCGTTCGCCGAAGCCATCAGACTAATTACGAAATTCAGGGTGACCCGTCTGTTGTCAAACTTGCGTCGCTGAAACCACAAATCAATAAAATCGGATGTGGATATAATAACTGTCACGTTACATAACTTTAAGTACTGTGACGACTAACGTATGTACTATAAACTACGAAATCTGTAATGGATCCACCGCTGAGTCAAATATCCCTGTGATCTGTGAACTGGCAAAGGTTATATTTAAAAAAACCATGCGAAAAACAACAAACAAAAATGATTTAACCATACAAATAACGTTATCTTTTAATCTTATTTAAATTACGAAAGCTCGTAATTGGCTATTCATTTTATTATTATGTATACAAATTAGCCTCCCAAAAGTGTTGTCCATTCCGGGTTCCAATCCCGGAATGGACAACACTTTTGGGAGGCTAATTTGTATACATAATAATAAAATAACGTTATAGTTGGTGCACGTACGCAAGATGCTGACGTAGTTACCGTATACATTCTATACATTAGACTAAAACAGTAATTATAAATAAAAGAATATAGGATAGGTAAATGTTATATGAAGTAAACAAAATTAAATTATAACAGGAAACAGATTTGAAAAGCACGAAAGAAATAGGCTAAGCTTTACCTTAATATATGCCAAAGAAAAATGCGCTGAAATCATAAAAGACTATAAAGAAGATAGTGTGATTCTGCTTGGCCTCATTCTGATATAACGCCTACAAAAATGTAAATTGGATCAGTACAAAATAACATGCAATTCAAAAAGAGAATTAAAAAGCCAATTTTTTTAAAATAGCAATGTGCATAGGAGAGAGTTTTTTAAAACTGGCGCAAGGACATTTCGTAGTTTTATCATTTTACTAGTAACTTTGTATAGGTACTTCTAACACTCAGATTTGTGTGCTGTTAAGTTATCTGTAAAATAAAAAATAAATAACAAGAGTGGGTATACACTATCTGCTATACTATAAGTTCAAAGTATACTCTAGTCAGTCTCTAAAATTTAATTGTAATAATTGTTTTATGACAATATCCTCAGCCTAAATTTTGACAACTGTGTTATGTTTTTTAATGAAATAATTCGAGTAGGCAAAACACCCGTCCATGCATTGTAATAAACAAACGTATAAAACTACAATTTATTTTCCCAGAACTAAAAATATGCTACAACGTCACAGTCCTCTAACGCATTGTTAGCATCCATCGACGGCCCCGGGACGTTACAAAGCCGACGTCGCCGTCGACCCCCCTACCCCTCGGGCGAATGAAGCACGGCCTTTCCTTCCCACGCTCCCGGCACTCTGCAGTCGCGTGGCCGCCCCCCTGTGACACGGGAGGCGCTCGTGTGGGGCCGTCACCCCCATCCCCACCCACCCCTAGCACGCAGTCAGCGCGAGATCGGCGTCGATACGGGGGGATCTTGATCAGATCCGGCGGCGGCGACGTGTCTATCCGAGAGGACAATCACACTGCCAGACACTTTCTTCTCGTGTCCAACACATGAACATGTTGAACATGAGCATTATGTTTTAAAAAAAACATTTGAAACTGCTTTTACACAGATTTCCACGGATGTCTCTAGTTGATACCCTATAGTTAAAAAAGTTTTCTTTTGTAAATCTATAGTGCCAAATAAAGAACAAGCATGACATGAATCTTAGAAATTTAATTATGAAAATGTTGTGTTGTTTAGTTCAGTCCCTATCTCTTGCCCATTTTAAACATAACAAACGACTCTTTGAAGCACTCCGGCAAAAAAAATGTTGCAATTTTTGTTATTTTGCCCCGGGTGCCCTCGACCGTTGCTCCCACGTTCGAAACATTAAACACTGAAATCGTCGGCAACACGCAGTCGTCTTGTTACTGGCCTTTTGCGAAAAATTCGCAACCTTTAGAAGTTTAGACGGTTCTATCTCCTTACCAGATAATACGAGTCTGCAGTGATCGCTAAAAGGCCGTTTTGGCATTAGTTATTAAACTCTGCAAGACTGCAACCTAGTTTACTAATTCCCATTCACATGTCAGTACTGGAATCAACACCGAACTCTCTGTCTTTTGGCTGCTTGCTGGGAGGGACTATTTTGAGGGGCAAGCCGGGCTAAACTCGACTTCTCTGGCTAGAACCGACTATAGTGCAATGTTGACTATGAGACGAGAATGAGGATAACGACAAGCAGGACTCCACTTTTTTGGTATTTCTGAAATCATCAGAATAGCTGCTTAAAACTGCAAGCGATGGATGGAAGGGAGACAAAGGTGGAAAAATGTGCCACCGAACCTTGATACGAACCCGGGACCCTCCGATAGCCGACATGGTTGTCACTAGCTGCGTGGTACCCAAACCTTTCAATCATTCCTCCACAGTATGTTTCAGGTTAAGTAATCAACAGTAAACCGGTATTCTACAGTGTTATAGTGAATGGTAAATCTCCTGAGTCGCTGGCAAAAGGACCTGATCCGCACTGTACTCTATACGGTAAAGCAAACATAGACATAAGAGATGAACAATTACTTGTTTAAGCAGATACCATGAGATGGAAGAGATGTGAGCACCTGCCTGGCAAGCAGGAAGTCCAGAGTTCGTATCCCGGTTCGGTTGCACATTTTTCCAGCTTTCCTTCCCTTCCAAACATAGGTAGGCAGTATTTTGCATATAACGTGCAATTTAAGAAATAAGTGCCTTCATTTTCTCCACGATGCTTAAAGGGTGTCTCATGTTATTTAATCAGCGCCTCGGGGCATTGGGCATACACTATAAACAGAGTAGAATACCATCTTGATGTTGACAAAAGTATTTAACCTGAGACGTACTATAACACACACACGGCGCGTCTCAGATCGCATCGCATCGCATCGCATCGCATCGCATCGCATCGCATCGCATCGCATCGCATCGCATCGCATCGCATCGCATCGCATCGCATCGCATCGTAAAGCTCCACGCTCAGAATCCACCCCCGTCGCAGCCCGGAGCCCGGCATCCAACGCGCCTGCGCCGCTCGACCCAGCGCGTCCCGAGCGCCGCTATATATACAGGGTTTGGCGCGCAACTCGGCCGCAGTTGCGTTGGTAACCGTTGCAGCGACGAGATGACCGAAGGCGTCGAAGGGTTGCTGAGGAGGCGATCGCTGAGTTAGAGCTGCTGGCTTGGAGAAAGTTAGAGCGTGTGTGTGTCTGTCAGCTCTGAAATCGTGTGCGAGGATTGTGCAGGTGAGTGCTGGTTCATGGCGGGACATGTTTCGGGTCTGTATCTGATCGCAATGGATGTTGGGGTGAAGGCCCGTTTAGCTAGAGGGGGATGGGGAGGGGGTACTATATCTCAAGGATGATGAAAGAAAGTTGTCGCAGCGCAAGATTGTGACGGAACTCGAGGTTTTTAGTGTCACACTGTGTGTGTAGGTGGTTGAAATGGGAGGGGATGGGATGGGGGTGGAAATTGCCTCTGGCGCGGTTTGTGTCGGTCCCGTTTCGCGGCGTGATTGTGTGGAATCGCGGCGGATGTTGTCGAGGCTGGCGGGCGGCGAGAGCGCGGGGGTCGCGCGGTGTTTGCGCTAGGTTCAAGTGCGGAGACGCGCGGTTCAAGGGTAGCGGAGAATGATGCTTCGATGCGTGGGTACGATCGCCGCAAAAGACGGCGAAACTGGCGAGGAAAGTTTCTGAGAGAAAAATCATCGTGTCTATTTAAATTTTACAGACTGATATTGTTATTAATTAGGAACATCTCGTGTATAAGGTTTTAATTGTCAATTCAGATCATGCAACTCTATAGGTGATCACTTTAATAATGCCAACTAATTACCAACCAAACGAGAAACAAAACTGAGCCTTGGCACACATGAATATTAAGTCATCAAAAAGCTCTCGAAACCCAATCTCTTTTGTCTCCTTTGTTTAAAAATCACTCGTCTCGTTCTACAAACAGAGATCCCTCTCGTGTCGATAATGGCACACACAAACCCCTAGAGTCTATACCCTCAACGCGAGGCACCCACAAAACAAATCACCCCTTTCACGACGACCCCGCACGAGCACCCTCCCCCAACCAACCAAAGCACACGAGCGTTATCATCCCAGGCAAGCCCAGGCGTGACGTCGGAGGGTAGCTTCGTTCGGTCAGTGACGTCAGCGATGACGTCGGCGCACGGTATCGACCGCGCCGCGCGCACCGGCCGGGGTTTCGCCGTCACACAATCTCGTCCGGCGTGGACGGCCGCTGTCGAGGCGATCTCTGGGGCCGAGGGTGGTCGAATCACGTGACGCGGTCGTGCTGTCGTCGAGGCCGTGACGTAGCGGGCACGTGATGGTTGCCATCTTGGTTAAATCCCAGCAACGGTTCGTTGTAATTGGTCGACATTGCTTACTGCAATTGATTTACGTGATGGGCAGCTCGATTAGCGTCCTTCCGAAAAACGACCACTCGCCTAAAATGGTAATTCCGTGACAGGGTGCTTGTTTCGCTCCCCGCAAAGGAGCGGACACTCGCCGTCGCCTCTGTGCTGGACATTCCGTGACAGGGTGACTGTTTCGCTCCCCGCAAAGGAGCGGACACTCGCCGTCGCCTCTGTGCTGGACATTCCATGACAGGGTCCTTGTTTCGCTCCCCGCAAAGAAGCGGACACTCGCCGTCGCGACTGTGCTGGACATTCCGTGACAGGGTGCTTGTTTCGCTCCCCGCAAAGGAGCGGACACTCGCCGTCGCCTCTGTGCTGGGCATTCCATGACTGGGTTCTTGTTTCGCTCCCCGCAAAGGAGCGGACACTCGCCGTCGCCTCTGTGCTGGACATTCCGTGACTGGGTGCTTGTTTTGCTCCTCGTTCAAACAAGCGACCATGCGGATAGCACACCGCGCTGTCTCTGTTGACTATGAAGGTCGTTAGACCTGATTCTTACCCGCATGCCTGAGACATGTTTTTGTATTCAACAATTCATGTTCTTTCATACGTCATAGTGTGGATCCCTTAGCACCCCTATGATGGTTATATGTGAGATCGTTATCGGAATTTATTTTTGCGGAAACAATCAGTGTTTTCTGCAGTACTTTCTGCAGTACTTTCTGCAGTTTTTTCCAGCGAAAACATTGAAAGTGGGCAAAGAAAATGTCCTATCAGCGGAATCAACACCGTGGTACATATTTAATGTAATTGCAATGTTTATAAGTAAAACATTACAAATCCACATGGCGCCATCTTTCAATGAACAACTACATTTCCAGGGTCAATCGCAAGTGTGGGCAAATAATCGCAACGCTTTTCTTATATAGCGTTCATTTGCCCACACTCGTTATTGACTCTGCAACTATAGTTGTCCTATATATAGTTCGTTCACGAATTACTGATCAAAACAAATTCAGGGCTTCGGACAGTGCCATTGTTAAAACAGATATCTATCTTGACATGTGTCAAGAATTTGCACGAACTCTGTCCCTTTCACAGCCCTATTTGGCCAATTTTCGGGGAAGCCGCTCATTGCCAATCATCAGGTAGGTAAGCAAGCAAGGTGACGAAAATGATATCGCAGTTATTTGCAAGAAAATCCGTCAGTTGTCACTCTCGAGGAGAACACAATAGAGCTTAGCAGAGCTTACAAGAGTCAGCACGCGACTTCCTACCCCAAAATCTCAAGTGATTTTGACCAGTAATTCGTGAACGTACTAAACCACCTTTCGAACCGTTCCGAACCTCGCTGCCCCAAATGGCGCCGGCACATCGCGCGTTGCTAGGTTACCCGCGTGCGACTCGACCGCTAATTTCCCGCCAATCAGCGCCCCCTCGACGGTGACGGCGCATGTCGACGCCGACGCCGACGCCGACGCCGACGCCGAGTCACGGCTGCTCCGCAGAGAGTCTAGCGTCGGGGGGCTATTTTTAGAAGTGGCGCGCGTGGGCGTCCGTCGGTGTTGATGGGAGGGTGGGGGGTGGGTTTAACGTAGTCAATACCGTGTGTTGCTTCCGACGACGACGCGGGGCAGCGATCGATGCGACACCTGACGCCCTCTGAACGCCCTCGTCGCGTCGGCTCGTGTTGTGTTGGTCCGGGGAGATGGGGTCGTTGCATGGCATGCAGATTATATAAGCATACGAAGGGTGGTTGATGACACCCATTAGGTTTGCTCGGGATTTGCTGCGCCTGAGCACCGGAGGTCTCTTCCAGACATGTTGACGCATATTGCAACTATGACATATTGACCCTGTTTATCTGTAACACATCGTTCTATATTAGTATAGAAAAGCTTCTTCCTGAACTTTAGATTAAACTTATAGTTAGGTATAAGACTTAGGTTTCCTAACTTATTAGTTAGGTACATAGTTAGGTTTCCTTAGGTAGGTATATACTTATATACCGACCTATACCTAAGGAAAGTTGCAGTTTGATTGATCCAACAGTAAGTTACAGTCATACAATTGTTCAAATGATAGTACAATATAATTACACTAGAACTGTTTGTAACTATCTTAGGTAGTAAAATACCTCCAGTTGCTTCACCCTATTCTATTGGTGCAAAAATTAAACATTATAGGTAGCCTAGGTAACCTGTATACATGGAGTGCAATAGCAATGTTAATAAGTGCTTTGGAGGTATTATGAATGAGTAAGAGTCTACTTCCATACTTCATACTGTCAGCCTTGCCTTGGTCACTTGTCCAAAGTCTCTTAACACCCCCGTCATTCTCCGCATTCCAGACGTCGCAATGCGCGAAGCCCCGCCGCGCGGCGGCGACAAAGAGAGTCGCATCCACCGCGTCCAGGAGTTCACGCTGGAGCGCGTCAACCTGCCCAAGGACTACGCCGTGCTGCGCACCCTCGGCGAGGGCTGCTTCGCCAAAGTGCTGCTCGCCACCCATCGACGCACCAACACCACCGTCGTCCTCAAGTCGGTGCACACCGAAATGACCGTCGCGCGCGACTTTTTCCGCGAGTTCCACTACAGCTACCACCTGAGCGCTCATCCCAACGTCTTGTCCGTGTACGACGTAGCGTTCCGCGCCGACGACTACTACGTGTTCGCCGAAGAGTACGCGCCGCTCGGCGACCTCGCCGGCAACGTCAAGGCCGGCGGACTCCCCGAAGAGTCGTGCAAGTTGATCGCCAAGCAATTGGCGTTCGCCCTCGAGTTTCTGCACTCCAAAGAGCTGGTGCACCGCGACTTGAAGCTAGAGAACGTGCTCGTGTTCGCGCCGGACATGTCCAAGGTGAAGCTGTGCGACTTTGGCTCGACCCGACGTCACGGCAGCCTCGTGTCCAAGGTCAGATGCACGTGGCATCAGTTCTTGTCGCCGGAAGTGTGCGAGGTCGTCTGGAACGAGCGCTACCACTGCCATCTTGCGGCGGACGTGTGGCAACTCGGCGTCGTCATCTTCGTGTGTCTGACCGGCCATCCTCCGTGGCAGGCGGCCGACTCGATCGCCGATCCCGCCTACTCGGCCTTCTTCCGGTGGCAGCGGCGTCGCACCACCAAGATCCCCGCGCAGTTCAAGCGGTTCACGCCGCGCGCGCTGCGTCTGTTCAAACGGCTGTTCGAGCACAAACCGGACGGCCGCGCCAAGGTGACCGAGGTCAACAAGTACCTGAAGGACGCGTGGATGGTCGCCGGCAAGGCGTCGGGCAGCGGCGTCGCGGCGTCGTCGACAGAATGGTGGCGCAAGGACTCGGTCAACATGTACCTGCGTCAGAACGACGACGGCGACCGCGGCGTCGACGACGGCAAACTGAGACTGAAGAAGACGATGAGCAGTTACGGTTTGGAGACGACGATCGACCAGAAGGTGATGACGAAGAGGATCTGGGAGTGGGTGTTGTCCACGGATGTGCAAGAGACGCCGGCGGTGGACGTTTTATGAGAAGAAACCGGGGCTTGGGAGGACCCGATCGATGAGGCTGTCGTGAGCAATCGGTCGTCGATGCGAATGCGAGAGCGTTTGTCGACGTTGGTGGAGGAAGTGGAGAGTGCGGCGGCGTTGAGTGGCTACCAGATAGACACGATCCAGGCGCGGGTGGAGGCGTCGAGAGGGCAGGAGCGACGGGCTGGCAAAGTGGCTGAGTGGTTGCGGTCGGAGGTCGGTTGTCAGGATGAGGACGAGGTCCTGGACGACGAGGACGATCTCGTGTTTATCTGAGCGACTGCAACGCGAGATTCCTGTTAGTTTTTTAAGAAGGAAATTTTACTCGTAATTGGACGATGGTTTGAACGATTTTACTTTTTATACCTGAGATGTCTTACTAAAAGGAGAATATAAGTACTACCAATCGTTTTTTGCATCCTGCAAATTATTTTATGACAATATTATTGTGAAACTGAAAATATCCTATTTACAGCATTTCGCCCACGAGGAAACCTTTGATATAATCTGTCGATTTTACACAGCGTATAATGTATGAAATGTCTTCTGGTGTTTAAAAAAATGTAGTTTGCTCCAAAAACTGCGATGTTGTCAATTCATACTCTTCTATACATAACTCGTATCAATCAAAACTGTGTAGACTGTTGAAGAAAATATCATGTTTAAAAGCTTTTAGCAAAGAAAACGTCTGCATCTAAATATACACTTTTCATATAAAAATAATATGATTCCCTGCTTTTGTGAGAAGCAAAAACTGATCTCAAATAGTATAAATGTAGTACAATGAGAGCATAACATAATGATACGTCCTCGTCAATGTTTAAAATGACAAACTGATTTAGCAGTTAATTATTGTGCCATGAGCTAGAGCCGTCACAGACGATAGAAATAAAAGATAACGTTTAGAAGACTATAGATTGTACTGTATAAAGGTCATTTCTGACAATAGATATTTATAGACTAGTTTTGATAGAGTAGTCCCAGAATAAACTTGTTGCATATCATAGCAGATATTATTTTGTACCCCTAGATCTAGAATGCTAATTTCGTATTGGATTGCAATTGTCGATGTATACTATATTCGAGTGAATTCGCCAATAAAAAAATGTTACATGATTTTTATACATTACACGTCATAAAACTGAAAGCTGAGACCTAAAGGTTGACGCGCCTTAAAAGTTAAAACCCTCCTAAACTTTCCCTTTCCCTCTCCCACATAGTTCCGATTGACTGGTTCCGATTCGAATAATGAATGGGACAAGACAAGAAAGTAAAGACCTCGTTATTCCTTTGCCGGTGCGTCACAGCTGGCGTTTGTCGGCGGTGTAACGACCTCGTTACCAAGAGAAGAGTATTGCTGAACAAAAAGGGTCGCAGAAAGTCCGAGATTGAACGATGTTTTGTCTGCTGATTTATCTCTTGTAGGTTTTTCAAGAAGGCTTCTTCGCTGAGATGTTACGGTATCGGAAAATGCGGTTTGGGATACTTACAACCACAGCTCCCCTACTTAAAATTCTTTCCAAGATCTTGCAAGATCTTGACACAAGATCTACCACGATCTTGCAAAATATTACAAGATTTTCCACATGATATCGAGACAAGATTTTGAAAGATCTTGAGACAAGATCTTGTCTCAAGATTGTGACAAATCTTGTAATATATTGCAAGACCCTGACAAGATCTCTCAAGATCTTGTGACAACATCTAGAAAGACCGTGATAAGATCTTATAAGATCTTGTAAGATCTTGCAAGATCGTGGGGGTTAGCAATGCAAATAAATTATTCAAGCGCAGTCTTCGAGCATTGACATTATGTTCTCGCCTGTTAATGGCAAATCATCTTGAGTTTTTCTGTACCATTTTCAAAGACATCTCAAAATGATACGTATATGGATATTAAGGGAACAGATAATTTCGCCACAAAGTGTCTTGTCAGACCAAAAGTTGCCGAGTTCTCAAGGCCATCATCGTTGAGGTTATCATTTCAATATTTCAGTATGTTGTAGACAAAAGACGTAAATAAGGGCGACCAAGCCTTTTTTTCGAAAATTGCCCCTGGAATGCTAGAACATTCCCCAAAACTTTTAATTTTTCTTCATTTCTTCATGTTCGCCCTTGTTACGTTTTGTCTACAACATACTCAAATATTGAAATTATAACTTTAACGGTGTGGCCGTGAGAACTCGGCAACTTTTGGTCTGTTTTGAGAAAAAACGTCCTAATTGTGCGATTTTGGCCACCCTGAAAATAATTTTTCCACCAAACTTGAACAAATGTGTCCTGCGTGTAGGCCTACATACGTGTCTTACAAGTGTCTCATGCCAATAGGAGGCGATTTACTGAAACAGTTGCCTGGAGGTGACCTCCCCCTTAAATATAATTCATGGAATCACAAACAGATGTGACAGAAGAGACATAGATCACAGAAAAGCATTGTTTATCATATAAAAGAACAAATAACGGCTCTAAAAATAACCTCTCTGGCATTTCCAATAAGAAAAAACAGAATTCGCAGTGAATTTTGTTTTGGGAAATTTGTTCGTTCCATTTTTGCGAAACATATTGACTTTTGAGTATAATTTTCTTACTAATAATTTGCATAAAAAAACCACCCACGCCGTTCCCGCTTCATGAGACGAGAGAGACCTACAGATTACCCATTTCCCTCCCTGCGTACCCCATTCCACTCACGTGTATCTTTCCAACGCTTCCAATGCCACCCACTCCTCGGAGTTTCCAGCCCTCAGGCGGCAATCGGATCGGGAAGATGTGGCGCGGGAAAAGTCAACATATATGTACACACACCGCAGAATAGGGTATAGAAACAATCTGGTTTACAATCAAAGTTAGTTGAGTGTATATACTTACGGTGGGATGAGCAAACACTCTGAAGAAATCGCTTTTGTGGAAACTTTGTTTCAGAAGTTCAGAAACTAACTGGTAATCATTGGAAGTACAGATGTCAGTATACACAGTAACCATTCCATGCAGATGAATGGTAAAAAGTTACAAAGGCAAGAAACGTGAGTGTCTCCAAAAATTCGCTAGTTAGTAGATCCGTGCCATTGCGAGTTTTCTTGTGTTAAACGGTCAAAATCCTTGTTATGAAAAACAAGTAAATCAATACGGATTGATGAGAAAAAAATATTATTTGTTAGTTCAGATAAATGGCAATCCTGACGGTTATCTTTGTCATAAAACTTTGTCAGTTTATCAAAAGAAACTTTCAAAGTTTCTATACCGATGTTATGCCAATATCTTAAACTGTCATTCTGATTCCAGCTTCGCAAGGCGGCCCAGAGAGTTTGCCAGCAAAACTGCAAAATAGCAATCTTTCACACTTTCTGGCAATAGATTTCCAAAAAAAAAAACAGTTTGCCAGTGGTTTAAAAGATTCGTGACATTTTGTTTTCACATGTTACCCAAAGCAGAAACCCACACACACACACACACTCATCAATGTTATTCAGTAGAGCGTGACGGCAGACGCAGCCGAGTAACACCTTCCATGAAATCTAATAATACTCTGGATCATGTACGCATTTCGCTCCAGAAGGGCAAGTCCAGCCATGTGTGTGTAGGTATAGCTGCTGTACTGTCTGGGTAGACATGGTTGTGCCACCTCCGCAAACAGACGAAACGGCGCGCGTTACGGAGAAACACTCGTCTCACTGAACATGTCTGCTACCACACCGTGTTATGATGCATTTCACCCTAAGAATAAATACACTTTGATTTGCATTTCGGCCGGTGTTATAACAATTTTACTCTCGGTCATTTGCATTTTTCTTCCATTAACACGTGAATTCGATTGCTATGACAACATTGTGAGATAATTGGAAAAAAAATATTTGAAACTGGGGTTTGAATGCTATAGTTCGTATCAGGTTCTGATGGCATCAACAAACCGGTTTTCTACAATGTTATAGTATAGGCCCAGTGCCCCGAAGCGCTGCCTAAAATCGTGAGACGTACTTTAAATCAAAGTCTCACTGTTTTCCCGACGTTTCGTAACGTATTATGCTAGAGTTACTTCAAGGGTGATAGCTCGACTGACGTCAAACACGTGAACAAAAGAACCAGTTGTCGTTTTTAAACCATGTAGGCTGTCTAAATTCTAATGTTCCCGCCGAAGTCTTGAATAATAAAAATTAATGAATTTCAAGTTCAAATCTCTATTAACTCTAATATTTGAAAATACTCGTCAAAAATCCCTTATAGACATGACATGACAATGAGTCTACTGTCTAAGATATTTAATTGTGAGATAATTGTGAGATACTTTTTACGAATACCTCTGAAACATTATTTCCCGGCTGTACAAGGTAATCTCACATTAAGCGAGTGTTGCCAATCTGTCAAACCTACCGGTGGAAGATGAAATCCCGATAAATGTATGTCTGCATCAGCATATCTGTATCAAAAGTGGATCCTCTTAGAAGATGCTAAACCACTCATAGCCCTCCGAGTCACTACAGCGACATATTACTGACTGCGACGCCCACACTGTCTCTACCTGCCCATATTTCTCGTCGACGTCGAATTCAGAACTAAAATATGTATAATATCGGAAGCAACCCGCTGAGTGCGTGGGCCGGGAAATAGATTCACTCTGACATCGACGACGGTGGTATAATTCTGAATTGTCAGCAAAATGACGCATGCTTGAAAAGGGGGGTGCTTTAAATGCGTATAAGCATTATGCAATTTGTTACGAGTCGTGGCCATTCAGCGCGGAATGTCACAACATTGGGATACGCGGGGTACCCTCATTTGTCAAGCTTATTAGTTTTTTAACCTTTACTTGTCATTGTCATTTGCCAGATTGGTACCTAGTATGATGTGATATAAGTTGGCCATGCCATTATCATTGGGTGAAGTGAAACATGAATTAATGAAATTGAAGGAATTTCTTTATTTAAGCCATCAAGCTTTTAAATTACATATTATATTCACAATATTTTACATATTTTACAATATTTAGCATGCATTTTATTGTTTTATTGGGCAAGGGACAACAAGGTTCTTAGTATAAAATATTTGCACCATGAAGGTTATTCTTACGACGCATCTCATGTAACGTTATTGAATAAATACACTGAATCAGTATACAGTTCGTTCACGAATTACTGGTCAAATACTCAAATAGACTTTGAGGCTTCGGACAATGCCATTGTTAACACCGATATGTATCTTGACATGCGTCAAGAATTTGCACCAACTCTGTCCCTTCATTCTCAGTCCTATGTTGCATATTTTCGGGGAAACCCCTTCAATGACATTCGTCAGGTAGGTAAGCACACAAGAGGGACGAAAGTGACAACGCAGTTATTTGCAAGAGGATCCGTCAGTTGTCACCCTCTAAGAGAACACAACATTGCTAAGCAGAGCTTACAAGGGTCGTGCCGACCTAACCCAAAATCTCAAGTGGTTTGACCAGTAATTTGTGAATGTACTTTATATACTTGTCTCTGATAATGATTCAAATTACCACCCAAAAAGGTCGCAGTGCACAGTAAACAGTGAAAAACCCCGACCATATTCAGATACCGCTCAATTCTCTTCAATTGGGGAATGATTCTGACAGAGAATATAAAGTATCGCGTTCCATGGCTATCATTGACCCTCTTCTGAATAATCAACAACGGCTGCTGCTATTGGTGACCACACACGTGGGCAGAGGGTCAACATCAAAGATAATGACTTTCCAGACTCTAGGCTTTGTTTCTGAAACTAACAGTAAACATTAAAGCATTAGAGGTAGATACGCCCATGGATGTGGTAGTAAACCAATACCACAGCGCCCCTTGTATATATGTATAGGTATATGGAAAAAGACAGCGCCGAAATAAATGGATTCGAATTTAATCAGAGAGCGTCGGTCTCGCCCTCGACGCCCACTCAACTATGACGCCCACGTCGACGGCGTCCCCAATTATACCGCGAGCACGGCGTCGCCATGGCTACACGGTGTGTACGGTGAAATGCCATCGTGACTGTTCGGGGAAAGTTTTGCGATGGGGATCTCTCCCGCTGCTGGCAACTTTGTGTTTGGCTTGGAGCAGCGAAATCGAGTTAGCCGGCGTTGTTGATTTTGCTCTCCACACTTTGGCAGAAATCCGGGCACTCAATTTGTGCCACGAGCCCGTGTGGCCTGGCGTGTCCCCGTTTACTGAAGGCCCTTTAGTCTATCCTCATTTCATTCTCTATAATGGATCTATAAAAGCTAGCGGTATACAGTATGTTGAACGTTCAGAAGGAAAGTATCGTTCTGTATTCCAGACATTGCACTGTCAATAATTCGATGCTCAGACCATTGAACCCTTTAGTTAGCGGAACAATGGGACGGCCTGCGAATGTTGACACCTTTGGCTCTTCTAGGAGCAGGGGAGCTTTTTGAGAGTGACACACCGCTCTCCTTCTAAACGTGAAAAATACTATAGACGCTGAACTGAAGAGAGTGAAAACACAACAGAGAATCTTGTTGTTGACGTTAGCAAAAACGTTCAAAGAGAAAATAAGATATGCAAATCTTAAACAAGGGTGTGTTGTTTATTGTGTTTTTGCGTGAAAATGAAGTTGCTTTTTGCAATCCGTTGTATTGATCTAGAGTTCAAAGTTCAAACGAAAGATAAGTCTCAGCATCCGTGCCGTGGGCGCTGTCTATATAGTTTGATTAGTAAAGGGGGGGGGGGGGGTAGTCTGGACACTTTCGCAATTATACAGCAATTCGTATGGACGTAGGCACTGAACCAACTAAAATGACGTGACATACGGTACTGAAAATAAATATTAAAAATAAATTATTATTTATTAATAAATAATAAATAATAGATTAATTAATTACAGTTAATAATTTCTTAGTTGGTGGAGTAGGTAGTATCAAAGTTCCAGCATGAGTGAAAATAAGCATCACTAAAGATACTTATTTAAATTGCCTATCGATTTCCCATTTTCTTGCGTTGATATTGACAAGTTTTCATGTCGATTCAGCTCTCAAGTCGCAAAATCCAGACTAAGCAGCAAGTCCCCTGTCGCCGACAAGGTCGCGTCGGAGAAGTTGCAGGCGGCAGCAAAGTTGATGGAAATCATGGTAGGTATGAATTGGTGATGGAAGTGTGAAATACTTCAAGTGAAGTAATATTTAAATTTGAAAGTTTCAACGTGAAATATTTCACACGCTAGGATATCATTGTAAATATATAGCATGTGTTGACGAGCGGCTGAGAGTTGCTCACGCACATCTTCACAGTGGAGTGGACAAATTTACAAGATAATTCTGCGGGAAATTTTCATAGGGCAAAACCAATAATTGAAAGACTGTGATCCCTGAAAAACACCCTCATACACAATAGAGGAAATATTGTAATTTGGTATAGTCCGTAGAGTTATACTTTTTATGCTGTTTTTAACCCCCCCCCCCCCCACCCCCGGAATTATTGCGGTAATTAGTAGTGCCCCCCACTACTAATTACCGCAATAATTCCGATGTATCTACCCGTTTTAACAACATGAAGCTGCCATGGCACATCAAACAACGGCGTTGGTAGCACAGTCTATAGTCACAACCCCACAACCCCAATTAACAGTACCTACCTACCCGAAATAATGACATCAGAATTCAGAACTGAGAACAATTATCATTATCATTGTGTTCCGTGTTCGTGGTTCAAAGGTAATTCTTTGACGATGAATTTAAGACAGGGGCCGCATCAAAAGAGAATGTTAATAAATTTTCTTGGCTATGTTACCAGAAATCAATTTTCAAAATTTTAATTGCAGTGGAACGTAGCATATATGAAGACAGACACCCATGCATGCAAAGAAGGTGATAAAACTGCACATTTTCAACATAAGATAAACGTTTTATTAGTTAAAGGTAACACAAAATCAATCATATAATACACGATACATTAATATTTAATATATTTAGTCAACATTACGTACAACCGTGCAATACTTCAACATCGGCGGTGTACTTTAAAAAAGAAACAATACTGGCGTTTGAGATGTGACAGCCGCGACCGTTGCCGGCAAGTTCAGTGGACTAGCGATCGGGTGGTGCTCGTGGTCTCCTCCTCGGACTGCGTTGGCGAGATGCGGATGGCCTGGTACCACTGGTTCGTCAGGTCCGTCATCTGGGTCTTGCAGTCTTTCAGCTCCTGCACGAATGTTGAATTTTGGTATTTTCCGTGTGTTGATGCAGAAGAAAGGGTCAGCCAAATAGGGAAATATGCGGTAGAGTTGAGGGTATACGCGGGAATACGCCATGTACCCCAAGTAATGTTTGACTCTGAGCATATACCCAAAAAAGAATTCAGAGTACACGCTCAATAAATACCTACTATTTGCGCAACTTTGAAATGTGTTTTGCAAAGCCAATTCTTACTCTCGCCAAAACGTGCAATGCAAAAACTCGAAATGCAAAGTTTATACCAATAGGTGGGTAGAACTGCATAGTTGAGGGTCGTATTATCTTGGTCGTAGTTCTGGATAGCTCGGAACACCACGCTGCCTCTGTGACTCTCTTAAAGCAGTCGACTTATGTATTATATTTGACGTAGGTATTTCAAATTTATAAGCACCTATTTACTTTCCAAGCAAAGACTTGCGCACATTATGGGGTAAAGTTCTTCCACCAAAAAGGGATAGCCTCCCCCCCCCCCCCCACCCCAAAGAATGTGCGATTGAAGCAACACCAAAGTAGAAGTGGTGTCCGTGAAAGAGGAAGAGCAGACAGTGATTGCATTGGCATTGGCGACGACGCAAACCCTTTAGCCGCGGAATGGCCTGAAGAGTGCAGTTTGGATGAATATCGAGGCTTGCGGACTCAAAACTAACAGAACTAAAATACAAAATACAATATACCATCCCCCGGAGAAACTGAAAAAGAGTACTTTTCTAAATTTGAAAACTTTTCATGACTAGTAAGAACCTATCACTATAAGAAGAAAAAATTGTAAGTAAGTAAATACAGGTGTTACATAGTAACCACTGTTACACCTACCTGTTGGATGTTACCCGCTGTACTAGTTACGTAAACCTACCTGTTGCGTGAACCGTCTCGTGAAGAACGGTATGAAATACTTGAGGTCGCACCGCGCGAATCCACGGATCCGAGACTGCACGAAGTTCACCTCCATTTCCTCCTCCGTGTACTCGGAAACGTGCTCCGAGTCGATGGCTTGACCCTGCACCAAACGGAAGAAGTGACAAGAGTGTTACCAGAGACAGAACTTACCCAGTACTGGCGTCACTTTTACATGCCTTTTGCCCATTCATCTTTAAGATGGGAGCACAGATGAAAAGGTTACCCAGATATTCCACTCCCACACTGAGTCCAATATTGAGTTGTTAGGGGTCGGCGAAAGCATGCTAAGGCTAAGCCACCGTTAAAAGGCCTACCTACTCATATCCTAACAAGTCGTAGGTACTCTGATTAATCGTTTTTACTTTTATAACTAATGGTAGAAGCAAAAAAAAAAAAAATTGTTAAGTTTGCAAATAGTATTTTTGTGTAGTCTTAAATGATAATATGTCCTCTAGGGAAATAGGATGTCCTCAAGTTGTGTGGTTAATGCCATCATCTCTGGCTTTGTGATTAGCTCTTTGGTCTCTAAATATACCCACCTGTTTCAATTTGCTACAAGGAAATAGATCATATTCTCAGAAATCTAAAGATGAACACCGCTCCAGGACCCGACAACATTACGGTTCAGCTACTAAAGCTCTCTATTCCAGCAACCATTCCATATCTTGCCACTCTCTTCCATATCTCTCTAAATAACACCCAGTTACCCACAGACTGGAAATCCGCTGTCATTACTCCCATCTACAAGAATGGAAACCGCAATCAGCCTTCAAACTATCGCCCTATAAGCAAAACCTCAGTTGTCTGCAAAATCATGGAGCGCCTGCTGACAAACTACATCCACCGCACCTGGGAGAGTGCAGGCACTCTCTCGATGCGCCAACATGGGTTCAGGAGAGGTTTCTCGTGTGAGTCATCCCTCGCCGGACTCACTCAGGAGTTGGCCGAGCACCTTGATAAAGGCCACCAAGTCGACGCAATCCTGATCGACTTCTCTAAGGCGTTCGATATTGTTCCGCACAGCATACTTATTGACAAGTTCAACACAATGGGTCTTGACACAAGAGTAGTCCAGTGGATTCAAGAATTTCTATCAGAACAAACTCAATCAGTCCAAGTTGGATCCACCATCTCGCAAAGCCAACCAGTACTTTCAGGCGTACCCCAAGGCTCTGTCCTCGGCCCAGCACTATTTCTTGGTTTTATTAACGACATCACTGTCGGTATCAACTCCACGATCCGCCTTTTCGCAGATGACTGCATCATATACCGGGAAATTCGCACCCCTGAAGACGAAGCGAAGCTCCAGGAAGACCTAAACCGCATTCAGGAGTGGGTAACCCAAAATATAATGAAAATAAACGTTTCAAAAACAGTTTTTGTCCAATTTGCCAAATCAGCGAATCTAGATGTCATGTACTCACTAAATGGAGTGACTCTTCCCATCAGCAACTCCTGCAAGTATCTGGGAGTGTATATCTCATCCAAGCTGGACTGGAGTGAGCATATTGCCTACTCAACCACCAAAGCCATGAGAAACCTCCACTTTGTTATGCGAAATCTTCGAGGAACCACGACACAAGTGAAGTCGCACGCCTACCAGTCCTTAATACGACCCCTCCTAGAATACTGCTCCAGTATCTGGGACCCACACAAGGCATACCAACGCAAGCAACTAGACAGCGTTCAGCGGAAGGCGGCCAGATATGCCACAAGAAACAACAAGCGTTGGGACAGGAAGTCCCAACGTCCCCATGTAAGCGTCAGCCAGCTCGTGGCAGACCTTCAATGGGAGTCCCTGGCCAACAGAAGAGGGGAATCAACACTCCGCTGCCTCAATAAAGCTCTATCTGGAGCACCTGCGTGGAGCGACATTAAAAGACTCACTCTCCCAGCCAAATTTCTGGGAAAGAACAACCACTCCTGGAAGATCGAGCTGACCCGGTACTGCTCCGACATCGGGCTCCACTCGTTCGTTGGCCGGGCTTCCAGGCTGTGGAACAAGCTGCCGGCCAAAGAAATCGAAGCACTTAGAAGAGAGCTTACTAATTAAGGCCAAAGACTTAATTTCTTGTAAAGACTAAATTTCTTGTAAATACCTATTTCAATTTGTTAACTATTCAGCCACCGGAGGCCTACAATACCTTGTACCTGCTCCTAAGCTGTGAATAAATATAAATAATAAAAAAAAATAATTACTTTCCCTCAGCAGAGATTCCCTACAAACTTTCGCATTATTAAATTGTGACCCGACATTAAAATTTTTAAGATTTATTTTCAAACTGAAAAGATTAGACAAAACAGCTAACTGGTGGACTAAAAAAATATATTATTTAATTTATTTAAAAAATGAATTTTTGTTATTGCTTCTGCATTGTACTATTGTATTTTTGTATTGTACTGGTTATAAAAAGCCCAAATCTTTCAACTGAGCACATTTTGAGTCACGGTGAGAGAAGGCAATCGCAAGGACCCTGCGAACTTAACCAGTGCGACGGCCGATTGGCGTAGGTATGTAGTGTGTACTGACCCACTCCCTGGTCTTGCTCAGCGAGATGTCCTTGTCCCTTCTCCGCCGTCGACTGTGCTTCTTCTCGGCCTGCAGGAACTTCATCAGCGGCTTGGTGGATCCGCCGAACACCAGCGTCGTGAACAGCACGATTATCAGCGTCGTCGTCACGATCACGTGCCTGTCATGAAAGGGTGGCGTTCGATTGATGTTTCAATGATATGTATGCAATCTATCCCTGTTTCACACTTTAAGCCCCAGTTTTTCAATGGGCATTGGGCAGTTAAGAAATTTACGTCCGTTACATTGCTGCCCTACATTGATTGTTGCCTTTACGGCAAGTAAACAGATTGTTAATTCCTAATCAGCCATTGAGCAAGTAGGGCTCAGTAAGTTTGGAGAAGTGAAATAGAGTCAACTTGCTAGTCAAATCCAAATACCTTTAACGCAATAATTAATGAACATACAGTCAACATCAATTACTTCTGGGATTCACTTACATATCTATGCTATGGGTATACCGTACAAGCATGCGATAAAACTGGCCGGTATCAAATTCATCTGATCAGCAGTAGACGTTTGTTACTTGACTCACATACCAAAGGTAAAACTTAAATCATTCAGAAAAATGTTGTTTACTAGATTGACCATGCTGATACATTTAAATGTGTACCATGTTATGGTTCAAACATCAACCAAGGTCCTTTTTAAGACCTGCGCAAAAGTCATCTAAATCTGAACAGTCTTACAATACACTGGCATGCTACTATCATGGCTCTCTAAAGCAATTTATGAGGTCTTCATTCCGAGTAATTGTGTTTGAAATGTCGGCCAACAACCTCTAGGATCAACAATAGACATCCAAATCAGAGAAAGGCAAACGTATCGCGGCTCCGAAACCTACAAAACAGTATTTTTCACTTTAAGAAGGAAGGTAGTGTTCTAGACTCCAGGCATTGCGTTGTCAAGCGTTCAATGCTCAGACCAAGAGAGAAGTAAACGGTTGTCGTTTTAGTTGATTTTTGCATAAATTTCACATTCATAGGGAACATCTCCTGGCCACAAATTATTTACAAAAATTTTGAAAAAAATACACGTGTTGTGAAAGAGCTGCTGAAGGGCGGATACTATTTTTTTTCGTCGTTTTTTAAAAACTTTCAGCTGGGGGAATTTTCTAAAAGTGCCATTTTAGGCCATTTTAGGCACTTTTAGAAAATTCCCCCAGCTGCAAGTTAAAAAAAAACGACGAAAAAAAATAGTATCCGCCATTCAGCAGCTCTTTAACAACGCGTGTATTTTTTTTCAAAATTTTTGTAAATTATTTGTAGCCAGCAGACGTTCCCTATGAATGTGAAATTTATGCAAAAATCGACCAAAACGACAACCGTCTACTACTCTCTTAAACCCTTTAGCGGAACAATGGGACAGCCTGTGAATGTTTACACCTTTGGCTCTTTCAACACCAGGGAAACTTCTTTGAGGGTGAAACACTGCTCTCCTTCTAAACGTGAAAATACTACACGGCAAAAAGTGCCACCAATAATCCGCGACGGCTTCGTACCGAGTCTCGTCGCTGAACTGCAAGTGCAGCGAGAGTGCGTACGCGATGGCGCCGCGCAGCCCGCTGAACCACATGATGAACATCATGCGACTGGTGATGGGGTGCTCGCGGAACTTGTTGCACGCGATCGCCAGCGGGAAGATGTTGCACGCGCGGCCGAGGAGACAGAGCACGATGGACCACACCACCAGCGCCGGCTCCACTCGGTGACGGAAGCTGAACACGAGGCCGAGCGGTGTAGAGTGGTTTGGTTGGGTGGGCGGTGGGCGTGTATTTTGTTTTCGAGTTGATTGATAAAAAGGTTTTCTATTAGTAGGTACCTATTAATATTACCTAAGTGTTTCAAAAATTGTATAAAATTTGATTTTTTAGATAGGTAATAACTACTTAGATAACTGTTTTTGTAATATTCATTGATAGAAAATATATGTATTTGTTACCTATAAGTATTTGGATACATGGAAGATCAGTATGGATACAGAATATCACCCTCTTGCTTCTATACCTAGTTACAAATAAAAAAATAATAAGAAATACAATGCGGTCACTTCAAACTTTGTGCTGAAAGCTATGGAGGCAAAATGCTTCCTAAACAGAATAATAAAGTGGAATTTTTGGTCTAGGATTGATGTGCAAAGAAAGACTAACCCTTCAAACGAAAGTGTTGGTTACAGCGAACTATTGAATTTTTAAGAAAATAATGCAGATTGATGCCTGCATTGATGCGAATATTGCGAGCAACAGTATTGATGTGAAAATAGCACAATATGCTCAAATGAACACAAAATGCTTTGCAAATAACTTCAATAGGTTATCCAAAGTTAGGATTGACTTGTATAGGTACTTTATTTAATTTTGAAGACAAAAGATCAACAAATTTTGTGCAGAGCAAAGTAATTCTACAAATCATTCCTTATAGTTATTCCTAGGTAGGCCCCATGAGTAGAAAAATTGCCCGATGTGGTTATTTCTTAAGGAGAAGCATTCTTCAATGAACCTTACACAAAAAAAAAAAAACAATTTCAACAATTTTAGCTGACACTTTGTTTATAGCACGAATAAAAGTTGGTGTCGGAGACAAATTTTGGGTTATCACTTTACTGCTCCTTTACCTGACCATGAATTATTTCAATACAGGTGTAAAAATAAAAGCGCACAGAAGACTGTCACATAACCTTGTCATTACACAAATTGCACAAAATACACAAAATGCCCGAGCAGACCAGTACGCATGGTATGTATATAAGTTTTCAAGCAATAATCTCATATATCACCTCATTTTGGGATCGAATTACGACATTGCTTGTACACCATTTGCCATCCTCACCAGAACATCGTTAAGTTTCACGGCACCGCTCCGAGACCATTTGTGCCAACCACGCACGTGAACCTACCTGAACAGCGCGAGACCGAGATAGGCAAAGACGCACGTGAACCTACCTGAACAGCGCGAGACCGAGATAGGCAAAGACGCACGTGAACCTACCTGAACAGCGCGAGACCGAGATAGGCAAAGACGCACGTGAACCTACCTGAACAGCGCGAGACCGAGATAGGCAAAGACGCACGTGAACCTACCTGAACAGCGCGAGACCGAGATAGGCAAAGACGCACGTGAACCTACCGGAAGAGCGCGAGACCGAGATAGGCAAAGACGCACGTGAACCTACCTGAAGAGCGCGAGACCGAGATAGGCAAAGACGCACGTGAACCTACCTGAACAGCGCGAGACCGAGATAGGCAAAGACGCACGTGAACCTACCTGAAGAGCGCGAGACCGAGATAGGCAAAGACGCACGTGAACCTACCTGAACAGCGCGAGACCGAGATAGGCAAAGACGCACGTGAACCTACCTGAACAGCGCGAGACCGAGATAGGCAAAGACGCACGTGAACCTACCTGAAGAGCGCGAGACCGAGATAGGCAAAGACGCACGTGAACCTACCTGAACAGCGCGAGACCGAGATAGGCAAAGACGCACGTGAACCTACCTGAAGAGCGCGAGACCGAGATAGGCAAAGACGCACGTGAACCTACCTGAACAGCGCGAGACCGAGATAGGCAAAGACGCACGTGAACCTACCTGAACAGCGCGAGACCGAGATAGGCAAAGACGCACGTGAACCTACCTGAAGAGCGCGAGACCGAGATAGGCAAAGACGCACGTGAACCTACCTGAACAGCGCGAGACCGAGATAGGCAAAGACGCACGTGAACCTACCTGAACAGCGCGAGACCGAGATAGGCAAAGACGCACGTGAACCTACCTGAACAGCGCGAGACCGAGATAGGCAAAGACGCACGTGAACCTACCGGAAGAGCGCGAGACCGAGATAGGCAAAGACGCACGTGAACCTACCGGAAGAGCGCGAGACCGAGATAGGCAAAGACGCACGTGAACCTACCTGAACAGCGCGAGACCGAGATAGGCAAAGACGCACGTGAACCTACCTGAACAGCGCGAGACCGAGATAGGCAAAGACGCACGTGAACCTACCTGAACAGCGCGAGACCGAGATAGGCAAAGACGCACGTGAACCTACCTGAACAGCGCGAGACCGAGATAGGCAAAGACGCACGTGAACCTACCGGAAGAGCGCGAGACCGAGATAGGCAAAGACGCACGTGAACCTACCGGAAGAGCGCGAGACCGAGATAGGCAAAGACGCACGTGAACCTACCGGAAGAGCGCGAGACCGAGATAGGCAAAGACGCACGTGAACCTACCTGAAGAGCGCGAGACCGAGATAGGCAAAGACGCACGTGAACCTACCGGAAGAGCGCGAGACCGAGATAGGCAAAGACGCACGTGAACCTACCTGAAGAGCGCGAGACCGAGATAGGCAAAGACGCACGTGAACCTACCTGAAGAGCGCGAGACCGAGATAGGCAAAGACGCACGTGAACCTACCGGAAGAGCGCGAGACCGAGATAGGCAAAGACGCACGTGAACCTACCGGAAGAGCGCGAGACCGAGATAGGCAAAGACGCACGTGAACCTACCTGAAGAGCGCGAGACCGAGATAGGCAAAGACGCACGTGAACCTACCTGAAGAGCGCGAGACCGAGATAGGCAAAGACGCACGTGAACCTACCTGAAGAGCGCGAGACCGAGATAGGCAAAGACGCACGTGAACCTACCTGAAGAGCGCGAGACCGAGATAGGCAAAGACGCACGTGAACCTACCTGAAGAGCGCGAGACCGAGATAGGCAAAGACGCACGTGAACCTACCTGAAGAGCGCGAGACCGAGATAGGCAAAGACGCACGTGAACCTACCTGAAGAGCGCGAGACCGAGATAGGCAAAGACGCACGTGAACCTACCTGAACAGCGCGAGACCGAGATAGGCAAAGACGCACGTGAACCTACCTGAAGAGCGCGAGACCGAGATAGGCAAAGACGCACGTGAACCTACCTGAAGAGCGCGAGACCGAGATAGGCAAAGACGCACGTGAACCTACCTGAAGAGCGCGAGACCGAGATAGGCAAAGACGCACGTGAACCTACCTGAAGAGCGCGAGACCGAGATAGGCAAAGACGCACGTGAACCTACCTGAAGAGCGCGAGACCGAGATAGGCAAAGACGCACGTGAACCTACCTGAAGAGCGCGAGACCGAGATAGGCAAAGACGCACGTGAACCTACCTGAAGAGCGCGAGACCGAGATAGGCAAAGACGCACGTGAACCTACCTGAAGAGCGCGAGACCGAGATAGGCAAAGACGCACGTGAACCTACCTGAAGAGCGCGAGACCGAGATAGGCAAAGACGCACGTGAACCTACCTGAAGAGCGCGAGACCGAGATAGGCAAAGACGCACGTCTCCGCGATGAACGCCAGCGAGCGCATGGTCTGCTGCATGGTGATCTGCGTCACCGTCGACAGGTTGAAGTGCGTGTAGTGCGACATGACGATGCCGCAGAACAAGATGGCCATGATGCCGGACAGGTGGATGCCCTCGGCGAGCGCGTACGGCAGGTACGTGAACACCAGCATCATGCCTGGGGAACGCAAACGCGGGCGGGACTGTCAGAGACGTGCGACCTTTTCGATTTTGATCACTCGTTTTCTATTCATATGGGTAATATTAAGCCATACCTAGCTAAATAGTCAGTGAGATATAAAACAAGTGATGTTTCTTGTGAAAGCAAAATAAATAGCAGCATAGTGTTTCATCTTGATTTTGGGTTCTTTAAATTAGTTACACAGCTCACTCAAATTGAACATTTTCACCATTTTGAACAAAATTGGAGTGAGGGATTCTGGCTATTAATAAGGGGTAGTGTAGTAGGTACATAATTGAGATAGACTCAAATTTAAAGTTATGTGCTTCTTTCCAGTTCTTTAGATGAATAAATAAAAGCCAAAATGTTTAAATACATTAGGTTTTTTTTTTGGCAAAATACTTCACCCTTTAATATATTAATTCCCTGGATATCAAACAAAAAACTGTGCCAAGGCAAACAAGATTGAGACGAATATAATATATTCTACCCTCAAGAAAGAGTCGAAAAAGAGCTGTAGGTCTCCCTACAATCGAGCTTCCGCTAGCCAATCCACGCAAAGCATCTCACCAAACTCGAGCGACGGGTTCTTGCGCAGGTCGACATGCTTCAGGAGCAGCGCGGACGCGAGCGCGAACGCGACGCCGATGCCCGCGGACGCAAAGAACATGAGACAGAAACGGCTGATGCCCGCGACGACCGCCTCAGACGAAGACATGTCGGGGCTGTTGGACTCGAGGATCGTAGTCGTCAGAACGATCGCGACGGCGTCGTTCAGGATGCTCTCGCCTGCAAACGACGGCGGTCAGTAAGACATCACTCCCGCACCCCACTTTATTGCGAAGTTATCATGATCTGGTCACAGGGCTGTGATAGATACGAAGCCAGTTAAGATTAACTGCGATATTTGTATTTTGATGCATTTTATTTGCAATGGTGGGCTGTGTATATATATATATATATATATATATATATATATATATATATATATATATATATATATATATATATATATATATATATATATATATATATATATATATATGCCACTGAAAATAAATTAGTACTACCACAGACATAAGGTTACCCAGACATTCTACCATACCTAACTATGGCTACGGCAAAAGTTTGATGCTAGTAGTTTGGCTTGCAAACGCTGGGGTGCGCTGGCAACCTGTTTTAACATCATATACCAGGCCATGGCACAAGATCAATTATAATCAAGGGACCCAATATTCCCCAGGTGCTAACAGTTACCTTGGTTACACAACAAACATTGGCTCCATTCCTTGATAGCCGGCGAAACTGTTATTGCGGGCCAAGAACTTCAACGTAGCTGCTTTAGTATGGGAGTGGAAAATCTGGGTAACCTTCTATCTGTGGTACCTACTACTGTTGTTTGTTACCTCTGTAGAGGATGCAAGTAATCTCAATTTAAAGTCCTCTGAACTTTGAAATCTGCCCAGTTGAATTTCTGCTATTTCCCCAGAAAGGTTTGTCTGAAAAGAGCATGGCCGGCCAGGTACCGACATTGTGGGTGAACTCATGAAGGCACTGGATGTCATGCTTAGGGGATCGAAATCTCGTTTTGACAAACCAGTTTTCATATCAGCAGTTGCCTCGCTCTGTGAAATGAGAATCGACAAAGCTGATAGATCGGCCCACTGCCGAGTTTTGCATTAGATTACACGCGAATCCAATGGCCTAAAATTCCTCATTTTTAAGCTAGAAGAAAATTCAAAAAGTTTCCTGTGTCACCTCAATCCTCAATCCTCAAGCTAAATCTTCAATTTCACTTACCCCAAAAAAAAGTCACTTAAGTATGTTTTTTTTTTTTTTTTTTTTTGTGTGTTTGTGCGCGCTCTACAGACCAAACGCCTGAACCGACATGGATGAAAATTTCTGAGTATCTACCTCTGTTCTCAACTTAGACACCCTGCGTTTTTGAAAAAGATCGGTTCGGTAAATTTTTTATAAATCAATTTTTACGAAATTTTTCGATTTTTTCAGAATTTTGAACCCCTGTAAATTTCAAAGTTCTGAACATAACTTCACCAAAACTTCTAAACATGTTGACCTTATACATATTTATCATGCCTGCAAATCTAAGTTCGGTAGGTTTTTCCAATTGGTTTTTATTAGCATTTTTGTGGTGTTTTTTTCGTGATTTGACGGCTGATTCAATACGAGTCCGGTTTCCTTCGTTTCCTTGGCCACCATGTGCTCATCTGCACATGGTCGGTACATGGCCTGCCTATGCTCATTACAGGCAAACCTTCATGAGCGGAGAGCTGAAATTCGACTGGCTGGATCTCAAAGTCCAGAATTGTACATGTATTTAAATTGTTTAAGTGACGAAGTGGCCTACTGCCATCTCCTGCCATTTACATCTCTAAGGTACCTAGTACCTACTACTCAATAGCAAGGAAATTTTGAGGCTGGAAAAATATTAACACAAATTTCGGAAATGAATTTATAAACTCTTGGTGTGCTGGTTAGCTAAATTACGAAGCCTCCCTCTTCTTATGAAATATACTGTATATACAATGTCCAGTCAGCAAATTAATTATTACCTAGGAAGAAAATCACAGAGGTGCAGCTATCACTCACCAAACACAAGCATGTTGAGAACTGGATCCACATCAAGCGCGTGGAATATCGCGACCGTGGCAACCGGATCTACGGCGGAAATCAACGAGCCGAACGCAAAACTCTCGGCGAAGCTCAACTCGTATGCCACCGACGCCAGCCCGAGCAGGTAGACTCCGCCACCAATAACCAACGCCGAAATCAGCGTGCCGAAGATGGCAAACACCAGGATCGTTCCGATGTTCTGGAAGAAGTTGCCCTTGTGAAGATTGTAGCCCGACTCAAAGATGATTGGCGGCAGGAGAACGAGGAAGAATGCAGTCGGAGAAAATGCTTCCTCCTTGCGCCAGTTCGCAATGTTCTGGTTGGACATGAGGTGGATGATGCCACCGATCAACGCCCCCAAGAAGACGATGACGACACTTTCCGGCAAGTACTGGAAGTTCGTTTGCAGCATCAGATGGATGAGCAAGATCGCTAAGGCAAGTATCGCAAGCACAAAGAATATCGACAGTGAACTGTTGTGCTCTTCCTCTGCGGAACCCTTGTCGGGCAGGATCGGCTCGGCCGCCAGTGTGCTCGAGACAGTGGTGTTTGTTGCGTTTACGACAGCGGGAGTCGCGATAGTTGTCGTAGTCGTCGAACTCGCGTTGGACGTTTTTACATTGGGCGGAGTTTTGGAGACCCATGTCTGTGGGTCCTTTTTGCTCTCCGCCCCCGCTTGGTCGTCAGGACTGACTATGTCGGCTACAGGATCTTTGGATGCGTCTTTAGGCGTCGCGGCAACATCCTCTGTGGCATTGCCATCTGGACAAGCTTTCTCTACGAACAAAACACATACTAACAAACAGATTACGGCGACAAGCGAGTGAAAACTAGAGCTACGAGTGTGCATAATGCAGCGACGTCCGTGGAAACTTCTAGGGCGATTGCGTCATTGTCTGTCTGGGACGACGTCGGGCAGGCGTCGCGGCGTCCTTGTGCCCGTCAAAACAAACTGCACAGCTGACAGGACACTTTTATCTGTTATCGATCCGTCAGCTGACAGACCTCGTGACTTGGTGGCCATCTTGCAATGCGGCTGTCACATGATGCCTTGAATTCGAAATGATGGCGGCCGAGAATAAGTAGGTTCCTCTTTTAATCTTATTTAAATTACGAAAGCTCGTAATTGGCTATTCATTTTATTATTATGTACACAAATTAGCCTCCCAAAAGTGTTGTCCATTCCGGGATTTGAACCCGGGTCCCCAACTTTCGCGGCTGGAGCACCAGCCGCTTTTGCAAAATACATTTGATACATTTGATACACCATACATTTGAAAATGTATACGGATTCTGACGTTCCTTTGTTTCTCTTCGAGGTCAACAAAGCTGGTAACCAAGGAAACGTAGGAAACCGGACTCGTATTGAATCAGCCGTCAAATCACGAAAAAAACACCACAAAAATGCTAATAAAAACCAATTGGAAAAACCTACCGAACTTAGATTTGCAGGCATGATAAATATGTATAAGGTCAACATGTTTAGAAGTTTTGGTGAAGTTATGTTCAGAACTTTGAAATTTACAGGGGTTCAAAATTCTGAAAAAATCGAAAAATTTCGTAAAAATTGATTTATAAAAAATTTACTGAACCGATCTTTTTCAAAAACGCAGGGGGTCTATGTTGAGAACAGAGGTAGATACTCAGAAATTTTTATCCATGCGGTTCAGGCGTTTGGTCTGTAGAGCGCGCACAAACAAAAAAAAAAAAAAAAAAAAAACATACACAAGTGACTTTTTTCTGGGGTAAGTGAAATTGAAGATTTCGCTCCGCTCGCTCCGCTCGCTACGCTCATCAATCATTTCATTCTAAGTTTACAGAAAATTGTTTAAAACCACATAAATGAGGACGATTGGAAACATTGATTGAATCAACAGGTTTATTGTCAGACATTTACACAACAAGGTGCCTATTTACAAGTAGGTATTTTGAAGGTACATCGATTCACAGCACAGATAATAATAGTTTTGTATAATATTACGCTACATCATTCAACAAGGTAAATAATCCACTTATTATTTCATCAATGCTCCATTAAACCAGCTAAACACTGAACAGTCAACAGTTAGTTAAATATTAGTTCAACATTTTTTCAATAATATCTTGGCTCACCTCGTACGCAATTCGATCCTTACTAACTTTCAGCCACCAGCTCATGAACACTCACATCACACAAACAAATTACACTAGCTACATAGGTATAGGTAGGTACTCTTCCACAGATTTTAATGATATTATATACTTTTACAGAAAACTACACGACAAAAAAATGCTAGCTTCATTTTAACAATATCGTTTACCTCTATTTATAAAAGAATAATTTGTGCCTACACCAAAAAAAACACGGGGACATCTTATTCAGCTGCTAGAGAAGTAAAAATATCAAACTCCTCACTAAAATTTATTTTAATTGCTAATTTAACGGTAAATTATTTATACTAACTCGAAATCGCCCAATTTATTGTCTCTCACGGGAATTATAGACGTACAAAATAAAGTTTATACCTATATGCTTCTCTATAGAGCCAGAGAAGTTTAGAACAATGTGTCTTAGTTACATGAAAACATTGATTTTAAAGACAGAAAATAGTTATGTGCGATCATTATAAGTTGTAATATAATATGACGATGTAACGAATGCAGACTCATGGGGTTCACACTTCACAATAATAATTAATAATCCAACATGTTCATTAATAAACATTTCGATCAACACCTAATTTGTCATAAAATGACTAAGTACTCGTTGTCAATATTATTGTCACGTGAAAAGATTAGAGTGTAAGTTAACTCATGTACAGTCTTATAAAGTATATTATAATATAATATAATACAAAGTGAACATATTTTGTAACAAGTGTTCGGTATAATATAGTATACAAGTCAATAGAATCAATAGCAGACTCAAGAAACCAAAATGGTTACGGATATTACCCATAAAATGGAAACTTCTATAGCAATTATCATTACCTTTTAGTAGGTTTTACCTGTTTACCACCTGTTCTATGATAAAACATAAGTAATATTCACAATAAGTATTTATAGTCACTCTTTTTAAGTCTTGCTAGGTCTCAATATCGGCGTGATTGATGGCCTTAAATTAATGAGATCGTTATATTAAGAAAAAAATTATTGTCTCCTTGATTAAATTTCCTAATAATATTTCGGCACTTTGAAAAGAGTATATACCTTTTTTGCAAGTACTGTTAAAGCATGAAGTTTAAAGACTGGAGCAAATGCAGTCAGATTGAAAAAAAATGCCAAAGCTTTCCTAATGCCAAGGTTAGTAATTTAATATTTTCTAATCGCAGCAGTATTTTTATTTGCAATTTAGCTCACAGAATATATTATCAATTTTGTCTTTTAGTTTTATAAAGTGTGTATACAGATCAATTCTTGATATGTTGTCAAAATTTGGCTGTATGGATTTAACAGTTTCAATCACCTGAAAAGAATGCCGATATGTAAATATATATAGACTCCCAAATTATTGTGTTTCTCTATATACGTGGATATGTTAGGTATATCTACTTCAGGTTTAGACTAGGTAAGTAATTACCTACTTTATCTAGGCCAAGGTAAATATCTCATTTCTTTGGAACAGTTTTTTGGCTTTGATTTCTAATTCATGACAAAAATCTTTTATATTTAATTAATAACCATTATAAGTACACATTTTATTAATGTCTCTCGATTTTCGCAAAGTGGTATTATGTCTATTGCTTCGTTCAGTTAGGCCAATTATGGCTACAAATTATTATTATCACATAAATATTATTATAACACAGGACATATAGAACTATATAAGAAACGAGGACGACTTCTTTGCGATTGCAGACGGAGAAATTATTCCTGGACAGATTTAATTAAAACTACATATTATAGCAGGCGAAAATGCTGCGTTTACTCATCAATATACGCGGATTTCCTTTCGTCTTATTGTCAAACTCATTAGTGGCAACCCAAAAGCATGTATCACTATATAAGAAGTGCGATAGTCAATCTAATGCAACGTCCCGCTTACGGCCTTATATATCTCTCGATCCATGCACGTCATATTTTTGCAATGCTTAATTCCTCCTGTACAAGACTCCCATACCTCAACGTCTGAGGACGCGTGAAGGCACGGTCGTTCTGATCCTGATCCCCGTACAAGGACTCGGCGACGTCCTGAATCCTGATGCGAGTCACAAAGCTCGAGATCTCACAAAACCTAATGGCGTCAAGCTGGTATAACTGGTAAGGACTAAATCCTGCAGCCAACGACCTATTTCTATATTGCAATACTTCAAGGATCCAAATTCAGGACAATATTTTCGTCCATGTTTTTTTCATAATATACATATTATTTACCTCCAGTCGAATGCGTTTTTGCGTATGTTTTTTCAGTTACCAAACTAAATAAAGCGCATATGCAACTAAATGTTTTGCACAACAGCTAGCTTCCTGACTTTCCTGACTAGTATCATTGAGATTTCCCTGTGACTGGATCATCAACTATTCGAGTAATTGGCAAGTTTAGTCTAGTACCATGGGCGCTTCGCAAACCTCCCGCTAGAGAGAACCCCATGTCTAAGCGCAGTGCCTCATCAACACCTTCCTAGCCACCATAACAACAACAACATCAACAACAGGCCACGAACGACAACGTTGTAAGATGACAGAGCGCCCGAGCACGCTACTTATGGACCCGGAACGCGTTACGATTGGGAGATTACAAAAAGGGGAACTGTATTTACCGCAATAGTTTGAAAAAAGTCTGCAAGACACAAAAAATCCACGAGCGTGTATGCTTCAATTGTTAGTTTCGATAAATAATAACATATTATTAGGCTGAAACTATGGAGCGCACCTGTTTCCTATACAGTTCAATTAAATATGTAGGTATGCGGCATGGAAAAAATATGTTTTTTTGACAATGTAAGAAAATCCAGTGTTTAAAATGAACCTATTTAGGAACATGCATCGTCAAGGACTAAAGAACAGCGTGGAAATTTCAGAAACAGGTCCTTTAACGACTAAACGCAAAAAAAAAACGCAATGCTTTTCTTCTGGTAATTATTTGCCTTCACTTAAGAGATTGCCTTAGTAAATGTAGTAATTGTCGGTTTTTCATTGGCTTGTTAAGATACAAACGGTCCATAAGCAAGATAATTAAGGGCTCTGATTGGAAATTGCTAAGCAAATAACAAGTTAACAAACCATTAGATATTTAACGTACCACTGAAAAACCGAATCTTAGTCGTCCATTCAAAACTTAGCAATATCAAGAGACCTTGGATAAAATCAAGAAGCGCGTTCCGTTTCCATTGCTCTCATTTTGCCTTCAAGCTTAGGCATGCCCCAAGGTTCGCTCTAGGGCCCATCTTCGTCGTCGTCGTCGTAGTCGCGATCGGTGGTAGGACAGCACATGCCTTCGGTGCCGTCCTCGTGGATGCAGAAGAGGAACTTCTCGGCGGGTGTCGGCTGATGGGGGACGATGCCGTGGAAGTCCTGCAGGTCCGTGGCTGGGAACCACGCCTTCTCGTTGTCGTCGATGATCAGGATGCCGAACGCCCTGGGAAAGAAGATACATTTATGGCCGTTAAGATGAGACATGTATGCTAAAATGGATGGTAAAATATATGGTGGTTAAATTAATTGATTGTGCATAGATGACATAATTTTCTTATCATACCAATGCATGTCTACCTTTTTCTCGCCAAGGACTAAAGAACTATCCCATGAAACTATTATTTGGGAAACTACTTATGTCCGGTTTTATCAATTTTTTACTCTCATTTTAGTTCCCAATTAAGTAGTTACACTTTGAATTTGCTGCATGTGATTGGCTGCTGTCATAGCAATAGAATAAAACAACTTTTCAGCTAGGAGATGAAATATATTTAGGATAAACCGGGCCACAGAAGACCATGGCCTTTGTTATGCACAACATACTAACCCAATTGGAATTTTTCGGTTTGGTTTTGTTTAATTGATATTTAAGCAATCCATTTATGTCCCTTTCAAAATATATAAATAATTTTGAAAAGGAATTCACGGTGGAGAAATATTATCATAGATGTAATGATAGTTTTAAGTAATCACCGGTTCCAACAAAATTTGAGTAAAAAATGTGCATAATACTTAAGAAATAAATTTCAAATGGCGAAGCAGTATACTCTTCAGCGACAACGTTACTGGATCAAGATGCAAGTGACGAAGCTCACCTGCAAATCGCCACGACAGGTATCCAGAGCACCGACATGAGAATGAGGACGGCGATCAAGACCAAGCCCCACGTGGGCCACTCGTGTCTGACCGTTTCGCCCTTGGCGGCCACCCACGCCTGATAGCCGCTGCCCTCCATCGCGATCTGCACAAAGCTCGCCACCAGGATGGCCAGCATGGCCAACGGCGACAGGTACTTCCAGCAGATGAGCCAGTAGAGGCCTGGTCGCTTGCCGGTCATCAGCTCGATGTCGTCGGCGAATCTGTCAGCACACACAAGGGGGTAGGTAGAGTTAAGCAATATTGTGCTAGGTCGAGTTTTGGGTGGGTGACCGCTTAATTAGAAATTTTGAGCGCTCTATTTACAAAACTACCTTCCTATCGATCTATGAACAATATTCATAGCATTACTCCTAATTTTCCTTATGGCCGGTATTACGATATTTTTCAACTCTGATTTCATTAAACGTCTTTCCCTCATCAGAATCAGATGAATTTTACGGCATCCTATTGGCGGTTGCAATGACAAATAACGTAACTCCTTTTTGTAATATCGGCCATTAAAATACCTATTCGAAGCAATGTCGAATACAAAATGTCGTTATAAGGATTTTCTTATAAAATTTGTAATAAATGTGTCCGATAGATCTACCAGCTAGGTATCAGTCCATTTTAAACACGGTTAAAAACGATTGTCTTGCAATACGGGGCATGTAGCAAACTATTTCTTAAATATATGGATTACTCACTTCTTCCTTAGTCTGTATGCAAAGCAGATTGATATCCACAGAGAGAGTCTTACTTAAGTGAGAGAAAAGTGACCGCCCACTCACCGCTTGAGGCCGTACACGTAGGACACGCCTATGCACTCGAAGAACGCGATGATGAGCAACGGGAAGTTGCCGCTGAAGTTGTCGAACAGGACGAAGACGTAGCTGCCGGCGCCGTGCGCGAACCCCATAGAGAAGACGCAGAGCGTGATGCAGATCACGCCGGTCAGGATCTCTTTGCGCAGGTTCGGGAAGAGTTTCAGGTCGACGATGGAGGTGACCACCCCCTCGAGGGTGCCGAACTGCGAGTCAATGCCGAGGGTGAAGAGCATCAGGAAGAAGAGCACCGACCAGAACTGCGCGCCAGGGAACTGGTTGATGGCTTCGGTGAAGATGATGAAGGCCAGGCCGGTGCCCGAGGCAGACTGCAAAACGGAAGTCAACGTTAGCTCGAAAATTGAGTTCATTGGATGCCTCTCAGGACATGAGATATACAAGAGAGAGAGTGAGAGAAAATCTTAATTGATTGCTATCCAAACACAATATTGAGGTCTTGCATACAAATCTAGATTATTAAAAGTACAAGGTTTTCTTAAATAATTATGAGCCAATCTAGGGAATACAGTTTTGTTTCGAGTTTGTAATTAGATCAATGTGTAGAAAATAGTATAAAGAAAACCCCAGATTACAAAATAAGAATCATAGGAACTTTGCTCTTTTTCCGGCAAGTATTACGGATTCGCATAACTCATAACCTCGATAGTACGTTTTTATGCCTCAACCAAAACGCACTATCGAGGTTTATTTCGAAGCTCTGCAAAATTAAGAGTCGTATGAATATGAATAATCCCGATTGTACTTTTAGTAATTCGTCAAGCAAACGAAACTTATAAGAAACTGAGACCGAAGCGGGAAATTCTACAAATCCGGATCAGCGACTGCCTCTAAGGGTGCAAGTCTCCATGTAGTCCTTAGGTTGTAATAAGGGCGGTATCAAGAATCCAAGCGCCTCACGTTGTCCAGCTCCTTCTCCAAGTCGCATTCCGGCAGCGCTGGCATGAACATCCGCTCCTGCGTGCCGTTGACCGCGAACCCGTGGATGACACTGCCCTCTGGCGGGAGCGTGCTCAACGAGACGGGCTTGCCGAACAGCGCCATCAGCGTCGTGTTGCGGTCCTCCAGACAGCGTTCGTGGATCATCGTCGCCTGGCGGGGAAACACACGAACTGCTAGTGGCATTCGAGGACCTACTGGCGTGTACAGGGGCTTGGAAACAGGGGCTTGGGTTCGTTTCCTTGCTACAATATTCCCCTTTATGTTACTGTGGCTGTCTGGGAATGGAAGTGAGAGCTGCAAAATGATGTTTGTTTCTTTTTATATGGCAATCTACAGGAATGCGCTTCAGAAAATTACTGACCTGCCCCCCCCCCCCCCCCCCCATACATATGAATTTCGAGCATATGTTTATCTGCGCTTGCATTTACTATGCTCTTACAGTATCACTGTCTGGAAATTTAAGCAAGAGATGACAAATTAAACGCGTGGCATTATATAGCAGGTTATGAGAAGATGCTTAGGATGATTACAAAAACTGTCACCAAGATTCGTGCAAAAACTACTTCCTCAAAACAAGCATTTTTGATCATATCAAATTGCGTTATTGATAGTTTCTATTCATGAATTTGCCTTAAATGCCAATTTTTGCTTCATATATTGGCATTGATCCTGCAAATTTGATGTACTCTAAATAATCCCTATAACTTTGAGCCTACCAATAATTTAATTAAAATATATCACCACGTTTTGACAAATCTTTATCCAGTGATCCGTGTACTACAGAAAAACAATTTTACAAATTCTCAAACCACCACTGCTACTAAGCTCCCATTGACAACATAACAGTAGGCTGACAGTTTAACACATGCCCACCTTGAATCCGATGATGGCGAAGACGACGATGGCGGCGAACATGGAGGTGAAACAGTTGGTGAGCGACACAGTGATGGCGTCGCGGTAGCAGTTGTTGTTGACGGGGTTGTACGACGAGAAGGCGATCAGGCCGCCGAAAGCCAGACCGAGCGAGAAGAAGATCTGAGTGCCAGCCTCCAGCCACACGACGGGGTCCATCAAGATGCCCCACTGCAAGCACGCGCGGAGGCGTTAGACAGGCTCGGATCGCAAGGCGCTAGGACCATGTCAATTGATATTAGGTCACCCCCACATCCTTTGGGATGGTATTCACTAAGAGACCTCTGTATACATAAGTAGTAATGACTATACCATGTACCGTAACGTATGTACCACAATTTACTTGTTAGTAATGGTTGATTTCACTCGCCAATTTCCAAGGAGGCATGGCACTTGGCAATGATACGTACGGTCATACCAATTGGAATTCAGGTAAAGCTAAGAAAGGTGGAGTAATTGCTCCGTGCATCAAGCAGTATATTACATCTCTGTCTGTTCAAAATCAGGCTAGGAATTATGATAATATTCTATATATTTAATAAGACTTCAATTTGTAATAAAAGGGTACCATAATGTGGCTCGTGAAGTTGCCCATGTTAAATGATTAGGAAATAAACCCATTGAGTTTCTTTTATGTTAACGTATGTGTTTGAAGAACGATGCAATCTAACCTACCGTTAGTTATTTAACCAGTCATTTAGAATGTGGGTCTAAAAGCAAATAACTATCGCTGTGGTGGTAAGGTGTTCATTCCAACTATCACTGTCGTTGTTGATGAGCGGAGCGAAATCTTCAATTTCACTTATACCCCATAAGAAAGTCACTTGTGTATTGTTTTTTTTTGTGTGTGTTTTTGCGCGCTCTACAGACCAAACGCCTGAACCGATTTGGATGAAAATTTCTGAGTACCTACCTTTGTTCTCAACTTAGATCCCCTGCGTTTTTGGAAATTATTGGTTCTGAAAATCTTTTACAAATGCATTTTTACGAAATTTTTCGATTTTTTCAAAATTTTGAACCTCTGTAAATTTCAAAGTTCTTAACATAACTTCACCAAAACTTCTAAACATGTTTACCTTATCATTCCTTCAAATCTTAGGTCGGTAGGTCTTTCCAACCGGTGTTTATTAGCATTTTTGTACTGTTTTTTCGTGATTTTCGGTACTTCTTGACGCCTGAATCAATTTCCTTCGTCACCTTGGTGACCAAGCTTTGTTGACTTGAAGTTTGTCCAAAACAATTATTTGACAGATATATCAGAAAAAAGTAATTCTCATTTATGGAAGTTATTGAAGTAAATTCGCATTAGATATATATATATATCTCTTGTATAATAAGAATCCACGGGCGTAATTCACATTCATGTATATATGTTCAAATTACTCAATTAGCTCAAAATAAGCACATTTTGGCTATCTGACAGGTTTAGAGAGAAACAAAGGAAGGTCATAATCGTCTAAAATTTCGAGTGATCAGAGTTTTCGAGAGGGCAACGGTCTGGCTTGGTTGTCCATGGTTTTCATAGGCCTTCGGCCTCCACCTTTTTATCTGCTGTATACAAACCGCTACCTACGCTCATCTTCAACGCAACACAAATTGCGTTCGCGAAGCCCTAGTAGGAAAAATTGAACTCCCTTCTTCGTACATGTATATTTGCACGTGTGTATTGCACTCACCCCCACTACCACATCACGTGCGTAGAACGGGCCATACTGCTAGTAATATGGAAAATAGGTTGACGAAATAAAACTTCGTCCACCTTCATTTTAAGCTCTACAACCACTGCCGATTTGCCCCACAAATATCTTCTCCCGGTGCAGCAGATATAGTTGATGAGCGTAGCGAGCGAAGGGATATCATCAATTTCACTACTGCTAAAAAAAACTTGTGTGTGTGTGTGTGTGTTTTTTGTATGTGTGTATGTTGTATTGTATTATGTTGTGTGTATTGTATTGTGTTTTTGTATTGTGTATGTGTGGCTGGTGGTCCCGATCCGGGACGCATGCTCTGCATGAACTGCTCCGCCATTTGCAAACCGAAGTGATTTCTATGTAACTCATGACAACCCAGAGGCCCTGCAACCAAAGACCTAGCATTGCAGAACCAATTCAAGTTCACAAACAGCTTCACACGTCCACCAAACACAAAGGCCCCGACACCGAAACCGAACGAGCAGCAACCGGACACGCTCCATCATTTCGCAAACAGCATGAGTTTCTATGTAGTGCATGACAACCCGGAGGCCCTGCAACCAAAGACCTAGCATTGCAGAGCCAACACGTGTTCACAAACAACTTCGCGCGTCCAATCACTAAGGTCCTAAGCCCACAGAGCGTTGGACCGAGGTCCAACACGCTGCTCGGAAGCCCGGGCACTCCACTTAGTGCGAGTGGTGTGGGCACTCGCACTAAGGCACGGCCTTGCGGTCGCGGGAACCAGTCACGTGCCTGGCTCCAAGCTCCAGGCTTACAGGGTTTCACCAGCCTAGTTGAGGCGCTGGTCAAGTCCACAGGACCACGACCATCACCTCAACCAGCTTATAGCTGGTGTTAGTTGGTATTTGATGCGTTGTGTTTCGGTGGCAAATTCAAAAATTTTCCTAAATTTACTCGAATTGCTGTAGTTCCTGGGCTGGCTCCTAGGCGATCATCAGCGTTGGTGTCGCGCTTGACATGCTGAACTATAGAATGCATCGGTCAAAAGTGTGCTTGAAATATTGTGCCGTTCCATCATGCGAGAAAGTTTGAGCGATTTTGAGCTCACTGCCGGAAGTAGAAGCGTTAAAGCTGAAGCACCTCTGCTTCCCTGGGAGCTTATTCTGGAACTCAAATTTTTGGGAAAATTTGGATGTGCCCTAAATGTCCCATAAATCTGTGACAGGTACCGTGGCCTTATACAATGACTCGTGATTGATGAGCGTAGCGAGCGAAGCGAAATCTTCAATTTCACTATTGCTAAAAAAAAGCACTTGTGTGTGTGTGTTTTTTTTGTTTGTTTGTATGTTGTGTGTTTGTGCGCGCTCTACAGCCCAAACGCCTGCGTCGATTGCGATGAAATTTACAGGGTGTCTACTTTTGTTCTCAACTTAGACCCCCTGCGATTTTCAAGAAAATCCTCCATACCCGTCACTTTCAAAGCAGAAAAGAGAGCAATATTCGACAATTGGGAAAGTTTCGAAAAATACGGAAATTTGTTTAAAAGTGCGTATTTTTTTCAAATTTTCCCAATTTCGGTTGTTGCCTTTAGAAACCATCGAAACTAAATCGAAACATCACACCAGATTTTTTGACTTAAAGTAGACTTCAAGATTTGACAGATATTAGAACTTTTGTCAATTGCTTGCAATTTTTTTAAAGTAAGTCCGCGGCAGAAATATAACTCCAACTTATAAAAACCCTTGAGCATGAGTTACATCCATGAATTTACATGCAAATTGCTCAATGACCTCAAAATAAGCATATTTCCGCTACCCAACAGCTCGGACCGCTACTCTTATCTTCAACGCAACACAAATTGCGTTCGCGAAGCCCTAGTAGCAAGATAATGCATAATGTCTTGCTCTCGCAGATCTGAAAGCAATCTTTGTCTGTAAGATTCGAATTTTTTATATAAATAACTGGGAAGGTCACATGGTAATTCTATGTAGTAGGTACATACAAGAAATTACTTTGATATCATATCCAGCAGGTAAAACCTGTTGTAAAACTCAAAACAAATGGCGGATCATTAAGGTAATTCCCAACTCTCTTTCTAGTTCACCTTGGGCACAAAGAGATGTCGCACACCGTCGCCCATCCCGCGCAGCGTGACGCCGCGGAAGAAGAAGATGATGAGCACCAAGTAGGGGAAGGTGGCCGTCACGTAGACGACCTTGCCCGAGGACGCGATCCCCTTGATCATGCACATGTAGACGAGGATCCACGCGATCACCAGCGCGATCGCGATCTTCCAGTTGAACAGGTCGGGCGTGTTGATGTCCTCGCTGACCATCAGCGTGGTGCGGTACCAGAAGTACTGCGTCGGCGTGCTCGTCTGTTGCAGGATATGGTGGGGCGTTAGATGACTTGCTTTCAGGTTCAGTGGTCACCTTGTCCAACGACTATCTACCAAATATTGTTTGCATACTTACAGAATTTAAGCTAATATAATATAGGGTGTGAATGACAATTATCGACCAAAAATAGATTTATAATAACCTTATCGATACCCTTTGAGAAACCTTGTACCAAATAAGCATATTCATAAAAAACACATGGTGTCATAAAATTAAGGAAAATCTTTATCCCGACTGCAAAACTTACAAGTTGAATGAATATTCAAAAGATAACATTTTATTGCAGTATATAAGCATTAATAAAATTGTTTTAAATCTCCACAAGTAATATTTTGAAAGCGTATTTTTCGCCTTCTCAACATTGTGCTTTTTGCAGACACGAGGTTTTGCACATTAGGGTATCGTTTTGTGGATGTGTATCGTTCTGTTGCTACCGGATACGCAAGTTGTGGCACCATCAAACAATAACACATCCTTGCCATCCTTGCCATCATTTAAATAATCAGTGAGTACCCTGTGTGTAACATGTATGTGTAAAATGCATCCTGTATCTTATCGATACGTACATTTAATCGTTTTCCGGTGGGAAGGGGGGCAAAAAGAAACGTCTGACCACAGCTAAAATCCACAGCACGCCCCTGATCCTTGCTATCCTTGCTATAAAATTTGACACATCGCATCTTATTTGGCGATTTATGCACCGATATACCATATATTATTATTTGTTTAGTGGTGCCTTAGTATATTTTGTTTTAACCCCCAGACTTTAACAGTCTACGTCCATAACATAGTTTTTTGAAGCAAACAACCCATTCCTGAAAGTCAGCAAATCGCTGGAATGAAAACATTGCGGTGTCAAGTCGCTGTAACAAAGTTTGGCAGAAATGTGAACGTCCGTCGGCGTCGGAGGCGGCGACCGTGCCGCCATTTGATTCGAGAAAAACTTTGGCGATGAGCGCTGTTAATTTCGAGCGAATCTCTTTTCCCGGCTCTCGGCACGGAAACTTTGTCTGCCGCTCATTTTTCTCTGTCTCACATCGCGCTCAGTCCAACTTATTGACGTCGGCCCTCGTTTTATCTCGCTCGGCCCGACAAGATATTAAAAGCTTTCCGCGGCGAAACTTATTGGACGACTTTGAGCGAGCTTCGCGGAGTTTTTCGGCCGGCACATTATTTTCTTATCCTACAAGCCAATTTTCGAGATCTCATTATACAGTAAAGCCGAAAGTTTCGACAGAAATATGAGCAAATTTATACAAACTCTAATAAGGTGCTTGCAAACATTTCCATTTACCTTGAGCTACTTTAAGATTCACCGAATAATTGGGTCATATTGTTTCAACGGCTGTTATTCGCTGAAGCTTTTGTTGTTTATTATACTAGGTACTTGTGGAAAAGGAACGATCCAAATGGGGGATGCAAAATTTGTACCTGACAAAATACCGCGAAATTTTCACTATGAATCACGATGCTTTCCTAGAAGAGTAAGCACAATGAAAACAGCTCCAGCCCCTTGTGCCCCCTGGGCTTGTTTGTATAAGAAATTTAGAAGCACATTAAATAGATCGTACCCCTGTAAAAGGGTAACAGTTTTGATCTCGAGATCGAGTTAGTTCGGTAAGGTTATAGAAACATCGGCCTCCACGCAGCGTGCGTGTTTGCTTGGAAAGATATCATGCATATACTGTAAATCGTGTGCTGCAATTGCATACGTAGTGAAATCACTTCAGGACCATGTGCATTTGATGATAATGCGAACATACTGATGGAAACGCTAATGCCCGTTTTCGCTACCGCCGAGCAAAAATTGGTTTCAAATATATATGAACCATGTTTTGCTTTAGATGTTGGTGGAATCTGGCATTAGAAACGCAAATTAACCCACCGATCCCAAGATTTTGTTTGCTGGGAACGGCGGTGGAAACCCATGTGGACATTTACATGAATGTCCTTAACAATATATGACATCTCTTTAAGCCCAGACGGTTGATTCACTTGCTTATTTATCCCACTTAACTATAAGAAAACATGAAAACACGTTTGACACCATTTCACTGTTTGAATTTGACCTATTTCCCGCCATTGATCTCTGAATTAGGAACGGTGAGGCTACAAACAAGCAAGATTTGAACTATAAACTCAGAAAAAACTGCCCTATCGCAGTTAAAATGACTGATGGAAGCACAAAAAGCGCGCATTATTCGAGCCAGCCAAAAACTCATCCCTTAAAGAGTGCCGACCACCCCACGACGGACTCACCACACACTCCGGCTCGGGCGCATACGACCCGTTCCCGTAGTACTTATTCGGACACGTCGCCCACGGCAGCTCCGACTGGAAGCTCTGCACGAAGTAGAACAGACACCAGGCGATGATAGTGTTGTAGTAGAGGGCCACGTTGAACGAGACGACCGCACTGCTGATGCCGATGCCGCCGAGGTAGGGCGACACTTGGTTCCAGACGCCGATGGCGCCTTTGCGCAGTCGCTGCCCGATCGCCAGCTCCAGGTAGAAGATCGGGATGCCCTCGATGGCGAGCATCACGAAGTAGGGGATCAGGAAGGCGCCTGGAATGGAGGACACGTGTTTGGGGGTTAGCGATGTTGTTGGCGCCCTACCCTTTAAAGGGGGAACTGTGAATGAACTGTAAATGAATTTCGGTAGCATTTTTCCCGTGGGAACACTTTAATTTGGGAGGGCGTTCAGCATGATAGCACGGTTGACGTCGCCTTGAGTTCCTGTTTATGCTAATGTTTACAAGAACTCTATTCGGGACAAGACCATGGACCAGCGATTATCTTTTACTTATCACCGTACCACTCAATATTGATATCTATCTTTGGCCTACAGTCAATTTCACAACAACGGCTGAGTTGATAATGAAAAAGTGGGAGCTGTCGTCACAACATTCTGGCAAAGGTGCATCTCAATGATTCAGGATGCCTCTTTGTATATGTCAAAATGGTGACACAGACGACAATATTAATTTCTTACGTACGATTCCGTCATACAATTAGATTTAACAAATGAAAAAGCAGTGTTATACCCATTATATGAAAGTAATTAATATCTCTATTAAGAATCTTTAAAAAACGAAAATCTAGATACAGAGTAAGAAGAGTCTCTCGAAACATAGAAAGATCTTTTCACAGTCTGGAAAAATCCCTTTCGTCAGATCCTTTTATGCAAAACGTATTGAATCTCGTAAAAATAGAAAGAGAATGGAAAGATTATCTCGTGCTAGTCGAGCAGAGACAGAGAGTGCCTCCCCGTCGCCTACCTCCGCCGTTCTTCTGCGCCAAATAGGGGAACCGCCAGACGTTGCCGAGACCGACCGCGTAGCCGACGATGGCCAGCAGGAAGGTGAGCTTGCTGTCCCACGACTCCCGTTCGTCGTCTCCGCCCTCGGGCTTGAAGATCGCCTTGCCCTCGCCCGAGCCGAGCTTGCTGCCGCCGCTCACTTTGCCAGTCTGCAACAATGCGTCCGGGTTAAGGGACACGAATAAGGCCTCTTTAAGGTCTTCGCTTAGGTCGAAGGGTCTAAGGACTAAGGGTTCTCTAGGTCTAAGGTCTTCGATCACTGCTCCGGTGCTGAATAAGCAACTAGTATGCCGTGCCAGCTCTTACTGCTCCGGTATACGGGATAGGCAACTAGTATGCCGTGCCAGCTCTCACTGCTCCGGTACGGGATAGGCAACCTACGCACACATAATTATGCAGTGAGAGCTGGCCCGGCATGCTAGATGCCTATACCGTACCGGAGCAGTGAGAGCTGGCCCGGCATGCTAGATGCCTATACCGTACCGGAGCAGTGAGAGCTGGCACGGCATACTAATATCCTATCCCGTACCGGATATACCGGAGAAGTAAACATGCAAACCGTAAACAACCGTAAAAACTTGTAAAAAACCGAAACCGAAACATGCAAACCGCAACTTTCGCCGAATCGAACCCTTAAATCAGATTTATGAACGACTGCACTAATAGCCTAAATGAAATACGAAATGTATCTGAAGTTTAACACATCATATCTGTTTCGTTCAGCTGAAATCCAAGCCCCTTACCAAGCGGTGTAATAGGTACTGCTGTTAGAAACTGCACAAAGAGCTGTACTAAAATAATGTAGAGACCCCATCGTTCTCCCATTTTAAACCACTAGAATTGTCCGAAATTATGATCATTTTCATATTCCAAATTCATACTTGACAGAACGTAGGTATGTATAGCTAAATTGATAGCCGAAATATAAATTCTAATGTATTTACTAGGGCGAACGCAATTTGTGTTGCGTTGAAGATGAGCGTAGCGGTTTGTTAATAGCGCATAAAAAGATTGAGGCAAAAAGCCTAAATCATGGAGCAGCAAGCCGGAGCATAGCTTTTCCGAAAATTCTGATCACTAGAAATTGAAGCGATTCTGGCCTTTATTTGTTTCTGTCCGAGCTGTAGGGTAGCGGAAATATGCTCATTTTGAGGTCATAAAGAAATGTGCATGTTAATACATAGATGTAGCTCATGCCCAAGGGTTTTTATTGGGTTTTATTGGGTTGGTTTTTATTGGGAAAAATCTGGTGTGATGTTTCGATTTGGTTTCGATGGTTTCTAAAGGCAAATCGAAATTGGGAACACTTGAAAAAAATACGCACTTAAAAATAAATTTCCGTACTTTTCCAAACATGCCCAATTGTCGAATTTTGCTCTTTTTTCTGCTTTGAAAGTGAAGGGTGTGGAGGATTTTCGCTTCGCTCGCTACGCTCATCAATGAAACCTCTCGGTTGACATAACAAAACTCTATAAAACAAGCAATTAGTTTAAAACTGTTTCCAGGTAATTCCTTGATCATCCGATCAAATTCTTAGACAAACACCTGCGTCTATGATGTACGCGTCAAAGTGATAGATGTGTTCCCGTGTTGGTACACGTGATGTTTTCCCGTCGACAAACTGCTCGTGGCAAAGTTTCCACCGTGTCGTGCCTATATTATGTATGCCGTCGAGAGTCAGCTGTTTGCCAAGAGAGTCGTAGTTCGATTCCCGAGAGTCCCGAACCCGCGCGCACTCCACATCGACCCGACGCCGGCACTTGTTTCGCGACGACCCTTCAATGCAGCTCGGCTGCTACCTCGGGAAATGGGAATGGGGTTTTCATAGATTAAGCTCGGTTAAGCTAGTTAGATTAAGCTAGAACATAATATATTATTACTTGTCCACATAAACTATATACATTATCATTATTTCATCACAATCATTACATCAATATTATCACTAGATCATATTACTATCATCATATTACATTGTTATTATACTTATGCTTAAATTAAGTTACCTTCCCACCAGTGGCGTGAGGCAAGCCAATTTTCTGGGTGGGCAAAACCAAAGAGTGGCATCCGGCGCCCCCCCCCCCCATACGAAAAAAGGGTGAGAAAATGAAAAGGAAGTGGTGCATAAATGGAGTGGACTTGGATCCCATCTGGGCTTGGACGACGTTGAACTGACAATTTTATGTATTTTCAAGTACCTTAACATCAAACCTACTTGCGTGGAATTGGAATTGGACCTGGAATGTACAATCCTACTTATTAGCAACATATTCTAGAAGTGATGCAAAATCAATTCCCAAAGCATTTCTGCGTATAATAATCCAACCCTTACCAGGCCCATTTAGCCCCCGTTCCCTGTAATTCTGGTATTCACCTTCTAATTTGCTGTTGGTGACTCAACGGTTGATACAAATTTCCAACTGGATTATTTGCTTTAATCTCCCTGATGTTTCGAGGTCCCAGACTGCACCTCACATCTAAATCGGAGTGGATATTAGCTAAACCAAACGCAATTCATTCACAATCTCGTCTTCATATCGCATTTTTTATTTTAAAGTAAACAAACAAATTGCGCTCGAGGTGAAGAGGCGCCCCTCTGATAATTGTCTTTGTATACATACTATGTGATTCTCTATTTGCCTTGCTTAAAGGTTTAGGGAATATGGCCAACCGTATTATAACCGAAGGCAGCAGATTTTCAGGAGCTGAAATATCTTTTAAAAACTGTGAAAAGGTGTACGAGATCTCGGTGATTTTAATAATAATATGCTTTATCTACACTGGATTGGTTGGTCAGGCTTCCAAAACATTAAAATGTTATTACGATATTAAATTTCTTAGACTTCCCATCTTTAGCGTAGTTAGCGTTGTTACGATATCTTTGGTTAACAGATGATAAATGTAGTACATTTTTTCCCTCACAGATTGCCAATAAATGAAAGCGAGACCAATAAAATTTAACTTGCTTTGATTGTAGATAGTAAAGTTCCCGCAAAGTGGAAAGAATCTTATCCGAACAAAAGAACCGGAAATCTGAGCTGTGTAACCACATGGCTTTGATGTCCTACATTCCTTTATCATTTCCTCATTCCTGCACTTGGAAAAATACAACCGGACGGTTGTATTATTGTGCAAGCGGAATGCTAACGTCCAAGCAAGTAGTTGAAATCTCCATTTGTTTTCATTGATCAGACATAGGATGGATGCTATTACTTCGGATTGGATGGTGGTGAAGAGGAGGGGTTTGGAAAACAGTTCAAATACCACTGGATTTTGCGATTTGCAATAACAGTTCCAGCACATACCAGCAGCCAGCATTACCCTAATAAAATGGGTGGTTACTGAGATAATATTCAATTTTCATGGTAAATATTCCAACCATGGGAAAATAAAATATAACAAATGTTATTCACGGAGACAAGAAAAGTGTTATGAACATGAGGATGCAGCCAGCTGTTTTCCAGCGATAAGGACGAGCTCGACAAATCACACCAAATTTCGGTACAGTGCACCAAGTATTTGCGGATTCACAAGAGGAAAACTGTGAAATTGAACGCTGAAAACGATTTGATATTTTCTCTATAGAAGGTGAAATAATGCAAGTCACGGAAAAATGTAACAGCTCGAGAATACCTTTGCGATGTTTAATATTCCATGGCATATTTCCCAATGAATGGTTGTACTACATGTAAAAGTCCTTGTGGAGGAAAAATACATGTGCAACAAAACCTCAGTGATGAAATTGTAGCAAATAAAGCATTTTTGTTTTACACCAACATGACAAAACGGAAAACACAACATGTCAACCAAACAATTTCTCGGAATGTTTATTTCCATGTACAGTAGAGTTGTTGACAAAAACCAGAACAGCTAGATGAAAATGAAATGCACAATCTATAAAGCAATATGCTGGACATGGCATCACAATTTGCAGTTGGCATACGTTCGTACCACAGTTGTATCAAAATATGAACACAAAATGACGACTTTAATTCCAGAGACAATCACTTATGTAGACAAATAGTTGCCAGAAGAGAACCTTTATTTGGCAGAGAGCGGCCAATGGACAAGAAATGGCGTTACCGCTGTCAAAATTTCAACAAGCAGCTTGAGGCTAAGTTGAGGTAAATAAGGGCTTAATATATACAAAATATAGGCGAAAAAGGCCAATTTGAAGTTATTATAACGATTTTCTCGTGTCATATTTTTTTATTGTCATGAAATGTGAATTCATTTATTTTGGACACTTAATGGCGTCCATAAACGGATTCAACCATAGCCGCTCTATGCAAAATAAAGCCTATCTATAATATAGTTGCCATTAAAACGTCGTAATTTTTTCCCCACATACTGTAGTTAAATGAAGTTATAGTCAATTCGTACCTATGTCTAGGCATCACTGGTTAATGTTCCAACATCAAATGTACCACTGGAGACCCTCATGGTTAATTATAAGGCGCAGAGGCTCAGAGCACAAGAAGTTGAAATATGCTAGTGCCCCATGAATCTACGTTCAGCTTGAGTACAACAGTACCTAGGCGCACTTTCAAGATAATAAATGGTATTCCCTAAGTTTTAACTTCCTAGTACATTATGCTTGGGTAAATTGTGACCGGACCTCAAAGACACCCGATGCCCTGTTGACTCCATTTCCCTGCCAAACGCGGTGTGCTCGACGCCGAGTCGATCTCGCCTCTCCAAGCAACAGTTCCCAACCTCGCGTCGGGGGACGTTCCACTGCGCGATGGAGGCGCGAAACAGGGGAGCAGCACCGCGGATAGGGGTAATCTATACGCGCGGCGTGTGACCTGGTTTCGAACAGCGGTCCTCGGAAAAGGTCGGCGCTGGCACGCTGCCTGCCGGCTGGGGCACAGACTACGTGCGCGCCAGGGGTTGGGGTGCGCTACTCCATTTCGTACCCATTTTAGATGCAATGTTGCATTTCCACCATGTGGTTTCAAGCGTACTGGTATAGAGTAACTTTACTACCATACCATGGTCGCACACTGGTATAGTACGTTCACGAATTACTGGTCAAAACCACTTGAGATTTGGGGGTAGGAAATCGTGTTCCTACCCTTGTAAGCTCTGCTTAGCTCTATTGTGTTCTCTTCGAGAGTGACAACTGACGGATCCCCTTGCAAATAACTGCGTTGTCACTTTCGTCACCTTGCGTGCTTACCTTTCTAACGATTGACAATGAAAGAGTTTCCCCGAAAATTGGCTAAATAGGGCTGTGAAAGTTTCAGAGTTGGTGCAAATTCTTGACACATGTCAAGATACATTTCTGTTTTAACAATGGCATTGTCCGAAGCCCTGAAGTGGATTTGACCAGTAATTCGTGATCGAACTTTATCAAAGACAATAATAAGACTAAAAACATCATATTTAGGTACATAGTCTGAAATAGTCAAATCTTTGACATTTCTTTGTGTCTCTATACGGACTCTATCGTTTTCTCAATTCCATTCCATTCAATTCAATTGTATTTTATTTCCACAAGAACACATTCTCCAATACGGAATTGTCATCAATTTACATTTGTAAGGGCGTTTTAATAACTCGTCAATGGTATAAAATCATTGTTCGATATGATAGTAGTTGTTGGTTAAGTCTACGTTTAAAATCATACACATTCTTATCCTTCAGTTAAAGTGGAAGCATACATTTTAAAATAGGCAGACTGCATGTAAATCCCCTTTTTTTATAAATCTGAAGATTTTATTTATGTAACTTATCGGGCATGTCGGGCGAGCACAAAAGTTTTTTCCATTTACTTCTCCTAGCACAATACAATACTTTCTCGATGTGTGTACCCTTGGTAATTTTTATAGCCAGTTCCAGACTTAATGTCCAAAAAGCCAATCTAAATGTCGGAAACTCAACATTGCTTATATACACTGTGCGCGGAACGGAATAGCTTTCAAATGATGGAAGGGAATCGCACGATTTTCACATGCGACCGGGTGGTATGGAGATCGGCGCTATCCTGGGGAGGGCTGAGAGGTTGAGACCGGGATCAGACGGGATTTAATCGGTATGTTAGGGAGCAATGTGCTCCGTGTCTCTTTTGTGTTAACGCTAGAATTATTCCCTACTCCATTTGACTGGAACCCATTGCGTTCTGTCTGATATAGATATAAAAAAAAGCCTAACTCTAAAACACAGTAGCTCACGGTCTAATCGAGCACCTGTTATAGCAGCCTTCTTGAAACTCACCGGTGGACAGCCTCAATGTTAATTCCTATTTAAAAACAAATGCAAGTCTGCTGTCCACCAGTGAGACCACATGTATTGCAAGAGCTCTATTGTTCCATACTGGAATCAATTCATGTAATGGAATTGAGTTTGACACACACACGTCTAAATGTATGTTAATTAAATTGGTGGTTTTAAATTATTATGGGTTTGAAACTCTGGTATGAATTCATACAAGCAAACATTCATTTTATACATCTCAATAATCTTGATACTATCATAATGCAGCATATGGTCTGAGCACTTCTCAGAATGGATTTGCCGTTTGAGAAGAGAACTAGCCATACATTGCTCTGTAGTCTGTAGCCGACCCCATAAGAAGTAACCGGACGGTTAATTTGCAAAGGAAATTAACAATGCATGCCACCAAAACCAAGATAGGTTTAATTTTGAAAGTGAAATTTCACAGACTTGTTAATTTGACACTCCATTTCAGATCGTAAAGACAAGACAAGCGTAACAATCTTAGAGGCTCTAAATTGTATCATCGTGCAAGCGGTGGCAAGAAGGACTATAGTTGATAACTTTCCGCTAGGAGCACTGGTAGTCACTGTAGTTTACATGAGCGCCAATTTTACAAAACTGAAATCCTGTCATCATCTTTACTCTGCCATGTTGGTTTCTAATACCTTCTAAATTTTCCCAAAGCTTATGATTTTTTCTCTTAACTATTTATTCTTTGATTCATTAATAATTGGGAAATAGATTCAAGTTGTAATTTTTTTAAATTTTAACCGAAAAAATATTTTCCCCCCGCCGTTTGAATTCAATTTCATGAGTTGGTAGAACAAAAGGGGGCAGTCCTTGCTGTGGCAACTTCCCTCACTTGCTAGATTGTAGACAAACGCCGGGAAACAAGTGTTTCGTTCACCGCTTCCTGGATCACGCCGGGGCACGTCGACAATGAGACGGGAAACTTTTTCCGAGCATCCGATTGCTTTGTTGTTTTCCCGCCGCCAAACAATGCGATCATCGGGGAAAAGTTTTCAACACTCGCGATGTTTTCTCTCCCTTGGCGCGCGCTCGTTTCTCTAATTGATTTCATCAGAGACGATGTCGATCGCCTACGCCTCCACTATGGGAACTCTTCGCTATTTCGAGACTGTCTGACTTTAACGAGGTTCCCCTGGGAAATTCGGGACTTTCCCGTTGGGTTCGAGCAATAAAAGTGTGATCAATGATCATTTTGCGAGTAAAAAGTGTTGCTCATCCTTTTCTATAGTGGTTGCGAAAGTTAGATTGGCGCAGAATATCCTGAAATAAACATTTTCTCAGAAAAAAGGAATGGACACAGCAAAAATTTAGTCGCAGACATAAGAAAGAATTTAAGTAAACGATCATTTATGTTTTCCCAGCATTTCCTTACAAGACCAAAATTCTTAATCTAGAATAGGCTGATTAAATATAGAAATATATAACCAAACGGTATTGAATAGTAATAAATAATTCTACGAAGGTTGGTGTCATGGGTTTGAAAATTTCTTAGAATTTAACATTAATGTTTTGGATATTTTTAAACTTTTTATACGGACAAAATACGTCATTGCTTCGGGCTGAACTTGAGACAGATTCGGCGAGAGCCGTATAAGACCGTGCACAAGCGAGAACATGCCATTAAACTGGGAATCGACATGAAAATCCGATAAAAGGTTATGTATTCAGCGGCGACTCTACACAAAGAGTATGCATTGCGCCTGCGCTCAATAGGAAGCCGACCCCGTCGTCTACCGGGGTAGGTATAGTATGCATTTCGGAAAGCCTATGCCTGTCGATGCGGACTTCTTTTGTCGGGATCTAGAAAGCGGCGCGGACGGATTCCACAGCCGACTGGATCGGCGATCAAAGGAAACCGACATGAACGAAAGAATCTCGAAGGCTGTGCGTTGGGTCGAGAGGGCCGTGACAAGGTGAGGCCAAGGGAGGGAAAACTGGGAAACTCGGGCTGAGGCTGCTTTCAATAAAATCTGCGATACGAAATATAAATTTGATTGAATTTTCTATACGTAAGGTAAGGTACCTTAACGCGTCTAGATTTAGAAAGGAATTTAATAAAAGCTGTGATACAAGAATTTAAAAAATACTTAGCATGTGAATTTTTCAGGAAAAAAATTGCTGGTTTTTGTCGAAAGGATACTTGCCTTACCACCACCAACGGTGGAAAGGGGTAAATTGTCGCCAGTGTCACCTTAAAAGGAGGAATTATCCTGTAGTGTTGTTCCTGAGTTATCGCGGGAAATCACGTACGACAGGTACAAATACAGATGGTAACCAAACCTCAGTACAAGAGAGAAGGAAGATTTTTGGGACATGGGGTTTTGTGTTAATCTTATGCCAGGAAACAAATGAATTGGCATTAAAATTAAAGTGAGAAACTCCAAAAATGAATCCCCAGTTGATAATGGATCGTGGCGTCAAGTCCGCGGAGGAGACGTCAAACTTTTAAAGAAAATATAGCAATCGTTTTCATTTGCAAAGAAGGTGTAAATGCCAGTTATACGGATCTAGCTGAGATGGGAGAAATGCAGTTTTTAAAGAATTACTGATTTACACGAACGAAAACTGCTTCCACCGTGACAAGTATTTTGTATTTTCCAGCCCTCTAAATTGACCTAAATTGCTCGTTAACAACAATTGAACCGGTTTAAAGCCGATTGCAAACACAAGTCAAATTACTGACTGATGTAATTGTAACTTTTAGATTTGCATTTTACACAACTTTTGGGTACGGGCTGGGTGCAAAATCTTCGCAATTCCAAACTTTTAGGGCTGAGAGTGAGCACACCTGTTGCTCAAGGTTTCAAGTCATGTCTCGCGTGGGCTTAGGATGGATGTTCGAATTAGGGAAGCCGTACACGCGAATTTAAGCCGATTGACCTGTTGCATTAGCTGATTTAATATAAGTACTTGTCAATTCCTGTTGCATTCATGGTATGCAGTACGTTCATTGCACTTTGAAAAGCACTTGGAGGTTTAGAAACGGATGCTGTATATTTTAGGCTATGTTTAGTGTATTTTAAACTTATAGACTGAATTTAAGTACATGATTCTAGAAGATATATCACAGACGGTGGCTTAGTTCTATATTTTAACACTGTCAAACCTATAAGCATGTCATTTACTATCACAAGTAAGTTGGTAAAGCAGAGTTTAAGCAGAATTTTCAATCCAGGAGACTGTTAGTACTTAGTACACACTGCTGAACATGTTACTGAATTCAGAGAACCTACAAGATCGGAAGCTTACCAGATTCGTATTTTATATCTAATGGTAATGCATTATAAAAGAACGCGGATGTGCCATGTTTGTATGTGGAGGAACCGAGTTTGCGCTGCGGGCTGCGTCTAGGAGTCGGTGCGTGGAGGAGCCGAGTTTGTTTTGCGGGCTGCGTCTAGGAGTTTGTGAATTGAGGAATTCATTGGATAAGTGAAAAAAATTTACGATTGGAGGATATGATGTTAATCTTATACGTACCACGGAAGCTACAGAGCAAAACTGCTCCTGAACAGTAGTAAGATTTTTCTTATGCTGAAACATCATCGGGACTTGAGAATGTGCTTATATGAAACATTTTCCATATGTGTAGTGAATAATCCGCAGATGTTTTTTTTTTGTATAAGCTTAGGGAAAAACATTATTGTTCCCATGAACTTTTGGTAGAAAATTAATCCGCTGTTAAAGCGTCCATTCATTTTTGACTGAAGAGGGGACAATACTCAACGGTCTGGTGTTGGTCTTGTATTTAAGACTTCGGAGCACTGCAGTAGTTGCATTTAAGACTAGTGTCGGCGCCACTAGTGCCATAGTGACCAGTGACACCATAAAAAATAATACCAGGAAACTTCAGGAACTTTAGAACGTCAGCATTTATTAGAAAGGGCACCCTAAGAAACGGTGGTCCCAAACATGTATTGCACCGGGGACACAAACTTTGAGCCTGTTTAACACTGTATAACATCAGACCATTTCTGCAATTTCAGAAACATATAGCCCACACAAAACCACGCTTCCCGTAGGATCCCAAAGCGCAGTGTGTTTAGCGAATCCGTCTCGTTCTCGGCCTCCCAGAGCGTTTCGGGCTCCGACGGGCCCAGCCCTGAGGGCTCCAAAGCGCAGTGTGTGTTGCGAATCCGTCTCGTTCTCGGCCTCCCAGAGCGTTTCGGGCTCCGACGGGCCCAGCCCTGAGGGCTCCAAAGCGCAGTGTGTGTTGCGAATCCGTCTCGTTCTCGGCCTCCGAGCGTTTCGGGCTCCGACGGGCACAGCCCTGAGGGCTCCAAAGCGCAGTGTGTGTTGCGAATCCGTCTCGTTCTCGGCCTCCCAGAGCGTTTCGGGCTCCGACGGGCCCAGCCCTGAGGGCTCCAAAGCGCAGTGTGTGTTGCGAATCCGTCTCGTTCTCGGCCTCCGAGCGTTTCGGGCTCCGACGGGCACAGCCCTGAGGGCTCCAAAGCGCAGTGTGTGTTGCGAATCCGTCTCGTTCTCGGCCTCCGAGCGTTTCGGGCTCCGACGGGCCCAGCCCTGAGGGCTCCAAAGCGCAGTGTGTGTTGCGAATCCGTCTCGTTCTCGGCCTCCGAGCGTTTCGGGCTCCGACGGGCCCAGCCCTGAGGGCTCCAAAGCGCAGTGTGTGTTGCGAATCCGTCTCGTTCTCGGCCTCCGAGCGTTTCGGGCTCCGACGGACCCAGCCCTGAGGGCTCGAAAGCGTGGGAACCGCGTAGAACTGGGTTTGCAGCTGGCAATGTCAGTAACACGATGTAATGAACATAAGATCTGGACCAATCAAAGACTTTGCAATGTGCGTAGCGTGTAGACGCTGATTTGGCCAGAGCCAGTGCTTGCTGATGACATCGTGTCACCGACATTGCCAGCTGTAACCCCGGCGTAAAGTGTACTGACTAATACGGGCGGACTAAAGACAAGTGCAGGTAGGAGGATCGACTCTTAGAGCTCTGTGTTTTCGCTTGAAGGCCGATGCCAGATTGTGGGGAAAATTGTGTGGTCTTACGGGCTTTGCATTAAAATCGACCTCATTTCAAAATTCAAACCTTTGCATCAACGGAGATATCCACAAACACTTCATGAAATGTTTTTTCAACATAATAGGACCGACTGGAGCTTGTTGACAGACCTCCAAACTCGGCTTAATCCCACCGTGCTCTTATGTTATTCGTATTATAGTTTCCCACAAACTACCCGTCGAGCAAGTCAAACCAAGGCGCCGTGCAGTCAAAGAGGCGGACTGTCAGCACTGCGATTACGTAACTCTGAATTCGCCGTTCTCGGTTACAATGTTAAAAAATCAACATGGACAACAATAGGGATTTTATCCATCATAACCAAAAACGGCATAACGTAAAAGGACAGATATAAGGTCACCCAGATCTTCCACTCCCGAACTAAAGCAGCTACGCGAAAGCCCTCCGCCCGCAATAATAGTTTCACCGGCTGTCAAGGGATGGAGCCACTATTTTTTGTGTAACCAAGGTAACTGTAACCACCTGTGGAACATTGGGTTCCTTGATTATTGACCTTGTGCCATGGCCTGGTAGATGATGTTAAAATGGTTGCCAACGCGCCCCAGCGATTGCCGGCAAAAGCATGCATCAAATTTTTGCCGTAGCCATATCTTAGTATGGTAGAATGTATGGAAAACCTTATGTTTGTCGTACAAAAGTTACAAAATCGCTAGACTCCAGTAGTGGTGCACTGACCTGCAGCGTGTTGGGACTGGAGTCGTCGAAGGCCACGTTGGTGGTGCCGTAGCTGGCCACGATGTTGCTCTTGCCGTTCTCGACCACCAGGCGTCCGCGCAGCTCCTTCATCTCGAGCCGGTCGAGCGAGTGCTGCGGGTTCAGATTCTGCGAGCTCTGACGCCGGATCAGCTGCGCAGTGTTCGCCATCTTGAACGGCTGCTGCTACGCTGCGCTTCACTGCTGTCGCTGCTACTGCGCGTGTGCGTGGGTGTGAGCTGATTACGTCATCGTTCGGGATCTGTGGGGAGACGGGAGAGACCAGGGTATTAACTTTGATAGTGAGATGCATATTACTTGTCCAATTCTCTGTAACAACGGTAAGAAAAGAATTAACAGGATTGGCCGCTATTGATTCCAGTGAAATTAGTGCCGATGGTGTACCTAGTGCCAGCACTAAGGTATGCTACCACCAAAGGCCAGCCATCGCCTAGCCTTGTCCCTTTGACACACTGTGTTGTCGCTGTCACTGTGGCACTGGTCTATTGGCTGTCGGTGAATGACAGGCTGATGCTAAAGCTAACCTGGCTTGACACGAATACTACCGTTTCTGTCCAATTGCATCAAGGGCCTCTCAACTCTGTTTTTTTCCCCCGGAAGCCACAGGACTTTGGCCGGAAAAAATAGTGTCTATGCCTGTCTTCTGTCTTTATATTGTTTTTTCTCCCCCTCATAAATCCGTGCTGTCTATAACAGGTTGGAAATATGGCGAATGGCGCAGTCGCTCCCAGAAACCTCTCGAGAAGCACCCCGACGACACGCTCCTTAAGATCATCGCCCTCCACCCTCAAACCAGCCGCAATGCTTCCTACATAGAGCGTTGGTAATTTTATCCATTTCCTTTTCGCCCGGCTCGGCGAAACGAAGTAAAAGTAGAGGCGTGAAAAACATGGTTTTCCTTGAGCCTACTTTTCATCAAGACACGATCCTGTACAAAACCAAGCAAGGAAGATGTCTTGACGAATGATACGGATTTATAAAAAATGTTTTCGCATTTTTTTTTGTGTGTCTACCCTAGAGCATATTTTCTCGTTTCACGTATAATCCGTATACCTTGTACCTGACACAACCCTTTGCTTGGTGCGAGGATCCTAGTCTCCATTATATAAACTGCTCGCGGCACACGATTTATCCATTTGTGTAAGGTGGATGAAAGGCGCCGGATTATTCTTTTGTCAAGCCGGCAGCACAAAGTTGACGACGCCCCATTTCATTTCGGCTAAAAGCATAGCAGGTCATACTGTGTGCTTCGGGGTAAATTGTATAACTGAGCTGTTTTCGAGGTAGCGTTCCGTTCCATTTCTTCCCCGGAGAAATACTTTTGAGTCTAGAGCGATAATGTTTCGTGATGCAAGGTTATTCGGGAACGTCGCGAGACGAGTTTTGACCCAGATACTGTTTGGGCTAGGCGTGGACCAAACATTTTTCTGCTATTGTGTATCTACGCCTTTCGATATGGATGCTTCTGTTTTGGCATATCTCGCCTTATTGCTAACGCTATGCTTTCTAGAATATGAAATGTAGAATGTTTTGCTTTACAAGATATGCCATATATCAGAGAAATAAACACAAAACTAGACAATAGTTTATGAATTTGAAAACTTTATCGTGTAGTCCACAAAGTGACAAGTTTTTTGAACGGATGATTCGGGTTTGGAAATTTCATTACTATTTACAGCCGCGCAAAATAACATTCTTACTCCTCACCCTTCTTAAAGAGCATAGTGGCACAAAACCCTCTTGCAAACGTTATTACGAACGTACGGTGGACGTCGTACAGCCAACGGGGAATAACTTGCGTTCAACGTTCACATTTGCCAATAGTTCGATTAGGTTCTACCCGATCGATGAACGCACGTTATCACCCGTTAGCTTTTCGACGTCCATCGAACGTTCGTAAAAACGTGTTTGTTCTACTCGGATTACTGTAAAGGTTCACATTATCCGCAGGCTGCACAATTCAACTCGTCAGTGTAACAACATTGTCAAATCTTCAAACTGCGTTTTAACAGCGAAGACTCCTGCCGCGTCGAAAAGTTTTCCAACGTCTATCTACGCCAAGTTTCGCAGCAGACTGTTCTGTCAGCGTGCTGATAACTCTGTACACACACACCCACAATCTCAGTTCTCACATGCAGAGTTTTTCTATATAGAGGGGCATCTGTAATCTGTATTTGAAGTCAGCTTCAAGGCGAGTCGGGTCCGAGGGAGTTCGAACTTGGACTTCGACGTGTGCCACAGAATCGAGCGCTGGCTGCCGGTGTAACGGAATATTATTAGCCCCGGCATATCTTTACTGGGGTAAACATATGCCGCAATATCTTTACACCCCAGTAATGATTAACCAGCAGATGTTTACCTATTCCCCCAGTAATGGTAAACCAGCATATGTTTACCTATCCCCAGTAATGGTAAACCAGCATATGTTTACCTATCCCCAGTAATGGTAAACCAGCATATGTTGTTTACCTACCCCCAGTAATGATAAACCAGCATATGTTGCTTACCTACCCTCAGTAATGATAAACCAGCATATGTTTACCTACCCCCAGTAATGAAAAACCAGCATAAGTTTTCCTTCCCCTAGTAATGGTTTGTCGTGGAATAATAATATCCGTCTCATCGGCTGCCGGAGAGTATGAACGCACTGACCGGCAAGAACAATCCGCTAGCGGGACTTTGATCGCTCTTAAAGAACCATTATTTAAGAAAGGCACTCTTTCTCTTAGATACCTCGAAGCATTTTCGAAGAAAACACTTTATTTTCTTTTCATGACACTCTTTTCCTTCGTGCTCACTGCTCCTAGAAATCTGGGGTTTTCCCACGCTCAAGAAGCACCAAAACTGGAGAATATGTTGGGAACTTTGGCTCGTTGATAGCAACTGATTACTCATTGGAGAGTGGTAACCTGGCCTCCTCGTTTATTTGGCATCACCCTACAATTTTTCCTGCGCTTGAAACGAGACAGCTATGGGCATACCAGCATTTAAGCAACAAAAAAGACACTAAACGGTACTTGATTTTTATTTTATTTCTATTATAAGAACTTTACGTAAAAAGGTTTGCCGTCCCTGGCTTAGCCCCCGCCCTCCACCCCCACGGTCTAGAAGCGCTGCACCCCTCCTCCTCAAATCGTCCGGCATTCACGTCACGCTCCACAGCGTCGGCCCGCGAATCAATTTCCCGCTCAACGCGCCAAAGCCCCGACGACGACGTGCTCGCTCTCACCGCTCACAAACACACACACACACACCCACGCACACCTGGGGCGTTTCACCCTTTGCACGGTGCAGTCGACGACGTGCAAGTGGCGTCCTGGATAGCGATCATGTAACTTTTTATCATTCGATTTGGCTCGAAATCATTCGATTTTAAATCACTGCCCGTGTTAAACCATAGGCAGTGATATTGAAAGCGAATCGTTTTGAAATCACAAAGTTACATGATAGCCCCCCTGCTCATTGGTACACGGGTGTTATATAGACGACAATGCTGCGAAATCGCCACTTGTTTTTATTCCATGGCAAAGGTCGAAGGTCGCCGTTGTCTCTGTGCTGGAAATTCCGTGACAGGGTGCTTGTTTCGCTCCCCGCAAAGGAGCGGACGCTCGCCGTCGCCTCTGTGCTGGACATTCCGTGACAGGGTGCTTGTTTCACTCCCCGCAAAGGAGCGGACGCTCGCCGTCGCCTCTGTGTTGGACATTCCGTGACAGGGTGCTTGTTTCGCTCCCCGCAAAGGAGCGGACCCTCGCCTTCGTCCCTGTGCTTGACTTTCCGTGAAACTCCGAAAAGGGGTTCGTATAATGCAAAGGCACCTGGCTAAATTAATTAGACGCCGTGCTGCCTGAAGGTTCTCTGTCCCGGAGGTCCATAAGTCTGTGGTGGAAGTCGAGGTCCTCCCGACAAGGTCGATACCGTCGCGAAGGCAACGACTAGACGGAATCCCAAACTTGCAGCGAGTCGAGACAAGAAGATTGCCCCCTGGGACTCCAGACTAAAGGGGTCGTGTTAGCTGAACAGGAATTCTAGGGCGAACAGAGCAAAATGCTCTGCAATTAAAACCAGTTTGTCGCAGGAAATAATTGAACAGTGGGGTTACGTTGTAATGTCTTCTCGACAATCACTCTGTCAGAAAGTTAGGCTGCGTGTACAGCTGGCTACACGATGTCATGAATATTTTCTGTGGACCAATCAGAGACTCTGAATGTGCATGACGTCATGTTCGCGACTCTGCCATGGAGTCTCTGATTGGTGGCAAAGCCAATGGTCATGACATCGTTTCACTGACATTACCAGCTGTAAACCCAGCTCCAGGCAGCAAGTTCACTCCGTGTTTTAGTTCATTGACAAAGCGCTAAGTGAAAAGTTAACATTTGGATCGTTTGGTTGTAAACATTTGCTTAGAACTGGCAGTCTGCGTTTACGTTTTCACCGAAAGACCTGCAGGTTTGTAAGTCTTTCATTAAACCACAATTTCGAGATAGGAAGAAAATTTTAAGGAAATTTTATACCTGAGCAGTCGAGCTTTTTGAGAAAACAGAATGTCTCCGCTTTGCAATATTTAAGACGGTGTTCACTGATACGTTCTATGATATACCTTAGTTTACGAAGATTTCGGAAAACAGATATCTGTTTACATTACATGGGAAAATTCATACACCGTATAAAATAATCCAAGGACTCGTATGTAATAAGTTTTCAAAGGCTCTTCTTATCAAAGAAAGATTGCGCATCTCCCTTTTACTGCAGTACTAGTTTATTCTAAGCTATACGATTAAGGACGATTCGTCTATTTAGAGTTTGCCACCAAATTCGAATCGATGCGTTCCAAAACTGCCAGCTGCAATCCTCCTCGGTTTTATGAATGGAGCCAAAATGAAGCAACACCTTTTCAAACCGAAATCTATCTCCGACTTCTCTGACTTCGTTTGCTCAGCGATAACCCTCCAACTCGAACGCGCCCCACTCGGCGTCGAAGAAGTGACAAGAGATTGGCACTCTGTCGTCGAGCACCTCGAACGGGACTCGAACCAAGGACCTGTGTAGTGACACGGATCGCTTTAAAGGGGTGCTGCTTCGGGCCGGGCACCCCTAGCACAGACTACATGCGACTTGGGTCACTCATTTCGAATCTCACGAAAATGAGGAGAACTTCCCTCTCAACGTATGAAATTCGTCCGAATTTAGCCAAATATTTGTGGATGGCTCAGCTGAAATTGCGTAGCCATTAGTACCCAACCCTCTTCTGACTGTCCCCCATATAACTTCATCCTCTCGACGAACACAGCTGCTTTAATCTGTTCATATTTATACATATGTATATTCTGTACAATCTTCAAGCATAGTTTTTGTAGTCCTCATAGCCCTAATTGACCCAAATAAGCATTGTGTATAGTAGTTCAAGCTGATTGTGCAGGTTTTATTTTTAGTGTGGTTCATCGTCAAATATTTTAAGCCCCTAAAATTTGCCATCCTCGAACTGTCTTCTCATTATTACAGAGACTCTATTCAGTAGTAATAAAGTATCTACATTTCACTTCAATTTCAATTGCAATGTGGTTCACCACAATAAATTTCATTACGCGAAATAACACAGTGCCCATGCAATAGCAATCCAATTGTCGGTAACGATCCCATTTGCAAATCGAAGCTTTGCCAACTGATTCGACACTAAGCCCCCTGGCGGGCGACTGCCACGTTCCTGTCGCTAGTGGGCGTCGATCTCGGAGCTCCGGGAGGGCGACAGTGTCTGGGGTTGGGGGGGGGGTGACGTCGGCGTCGGCACACGTGGGTGGGTGTCATTCAAACGAGGTGTCGGGTGCGGAGCCGGGGGCGCTCGTTTTCACAAAGTCGTGCATGACAAAGCCGTGTCTTTGCCGAAGCGGTACCGATTGGGTCACTAAACTTGGCTCACAAGGTCACCGGATCCCCAAAAAAAACTACGCCATATTTTTGCACCATTTATGCACCTTTTTGCACCCAAGTATAGATTTTTGCACCCCCATCCCTATTGAGATATTCGACTTGAAAGATGGGGGAGCCAGGTTTAGTTCTTCTCACAAAAATGAACATTTCAAAAGTAAATCTAGCCTACATTTATGCACTATTTATGTACCCCCACCCCACCCCTATCGAGTTATCAGCGATTAGTTTCCACTTCGGATGTAAGGTGGAATTTTGACTTTCCAAATGCTGGTGCAAAATGCTGGAAAATTTAAGAATCTTTTAGCTTTAGCGGTCAGGCTTATGTCACAGTAGCAGTTTAAATGAATTATCAGCGAAATTATTCCGGGAAATCCGCCCAGATGAATTTCGGCCTCAGAAAGGTTGTCTGAAAAGAGCATAGGCCGGCCAGGTACAGACCACGTGGAAGCACGGGATGTCATTTTCTTTGATCGGTCGCAATCTAGTTTTAACAAACCCGTTGTAGTGTCAGTGCCGGCCTCGCAAAACCCACGAATTTGTTCCGTAGCCAATTTTGTATCCGATTCCACACACCCGCACTGGCCTAAAACTCGTGATTTTAAAGCTGAGAGAATTAAGAGAAAATAAAGAAAAAACTCCTTGAATTCCCTATTTGAAAGTAACACATCTATGTCAACACTTTTTTGATATCAAAGATAACATATGTTTCCATACCTCGGTTTAATTTTATTTATATTAACTGCTTCCGTTATCTCGATATTAAGGTAATGGTTATTTAAGATTCTCTACCTTTACGGTGGCTTTACCTCATCCAGTCCAATCGCATCCATGGTTATGCGAGATAACATAAGCCATTTATATGAAAATTAAATGAATTCGCATTGTGAATACCAACTTTTTTGCAACTATACCGAGAAAGTGATGGCATTAACGTGTTTTTCGAACAGGGAAGTCGCAGAAAGCTTTTTGATTTTTCTTATAGCTCATAACCACGTCTTTTAAGTTTTAGGCCATTGGACTTGCGTGAAGTTCAGGAATTAAAAAAAACAAGAATTACCAGACAGCATGCTTGACCCAAGTTGCACAGGAATCGAACCCGTTTGTTACCCATTTAGCCTGGAGAGTTACCGATGGTAACTGGCCTTAAAATCGAGAGTGCTAAACCTAAATAACGCAATGCACTCTAATATTTTCTAGGCCGGAGCAGATATTGTAGCTAGAATATCAAGGAGTATTTGATTACAGGGAAGGATTGAATTTCAAAGAAAGCTAACGTGACTGATACCGAACCACGGGACTATTTTATAGAGGTTCAGAGTGAACTAGAAAGTGGGCAAATATTCCTTAAACTCTCAAAAATCATAATATATTATACTATAATGTAGCTGAAAAGAACTTTCAATTAAAGTCAATAAATCTCCATCGCCGTTGTAGTTCTCGTCCCACTCACGGCCCCGCCGGATGGCAACAGGAACAATTCGAATCTCCGAGGCTCTGATATCCCGAATAAATCTCAAGTCAATACGCACGCCAGACAAGGACGCCGCCGTGCACTCTGCGTGCAGTGCGAGCGAGACGTCGGGACGCTGGAGTTGGTCCAGTGCATGCACAGCGTTGGCGCGGTATCGATCTGGTCGACGGGGGGGACGCCGTCGGAGTGAGCGGGCACACGGGGGGGACGCCGTCGAGGAAATGACGTCAAATGGACCACTGTATCGCGACGGCGACCTCCGGCGAAATGCATGGGGCGTTCCGCAGCGATTTCGTCGGGTGAAATTAGCGGTTATGTTTGATTGTTTAATGCGGGGGTGGGGGGTATGGGTCAGGGGAGCTCAGGATTTAGTTATTTGTCACAGACCAGCGATAAAAAGACTGAAAAGAAAATTGCTAAAATCAGCGTGAGCTCTTTTTTTTTTACTGCCGTACCGTTTAGCGTTGATTTTTGTTCCGTTGAAAAAAATGTTGAAAGTCAGTTATAGACTTTTTATGCTAGCATTAATTTTCCCTGTGCATGGTTTAAATAATCGCTCGATCATTATTGTGCAACATTCGAGTAGGTCTAGATTCGCGTTGCAATTTTCCTTTGATATCAGTATAGGACATCAGCTAACCATGCTTCATCAGACAATTTTGTTTGGCGTCCGGAGTCAAATTTGATTCGATGCCACCTTCGATCTCTGCTCCGGTACTTCCGGTATGGGATAGGTATGACTATGCGCCAACTGCTATGATATGTGTGTCGGTTTCACGTTATCTTAAGTCCGTGCATTGATGGTTGTTGAGGTAAATTGAATTACGCTATTTTTGGATTTCCAGAAGATATTTCGAGGATCTGAGATATTCAATTGGTTGTCAAAAGTGTGAGGATTCCGTATTTTATTTATTTATTTTATTTATTTATTATTTAAGTCTAAAAATTCTCATACTGTTTGGGGACAGTCGAACGTACAGACTCTTTGAAACATAAAAACTATGTATTCTAATCACAATGAAACTGAATATTAACATTCTTATAAAATAATAATAATAACAATAATAGTATTAAAAATACTAAGAATTATTATAGCAATGATATAGCAATGATTTAAATATTTGTTTCGTCGCGATCGGATAACTGGTGTGTCCTGGAAAGTGTATCCAGTAAGAGGTAAATTCTTAGCTAGAAGGGACCATTAAGTACATTTTTTAATGTACCGGCAAAACAGGGTTGTTTTAAAAAGCTTGTAATTATATAATTGACGGGTGAATCTTTCGAAAATGCAAATGGTTTAACCATGGTAGACAGAAGTGGGAAGATCCCGAAAATATAGGTTTCGTGTATTCATTTCGAGGTAAGGGAAGCAGCACGAGTTCACAGCTCAATGAACAGGCTTAAAAGTGGATACACAATAAAACAAACAAACAAACAAGGGCATTATTTCGCAACTTCTAAAATTAAATTAACTTCTTTAGAATGATGAATATTATTTTATCTTTCAAATAGCAATACAGAACGACATAATCTTCGTTATTGAGTTGATCTGACAGAAGATGAGAGCTGGAAAGGTCTATATGTACTATGCCTATATATAAATTTTCTTAGACTCATGTCTACTATATCCTATCTTTAGCACTAGTATTGGAAAAAACTATTTCAAACTGGGATTTGAATGCTAAATCAAAAGTCTCACTGGTTTCCCGACGTTTCGTAACATATACTAGTTACTTTATCAAGGGTTAAAGCTTTCAGTCAGTCAAGCTTACTAACTACTAGCTTACTAAGTAACTAGTATATGTTAAACCATTGAGACGTTTGATTTATGCCTATATACTTTAACGTTGCACGGCACACAGAGAGCGCTGAGCTGCCGTTGAAAATCCCAGCTTATAGCAATGATCGAAGATGCTATAACCAGCACTGATCGATAATTAATACAATACCATTTACAACGCTGCGGTTGAATATTACTTTTGCCAATTGATTATAATATAAAGCGAAAATATGTAGATTTCTAAATGCAGATTTCCATTATTGATCCAAACAGATATGGTGGCAGCTTTAAGCCCAGTCCTGGTAAAAAACTCACTTCTGAAAGTATAGGACCCCAACAGTAACGGCAAGTTAGAGGAAATGGTCCTTGCCCTATTGTATTTCCCCAGTTTGTTTCCCCTATTTCCGTCCCCGCGAGCAACCTGTTAGCTATAGCGGCGACTTTGCAGCTCGTCGCTTTGAGGTAAGTTTGGTTTGTTGGCAGGGTTCGTGTTTCAACGTTTCGCACATCAAAAGGTCTGGGCGTGTTTGAAGCAAAGGTGGGCAAAGATAAGCAACACTGTGCTTAATCGATAAGTGGATTTGTTGTACAGACGGGTTTGCTTGTTAGAAACACACTTTTGTCTCGCCGAAGTTAAGCAACATTGCGCAGAAACATATTATAGTGGATGGATGACCAAGCGATAAACGTCTGCCTCGGTTCATAGGTAGAGGGTTCAGTGAATTCTCGTCAGGTAGACAACAGTCAATAAATTGCGTTCTCTATCAACCTCTTGTAATTAAAAGCAGCGAAATGGTAGAGAAAATCAGTCTATATGCGGGGATTGCTGAACTGTATATATATTTATATGTATATATGTATATGTGTTATATGTATATATATATATATATATATATATATATATATATATATATATATATATATATATATATATATATATATATATATATATATATATATATATATATATATATATATATATATATATATATATATATATATATATATATATATACTTTATACTTCATACATCTTTGGATATATTATTAAGTCGCATGTTTTAAATTCACAGATGCAATTTCCTGTCACTGGTATGCACCAAACACAATCAAGTTCGCAAGGTCGAACAAATACACGTACACTGAACACCACCATAAATAAATATGTGCAATATTTTTCAATATATACCACCCCATTTACCTTTGAAGTTTGAAACTGTCTTTTTGTAACGGACAGTCTATTCGAGATTGCTTTTCATCCCGCGGAAGCCAGCCTCTACACCTTGCTAAGAGGACCAATTACTACGGCAAATATCGACGCGAACGCGTCGCGTCCACTTAGCTTTCAGTGTCACCCAGTTTGCGTGAAAAGGCCGGTCAACCCTCGAAACTTTCGCCATGATTTCGAGGGAAGGCGTCAAGACGCGAGGAAATTGCATAATGCATGGACACAGATTGCGAGCTGGAAATTGCCTGTAACGGCCGTTATTTCACACAATTCCTACGACCGTTTTTAGAGTTAAAATGACGTCTTGCATGCGCTAACAGTCATGTTCTAGCCTTTACCACATCCTGGTGGACTATGAAGTAAATTATCATTTGACTCTTTACCATTTGTTAAGAGTAAAATGGAAAATAATGGTAAAATGATAAATACCATTTCTAATGGTAATGATAAAAACTTTATCATTTCACTCTTTGGTATGGTAGGTATAACTCTATAATATGAGATCCCCAGAAAGTGGCAAACTCAAATTAATTCTAGTGTAGACACATTGCTTGTCCTATCCCAAGAGAAGTAATTTTACATGTGAAACGTTAACTGCTCATTATTTAACTTCAAAATCATATTTTGAGTCCGAATAATGACTATCCATCAGTCTAAGGGTTCTAGCTTAAGTATCGAACCAAAACTTCCTCCAACTCGCATTAGTGAAGTGCATTAGTGAATTAGTGAAGCAATCCTGTTTTTGTAACTGTTCGGTGTTCCTTTAAGCTGGTGGTTCCTTTGGTATATGTCTTCTAGTCAGGTAGACTGGGTTTATCATCTTTATCACAATAATTATCATAACATGCATTTGAGACACCTTTTAAAAAATATATATAACTCTCATCGATCTACCATTGGATGGCTAAAAAGTCACCATATTTGACGTTTAATTTGGGAAACTGGGATCTGCACACGGTCTTCTGTATGACAGAGAGAAGGTAGGAGCATTCTGTACCTATGCCTTAAGGCCATATTCCACTAGGGCTGCAACCCGCCGATCCGAAACGCCGATTCCGGTCCGCCGGCATGTTTTGCTATTCCACCACACAGAAACCTCTGACTTTCCTAGCGCACGCGCAGTGTTTTGAAACATGACAAAGTTCTGGCAAGACAAGATTTCATGCAGGGTATATCGCATTGGGTTTTCAGCTAATTTACTTCTTAATACTTTCAAGCTGGTCGCTGACTTACTTATCTTGCATTTACTTGTCTAAATAATGGTATTGAAACGTATATTTATGTGTAATCAATCAATAAATTTGAGAAATGATATATTTCCTTTCCGATTTTGGCAGATGACAAGAAAACAGCTGACAGTATATAAATGCTGAGAAATGTATGGGCATGGCTCGCCTTGTTCCTATTGGTTGGTTCTCGAAACCCGCGGGTTCCAATCTTTCGCGATAGGAAATATCCTATCTGCCGAGCTGTTCGCGCTATCTGTCGCACGCATGCGCACTGACATCAAAACGAACCCGCCGGGTCCAAACCCGCGGGTTGCAACCCTAGTGGAATATGGCCTTTACATTAAGATCCAGAACTCGATTAAAAAACATCCAACATGCCTGTCAGATTTAAAAAAGGGTTGTACCTAGTCGCACGAAACATTTATCCAGCAAACTCCATCTCTAAATGATGCCATTATTCAACGATGCCAGTGTCATAGGACCCATTGTCAACACAGTATTGTGTCGTTAAATACCACAAATCAATACGATTCCGCTAACACACACTGAGTTGTGTAAAACATGTAAATTTCAAAGTCTCAAAAACATTGTGGTTTCCCGCGCGTTCCACTGGATCTAATTGTGTGTGCGTCAGCACGGCTGGCTGGATTCGCAGTATTTTCCCCAGCATTCCACGACCACCGAGATCGGAATGTGACGCGTCCACAGCCCCCTGATCCGCAGCCGCCGCGAGCGGTTCACACCGCCCCCTGGCTTTCCCTGGCTTTCCCACGACAATCGACTGGCCGCTGACCAATCAAATCGTTTCACTTCGAGTTTATTAAGACCTTGAACGAACTGACAGTGTTCAATGGGTGAACACAAGAGAAACCCACAGTTTGGTTTAGTTTGGGAGCAAAGGGTTTCAAATAATATATCGTCGAACATTATGAGTGGAATATATAATCGAGATTGCTTAGAAACTGAAGTGAAAAACTGAGAATCTGATAAACTGATAAACTGGAAAGCTGTAAAAAAAAATATAATGTCCCGAAAATAACATATAGTATAGAAGGCTTTAATTAGAAGAGATGTTCTCGTAGAGCATTTTGTTACGGCACAAGTACTCTATAACTTTGATGAATATTGAGCTTATTTTGCTTTTATGAAAATTACATGGTTATTTGCTCTTTAATCTAAAAAAGTGTGTAGAGTAATTTTAAAACTCATTTTTGACTTTGTGTTTTGGTGTAATTTGCAGCAGTATCAAACAATGTTGGTAATAAGAATGAATGATGAGCATAAAAGTTTGACCCCAACTATGCAAACAGATTTTTCTATATTATACCTATATGGTAGTTGAAAAGTATGTTCACGTTATTCCACTTCCTACGCACGTACAATAAACGCATAAAATCCAACTTCACGGGCATTTTTATGCAAATCGACTTGCCAGGCTTCACACACACATACACAGGAAAGCGAACCCACACATGGCGAGATTCAACGAGAGTTTTTCAACACTCTGCAAACTATGTGCGCCAACTACCAAACGAAGGAAAATAACACTTTAAATCATATACATGCATATAACTATTTGCCATCAATCCCACTGTATCTCGTTCATGTTTCGAGCCTTATAAAATCAACAACTCCTAGCGAGTGTTTGGATAAACAGAGCACTCGGTAACGCTCTTTGCATCGGACTCGATGGACCTATGCACCCTCGGCATCGATTCAACGGGGCGCACTCTGTCCAAAAAAAAAAACAGCTCGTCGAGTTCTTCTTTCCTACCTCCCTCTCCCATACACGGGCTGACGTCAGCAATGGTATCATTGCCTCTATCAATGGGAATAGGCGGCGCCGGAATAATAATCTCTATATACCAGCTCTTGCCTCTATCGAGTGATCTCTCTCAGGGCTCACGGCAAAGATAGGATCTGGTGAAATACACAACCGCGCTCTGAAATTCAGCCGACGGGCGCTAAGGTTCGTTTTTATTTTATTTCTCATCGCTGTGAAATTAGCTCCCAATGTGATCTCGGGACCTCGTCTTAGTATTTCGAGGAATATCGCCGCTCAATTTCGGCGTCTCGGTTGACGGGAAAACCCGAAAGGATATCGCCATCAAAAATTGTAAGCGTCTTATTTTTTTTTACGTCGATACCTATAACCGAAATCGTCGTTCGGAATTTTCTAATTTTTACTCCCTTCCGTATACGGCTGACAGCGAGACAGATTGAACGGAAAAGCGGGAACGTATAAAGGGGATTTCCTTCTTTTCTCGCTGCTGACGTGTGGTGTAAACTGAAATATCATAAACTCTGGTTTTTAGTAGCTGAGTACAACCTCAATCTACAAGTCTGCAGAAAATAGCTTTTTTCATAGCGCCAAGGCAAACGAACTCAATAAGAAGTTTCTGGTTTGTTACTTACTTAAAACTTACTTACAAGATGAAATCTAGGTGAAATCCTTTTGTGCCAGCGGTTCAACTGAAAGAACCATAGCTATAAGAATTGAAAAGGCACCCATGGTTTTCGGTAAAATATTCTCAAAAAAAGTACAGCCTATTGTGGCAGACAATTGAATGCGAAATGGCAACGCGAATCGATGGGCCGATCCGGGGGGCTTAGTTTTTGCGCCGCGTGACCTAGATATTTTCACCGTGCTGGTGTGGGAAATAGGGGGGGGGGGGGCATGGGTTTCCAGCCCCCGTGGTCGCCAAACAGAAGCGACGCAGCACGCACTTTTCAAAAAAACACGCACGGTGTTGGGGATCGTAATTTACCTGTTGTCAAGATAGTGCTTTGCTGTTTAATTGACCTAATTGATAAAGCTTAGCCTAAATTTATATATATAAGACAGCCTGAAGTGAATAAGATGCCAGGCTGGCCCGTGCAGAAAGTGATCCACTTTATTATTAGTTAGCTCTGTTTCACTGATTACGGCTGTTTTCTTTCGGCGAATGATAGATAGGTTAATGATGAAGCTGGCTAATTGCCTGTAAAACAGAAACCAATTTGATGAACCCGGTGCCAAATCGTAAACCGTCCCAACAGCACCAGGGCCGTTCACAGCTTATCCCTGTCCCTTTACTTTCACACACTGTGTTGGCGCTGTCCCTGTGGCACTGGGTCTTTTGGCTGTCGGCGAATGACAGGTTGATGATGAAGCTATTCTGAATCTGACCTCGGTTATAGCCAATGGTGAATCCGGTGCCAGAATGTACATTTATCATCCTTTCCTGTCACATGTCTATAAGTATAGCCTGGCGTTAACGCGGTCCCTTTAGTAATTGTGGCTTCACTGATTGACGAAGGTCCAAATCAAGTCTGGACCTACTGACATTTGGAAGAAACCACTCTACCCTTGCTTCATCGGTTTTTCATTTGGCGCAGGGGAATGGCAAATGAAATGCTCGCGCTTTGCACAATTTCCCTGCGTGGCGACTCTATATTCCGGCGCCCGCCACCAGGATCGCTGCCTGCGCTCCACGGCGTTGAAGATACAGCACCCGACCACTGCTAACTGATCACATTTCAATTAGTGTTGCTGGTCGAATCAATAAGCGCTGTGAAAATCATCCCCTACTAGGCAAGTGGGAGGCGGCCCGAGCAGGAGCGCCGACATAAAATCTCGGCCCCCGCGCGCAGAATCACTTTTCGAACTCGACTGTTTTTGGGAAAGTTTTAAGCTTACACCAGCGCGATGGGCATGAATTTGTTGAAACTTTTTGCACGTGTATGAATGATAAAATAGTGAGTGATCATGTGCATCAAAATTCCAAAATTGAACAGATGAGAAACAAAATATAATTCAATTAATTTTCTAAGACTCATGTATGCTTCTCCTGGCCTTTCCTTTAGCACTGGTTAAAAAAACTATTTCACACTGAGTTTTGAATTTCCAGCCAAGCGTGCTTCCAAAAGTTTCATCAAGACTAAACGATCAAAGCATGCTAGACTTTACTGTGCATTCCAAAATCAAATATGAAAAGTTATTTTTGAAATACATGCTATTTTGTCGGAGGTTAAATCCTTAAGATTTCCCCTTGCTCGGAAAATAACTTTGTTAGATATTAGTTTAAAACCCTGACTTTAAATGCTATGCTAATCTTATCTTTAATCGTCTGAAGCCCAACAAGTAAGTTACCAAAGTGTGGGAAATGTATGGAAAATTTCCACCTTGAACTTCTTTTCCGTGTGCTCGGTTCATGCCCAGGGGTATAGGCATCTGCGTATCTATACCGCCAGTATCTACGTCGTGTATCTATAGTCTTATCAGAGACCGTTGCATGTCAAGGGTCGTAAGGGTCGTTAACAATAACGTGGCCTGTTTTAAGACCAACATTCAACAGCAATAATATGATTGGCCCAGCTGTACTGGAAGCCTCGTAGGCATGAAAGTTTTGCAAACATCCCCTAAACTAAGTTGCTATCAAAGTTAACTGTTATGTACGTTTGAAACACAGTCAGATCAAGTCACAACTCGTAGCGAACACTTCTAGCTGAACCGTGATTCCCGTTGAACAGCGTGCCAGTGCCATCACGGCTCCTCCATCTTAATTACGAGAACCAGACAGCCTACAACCAACGAGATCCATCTTATAGATTTAAAACTTTATCGCAAGTACACTAATGCAATAGGAAAAGCAATAATATTGCACTGTCTATTACTGAAATCCTAGATTTACATCGTTGTAGAGTTTAGGTGTAAAACTTTAGTATAAATCCCGAAAGGCTAAAAGACAGCAAATTTAATTGAAAAGAGCGGGAGTAACTGTTTGTAACATCTTACAAAACATTCTTGCTTTTCTCTAGGGATCCATGTGAACTGGACAAAGCGAGAAGAGATATACTTCATTCAAATCAAACATCCCCCGCTTCCAAGCCTCCTAAACGCCCCTGCTGTCGCCATCCCGATGTGCACTCACCTCGTTTGTCGGAGCGAGGCGTCACGACGTGGACGTCGGTCTCGACGGCGCTGCTGGAGCGGACTGGAGAGGATCGCGTCGACTTCCAGCGGCGGCGGTCCATGTGGCGCGATGTCCATGATCAATACCTGGCGTCGGCGCAAGAGGGCGGTTCTACAGGCGGTGCAGAGTTGGGTTGCCGTCGCGGGATTTGGGGTGGAATTTTCGGGTGTCTTATAGCTTGGGCTTTATGTTCGTCTTGAGTTCTTAGATGAGGCAAAAATAAACGAAGAGGAATTTTCAGCAGTAGGTAGGTATCTAGTGTGGGCATTCATCTTCGTTAAAGACTGAAATTTATAAAATTAAAGTTTCTGTCATTCAAGTTTTTGTACCTATGCCGGTTGTAGGTGTACAAAAGCAGAAAAAAGTCAGCAAGCTGTATAAACAAATAGATTGCAAATTTTGAATTGGATTTCTAGCCAGAAGGTACCTATTACGAATTGAATTGACTGCCAAGCACAAAATACAATACCTTACATTTTAGTTTGAAATTTCCTTATTTGCTTAAGGTAGAAAATACCACACATTACCAATTATTCTCATGCTAAATACCTACACCGTGTAAAAAAAAAAAACAGGGTAGGTAATACCAAAGATTGTGCAAGATTATGCAAACAATGTAGGTAGCAAGATCATGTTCGTACATCCTGTTTCACAAGTGTACATATCAGCAACTCAAATTTCTTTGAATAAAAAATAGGAAGTTATTGGCAATCTAAGACAAAATATCCTTTATGATATTACTGTTTTTTATACACCTACTTTATACCTATCTTGAATGGAATGCCAGCAAAGTTTTTATGATGATTATTTCCAAATGATCTAGTTAGTTATTTTGAGTGTGGATAGAATTTAATTAACTCGTATACCACATCAATGACCACCGATTTGCGGTCCGATTTATTGGCCAGTTAACGAGGTTCTAGTCCCGGTTGCGATCAGAATTCAGTGGTGATGCGGAGTTATTGGCGCAGTTTTGCCATGCAATATCAATGTGTCAATTAAAATGACAACTTCTGACAAATGGGAAGTAGAAAATACAATAACAGCGAGAAAAATAGAAAAATCTCATCTATCAGTTGGGATGCTATTGTGTTGTACAGGTTGTATATGACAAATGATATCTTACAATTACGATTTTTATTTATTAATTACATAAAAGCAATAACTTGATGTAGAAAAATCAGTCTAAGCTGTCATGTAACTTCTTGCGGCAGGGTGAACCACTTAGACGTTGCGGAGATCTCTAGAAAAAGACAGTAAACCATGTAAATACAAAGCCCAAATTGATAAAACTATGTCCTTTGATTCAGTAGGTTCTGACCGCAAGCAGTAAAGGAAGAAGAAAATATCTTAGCATCTACTTTTAAATACTCTATTCTATTCAATCGGCAATCAAATCAGATTGTAACGGCAGTGTTTTCATCTCAGGCAACCAGTACGTCGTCGTGAGGAGCAGCTAAGAGCATATTTTGGTTCTGCTCTAACTACAAACTCGAAATAAATCAGCCAGTGCTTCTGCATATTGCTCAATCCAAAACTAAAAACCTATAGTTTGGTCTCAAACAGAGAAGAGCATTTATCAGTTGTTGCTATTTCAGAATCTTTCATCATACTGCATCAATCTTGTTTCAAGTCTGTTTATTTCCTTTTAGATGTCATTCTTCAAATCACCAAAAATCCGTTGGTATTACCAGCAAAAATGCTGGTAGGAATAATTGTAGGGGTTAGCCGGATATCTACTCACAAGCTCCATAAAAATACTCGGTTCAAACTGAACCATCATCGGAAATAAAAAGCACAAATGCAGACAAAAAGTATTGATTCGGAAAATTTTCTTATGCTCATGAGTTGTGATTAAAAGCATTCTTCAACCAGGAATTGTTTGTTATCTTAACGTACTGTCCACACGAAGAAATTAAATGGCCCAGTGGCTATACTCTGCCCTGCTTAGAAAGACTGAGAAAACTGTAGTTTTAGATATAATATACATTTCAGTTACTACGTAGAGATTTTTTCTCATCTTTCCATTGCTCATAGTTAGAACACCGTTTCTCCAGTCAATCACGTACCAGTGCAGAATTATTCGCTGCGAACTTAGATAGAACACAGCATCTACACACGTACTGTGTCTTGTCTACGTATCGTGTTCGACAAAAACACGTTGAAGTATATTGAGTCGAGTCGGGACGAGAAGGCGTTCGCTATCTGCTCTGATTTCCTAAGCTCGCTTCAGGCAATCGACACCCTGTATTCTCCCCACTTTCTTGTCCAAGAAATACACTCGCTGCTGGCGTCCTTTTCGTCGAGGGACGTCAGGGTGGTGTTCTGTTGGGTCCCTGAACATGTGGGTGTGCAGGGCAACGAGTTGGCAGACAGGGCGGCCAAGGCCGCAACTGAGAAAGGGGCTGTTGACAATGGCAGGCTCTGCTTTAATGACTTAAAACACAACTTTAAATTGCTCTCTAGAAATAAATTTCAAGACACCTAGGATCTTGAGACAGATAAGTTGAAAGATATTAAAACCACAGTTGCCCCATGGGACTCGTTAATTAGACCCCACGAGACGGGAGGAAGGCGTCCTCGTGGGCCTGCGAATCTGGCACACACTTCTCACCCACTCGTTCCTATTCTCAAACGACAAGATCCCGCCCAGATGTGACTCCTGTGATTAAGTGCTGACTGTCCGACACCTCCTTATCGAATGTTCCGCATACAGGCAGTTGAGAAGGCTCCTCTCGCTTGAGGGCAACATTGCTAAGGTCCCGGGGGACGACCCCAAACAGATTGACAATCTGTTTGAATTTCTTACCGCAGTCGATCTCTTACGGAAAATTGAAATAGAAATTTATATCTTTGATTTGTTTTGTTTTGACTTAGACCTACTTAGTGAGACTTCTGTGTCTCTCTTCAGGAATTTGAATTAATTTTTCACCACCCAATATTTCGGGCGCAAAATGACCACTAGGTTGACGCGCAAAAAAAAGTTCAGTACTGACTACTTACCATAATTGTTGGTAAGCGTATGAGTACCTACTTAATTGACCTATTTGTTGAAGCTCCATGTGGTCTGATTGGCAACACGTGCACTGTGTTGGTTGGTAGGTAGGTAATAGGTAGTACCTGAAAATGCATCTGAGCCTTCATGGTTTAAAAAAAATCACATTTTACTGCATTATTGATTTCATTCAAATGTTCAATAAAAGCAATTTTACCATATTTTAGTAGGTATTGTTACCTAGTAGGTAATAAATGACCTGTAATTTTACATCTGTAGGTACTTATGTATGAGTTATTGCAAATCAAACATTAAAAGCAATAAGTAGGTAGTACAGGTATTATACTCAGCCCATCCCACTCTTGGTGTAACTTGAAACCTTGTCTTTCCCACCCATTTTGCGTTAACAACATCTTCTTAAATGTACTGAACTAAGTTTATTAGGTAGGGTAAACCTTTCTGGATTATAATAATAACTGGGTACCTACTTTATTGGAAAATGATTTTCAGTTTAGTTTTAGCACCGATTAAGTTACCTGTTCATATTGTCTGAATGCAAAAGCTTGAGTAACTTTGCAAAAGCCCTCATCCCACAAAATTCCCGGGATTCCCCTCAAGTAAGCTAAAATGTTTGCCCTGGCTGTTGGTGGTTGGTGTCACCAAACTAGTTAAAAATATGATGTTTCATTTGCTCAGCCAATCATCCGTAAGCAGTTCTCTGTCAGTCTGTCAAGAACACTATCATTATCGCACTGCTCCCTGGCAACCTAGAGCCGTTAGTAGGTAGGTACCTACCTAAGATTGAATACCTGGGTGAATTTATAGCCGAGCCTATTAAAATTTTAAAGCCTATAAAACTTACTGTCAATGTGATTTTTGAGCCGCTCATCCTCACGAAAGGCAAGGACGAAGGCAGCAACGTTGTCCTCGTCTTGATAGTCTAGCCTGGCAATGGCTTGGCTCATCTGCATGAGATGAACTCGGTAATACATGGTGGCATCGCTCGCCCAGTCAACAAGGTCAGAACGTGACGGACATGTAGCGCTTGCCTCTACAAACTGCGGTCGCAGGGACATTTGCTCCGTACATTTCAGGATCGAGTCGCTGGCGGAGGTTAAATCTGCGGTTGCGGCCTCAAATTCCTTCCTATGAAAGGAAGAGTATCGTGAGAAGACCAGACGTATTTAACCTACTTAATACATGGGCAATGTGAATGTACTTACATGCATTCGTTGATCAATGCTAGTTCTGCTTCGATGGCTGATTTGATCTTCGCAACGAGGCTTGTTTTTAGGTTAGGAATCGCCAGTAAAGCTATGTCCGCGCCTTCCGCTCTGAAATAAGGAACAGACAAGAATAAGTCACATATAAATTTGAATCTTTAGGCATAAAATCATTAGGTGCTCTAAGTACAATAAACACGAGAATGTTCTCATGAATACCTTTCGCAAAGTCGCAGCTGCTCGCACTGATTTTTCAACGCCACCAGCGGCCGGCCAATCTTCAACGAAATCGCCTCCCAATTTGATTCATGTCCGTACAGACACGTAAAATACTTTCGCAATTCTTTATCCAGCTTTTCCATCCCTAACAATCACAAAATCACAAAATCTCGAAACAAATACACCAAAACATCAAACATCCACCGCCATGACAGTCCAGTCCATGCGTTACCCCCACTCTCTACCCCACTTCCATCGCCTCTGCCGCGCTCCATCGACCCTGCCTCAGTCGCGCTGCTTTCGGCTCTAGCTTTCAGCTGGACAATGATTATTTTGCTTTCTCCCAAAACCGCTCGCTCTCGGCGTACCACATTCGTGCGAATCTCTCGCGACGTGAAAGTCATGCAGTGCAGCGCGTACTAGCTAGCCGCGAACGATCGCACGCGAAGCCACCTGAAAACACACACAGGCATGTGAATCTTGTGACAACCACAAATCAGCAACAGCGAATTCGTGCCAAGTGTGCGTATCAATAATAACAACAGTGCGTTACGTTGGGGTGGCTACGATGAACGGAAAACTGCATCACGCCGATGAGACCGGCAATTGTGACGAAGACATACTGCTCAACCCTTTTGTGCACCGGCTTGAGTTGTTTTCGACCTATGACAAGATAAAGGTATGTAAAACGGACGCTATTTCACCGTTTCTCGCTACAGATAGAATTCGAGCGAATTCATCTTAAAATGCGGTGGGCTTTAGTGCGAAGAGATCCGAACCATCACCGTATAAAAAAATCAATAACGGGCGACGTTGTCGAAACGGCTTCCCGTGACTTGACAGGCTTCGCGCAATGATGCAATGCAAGGATTGCAGATTGAGGACTAATGTCAGAATGTCGAGGGTATAACGCCGCTGTGCCCCCATGCAAGGTCGGCGTGGTATTGATCCAGTGGGCATGAGCTTCGACGGGTATGCGGGGGAGCAGGGCCCCGTACCATGGCAGCGAACGAGGCTGAGGGTCAACGATTCGCGAACATAACAAACATGGAGGGGCGTTTTACGATGGCGATAATGTGAGGAGGAAGTGAACGTTTGGCGTATGGCGATTATCATGGAATGTTTATCAGTTGCAGTGGATGTTATTGTTATTACTTGTGATTCTCTGCGGTGTTTTTCGGCGGGTCTGGGTCTTTAATTAGATACGGGAATGGTTCATTTGGCGGTCATAGAGTTCGATAACTTGAAAGTCGCAAAGAAATTTTATTTTACCGACAAATCTCCGACTGTTCCGTCTGTAAAATCATCGGTATTGAATTATGGCGTTGGAATCCAAAGTTATCATTTGATAGTGTCCGTAAAACATCGAGGTGATTCCTCGTAGATAATCAAACACTGGAGCCGGAGGTACATACTTTTAAACTCCATTTCACGTTAAGAAGGAGAGTGGATTTGCATCTTCCTCGAGGACCTATACTGCAGCTAGATACGAGCTTAAAGTTTCAACACTCACAAGCCATGCCTTGAGCCGGACAAAAGGCTCTATACAAATGGGCAGTTTTGAGACTCTTGGATAGCGTGTCTATCAGCAGCATGGGTGCTCGAGGAACCTGCAAATCGCACTCTCTTTAACGTAAAACGTAGTTTAGAAGTTACATATTTCGTGGAAATTTCAACAAACGCGTCACGAGAAACGATACTTTACAGATATTCTGCATTTGGGCACGGAAAAAACAAAATGGGCTGAAAATGTTTGGTAAATGTTCTAAAAAGAATCGGCTTGTTTGGGACCCCCCATAATACTGTAATACTAGGTATATATTATTATATTTCTGAGATGATTGTCATTCGTCAACCTGTCCAGCGCGTCTCGGTCAATGGCAAGCTGATTGCGAGCTCAGCACATTGTTTGATTGGCCTTATAATGCATCTGAATCGAGTACATGGGGGGGAGGGAGGTTTGAAACTTCGCACGGATGGACAAGATATTAAGAGCTGCTAAAATATGCTAAAATATGCTAAAGTAATTGCAGATTTGTATCTCGCCTCCCTGTGCACATCCAATCGAATTAGCCCCACAATATTCTGGCCTGTTGGATGTTATTTTCATACGCGAGGAAATTTGCCGTCGCACATTGCTCGACATCACGATAGCCCCGGTACGGATAATTTTAAGATGAAAACAATTTCATAGCACCAGTTAATTAATTTCAACTTGCAATAAGTAATCATTTCGTTGTAAATAAAATACATTTTAATACTCTTATGCTACTCGCACATTTGTATAGAGAACTTATTTCACTTATCCCAGCGAATAGCCATTCGAATGACTATACATTATATTATACAAGGATAATGTATGATTGAAAACACCATCTAGTGACAGTGCCAAAGTGCCTGCAATGATGCAGAGTTCTCAACACTGAGCCAACCACATGTTTCACACCATCGGACCTACTAACACACCTGCACCCACCTACATACACTCGAATTGCCATGCGCAATACAATAACATCCACGAATAGCTCACGAAGATCACAAAGGACGCATGCAGCCTCTACAGCCATTGAGATGCTCGTCTGGTAGAACGGTACTTGCTTTCGGTTGCCAAGTCAATCGAAATCTGCCGCGTCACAGAGGCGTTTCACATGCTTTGTACCGACCGCAACCGCATGTACATACAGAGCGAGTGTCGTAGGCTGCGGAATGGGGATATTACTGCGCCAGAGGCGATTGGAATTGACAATACCATGCGGGTACAATTGAAGTGGGCTATAGTGCCTTCATGTGTGATTTCTTTATCTTTACCACAGACCGCTCCTTGTTGGATTGTGTATTCTTTAAAAAATATCATTCTTCTCTATATTCTTTTCTTCGTTGCTTTCTTTTTTGATGCCTTTACAGCATGAGGCTGATTTATTCAGCGTTGACACATATATCCGTAAATCCTCCGTATCACATCAACTTATTCAATATCGCGGCTATCCGCATATTTTTACCATCGAGATCGGTCTAATCTGGGCATTCTTTATCCTCAGGGCTTACAGTCCAATCGATAACAATGAGCTGTACATATCCTATGCCCATAGCCATAATCATTTTATCCTTTCCACGAGTTAAAAAAACAAAATCCATACTTTGTTGCCTTATACCTACCTACCTACTAGCATGGACAATGACAGAAGCGGCAAAATACAACGTATTTGGCGCTCTTTTCTATTGTTGTTACCATCTTTATTCCTTTTCCATTACCAATATAACCATGGTATACGGACTTACGGGACAGAATTTTATTGTCGCCAATTTCAATTCATATATAGGTGACTAATTTAAAATGAGCGAAATATTGCAGTAGTTTAGGCACAGAGCCCCTGTGCCAACCAGCCCTCTTGATCCGTTTAATTATAATATCAATTGGAATAGAGATTCAACATGAACGTTTTCTCGAAATATTTCTTATAAAAATATTCACGTATCCTGTTAGGTAATTAAATCTCTTGAATGAACTGTTACCGAAAAGTCCCTATAGCTATCAAGCCAATCGTTATATGACATGACAATTAAGTAATTACGAAATATTGGTCCAAAATAATTTACTCAGAAAATCACTCAGATTCACAATTTTAATGGAAGTTCAAAGCAACGGCTTTGCTCTGATCTGGATTTCAGTCTCCTTTAACACACGCCTGTTTGTGTACTGATTTGTGATTAGCACCTTGACTTGTTTGCAAAGAGGTGTTACCTAACATAGAACTTGAATCGCCCATCGGCAACCGAAAACGCGCTAGAAATAGGCTTGCCAAAATGCTGTAAATAAATGCTGTACTTAAATGGTGCAATACATTTTAGCGGCACAGACGGCCTGCAGGCACTTTTTATGGAATTACGCATTATTTTCATTGGTAGTTAAGCTATATAAAATGAATTGCTATAGAAGACTGTCATCGTCGAACGTTAGGATTATGATTAGAGACGGAAATACCTAAGGGCAACCCGGTGCTTGCTTGTACAATCACACTCATGTCTAAAAGCACCGGCTTTCCGTCCTTTCAGAAACGTGATACATCACGGAACAAAAGGATTTGTCCACTAAAGTCGATTGATTGATTTGTGGTGTTTAACGAAGCACTCCAATGCGGTCAAGAGGTTGATGAACAAGGTGCGAGCACCTGTTGAATTGTATACTAACTTATTTCTATACCTTTCTCCCGATCAGAACTGACCTGACCATTAACAATGGTTATCCATCCAATACCTTACTCTGGGCAATGTTGCTTAACTTTAGCGACTTTACTTTTCGGTGAGCACGGTCTTCGATATATATATATATATATATATATATATATATATATATATATATATATATATATATATATATATATATATATATATATATATATATATATATATATATATATATATATATATATATTGAAGATTTAAAATAATAACATTCCAAACTGACCCAATTTTTATGAAAAATTTATTTTATCTTCTTCATATTATAAGTATACGTGCTTAAATCAGCTCCGATTTTTCAATTTCAAAATGTCGTATAGATTATTTTCTGGCCTGATTTTTAATTTCTGGCGATGGGACGCACTAAATCAGTTTGCAAATTGTCTTTATGAACACACTCAAATCTATGGTAAAGCGACCTTATACCGTTCCTCACAAGGTCAATGTCATGCTAACTAACTGACCCATTACGAAGCTGCGACAAACGTAGCGGTGCGGTGACCGGCATGTCAACAAGCTGCGTCCGCCGCGAAGAAAGTGAGCGCTCGGACTAGAGCGGGGGACTGGCGTGAAATCGAAACCAGTTAGAAACGAAGAAGATGTGTCTGACGAAGTTCGCGCGTCAGATGCTATAGTGTTTTTAAGGTGGCTAAGCCGTAGCTTGAGTCGCTCCCCGAAACGAAGGAGCATGGAATGGAACCTAATTTATTCCGTTGGTCTTCCTGTTCCACATTGACATAGATTTACGAATTGGCTTAATGATTTTGAGAGGAGAGGACATTAAAACATGTATGAGACAAATGTTTTGGCTCCCATTTTTTCGAGCTGCTCCCCGAAAAGAAGGATTGGCACCTAATATATTCCGGTGGTATTCATGTTCAAAGGGCCTGGATTCACGAATTGGATCAATGATTTTGAGAGGAACGTGGTCATTATAATAAATATATATTTATTACAAAAATGTTATCGCTAATTTTTTAGGGGCATATAGGCAGTTTTGTGGCTTGATATAGTCACAGTAGGTACAATTAATTCGTAAAGCAGGCTTCGGATGAGTTCAGAATAAAAATACATTCAGAATAGGTACTTTGAATATTTTGAATATTCAGAATATTTTGACAACGTTTGTTGTGTCATTTGTTCTCTGATATTCCAATTTTGGTAAATCGCTTCCTATCAACAATACGACTCATCTTATTGCGGTCAAACATGCATACCTATAAATATAAATTGTTTACAAAGATAAAATATTTTCAAACAATATTTTGCAGGGTAGCCAAACTCACATAATCTTCATAAGACTAACAAAATTATTTGACTGACTAGTTTTTTCTGGCCGTACCAATCGAGGTATACTTTTTGGAATCTTCTTCCTATTCAAAAAATGTTTCTTTTCCGCTTTATTTTAAAATACTACTTTTGTGATAAATATAAGGTTCCCGACATTCATTTTAAAAACACTAGTCTTCAATTAAACCCTGTTTTAAAAATTCCTCAAAATAAAAAAAAATACGGACATCGTCAATTAAAAATTCAGGTCCCACTTATATTCAACTCCATCCCTCGAGAATTAAAACACTTTACCACATATGCTGCAGGGCTTAAACAAAATTTAAAATCTTGGCATCTTAATCAATAACTTCAATTCCAACTCCATAACTTAGCTTCGTAATTTAATTATGTATATGTTGATCCCCACAGATAATCTCAACACGAGCTTTGTGGAAAATGTATCTAGACTTATCCAATAATGTGTTATGTTATTTTTGAAATGGAATAAAAAACAATAAAAAATAAAATAAAGGATGCGGCCAAAGATCAGAAGACTGTCTGTAGCGAGGCGCCTTATACTTTATTTAGCCCATTATAAACCATTCATTAATTCACAAAAAATATCAACATACAGAATTTTCAGAAGCAGTTTAACTTCCAGCCCTTTTGGGGGGGAAAAAACCACTCGCTTGCGAAACAGCTATATAAATTGTTTTACAGTGTTCTCGCTCGCTAACTGTAACAGGCTATATAACCATTTTCGTCAGAAAGTGTATAATCAATGGTGGAAAAATGAGCTTATATTGTCGCGTGCCTTGAGGGTGGTGCAATAGCAGATTTTATTAGGTACTCTTTATTTACTTTTTATACATACGCCTGGATTGTAAAATGTAATTGTTTAGTAAACTCGGCAGCAGTTTACAGTTTTCAATAACCTGCAGCAATTCAAATTGAATAATGTTCAGAAAAAATTATGAATACAAACAGAGCGACATTTAAGTTTGTTCAAATATTTCGGAAAGTCTCCTATATATTTACGCGACGGCGCAATGAAACATTTAAAAAGTCAAAGTCCGATTGATCTGTGCTAAACATTCAGTGATAAGGATTCGGTCAACACCAATCATTTTAATTGCAGCCCAGCAGCACAAAAATTTTTAAACACTTAAAAATGCTTAAAAATTGCTTAAAAATTTTTAAAAATTTTTAAAAATGCTTAAAAATTGCTTAAAAATTTTTAAGCAGCACAAAAACGTTTTAGCACAAAAATCAAGGAAAAACGTTGGACGTCCTCCTGTTTTCGCATGTCCTCTGCGAAGATGAAACCAAGCGACCTTAATGTCGTTGTCATGAGAGCCACACGCATGATGACAATCGTTTCGCCGGTGACAATTTCTTCTAGTGGCTCGGCAATTACCAAGCCAGTGTCGTCAAGTGGTCCTTCCTCGGCGCATGACCCATTTCACAACGTTAGGTGCATCGTGTAGCTCGCTTGTCTTTGACAACCGCTAGTCTATCATTTTATCGTTGTCATTGGTCCATCATTGACAACTCTTTCACTTCCGGCATTTGTCTTCCGGCATTGTTTGAGTACACAAGTCACAACGTTGACAATGAAAATGTGCTGGACTTATGTAGAAGCGAATTACCGGAGTGGTATATAATTATAGGGTGGAAATCGAGCAAAATATTTTCTTGCGTTGAAGATTGTGTACTTGACTGAGGGGGGGGGGGGGGCAGTGGAAACGAAACTTTATTCTTATTTCCACATTTTCGTCATTACCAACACAACATATTTTCCGATATCAAACAGTATTTCTTGGCGCTTACGACTATTTTCGCTTGGGTTTCACTAAAACAAGTCAACATTTCTCGATTTGCGCCTCAAAGGTAAATGGATAAATCGGTAGTGGATAAACGGGTTTGCTATAGGTGGGAAATGAGTAAGATAAAGGTGAATGGGTTTATTAATTGTGATACATGGAAAAAGTATGGAAAACTCGCAAAAGACAGACATTTAAAAGCTTTAACCTCGCGTAGGTAATACCAACGTATATCAGCGTATCCCAGAGCATTTCTTGTGAATAAACGTGAGTATACGCTAATTTCGAAAATAAAATGTGAGTATACGCCTTCGAATACCCTGGAAAACACCACTGCTCTATACTTATATAATGGTTCTCTTCTACTTTAGTTTGACCATTTGACATCGACATTGACATAGACATTGCAGCTAAATATCATTTCAACTCTCATGCAATACTCTGGCAGGATTCTGCGAAGAAGTGTCAATATACAGAGAAAGATCTCGAGTCACGATCCTGGCATGGGTAAAGACAAGTTCCTAGTGGGGAGCAGAAACTTGTTAGTGCTTTAGAGTTGTGAATGGATCTTCACATTTCTCAGCGCGATCTTGCAGCCCAGGGGTATAGGGTGGCCACGTTATGAAACTTAAAAACCGGAACATATTCTAAAGGGTGGGTTTGGGTGAGTAGTGAGGGGCGGGATAATTTTCGGAGGCAATTCATGGGCCGAAAATTTCAGACTTGTCACTTTTTATCACTGATTTTTAATGATTTCCTAGTTAATTTCCAATATGGTCTGTGTGAAAAAAATCGTCAGTTTAGTTGTGCAGCTCCCACTCCCTCGACGGCAATACAACATTATGGCTCGTTATAGCTAAAATCAAAATGCAATGTTTCATGGGGGTTTGATGGGGGAAAGGGGGGAGGACGTTAATTGTGAAAACCTACCGAATATTCTCATATGAATTGCTATAAAAAGACAACACAATTGTTAAAGAATAAACCAACTTGGAGACAAATTGTTTTAAATGACTCTCGGGTGGTGACTCTCGGGGCACCGGGACAGGGACCTCAAAACTAGGATTTTTCTGGAAAAACCGGGACCCCTGCAGGGGTCTTGTCCCCGTATTCCTCAAGGGTGTATTCCGAAATGATCGACCGGCCACCGCCGGCTTTCGTATACTTTCATATCAATGGACGACACAGTTCCAGAGTCTAAAGATGTGGTTACAGCTAGCAATGTTAGTGACACGATGTCATGAACATAGACTACAGACCAATCGTGACATCGTGTCACGGACATTGCTGTCTGTAAACCCAGCTTTATTGTACCAGACTCGCAAAAGAAATGCATTGCAATTATTTGTCTACACAAGGGATCGACGCAGGAACTGTACATATTCGTCCCTTGCTGCATGGCATCTTTAATGTCTTATGCTTCTGCTTCTGCTGTGCCCTTGTGTCAATTGTGACTGGACCTTAGTCGTCCAAACGCCCCTGCCGTGCGCTGACCCCCGTGTGTCCCGCAGACGGTGTTCCTGACCGTGGCCGTGCTGCCGTTCCGCGTCGCCGCCATCTTGGCCCTCCTGGTGACCGCCTGGGCGCTGGCCTGCATCGGCCTCATGGGCCTCACTCCCGAGGACCTGCGCTCGAAGCCCATCGCCGGGTGGAGACGGTAAGCGACGCACCACGCACCACGCACCACGCACTAGCGTCTTTAACCACGCATTGTATCATGTATTTTCCTGTCGTTTGGACCATGTCTTGTTTAGTGCTTATAGGCGAAAAAGCTGTGGCTCAAAAAGCTGAACATGGTTGAAGTCTGAAACGTTCGCTCACAAGTTGAGCCTCAGTCTGTCACGGGCTGTGACTGGCTGTTCGCAAGCGAGACTGTTGAGCCTCAGCTTTTTCGCCCAGCACTAAAATGGGTTAGAAATTGCAAGGAATCGGTATTGATTCCAGTTGTGTTAGGTTACACCGTACACGTGCAGCTAGACAATATTTTGGTAAGCAGCGTCTACCCGAATTCCAGCATGGCAAAAATTTGTCACAGTCTCATGGCTTCAAATAATTTTAAAATGTGCATAAGATTAATTAAGTAAAAAATGATACTAAATATTTGAACAGTAGCGATCACCAGAGTATGTTTTTATACCATCGTATTTAAACCCAAAAGCGAATGTATAACAAAGTGACAAAAACAGATTCAAAGTGTTCGACAAACTTGTTTTGCATGCCGGAACGGGCGTATACTTTCTGAACCAAAACATTGTGCCACCAAACAAAGCTGCACGAAAAACAAGCGTCGCCCCTTCCTTCAACAGTCTTAAACTATGTCTAAACTTTGAGCTCACGACAGGAATGTGCAAACTTTTCGCCGAGCATAGTAAATTAATTTCCAGTCCACCCCGCCACAGCGTTTTGAATTGCGTAACGCGCCCGACTTACGCACCCAAGGTCTGGTTCCCGCACACCATAATATATTAATCAGCACAGAGATGTGTTTGTCTTTTAATTACAGCCGCCGCCGCTTGAGTAATTACACACGCCGGTGTAGCACCACATTGTTTGTAGCTAACATTGCTTGCGCTTTCTCTGTGTGCTCTGTATATATATAGGTACACCATGTGCTTCTCTGGGGTTTGCGTTGTGAATAACATGTTTTCGGGACGCCAGCGGGTGCATGTTTGCGTTGTATGAAGTATAAATAATAACCGCATTGCACGCAGCATGACCACACAATCATGCATTGTTTTTTTTTTTATAATAATATATCGATTATTTAAAAGTGAAAACACGCAAGTAATAAAGAAAGAACTGGTTAAGATTGTATGCATTATAGGACCGCTCCTCAGAAAATAGAAATCACAGATCGGGTACAATTGCAGCCGTTTGCGAAGAAAAAAGCGACTTATTTGAAAATACCGGTCCAGTTTACTGACCTGTGCCAATCCGTGAACGAGCAGGTCCGCACTCATTAACAATTCAATTATTTCCCATTCTAAAAACAACCCATTTGGACGACAGTCCATTTGTCGCGCGATTATATTCAAGCAATCAACGTAATTTGCATTGCCAAATGGATTTTTGTCTCGCTCTTTGAACCCCGTAATCAACGAGACCTCTCACGTGCTCGAATCTCTTATCCAGGATCATTCCCGAATGCAAATTCACTCCCAGCTTCGTTCCCTGAAGCTGCACACTCCACGGTTCCTCGTCGACGCCGGCACAGCGATCCAGCTGATTTATGCAAAAGCACTGCATTAATATGGCACTTCCAATGCACCCGCTTAGCTCGATTATCATCTGATCATTAAGGATAATCCCTTGCTCTCGCCGTAGAACGTGTGCTCTTGCCAGTCGAGTGTCTTGAGACGGATATTATGATGCATGCAGCGACGGTTTTTGCATGTCGCTGTCGGAACTAGGTCAGGTGCATCAATTGGTTTCACCGCGTAGCTAGACGACATTTCTCATGTGGTCTTGGGGCTTCGCCTCGGGGGTGTAGACGAAGTGGAAGTGCAGGGGATTTTTCGTTTTTATTTGGGGGAAGGGACGGAATTGGACTTGTGGAGCCAAATTACTTAGGTGCAAGAAACATGGACTGCATGTTTTGCAGGAGAAAATTAATAGCATACCTACATGTGTATGCTAGAGCTAAATTTACATTTCATTTGATGTGCATTGTTTTATCATAGTGATATCTGTAGTACACAAAAACGAATTTGAATAATATGTAGCCGGTCCTTTCAATAGGTAGTGAAAAGGTTACTCGCATAAATCAGAGATAACGGGATGACGCTATTGTTTGGGGAATGAATATCTATCTTTATCTTTCTCTAAATTTCTTTTCTTGGGTTCAATAGTGGCACCAGTGAACGGTACGAGAAGAATATAACAGTGCCATGGTGAAACCAATTCAATATTTATAGCAATTTCAATGTCAATGTCAATGTGCCCCTTTCCCCGGGGGCTGAATCTGATCCAGTTGTGACACAAAATGGTCTCTGACCATCGACAATCCGTTGCCAGATTGGTCTTTTTCCGTCGACTTCAACGCCACTCCCTCGGGGGATCTCTGCGCGGTCGATTTGTTTTCGAAACATACAATATTTATTGCGCTAGACAAACGCGCTCGTGCTAGTAAATTTGTTTAGCACATTATCTTGGCAGTTAGCGAGCAGACGAGTGTCGTGGGGGCAAAAATAGAAATCGATTCGTCACCGTTGTTGCTGGAGGTCAAGGTCAAGGTCAACGACTGAGGTCGTAGGTCGCCACGACGGCGTCACGGGGCGACCCGACACCGCGACGGGGGTGCAGTCCTCAATGGCCACCCTATATGTAAATTGCAATGGGGAATCCATGTATAGGTCATATACAGACAAAATTGGTATTGCATTTCGAAAATTGTATGTTTCCCACACGTAATTGTCGATACATAAATATACATAGTGATAATACACAGTGTATTTTCTTTTTAATAGCGTTTTCGTTGTATAATCATCGAATTTCTTTCATGTATTTTTTATTGTGCGTGTTTGAATGTAATTAAAGCGGTTGAATCATGACATAATCAGAATATCCCAAATTTTGGCTCAAACTGAAATGTGAAAATGCCGCTAGCCATGCTCTCTATAAAGAATTCGCTGTAGTACCCATGCAGTACAGAAAGAACTTCATTTACTCTGCTCTCAGGAAAAACGAATCTCCACAGACTGACAACCTATTCAGCGAACCATTGCCGCTATTCTTTGGCATGCACATCATTTCGAATATGCGCGAGGTCGCTGCCAATGTGTCCAGGAAAGAGTAATCCTCGCGGAGTCCATCCCTGGGTCCATCGATTGTCCACACCGCCAGGGTCTGACTCCGCCGCCGCCCCGGGTTCCACTTTTCCAGCCGTCTCAAGGAGATGACCCGTCACGTGACCCGGGCGATCTTCTTCTGCGGCGGCTTCCACTGGTTGACGATCAAGGGTCGCCGGGCGTCGGCGAAAGAGGCGCCGATCCTGGCCATGGCGCCGCACTCGTCCTGCTTCGACGGACTGCCGGTGATCGCCGTCGGCGCCCCCAGCGCCGTCGCCAAGGGCGAGAACGCCGCCATACCCTTCTGCGGAAGTATGCACTATCTTTGGCATCGCGCTTATCAATATACTGTTTGCAGGCGCGCTGGAGGCTGAGAGCGAGCTCAGGAATATTCTCGGGAATTATTCCGGGAATTCCGGCATATCTCGTGGAATTCTACCGGGAATTAGCTCTTCCCTGTGATTATGCAAATTGATTGACACAAATGGTTAAATATATACCTGCATTTAAACTGCCTATGGGCAATTCAGTGATAGCATATCATACAGTAGAATTTTGTGTGGGTAAATTTTCCCACATAGGTACTAGTAGCATTGTATGACCATAAGAGCCAATGTTTATAACATGATACACTTATAGACAGCTGTGAGATGAGATGGCTAGCTCAAATCATCTTATGGCATCTTATGGCATTGCAAAATAATTAGACAATCGATAAAAACTGGAAACATAAAAAAATGCCTGGAACTTGATTGATATTAGCGATTTAGAGACTTAAGTAGATCGAGAGGTCATGTGCTATCTTTAGGAATCAATAAGAGTACTATAAAAGCCTAATTCGATACCCGGGATATAGTTTGGGATTTATTATAATCTGTGCCTTGCCTCTTTTATATCCCTTATCAACGCACAAAAAGCTGATAGGAAACGCAACGGGAGATCGAACACCGACTGCAGTTTGAAGCGCACAGTGATTCGGTATTGACGATTACCACGACGGACGGCTGTATATACCTGACCTTTATTATATTCTACAGCCGTAGACTGAATTATGGTGCATACATTTGAGCACCTGCCGAAATAAACATTCATAGATTCCGACTAATGGGCTAATTACCAAACCACATCGCAATTATTACTGCGTGGGACAACGCTAGGTAATAATGTTATTCAATCGTACCTAATGGCCTTGAACAAATGAATTTTAACCAAATTCTCATTGTCAAATATTAATTACTAGCGAGCGCGACAATTCATTTACATTATTACATGATAGTAATGTGTACAGTGTACATGCCCACACCCCGAAGACATTTAAAGTGTTTGAAGACGGATTGGGTGCGAATACGAGCCGCGTTTAACGACGCACGTGGGCGCTGAGTGAACGACTTTGACGTCGTGTGTACATAATGAATCGCTTTGTGAGATACCGCCGTGGGTGCACCCTGCATAAAAGTGCACTTCCGAAAAGTGCACTGCGTTTATAAATGCAATTTGCCTATTAACGACAGAATGCAATTCGGTGCATGGGAATCGGTGTCTAGAACTCGGTGATGGAACTGACTAACATAACCACACTCTTAAATTGTTATTTATACCGATTCGGTGGAAGGGCGTTCACTTGATATTTGTTTATTTTGTTCTTCCCTGGATGCCTTGTTTGCTTTGCAGAATATTTTTCTCGCGACTTCGACGCCTTTCCTACTCGTCATTCAAGGGTGTATTGGAGTGGAGAATGAAAACACACTTGACCATGCTTTGCAGGAAAGAACTTCATATTCCAAAGCATCAACCCCATGAAGTTTTTTTTAAGTGCAATATATTTTGTTTGTCACTTTCATATAACCATAAAGTGGAATGACTCCATTGGCCTATGAATGTCGATCATACAATTGTTTACAGGCAAACTATTAGTGCCAGCACCATCAAAATAGCGTAGCACCTAGGTAAAAAGAGGCATTTCAATAAAAGTACGAATCATTTTTGTGCATCGATTAGATTTGCTGAAAAACATCCGTAACGATGGGAACCATTAGTTTCCATAGTTACCGTATAGTTATCCATGGTTACGGAAATTATTCAGCAAAACTATATAATCATAGCAAAAAATTATTTATATTTCATTTGAAATTCTTATTGGTATGATCCATTTTGGTGGGATTGTCACCAATAGTTTGTCTGTAAACAAATTGTTTGGCAGACATTCGTTGGCCAAGGTGATCATTTTGTTAAAACTCAAGTTGTTAAACTCATACTTATTTTGCACCAAGCTTATATAAATAACGGGCGTTGTTTGATGAATATACCAGTCCCGTGATGCATGTGTATCAAGGTGTGTTTATCCAAAGTCTCCACGCCAATAACAGTTGAATGTGATGTTACCAAAAACAGGTCTTAGTTTCCTTGTCACACACCATAATCGACATCCATAACAAATCGTTCTTGTATACAAATCTTGCTCTACAAACACTGCCGCTCTACGTTACATTCAAAACTATTTTCAATGCATTTTGGTAGCACCAGATTCTCACCATTAGCATCACACATACACACGCACCAGTTAATTAAACAAATATCGCCATTGGGTAACAGATGCGATATTATTTATTGGCCACTGATTTTGTCAACCCCAGACCTGTACATTACCCCCAAACTGACTACTGACTGATGACAATGTTTCTCAAAGATGACCAATAGAAAGAGAACGCAGCATATCCCCAGCTATCCTATGGCGTCGTCAGGAGTCCACTCGCCACCTATGATTATAACGGAACGGTTGAGGTTCACGTGCCCACACGAGAGAAGGCAAAATTAAAAAAAAAAAACTTTAGAAATGTCCGTCTTGAGAATGAAACATCGTAATTGTTCCTACATGTTTATTTTACAAACCTTTCCCTTAGAAAGTCGCATCACATCACACTCTAATTTAATTTAATGCAAATAGCAACAGGCACAACAAGTTGGCACCAAGACAAGTAGTTGTAGGAAAGAACACTGAATCGGCACCAAGTTTTATACGCATATTTCAGTGTTACTGTGTGATGGAGGCCGTGCTTTTGCGGTAAATATATTTTCTCTTAAGTTAACGATCTCCACCGATCTCGAATTAACCTGCTTAGATCAGTGCCGAGAACTTATTCTTGAACGTGGCGCACTATATTTTAGGACCCTAAAGCACTAAATACTCTCCACGATTCCCAATTGGTGCTTCACAGTCGAGAAAACTTCACGAACCTGGCGACTTAGAGCAAACTTAGACTCAGACTTAGACAATCGCCCTGAGTGGACTCATGACCTGCCTTGTCCTATGCCCTGCGTCTTCCAATGTTCCCGTAAGTCGCCATGCCCGTCCTGTGCCGTCTCTTGCCCTTACCGAGCTTTGTCTGACCTTGCACCCCCCATGTTCCCGTCAGCCGCCTAATGCCCGTCTTGGCTGGCTGGGCAAGAGCACCTACCCCTTGTCCTTACCGAGCCTTGTCTGACCTTGCACCCCCCATGTTCCCGTCAGCCGCCTGATGCCCGTCTTGGCTGGCTGGGCAAGAGCACCTACCCCTTGTCCTTACCGAGCCTTGTCTGACCTTGCACCCCCCATGTTCCCGCCAGTCGCCTGATGCCCGTCCTGTGCTGGCTGGGCAAGAGCACCTACCCCTTGTCCTTACCGAGCCTTGTCTGACCTTGCACCCCCATGTTCCCGTCAGCCGCCTGATGCCCGTCCTGTGCTGGCAGGGCAAGAGCACCTACCCCTTGTCCTTACCGAGCCTTGTCTGACCTTGCACCCCCATGTTCCCGTCAGCCGCCTGATGCCCGTCCTGTGCTGGCAGGGCAAGAGCACCTACCCCTTGTCCTTACCGAGCCTTGTCTGACCTGGCAACCCCGATGTTCCCGCCAGCCGCCTGATGCCCGTCCTGTGCTGGCAGGGCAAGAGCACCTACCCCTTGTCCTTACCGAGCCTTGTCTGACCTTGCACCCCCGATGTTCCCGCCAGTCGCCTGATGCCCGTCCTGTGCTGGCAGGGCAAGAGCACCTACCCCTTGTCCTTACCGAGCCTTGTCTGACCTTGCACCCCCCATGTTCCCGCCAGTCGCCTGATGCCCGTCCTGTGCTGGCTGGGCAAGAGCACCTACCCCTTGTCCTTACCGTGTCTTGTCTGACCTTGCACCCCCAATGTTCCCGCCAGCCGCCTGATGCCCGTCCTGTGCTGGCTGGGCAAGAGCACCTACCCCGCCGGCGGCATGAGCATCGTGGTCCGCGGACGCCAAGCGACGCGCGCCGAAGCGCCGATCCTGGTGGTCGCGCCGCACTCGACCTTCTTCGACGCCGGCATCACCTACGTCGCCGGGTTCCCGTCGCTGATCGTGCGCAAGGAGACCGGCCAGGACAGCTTCATTGGGAGTACGTCAAACGAGCGCGCGCCGCTCGGCGATTTAACACGCGCGTCACGCAAATAACTACTTTGCTTTTAAAGGATTTGGAGATATAATACATATTTCTTTCTAGCCCTCAAGTGTAATGAATCAACAACTTTCTGAGTCTGTCATCAATTTCTCCCTGACTATAACAACATATTTACTTCCCAGGACATAAGACTATCCCAATCTCTCACTGTAAGGATCACGATCAAGGACGCCGACTTTACTATATCACTTAGTAGAATTTTATAATGTCACTGTATACTTATATAACTTATAGATACAGCGTCCAATATCCACCTTCTCTACCATCAACAATTCTTCCGGTGTGTGGATCTCAAAAATCACGGAATTGTAAACATAGTCCAATCCAGAATCTAAAACGGGACGGGTGGTGTTTGCATAGCTGTTCGGAAGACAGCCTCAATTGAACACTTCACATACATAGCTATGGATGTTTTGTCTATCGCTATCCTATGCTAAAATATTTATGTCGTTTCATTTACTATATCTTCATTTTGTTACCTTCATACCAACTCAATTTTCATTGATTTTATTGTTTTCTCCGTCATATACAATCCATAACCGCAACGCTATCACAGAACCTTGCTCGACACGTTCAAGTTACAACGCCCTCCGATAACTTCGCTGTTTTACCGGGGCGCTATCTGAAAGCGGACTATCTTCGAAGCGCACATGCCATCGATACGGACAATCGACGTCGCCACGACCGCCTACGTCGCCGCCGCTCGTCCTACTTGCCGTGTACCGACTAAACGCGATCGCCGAGGCAGTGGCGATAGCGCCATGCAACGTTGCGACTGGCGGCGATAATGATAATTATAATAATCATGTTTTTTAATTGCCTTTTGATAAATTACATGATTTTACCAGATTGGAGTTCCAAGTTTTACATTCGTGGAGGCGCTAAACATGTTAAAGGTCTAAGGCATGACACTGCGATGACTACGGTGATGATTCGGAAGACACAGGTGTTCCCGTTGATCAATTGGTCTGGCAGGAGAGATAAAAGAGTGTCATATTAAACGACGAACGAAGCCTAAATCACAGTGAACGGAATTTGCGGGAAATAACAGGAAAACATGTCGTATCAACGTATGGAAAAAATTATTGGAAAGTTTCCATGCAGGCCGTATTTGATTATCTGAGATTGCCGCTTCAGACTAAATAGTTTTTTATGACCATGGTTACGGAGATAGCGTGACAACGAAAGTGTCAGTTCTCTAATCGCCAAAACGATAAGGTAGCAAATGATTGTCCAGGTGAATTTGCCGGTTTCTTCGATCAGAGTTTAAAAGTCTGCAATGTGTTTAGTTTTGATTTGTTGTACATGTCAACATTTGGTCAAATGTTCTATGGTGTTTTTCATGTTTAGAAGGAGAGCGGTATTTCACTTTCAAAGAAGCTCATCTGCTGTTAGAAGAACCAATGGGGACAACATTAGCAGGCCGTCCCATGTTCTGCTATAAACTTGAATGATCTGAGCATCATATGATTGACTGTGCAATATGTATATGGTCTACAGACCAATACTTTTCTTCCTGACATGAAAAATACATTAGTTTTTTAAAAGGATTTGGCCCAGCGCATGGGCCCTGAATCCCAACCGTACCCGACTTATATATAATACACACACCTACGCTAGCTCGAGCCCTTGGGCTGAGCCCGTCGGATTCTAAAGCGCAATGTGTCTTGCGAACCCGTCTCGTTCTCGGCCTCTCAGAGCGTTTCGGGCTCCGACGGGCCCAGCCCTGAGGGCTCCAAAGCGCAGTGTGTATAGCGAACCCGTCTCGTTCTCGGCCTCTCAGAGCGTTTCGGGCTCCGACGGGCCCAGCCCTGAGGGCTCCAAAGCCAGAGCGTTTAGGGCTCCGACGGGCCCAGCCCTGAGGGCTCGATACAGTGCCGCGGAGATCGAGGGTCCATCAAGTTTTTTTTTAAAGAACCGGTTGCTAAGAGGCGATTACGTTGTTTTGGGGAATGGATAGAAAAATGAGGCGAGGACGTTTTTTTTTTGGAGAACAGACTTTTGAAGTGGGCTCCAAAAGTCGACTGCGCCTAGGGCCCAGCTGACCATAAAGGCGCCCTTGGCTCGAAAGCGTGGAAAAAGCGCAATTAGTACTGGACCTAACGCCCTCCTGTCTCGCGGTGCACAGAGCTCATCAACTACACGCAGCCCGTGTACGTCTGGCGGGATGACCCCAACTCCAGGAGCAACACCATCAAGGAGATCATCGAGCGCGCCACCTCCAAGGAAGACTGGCCTCAGGTGCGACCATCCGTCCTTTACCCAATCTATAGAAACTCCCTGGCGTCTCCAGGACCTTTCACAGACCGTGCATACGTTATACCCCCCTTCTTTAGATGCCACTGATCTATTCCGAGGTACTACAAAGTACAACCAATAACGTGGACGTCATTGGTGGATGGCATTGGTTGACCCTCGAATAAATTTGATATTTGAATACCCCCATCACAACATAAGGACATATCGTAAGGTTGTCGGTGTGTTATTATGTATATAGATATAGTGTGGATATAGAAAGTGTTGCAAGTATATTCAATATGTTCAAAGTATTCAAGTCATTGAAAGTTTGCAATATTTCAAAAATTATTCAGAAATAAAATATATAAAATAAATATTATTCACAGCGAAGTTACCCTGTGGATCGTTCCCAGAGAAGAAAAAATTTGTTAAAAGATGTACATAATATGGTCTTTAAGATTGTATTGCAACAGGTCAGACTATGAGAAATTGTTTACTATTAAAAAAAACGTGCATCTTTTACAACATTGATGAAAATTAGTTTCTGCAGAACCGAACTTTTTACTCAGAAATCTAGATGAGACTCTGATACAGTGAGAGAGAGAGAGAGAGAGTCAATACCGAGAGCCTGTCCGCTCCATATGCGGAGACCATGTGGTAACCCCGCGCGTGCCTTTGTTTCCCACCTGCAGGTGCTGATCTTCCCCGAGGGCACCTGCACGAACCGGTCGTGTCTGATCACGTTCAAGTGCGGCGCGTTCTACCCGGGGGTGCCCGTCCAGCCGGTCTGCATCAAGTACCCCAACAAGGTCGACACGGTCACGTGGACGTGGGAAGGGCCCGGAGCGTGAGTGATTGTCGCTTTACTTCCACACCCTTTGACGCCTGCCCTCGGCAAGGGTCAGTCTGCCCTCGGCAAGGGTCAGTCTGCCCTCGGCAAGTGTCAGTCTGCCCTATGCAAGGGTCAGCCTGCCCTATGCAAGGGTCAGTCTGCCCTCGACAAGGGTCAGCCTGCCCTATGCAAGGGTCACTCTGCCCTTGGCAAGGGTCTGCCAACCCTCGGCAAGGGTCAGCCTGCCCTTGGCAAGGGTCAGTCTGCCCTTGACAAGGGTCAGCCTGCCCTCGACAAGGGTCAGTCTGCCCTATGCAAGGGTCAGCCTGCCCTCGACAAGGGTCAGTCTGCCCTCGGCAAGTGTCAGTCTGCCCTCGACAAGGGTCAGCCTGCCCTCGACAAGGGTCAGTCTGCCCTATGCAAGGGTCAGCCTGCCCTTGGCAAGGGTCAGTCTGCCCTCGACAAGGGTCAGCCTGCCCTCGGCAAGGGTCATTCTGCCCTATGCAAGGGTCAGCCTGCCCTTGGCAAGGGTCAGTCTGCCCTCGACAAGGGTCAGCCTGCCCTCGGCAAGGGTCATTCTGCCCTATGCAAGGGTCAGCCTGCCCTTGGCAAGGGTCAGTCTGCCCTTGGCAAGGGTCAGTCTGCCCTCGGCAAGGGTCAGCCTGCCCTCGACAAGGGTCAGTCTGCCCTCGACAAGGGTCAGTCTGCCCTCGGCAAGGGTCAGTCTGCCCTCGGCAAGGGTCAGTCTGCCCTCGGCAAGGGTCAGCATGCCCTCGGCAAGGGTCAGCATGCCCTCGGCAAGGGTCAGTCTGCCCTCGGCAAGGGTCAGTCTGCCCTCGGCAAGGGTCAGTCTGCCCTCGGCAAGAGTCAGTCTGCCCTATGCAAGGGTCAGCCTGCCCTTGGCAAGGGTCAGTCTGCCCTTGGCAAGGGTCAGTCTGCCCTCGGCAAGGGTCAGTCTGCCCTCAGCAAGGGTCAGTCTGCCCTAAACGGAATACATATGCGACAGGGACAACGCCAACACGGTGTGTCTATGTTAAAAAAGTTGCTGTGCTTTCAATATTTCTCATTAATTGCCATTGCCGAATTTTCAAGACATGAATTCATGTTCATAAAGGCCATATTCCACCAGGATTGCAACCTGCCGATCCATTGCCCTCTAAATTGTTTTGTTCCATTGGTAGTGATAGTAAATCTGCGGCAAGAATGCCTAGGATCGGCAGGTTGCAGCCCTAGTGGAAAATGGCCTTAATAAAGCATCTTATACCAGCGCACATTGAACGGATTTGGATCAATTTGCACGCATGCAAAAATTTCGATCCAAGAATTTATTGACTCTTACATTTTCCACATACTCCTAGCGACATTAACACCACAAAGCAATGGGAGACATTTTCATGTAGAAGGCTGTGCTGTCGATGGCTGCCATGCCTTGTCACAACTCACAACACTTGCTTTCGCGGTCACGGGCATAGAAAATTGTGCATATTTTGTGACCATCATTTTGGTCCATCCATTTCTGTGCCAATCTAGCCAGTCACCCTGCGCACGACTATGAAGAGCGTGCCAGCTCAGGGTATAAGGTCCTTGGACTTATAAATACACCAAACGCGAAAAACACCAGTCTTGACTGCTTCAGCACAGCCTGTCTTGCCAGCTAGCCAAGACCAAGCGGGCCAGTCCCTAATGCTGTTAGACAGTGACATATACGAGTCGACCCCTTTTGATCCCTTTCGTGACTTGGCTAGCTTTATCAGCACCCTGTTTTCGCCATTCGGATTTAAACCAGTGCCAAAAGGACAGCGTCAACCTTCAATGTAGAATGTCGATTCTAATTGACGATTCTATTTGCTGAGCATTGACCGGCTCTGGGTGCTGTTGGCTAGGAGCAGTATATGTGCTCTGCATCTAATCTGCAAGTACTTAAGCATAGGAAATTAGACTCAGGTTTGCATTTTTCATTGAGACTGACTGGAAAATTGTCAGCACCCATCCGAAAATGAGGGACAAGGAGCATCACAATCGAAAGAGGGATTTGGCAACGGAAATATTGCCTTATAAGAGCGCCTGAGTGTTTTATATAATCTGTAATGGCCATTGCAAATGGCTAAAATGGCTAGTTGTGAATGCGTTTACAGGCGACCATAGGCAACAAGCAATTATTCGACACCCAACCAGTCCCAATAGAAACCATGTCAAGTGAGATCCAGTCAATAGCAGCCATCCTCAGCCAAGAATGCAAGCAAACCCTGGTCATCTAGTCTATTCTAAAGTTTTGTTTATCATTCCCGGATACATCCCAATCAGATAGCCCCAAATCAGATGGCTACCCAAGGGCCCCGGCGGCGAGGTGGCCCTAAGGGCCCCCGTCATAGAATCCATTCATTCTCTAAAAAAAGGGTCAATGCTATATTTTTCGGTTCAACAAAACTCAAAAAGTCCATGCACTTAAAGAAACACCTCGCCTATTTTGGCGCGGTCGGTAAACTGGGACCCCTCCGGGTCAAACAGCTCGGGGCCCCTGCGTCAATCGCCGCCTTTATAGCCACTGTCAGTCAGACTGCGTGAAACGCCTCACCTCGCCCTCTCTTTGCTCGCGACAGACTGAAGCTGCTGTGGCTGACGCTGACGCAGATGCACAGCAGCTGCGAGATCGAGTTCCTTCCGGTGTACACGCCGAACGAGGAGGAGCGTCGCAACCCGAAGTTGTTCGCCAGCAACGTGCGACGTGTGATGGCAGAGTGAGTGTCGACGACGAGGGGATCTTACTTTCCTTTGCCCTAGACTCATGTCTATACTTGTCTGAGCTTTAGCACTAGTTTTGAAGAAAAAAACTCACATTTCAATCTGGGTATTTTGAGGTGGGATGATCACCTTGGGTAACAAACAGTCGTTCACAGGCCAACTGTAAGTGAAAGCCCCACCAAAATTGCTCACCTCATAAGTTAAATATATGGCGTTCAAATTACGTAAGAATAATTTTGTGCCATGATTAGTTTAGCTAATTAACGTCGGTAACTATGGAAAATTATGGTTACTATGGAAATTAATACTTCCCGTAGCTACGAACGTTATTTGGCCAATCCAATGGTAGCATGTTTGCTTAATTTGAAAGAATTATACGTTAGCTAGGAGGTGAACTATTTTGGTGGGGCTGTCACTAATAGTTTTCCTCTAAACAATTTTTTGGTAGATGTTCGTGGACCTAGGTGATCATCCCACCTCGATGCTTAATACAAGTGTCGTCAATTGGTGGGGCTTTTATTTATAAACAGTGAGGCTTTTATTTAGCATTCAAACCCCAGATTAAAAAAGTGTTCATTGTAGTCTACAGTTTATACAACTTGTAATGTAACCCCTTTAAATTGTCTCCTAGTTACGCCCCACCTGCTCAAAGACTGGTTAAAAAGTTAACGATCCGTTGCGTCAAAGCTTTGGCGCAGCAAGTATAAACAAATTGTTTTAATTCTTTAACTAGCTGTTGAGCAAGCAAGGCTGAAGTCCTGGTAACTTGGGAGCATTTTTGACAAAGGTCTGCCACAGCATTTTTATGCCGTCAAAATAACATGGCTAATATTACATATTGTATTTGTGTATTATATCATTTGTCATATTTATATTATAAATAATATATGAGTTTAACATAAAATAGTAAAAAACAGTGAAATTTGCCATTACAAAAATAATTCGCGCAATTTTATTTTGACAGCATAAAACTTTTGTGGCAGACCTTTGTCCAAAATGCTCCCACGTAAACAGGGCTTAAGAGGAAACTAAACGCTTGTGTTTTCGTCGTTCACGGAGGTTCACGCGGGAACTTCTCCTGGCCACAAATAATAACACAAGAGTTTTGGAAAGAAATACACGTGCAGTTGAAGGGTTGTTTGATGTCGGATGGAGTGTTGGAGTGTATATTTTCAAAAATGACTGGTGTGCATTTTCAAAAAGTGCCTAAAATGCATTGTTACGTCATTTTTACGTAGCTTGTATGGAAAAAGTATGTCATAACTTGCATTAAAAACTACAATACGACATCAATCGATTCTTTCTCGGTCTACGGCTTTTTTCTCCAGATTTTTGCATTAATAATTGTTGGTGTAGGAAGTTCCCGTGTGACGGGAACCCTGGCCACGCAGCGTGACAAATCAATTCAATCGTTTGCAACGCTCTTAACCCAATCTTAGAAAGACTTATTTGACGAGTTCTCAACGCCTCCGTGTTCGCAGCGCGCTGGGTGTGCCGGTGTCGGACTACACCTACGACGACTGCAAGACGATCACGAAGGCCAAGGAAGAGGAGGCTGCACGCGCCCATGCCGCCGCCGCCAACAACAACCACGTGCGGCACAAAGCCGACTGAACGCCCTCAGGGTCGGCGTCGACCGAGTTAGAGGAGGTCGCCCACAGAACGGCGCGGGTACCTCGGCGGTTTAGGACGCAGGGTGCTCTTTAGAAGGCTCGGTGCATAGTTGTTTTTATAGCTTGGTCTTATGTTCCTCCTGATTTCGCTTCATTCCTTCGAGCCTTGCACTCGGAAGGCTTCTCTGTTTAAGTGGAGGTTTTTTAGGGAATGATATTTGCTGTATTTTTTTACCCAGTTTTAATTGGACTTTCAGTTTCGCTTTTTTCGTCTCGAATTGTGCAAATTTCGAGAAACTTTACTATTAATACAAACTCATTTCCGTTATCCTAAATTCGAAGCTTGGTTGTTTCGTTAGTCTTTTCCAGCCAACTTGCGCAGACTACAGTAGAATTTATGAAGCTGAACGTCCTCACAGCCTTCCATGAATATACAAATGGCCGTAGGTGCCTATGTATATCAGCTCCAGTAAGAAGGCTGTGCAATTGTAAACTCAAATTAATTCGGGTGAAGTTTGTAACTGTCTCCCAAAGAGCACTCTGTGAAATCTCTAAATGTCTCTAGGCGGGCCATGAATGTGAACTTAAAAGCTTTAGTCTGTCATTTACAAAAATATGCCAGAAAGAAAGGCAGACAGACAAGAGAGAATTTATTTATTTTCGAGTTTTGAAAAGGATAATGCATTAAACTATTATCAGATTTTTAAACAATATATTGCACCTTACAAAATCTCTGAACCAATTGTAATTTCTTGAGAATTTAAAACGTGGACAGCGGATGCTGTCAACAATAATGTAACTATTTCCTTGCAATTTATTGATTGCAATTTTCAAGCAATTGTATCCTATGTACTACTGCAACCCAAGTACCTATATATTAATGCAAAGTATTTACCTATTACTGGAGGGGTTGTCCAACGATAAAGTAGCAAGTATTCTTCCAGTCCGAAGCCAGAGTTTCTTCGAACGTCACGAGAGTGCAAATTACCGCTCTGACGTAACCTATCGTTAAATTGTACGTCGATGTATTGTTGTTGATAATATTATTATTACTTTTGTGTTAACTTCTTAAGTGTATGTTTACCTCGTAGGCCAAAACTGTATATTAGTCTCCTCAAAATGTCGTTTAAAGTTGATATACGATTTCCATCTGTGGTCTTTTAATTGCCTTTTCTTCTTTGAACAACATGGATCTCTTTTCAAGGTTGTTTGTCCAACTTGGTTTGACAAAATCTCCAATCAATTATTCAGCACCAAAAAAAGGGATCAAATTTATACCTGTACGACACATGTACATGGTCTTCATATAAAAACTTCATTGCAAACCCTTTGCAAAGCAACTGTTCATTGTTAAAGATCTAAGTACCTTGGTTCATAATAAAAGTTTGGTACTATCATTGTCATGCTTCCTCATAAGATTAAGAGTCTCTAGAGATTTCTGTAGAGTTCACCGTTCGGTACAGTCTTGCTCTGAGGGCTCAGATGTGGGGGTGCCAGGTCTACGTTTGCTCTGCGGGCTGCGTTCAGGGGCACTTCGAGCAATGCAAATTAAATAATATGAGCTTTTCCCGCGCTTACTTGGGTATCCGTACAGCACAGGCTAGTTCCAATGGCCGACGACAGATGGCGTTCACGGTGCATGCCTGCTTATTGATCCCGACAACCGGAAAATTCTGAGTTTTATCGCAACAACTTCACCAAAAGAGTTAATTGTAACGCATAATGCTGAACGAATAGTTTTGTTATTTGTCAATGAAGAGGATAAATGAAATTGATTTGCTTAGAGCCAATTTTCACTCTTCCCTTACATGAATAGTAGTCATTTCATACAAAATTGCGTTTCGCGTCAAATGAATTTTGGCTTTTGCAATTACTTCGAACATTTCCTTGAACATTTCCATTTCCATTTCCTTTCCTTCATTTCCTAATTTTCTTACAACACTCCTGAAGATGTCGGCGCCACCGTCGACGAGACGTAGACCAAGGTCCATTTAGGGACAAGTCAATCAGAACAGAGCTAAATCATTTATAATTCACCGCCATCTAAACGGGACTTTGAACCACTTCGCCATTCCATTTCGCCATTCCACTTCACCATTCCACTTCGTCATTCCATTTCACAATTCCACATCGCAATTCCACATCGCCATTCCATACACTATTTTACTTCACAATTCCATTTCACAATTCCACTTTGCCATTCCATTTCGCCTTTCCATTTCGCCATTCCACTTCACCATTCCACTTCGCCATTCCACTTCACAATTCGATTTTACCATTCCACTTTGCCATTCCATATCACCATTCCATTTTGCCATTTATACGTCAATGTTTAGTGATTTTTAAATGTGATTTAAGCTTTCACTTCAAAATAATTATCCGGTCACAACATCAATAAAATGTTGCACGCCTTTCCACCTTTGGGTCTCCGGAATGAGCTCTCCATTGAACCATTTATGTTCCTTTTGTAAATAAGTGTATTTCAGATCATAGATGAAAATTAAAACGTTGACGGATACTCCCCCTTTCAAACGTTTGCCTTTGAAGTTTGAATCCAGCCCACTTTTTCGCGTATTGGTAAATTTCCGCGAATCTAGCGTCTGTAAGTTTGCTAGAGGATCGCCCCTCCTTCCCTACAAAAGCTTCATATCCATCCCGTCTGTCAGCTGTCACCAGGCAATCACTCAAAATCGAGCCAATCGCTCGTGCATCTCCGGGACGACTCGTCAAACCGAAGAGCACCTGCTGCATTCACGGCTATCCCCAAGGCGATCTTGCCGATCTTGGGGAAAACCAGAGGCAATCAACCTGTCAACTTTCAGACACCTTTGCCAATAGCTTGCATTAGAAATTCAATTTGCACTAAGAAAAAAATAACCCGCTTCAGGATGGATCTTGTAAGTACTTTAACTTTTTTTTGAACTTGACAATCAGATAGTTTGGTGAACTCGTTATATTTTTTGAATTTGTTTATTTTGAAGCAAAATGAATGCTTATAAATTAGAAAACATATGCATTAGAATATTTTTACAAGCTTTACAAATTTAACGCTAAAATGTACACGTGATTACACTAAATTTTTAGAAACTAGCGGTTTGCACAGAGTGTGTTCAAAGTTGAAATACTTTATTATATGATTTTTCCACGACCTCGTGTGACCAATTCCGTGCGACTTCCGTTATGAACTGTTTCCGGATCCAACACCTTTTCTCATATTAATCGAAATAAAAATGATGACTAGATTTCTTGGATTTTGTTGTTGTCCAAGCTAGATTTCGTTCACTACATAATCTGCCTATTACGACGTCAAAACTACAATAGAAATCTACTTGGTAACTACATTGCGTCTTGTCACGAACTGGACAACCAAACAAACCAATACACTCAGTGTTTACCGTCTAGCGACGTAAAATCAACCAGCTTTTATCTAAAATATTTATAATTATTAATCAAATACTTGACATGGTGGTAGCGAACCATATGTTGGTCCTCTATATTTTTAATGTCAGCATTTTAGATCTCTCTGGGTAAGTCACACTCCACAGCAAAGTCATTAACTCCTGATATCAATACAACCTCCCCCCTGCCCCCTCCACTTCTGAATACCTGTTCTTGCGGGCTAGATAGACGTCAGTGGACAAGAAGCTGTGACCGAGATCAGATATTTATTTAAATGCCTTCTGCAACCGCGAGTAATGTATAATAATATTCCAGCTTGTTTCCGTTCTCTTCATTTCTTTGTAGAAAGAAGTCGAGTTCTTCTTGTTTCGCGTTAAACCCATGTTACATTTTCTTATCAGCACAGTGAGATGCTAATCTGTTTAGCATGAGTGCATATGGTATTGGAAGAATGCGGTGTAACAAAAAACGTTGAACGACCTCCAAAAGTGCAATGGTAAAAGTGCAGCTGATTGAAACCCGATAATGTTGAGGAACCCGGGAAGTTGCGTCTTGGAAGTGAGTTGGACAATTGAATTGACTTGGTTGTGCACCGTTTATCGTGCTAGAGAAATAAACGTGTCATTAAGATCTGTTTACATACAGAAATGTAACCTAGCTTTAATGGCAGGTTATTGTTTTGGGAACTAATTTATTTGCTGTCGTGTTGCGGTTCACTGTTAGTAATCAATGCAGCATGATTATTTTGTTTTTAATATGTAGATATTAGATAAAATAGAGACCGAGGCCTAAATGAGACTGAGATTCGGTTTTTCAGTGGTCCATTAAGATACTAACGGTCCATTAGTATGAAAATAAAAGGCTCTGATTGGATGTTGCTAAGCAAATAACAAGTTAACAAACCATTAGATATTTAACATACCACTGAAAAACCGGATCTAAGTTTTTGGTGAGTAGCAAGGTGATCTGTCTGTGTCCTGATCTACCCACGAACCAAAGTAGCAAAACCTTAAAGTAAGTAATGGGGTTAGGTAGAGACCCCAGAAGCATCTAAGGTGAAACATGCACAATGATATCGGCCCTTTCTACGACACATTGTACATTATCATGCACTGAATAATAATACCAGCACACGTAGGTGTCCAACATGCCAGACATTCCGCGTCAAAGTAAGACTTTGCATGTGCACGTTGCATTACTGCCAACCACCGACAACAATGGTCGCGCTCACGCTTGCGGGCAAATCAGCATGCAGCCAAGCGTCCGCCCATTGCATAAAGTGTTTCCAGCAAAACGCCGAGCGTGACAGGCCCTGAGACATTAGTCCTTCCCCCCACCCCCCCGCCCCCTCGAGACAAATCGCCCTCGTCTTGTCCCAGGACTGACTGTGAATCGCATCGCGTTAGTAGGTCAGCCCGTCAATGCTAGAATTGGGGCGTTTTTCACCCTTCCCGCCATCAGGGTAATTGCCGGATCGATGCGCTCTCCGGCCTGTTAGGCTCAATGGGCGCGCTCACGCTTGCGGGCAAATCAGCATGCAGCCAAGCGTCCGCCCATTGCATAAAGTGTTTCCAGCAAAACGCCGAGCGTGACAGGCCCTGAGACATTAGTCCTTCCCCCCACCCCCCCGCCCCCTCGAGACAAATCGCCCTCGTCTTGTCCCAGGACTGACTGTGAATCGCATCGCGTTAGTAGGTCAGCCCGTCAATGCTAGAATTGGGGCGTTTTTCACCCTTCCCGCCATCAGGGTAATTGCCGGATCGATGCGCTCTCCGGCCTGTTAGGCTCAATGGGCGCGCTCACGCTTGCGGGCAAATCAGCATGCAGCCAAGCGTCCGCCCATTGCATAAAGTGTTTCCAGCAAAACGCCGAGCGTGACAGGCCCTGAGACATTAGTCCTTCCCCCCACCCCCCCGCCCCCTCGAGACAAATCGCCCTCGTCTTGTCCCAGGACTGACTGTGAATCGCATCGCGTTAGTAGGTCAGCCCGTCAATGCTAGAATTGGGGCGTTTTTCACCCTTCCCGCCATCAGGGTAATTGCCGGATCGATGCGCTCTCCGGCCTGTTAGGCTCAATGGGCGCGCTCACGCTTGCGGGCAAATCAGCATGCAGCCAAGCGTCCGCCCATTGCATAAAGTGTTTCCAGCAAAACGCCGAGCGTGACAGGCCCTGAGACATTAGTCCTTCCCCCCACCCCCCCGCCCCCTCGAGACAAATCGCCCTCGTCTTGTCCCAGGACTGACTGTGAATCGCATCGCGTTAGTAGGTCAGCCCGTCAATGCTAGAATTGGGGCGTTTTTCACCCTTCCCGCCATCAGGGTAATTGCCGGATCGATGCGCTCTCCGGCCTGTTAGGCTCAATGGGCGCGCTCACGCTTGCGGGCAAATCAGCATGCAGCCAAGCGTCCGCCCATTGCATAAAGTGTTTCCAGCAAAACGCCGAGCGTGACAGGCCCTGAGACATTAGTCCTTCCCCCCCCCCCCCCCCCCCCTCGAGACAAATCGCCCTCGTCTTGTCCCAGGACTGACTGTGAATCGCATCGCGTTAGTAGGTCAGCCCGTCAATGCTAGAATTGGGGCGTTTTTCACCCTTCCCGCCATCAGGGTAATTGCCGGATCGATGCGCTCTCCGGCCTGTTAGGCTCAATGGGCGGTCGGTTGAGAATCGCCCGTTTTTCTTGGCCTTTGGTCATTGCACTGCCATGGCACGAGGAGTTTATTCGAGATACGCTTTGGACTAGAAGGAATGTGGTGGGGCTGTGGATGAACTTTATTGGGGAGAAACGCCCGCAGCAGGGGAATATTTAATCAGTCAACGCTTGTGAATTGTAGGTTGATTGAGTTAAATGAAACGGAGTCTGGTGGCTTCCTGTTTTTGCTATGCACTCCGAGATATTTGTATCTTCCCTGTACTTTAGATGAATGGTTCATCTATTTCTGCACGTTTATGTCCTAAAAAAACCTTGCTCGAAATTGGACATGGAGTGCTTTGGAAACTATCGCTAGGAAACTAACAAAACAACTTGCTAGCTAACTAACTAACTAACTTACTATCTAAACTTTGATAACTTTTACTCCATCATAAAGATATTTCATACAGTAAAATTTAATACGTTTCTTGTTCTATTTAATAACACATGGCATCTACTGGAAAGTCTGCACCATGAAAAAAATATAACAGAATAACACAAGTAGTTAGATATTTTTAAATGCTAGGAATTTATCAATATCTTAAAACAGCCGTCGATCAGCTATGATTTTAGATTTACTATATTTATAAATTCTTCCTTTTCTTTCCCTGGGATGGCTCTTGGGAGGATATTATAAAACAAACCTTCTGTATGTATTATACCTTTACAGATATCCTCAGAAGAAATAAGTGCCTTTGAGTGAATATTAATGTATTTTAGAGAATTTGGCTTATTATTTTACTTTCGGAAAACCTTATTGCAAATGTACTCGAAAGATCGTAAAACAACATGATTGGGCTTGTTCAAAACATCACTAAACGGCTTTTGTCTGCATACAGTGCATTAATCCAATGATTTATCCGCCAAGATTGCATTACCATATATACATTTTATAGCCGCACTACCAAAACAAATTACTTTACTACACACACTTTCACTTATTCCACGACACACATTCAACGTTTACTATACTAAACATTAAGAAAATCACATCCTCTTTCTTTCAATCCTGTTCCCTAAATCTTTGACAATGCACACACACCATTCGCTCGTCTCCCAAATCCGCAATTCCCTTTGAAACATGCCTGATCCAGGCCACCGCCATCCATTACTTCCTTCAGGACTGACGCGACCCTCAGCCACGGGGGGATGCGCACCTCGTTAAGAGGAAGCAATCGACACTGTTGCCAATTGGACCAGTTCCCTCGGACTCATTCTCATTTCTAGTGCCACCAACGGCCACATCGGCCCAATTGTCAGGCTAAATAGGGTGGCCCCATGAAAGGTGCCATGTCCTCGATACGGTGAAAGGTTTTAGTGGCCGCCGCTAGGGGCGACTGAGTTTGCCGTAAAGTTTTCGCAAAATTGCGTCTCAGTTGTTGCTAAGTGTGGATAGTCAGTTATTTTAGTTTGTTTTTCATTCGGGAGCAAATAAAAAAACTCCATGTGTTAAGTAAAAAAAAAAAAACACAAAAATGGATGCAACGCGTTCATAAAATTTTGGTATGGCCAGTGAGTTTGTGTGTGTGTTTCTTAAATAAACGATGCGGATTGCGGATTGTGTGTGTTTTAGACTCATAATAATGCATTGTTTACAGAAAGCAATGAAACAAAGCATACTCGCCAACTATTTTCCATTTTTTTTTGGTTTTTTATTTCAAGAAATAGGTAGTAATTTGAGAATATATTCTGCCCCACTTACCCAACAATTTACCTATTATTTTCCACATACTTTTCATATACTGAGACCCTCATGTGAAAAACCCCACAAACAAAAAACTTATACGTACCTGTCAAAAGAATAACCACCCCCTAATCATACGAGACAATTGGTGTTATTAAAGTTGCATTAAATTCTATAATCGACAATCCAATTGTTTTTCCAACACCCAACCCCACCACTCGTCGAGAAAACAATTTCAAACTGCCAAACACGCCACCCCTAAACCACCCTTCCACCCACCCACCCAAAAACAACACCCAGCCATCGGCATCACATAGAGTTTAATATGTGTGGAGCCCAAGCGTGCCTGTAATCGCAACGACATGCAATTATTTCAAACTCAAACAACATAACGAACGGCCGAAACCGCTCCCAAAATAGCACCACATTTTACACAGTCGCAGCAAACACAAAACTCACACACGAGATATATACAAGCTCAAAACTCTCTCTCACACACATACACACACACGTACACACATGGGGCGTACTTGTTTTCAGTTATTCATACCGGGTGTATGTACACCGACGTTGTAATATCCCCGAAATGCCCGCGGCATTTGCTTCTCGTAATCCCGCTCTCGGTAGACCGGCGACACGGGCGCCGCCGGCGGCCGGACCGAGCAACAACTAGACGCGGCGAGCGACCGACTCACATACGTTATTTACACCGCGCCTGACAGACTGAAATGTTTCAATATTATGTATACGTACATACGTATACTCACAATATAGCCCGGTGGATTAACATTGGTGCAGGCAGTGTGTATGTACCGTACATACTAGCTGCCGTGAGAGAGGTTTGATGTTGCTGGAGTGAGTTATTGTGGTGGAAAAGTACATGAAGCTGGGTTCGCAGATTGCAATGTCGGTGACACGATGTCATCAACATTGGCTCTGCCACCAATCAGCTACTCTGTGCCAAGAGTCTCTCCGATCTGCAATGATCCACATTGAGCAGCAATGATCTTTGTCCACAATCATAAAAGTGTCAACTATATAATTATAAGTATCAAATGTTAATTTTGATTCTTTGTGTACACCCACAATAATTTTATATCACACAGCTTTGTGGTGTGTACTGTAAGCGTTTTAAGATATTTATTTATTTTTCAACAGGGATTATAAATATGAAATACCTATAAAATTAAAAAATTAAAAGCAACTTGGCTGGAAAGCACAAATCAATGAAAAAGAATACTTTCCGATCTCAAAAACGTGCATTTAACAGCGAGTTCTTACCACGATCTTGCAAGATAATATAAGATCTTATCAAGATCTTGCAAGATCTATCACGACATTATCACTACCTTGCAATATATTACAAGAACAATCTTGAGACAAGTACTTTCGAGAAAGCAATGGTCCGGCTTGCTGCTCCATGATTTTCATAGGCTTTTTGCCTCAATCTGTTTATGGGCTAAATACAAGTGCATGCAAGTTCTTGAAAGTAAGTCCGCGGCAGAAATATATCTCCAACCTTATAAAAACCCTTGGGCATGAGCTGCATCTATGTATTTACATGCACATTGCTCAATTACCTCAAAGTGAGCATATTTCCGCTACCCGACAGCTCGGACAGAAACAAAGAAAGGTCAGAATCGTTTACATTTTCAAGTGATCAGAATTTTTGAAAAAGCAATGGTCCGGCTGGCTGCTCCATGATTCTTATATGCTTTTTGTCTTAATCTTTTTATGCGCAATATACAAACCGCTACGCTAATCTGCAAAAAAACCGCTACGCAACACAAATTGCGTTCGCCCTAGTGGTAAGAATTTTCAGCAGGGTCTGACAGTCCGTCTATATGATTCAGGTTTCAACATAGGAAAGATCGAATTCGTATCTTATTGATGAGCGTAGCAAGCGGAGGGAGCGAAGCGAAATCATCAATTTCACTACTGCTAAAAAAAAAACACTTGTGTGTGTTTGTTTGTATGTGTGTTTGCGCGCGCTCTACAGGACAAACGCCTGCCTCGATTGGGATGAAATTTTCAGGGTGTCTACTTTTGTTCTCAACTTAGAACCAACCCCTGCGTTTTTCAAGAAAATCCTCCATACCCTTCACTTTCAAAGCAGAAAAAAGAGCAACATTCGACAATTGGGCAAGTTTGGATAAGTACGAAAATTTATTTATAAGTGCTTTTTTTTTCAAATTTTCCCAATTTTGATAGTTTCCTTTAGAAACCAACGAAACATCACACTAGATTTTTTTACTTGAAGTTGACTTCAAGACTCGACTGATATTAGAAATTTTGTCAATTTCGTGCATGCAAATTTTTAAAAGTAAGTTCGTGGCAGAAATATATCTCCAACCTAATAAAAACCCTTTGGCATGAGTTACATCTATGTATTTACATGCACATTGCTCAATTACCTCAAAATGAGCATATTTCCGCTACCCGACAGCTCGGACAGAAACAAAGAAAGGTCAGAATGGTTTACAATTTCAAGTGATCAGTATTTTGGAGAAAGCAATGGTCCGGCCCGCTGCTCCATGATTTTCATATGCTTTTTGCCTAATCATTTTGTGCGCTATATATAAACCGCTACGCTCATCTTCAACGCAACACAAATTGCGTTCGCCCTAGTTTTAATCAAGTACGTCAATTAACCGACATTCACATTAACAAGCGTACCTAAAATGACGTCCACATTAATAGCGTACCTAAAATGGCGTCCCTGACAGCAGATAGCAACTCCTAGCCGTCTCTAATACTCTCTGGTGCAGTACAGCTAACACAGTTGCGGCAGCCGTGTGTGTATTGTGTTTCAGTTTGCGGCCACAGAGCGCTTAGAGCCTTCATTATCACATCGAGTGTGTGTATGTTGTGTGTATATTCAGGCGGCCCGGCGGCCTTGATGCATATGTCGTGGATTAACATTACTGCAGCTCGCCTAAGTCGGCTAATTTAGGCACTCGAAGCGATTAGCGTGAATCGGAACGGACGTTCCGATTTTTGGTTTTCTCACTCAAATTTGGACATTATCATTAAATTTCGTCTTAGCCACTTTGCATCTAGAATTCTGCTCTTTAATCATGTCTTATTCTTTGGCTTTTTTGCATTTCATAGTATCGAGTACTGTAATGTATCTAAGAAAGAATGCGATCTTTCAGTGTGTCTATAAAATCTGAGATAATTTTTGATACCAGCCATTTCCTAACACTGTCTCCATTCCACAAAAGCAAATACCACCACGGATTTACTAATTACCAATGACCGGAATTCCAATATAACAATTCCAATTCCTAACCTTCGGAGAGAGATGAACTCCACGGCATCCTATTGGCGGCTGCCATGACAAATAACATAAATTTCACTTCAACTATGGGTTGAGGCACTCGCACTTATAATACCAGTCATAAAAGAAACTTAAAATCACACAAACTACCCATTCCTAAAGTTTCTGCGTTCGTTCGACTTCTCAGATTGCAAATTACTTATCGGCACGAAGTTGGCACCGCCGCCTGTGCAATTCGCGGGTCGCTTGTTTTCGAGCACACAATCCCACATTCAGTTTTTGCGCAATTAAATTTATTCTCTTCGCCTCGTTTTTTGGAAACTTGCCGAAAGATTGGAGCGCTGCACGTGCGACCATTTGTCGCAATGCACCAATGAAAATTCGGCCAAATCGCGAAGACTTTGCCAGACGTGCAGTATTTCGGAAAACATGATTTATATTCGTCTTTTTTGAAGATTGCAAAAACGTTGATGTTGAAATTTTAGGTTAGGTTTCAGTGGGGGGGGGGGGGGGGGGGGGGGAGGGAACGTTTGCGAAATAGTTTCAACCGTTGCCAAAGAAAAATGAAAATGAAATTTAAACTCGCTCCATATCATTCCAATAATTTATGGCACTTTGCTATAGTATTACTCTTCGTAGCGTATATATCTTCTGGATACGATTTCGCAGTTTCGGATTTGTACCGTTGCTATGTGTGGGTGTTTTGACTTAATTTATTGTCAGATCGATTCATCGCTGTACATAAATACAATCATCATTTATATCCAATGCCAACATTCAGTTCTACATACACCATATCAAATAAAGGTGGTATTGATTTCCTATTATGCTATACACAGAAAGTTCAAGGGTGCAACTGTAACTCTGTTTAGACTTGCATATTAAGTGTACACACACTCTAAAATCGCTGAGCATACAAACAAGATGGCATGACAAGATAAGTGCAATTGGCTGCTCCACTTCCTGCCCCGTAGTATAAACACTACGTAGTAATCTTCACTCTCAAGCAAAACAGGTGCTCTAGATCTATGCTTGTACAAGCAACGGATTTACGGCAATTGGATAAGAAGGAGCGTGAAAAAGGGTTTGTTGTGATCGGCGTTGGTATATTGCTTAAATTGCATGGCCTCTATAGCATTTTTCACGTCAAGAAGAAGAGTATTGTTCTGTGGAGTCCAGTCCAGACATTGCGCTGTCAATCATTCGATGTTAAGATCTTTAAACTTTTTTGCGGAACAATGGAACGGCATGTGAATTTTGATTTTGACACATTTGGCTCTTCCTACAGCAGGGGAGTCTCTTTGATAGTAAAACACCGCTCTCATTCTTTACGTGAAAAATACTATATAGGTGCTGCTATTCCTATCCGTTTGAGATTTAAACATTTTTTGTGGCGATTTAGAATCTTCTAAACGTCATTGGTGCTGCTAGCTTCTGAATAAGCCGTTGCAATTCTTTTTTGTTTAAAGATTTGGCAAAATATCAGTTCCGAAGCGGTGGTTGAATTTGAAGATTGACGTTTCTAGCGGGTGAAAGTTTCTAGCGTCGGGAAGAGAAAGGATTGCTCCTGACAAGTTTTACAGGGGGTGCGCTGGTAGTGGTTTTAAAGTTTGTACATAACTAATTACCGCAGAGTTTCGGACAGAATTCACCGACGGCGCCGTGAGCAAGATTGATGATGCAGTCTGGTGTGTCGGCTCGGTACTAACGTATACCCACTCTGGGGGGCGATTGTGTAACTTTATTTCGTTCGATTTGGCTCGAAATCACTCGATTTCAAATCACTGCCCGTGTTAAACCATATAGGCAGTGATATTGAATACGAATGGTTTTGAAACCACAAAGTTACACAATCGCTCCCCAGATCGTTACCCAAAAAACCGTTTGTCCAACCACATTGACAGGAGCCTGTAGAAGCTCGTTGTTCTTCAACTTATTGGATTTTAAACTATCCAGTTCTTATTATTTTTTTGATTTTATCAGTTAAGATTTTTGCAATTTGTGTGGCTTGGTCTGGATATTCCATGCATAGTCAATAAAAGTTTTAACGAGATCGGGTTTTTAAACTTTGTACAGCAGTGAAGTTATAATAACGGGAAAGGAAGCGAATCAGGCTCCAAGTGAAATGTGATTGTTAATATTAATCAAAAGTTATTACGTTCATTTTGCCATTTGTAGCTAATTTCTTGTCTGGCAAAGGCATCAAGATGAATCTGTACATGTGTTTGGGCTTTTTTGGGAGATGTGCCAAATGTGGTATTTATTTCGCTCGGAATTTGTCATTTTATCAACTCACGGTGTTTTTTAAAATGTTTTGGCTCTGCGATTGGCGTCATCTAATTGAGAGGAGCGAACTTATAAGGAGCTCTAATCTCCCTTTAACCAATTTCCGCCATCACACTTTTCGATTATCGTCCTGAGTTTATAATTCCTCGTAGCTAACGAAGCTAATGATGCCAGCTGCTTGCCAACGTTTTAATTTTCTTTTAAATAATTACTTCCTTCCTTTTTTGGGCCGTAGAAAAACTGGCATCGGTGCCAAGTCATTCCAGACATAATAACCGTGACGGCATAAAAACAGTTGCATTAATGCACGCCCACCGATTGCACGATGCATTTAAAAACTGACGGTGAACCATGCTGCATTTCAGTCTGAAAACTAGAAATAATTTGCATTTCAACAGCTTAAGAGTAAACGCAATGAGCTATGAACCGGAAGGTGCAAAACTGACCACCACAAGGAAAGAACTGTGAACACTGTTTTGTGGGGGGAGGGTGAAGTTTTTTTTTCATTTCGGATCCACACCCATCTGAAAAAATGTTACTGTGAGCCGATTATTACTCATTACTTTTTCTTTTTTATAAATGCATGGGTATAATAAAAATTCCATTGATGGGGGAAACATTTTCGTACAAAAAAAATATATAATCCACAAAATGTGTAAAGATGCATGGATTGTACAAAATTATTGCACCACGTTTTCTAATTAGGTTCTGTAAAAGCAAATATCTATTGTTCGAGTTCTGTGATTATAATACCATAAACCAAAGCTGCATTTGTAGAAGTACCAAGTGATACACACCATTGGGGAACATATTGGAATTTGTGTAACCTTTGCGCATTCAAGTCCCAGGACATGTAAGTACATTACATGTAATTGCAATTATTTTTAGGCATCAGCTTTTATTATATTTTTTCAGGTTTAAGTCGATATGGGTTATCGTAAAAAGGCCCCGACTTTACTCTCAAGGTGAAATAGAGGATAGCTGACAAGAGGATCGTATGGTTTCGCGTTTTTCCGCACGTAGTCGGAAAATCCCGACCGCTTTTCGAGTTTCGCGATAATTAGGTTAACTCGGCTTGCGAATGAGAAACAGAGAGAGACGGAGAGAGCACATGCTGGTTTAATTTCTTAAGACGGTTGTTGTTGCATTCAAAACTTTAATTGCATTTCCATATTTTAATGACTGCGTCGTTTTCCCGACTCCGAAGGAGGTGTTCGTTGCAACTTGGAAGTCGTGCATTCAGACGAACACGACGTCGCTGTGCGGGGCCAAAAAGGCAGTTGCTTTAAAGTTTAGCTGTCAATTGATGTTAAAGTAAGGAAATCTCATGCACTACGATGTGAAATAGTAATATATATATGAAAGTTAAGATTTACACAGCAAAGGTTATGATCATAATAATTGTTTTTTGGATTTAACTGTGTCAAAGGTCTATTTATTCTCCCAACGTTTCGGGCGGATTGTCCGATCATCTTCATGGTTCCTGGATCGGACAATCCGGTTATGATCATAATAATTGTTTTTTGGATTTAACTTTGTCAAAGGTCTATTTATTCTCCCAACGTTTCGGGCGGATTGTCCGACCATCTTCATGGTTCCTGGATCGGACAATCCGGTTATGATCATAATAATTGTTTTTTGGATTTAACTGTGTCAAAGGTCTATTTATTCTCCCAACGTTTCGGGTGGATTGTCCGACCATCTTCATGGTTCATGGTCGGACAATCCACCCGAAACGTTGGGAGAATAAATAGACCTTTGACAAAGTTAAATCCAAAAAACAATTATTATGATCATATATATATATATATATATATATATATATATATATATATATATATATATATATATATATATATATATATATATATATATATATATATATATATATATATATATATATATATATATATATATATATATATATATATATATATATATATATATATATATATATATATTTATATATATATATATGTTGTTTTAAGTTTTCACAGCAATTAGTTTAAAAAAAAGACTTTTGGATAAACTGTGGTGTTTTATTTTTCATTTTCCCAACGTTTCGACCAAATTGTTTGGTCTTTCTCAAGGGTCAATCAATGAACTACAAAAAACAAAACATTGGACAAAAGGTACCAGAGATCTCAACAATCAAACCAAAGTTATAAAAAAAAAAAAAAAACAAAAAAAAAACACACATTTTGACAAGAAACATATAGCGAGAATGTCAAGGTCGATTTCGATGCTGTCTTGCTTCGTGTTGTAGGCCCCAGGGAAGGGGTGGGTGGATGGTGTATGGGCGATTCAGTGTTCGACTCGTATGATGATTTCTGGGACGCGGCTGTAACCCTGTATGGCAGAAGAGCCAGTTTCCAGGCTGGTGGCAGTCGTTTGGCGTCATCTCTCTTGTTCATTGTGTCGGGGCGCTTTTCTATCTCAATGGATTCTCTGATTATGCGCGGGTAGAATTTCTCTTCTTTCGCCACCGTCCGTGCGTTTTTGAAGTCCACCACGTGTCCAAATTGATCTGCATGCTGTGCCAACGTTGAAGTCTTCAAGGAATTCGTGACAGCTACTTTGTGTTCTTGAATTCGATGCATTATCTTCCTGTTGGTTTGGCCAATATAAATTTTGTTGCACGACCCACATGGGACTTCATAAACTCCTTGGGATTCGTTTGGAATCAAGTCCTTTCCTTTGCCGAACATAGCTCCGATTTTCCTGGCCGGTTTGAAGATTGTTTTTATCTTGTGTCTTCGCAACAAGCGTCCAATTCGATCTGTTGTACCTTTTACGTATGGCAGGAAAGCTAAGCTATGTTCGTCTTCATCCGGTATGTCTTTGGGTTGGTCTCTTTTTGTTACCCAATTGAAAGTTTTGTCTATCGCTGACTTAGTGTAGCCATTGAGAGACAAAGCTTCCCTCAATGTTGTCAACTCTTCCTCGATGTGCTCCTTGTCCGCTAGCTGTCTTGACCGATGTACCAATGTTTTGGGTATCGAGCTAATCTGTGCGGGATGGTGGTGGGAGGATGCATGTAGGTAGCGGTTTGTGTGTGTCACCTTTCGGTGCACGTTGTGTGCTAATGTTCCATCTTCTTTTTTTATCAATAAAACATCCAGGAAAGCAATGCGGTTTTCGTCTTCAATTTCTACCGTGAAATCTATTTTTTCGTGGATGTTATTAAGATAATTATGGAATCGGTCTAATTCATTTCTCCCGTGAGGCCAAACAACAAATATGTCATCTACATATCGCACCCATAATTTCGGTTTAAGATCGAACCCATCTAGAGCACGTGTTTCAAAATCTTCGAGAAACAGGTTTGCAATTACCGGTGATAGAGGGGATCCCATTGGTGCGCCTTCAATTTGTCTGTAAATTTGGCCCCCAAATGTGAAGTAAGTTGTTGATAGACAATGCTTAGCCATGTTTAGTATGAAAGCTGGGGGAGAGTATTTCTTTTTGATGATATCAAGAGCTTCTTCTGTTGGTACTCTGGTAAACAGAGAGACAATATCAAAACTTACGAGAAGATCGTCCGCTTCGATAGCTAGTGTCTTTATTTTTTCCAAGAAGTGAGCTGAGTTTTTGACAAAAGAAAATGCTTCTTCAGCAAATGGTTGTAATCGTTTTGCCACGTAACGGGCGAGAGCTTGAGTTGGCGAACCAATAGCTGAAACTATTGGTCGTAAAGGTGCACCTGTCTTGTGTATTTCTGGGAGTCCATATAGTTTTGGGCACATAGAAGACTTTTCACGAGGTATTAGGTAGTTTTGTTCCCTCGGTTCCAATGGTGAGTTTCCTATTATCTTTTTGGTAGTTTTTTTAAGATAAACTGTGGGGTCTGTATTAGAAAGTTTGTACGCTGGATCTTCAAGTAACCTCATAATTTTTTCATTGTATTCATTTGCGTCCATTATAACAGTAGCGTTACCTTTGTCAGCCGGTAGCACGATTACATCTTTGTTATTTTTTAGGGTTTTTAATGCATTGAACTCAGCATGGGATAAGTTTTTGGGTGGCAGTTTGGCAAACTGTATAATCCTTGAAGACTCTTGGCGTATTTTTTCGGCTACATTTTTTTCTAAACTCGTTACTGCACACTCAACACCACATATTATTTCTTCTACCGGCAATCTTTTTGGGGTGATAGCGAAATTGAAACCTTTCGTGAGTGCATTTAACGTGTTGTTATCCAGTGTAAAATTTGTTAAATTGTAAACAACTTTCGAAGGATCTAAGTTCTTGTTTGGCGGTTTTTGTCTGTGGGAGAGTTCGTCAAACTTACGTGTTTGGATGATATTGTCGTCAAAAGCCGCATCTTCAGCACGTTGAAAGGATAAATCATCCACAATTTTCCACAATACCGGGTGCAATATAGTACCAAGACTTTGATGGAGTTTAAAAAGACTGGTGGTGACCACGGCTAGGTTTCTTCTTATGTCGCAAATAGCATTTCTTAGCAAAGCCATGCTGGTCTTGTGTAATTGATTATTGGTGAACTTGTTCCTTGGCGTATATATATAATATATATATATATATATATATATATATATATATATATATATATATATATATATATATATATATATATATATATATATATATATATATATATATATATATATATATATATATATATATATATATATATATATATATATATATATATATATATATATATATATATATATATATATATATATATATATATATATATATGTGTGTGTGTGTTAAATGCATGAAAGATTTTTATACTATAAAGTTCTTTGACATGATATACATTAAAAAAAATGTGAGATATATTGAATTTGTAATGCATACAAACAAAAATAACACTACGATGTCAAAACAGACTTCGCAATCCCCCTTTACATAAATGCAGAAGGATAAAAATATAATTTGAAATACTTTCTGCGTTTATACTACCAAATCTTAAGGGATACATGGGAGACGTGATGAAATCGAATATTGTTTGCGTCATGCTGAACAAGATGAACCATGATAATGTTTTAATGGGCATGGCTTAGTGTTCACATTCTAGACTCCTAAATACAGCTCGCTCACAGAGCAATCGTCGATCCTTTTTAATGCTCCTAGATGTAACCCGCTGTGAAAACTAGGATCATCTCGCCTTGCCCCTGAAAGCAACCCGCAGAACAAACTCGGCACCTCCACCACTGCAAACGATCGCAGCCTTGAAATCCAACTCAGTGCTACACCAATTCCTTAGGCTTGCTTTTCTGAAGTTTGCTGCTGGCTTACTATCGAAGACGCATGTGCCGAATATTACTTCTAGTGGTCACTTCATCGGCCGAGTTATTGTTGGCCAGCCAATCACTTTGGACGGAATGGCTGTTCGCAGATGCCATCCGTGATCCTACATTTTGTTTTGAAACCGTCTTTAATACGTTTCACACGTATTTCCCTTGCATTATTATGATATTATGATATTTGTCTACTTTGTCTAGTTTTCCTTTTTCTCGCATCAATTTCCTAAAAAGATACAATGTATTGGGACTTTGGCATATTTGAGAAGAAGAAATACAATTTTACATACATAAATTCATATAACAACATTTTGAAAGCCCGTCCCATATGAAAAAATAGAGAGACCGTATGTTGCGATATTGCTCGTTTATTATTGGTTTCCATCTGTCATTTCTCGTAGAAATGACGTTAGAGCCTCGTAAATCCGCGGAAAATTGAAGTTTCCTCTCAAAACGTCCCTCAATTTTCCCTCGGTGTCCCTAAAGAATATTCGAACAGGCATTTTCCGGCATTCCCCGACATATCCTGGCATAAGCCTGGACTCGGTCAGACCGCTTGTAGGTATTCGAAGCGGTCGGAACCCGCGCACAAATTGCAATCTTTCGCGTCCGAACGGCTCGGCTTAAGTAGGATACAGTTTCCAACTCGATTGTCGAGGACGATCGCCGGAAAACTGGGTCAACGCTTGAGCCATCGTGAGCCGTGAAAAGTTGTACGTAGGATTCTCATTGGACGTTGGTCCTTAGATAGCCGCTTGTTTTGCTTTTGCAACGAGTGGAAAATCACTATCGCAGGCTATAGGTTATGTCAGTCTTGGTATTTTATCTGGAATGTAAATAAGTATCACCTTTGTCTTTCTGGACCTAGGCTAAAAAGTGTTTTCAATATACCTAAAAAATAATTTTTTTTTCATTGTCCAGCATTCAATATTTGCTTGCTGTCCAACGGAATACACGATTTTGCACGGAAAAGTGCCAAATATTAACCAAAGAACGCGCTTTTAAGCTTTCTGGCATGGGTGGCACGTGAAACATGGGACGGCTATCCAAGCCCAGGCATTGGCACAATGGCTCGAATCACATTTGCATGGGTAACGCGTTCCACCAAACCCATGGACGACGAATAGGATGTGCGCTGTATTAGGTAGATAGTGGAAATGTTTCATTATTACATCGCACGACAGCCAATTTATCATGAAGAACGTAATATAAATATTACTGTATTATGTATGGCTCTTTGTTCAAACGGAATTCTGGCAAAAAAAAGTATTAGATTCCAAATCCGTGTCTGGAATATAGGAATTTATCGGACAGCTTATTTGGTAGAGGGCGATTTCATAATATCGTGACGTTATTACATTTTATCTCATGATCAAAATATTACCATCTATACCTTAAAAAAAACTGCAGACAAAGAATGTTCTGTGCTACAGGTGTAACATGTCTACACCAAAAATTGATATTTCATAAATTCTAAAAAGATTTGCAAAAAATTATGTAACGAAATTCCAAAACTCTAGTTACTCGGGCAACTAAACCGTGAATCTATTTTCTTTCTATCGTTCTCCTCTTTAACGCGTTGACGATGCTCGCACAACGACGACAACAACAACAACTTTAGTCACTGTGCGTGCTGCTACGCAACGCGTGACTCTACGACTTTGTATCCATCATTAGCACTGGAGTAGTAAAACAACCCGTTTAATTATCGATTCTCCCGTAGGGGAAAAAACATTCACTGTCAACTCGGGGTAGCAAAAAGTGAGCTGGTGCTCTGTTCGTGTTCACAAAAGGATTTCCTTTTCAATTAGAGATGGCTAATTTAGTGGCAGTGTCGATTTGACACTAGTTGCTGAATTGAATAAGGTATGGGATTGTAGGTACGCTGGGGGACACTGTGAGCTGGCTAACTGTTGCATATTGTAATCCGTTGATTGGATGGGCAGGAAATAATTGAACCGATTGATGGGCATGCCAGGATATATGTTTGTCACAAAATGAAAATTAACTCACGTAGGTGGAGACTATACATATATACAGGTTCGTCATAACCTTGTTTTGTTATTTTAAGGTCGGGCTTTTCAATCTGTTACACATTTTACGACGATATAAAATTGCTGAAAATAATTTAGGGGTTTCATTTATAAGGGTGTTTGCTTTATTTCATTCCACTGTGCGAAGAAGCCTTTCAATTATTTCCAGAAATGCTGCTGCAACGAGTTTTTATTTCTTTTAAATGTTGAGTTAAATACTTATACTTGTTATGGTTTTTCTAAAATGCCAGGAGCATGCGTGGAGAAGCCTCAGTGACACGGCTTTCTCTTGCTTTGTCACGAAGTTATCCTTAGGTCACTGGTAAATATCGGTAGTTTTTGCAGGTAAAACAAAGCAAGAACCTGTTCTAAAGAAAACCCAAGAAATATAATGTAAGGTAACACAATGTTACGGTGAGAATATGCGGTTGTTAATGGAAGCGAGAATCTGTTTAAAGGTAAACACAGAAAATGTAATTCACGGATCGATTGATTTTAGAATTTCAAGAGAAATGTTTTTTTTTCAGGGCCAGACTACGCACACAAATTCACGAAATCACAATATAAAAAAGAATAAATTGGGTGAATACCGGTTTAGCTTCACGCTTTTACGAAGACTTTTAAACTCTACGCGGACAAGGCTGCTAGAACTAAAATTAACCCCAAACAGAAATAAGATATTGCAAATATTAAAATAACCACAAACAAAAATTCAAAAACCTTACCATTAATGGCATTCAATTAAAAACCTCTTGTTCTTTTATCAATCATTTAATTCAGTGGCATGTGCTAACACCACTGATTCAAGTTCTTCTTTCTCGCCGACATATTTCTCCCGCAACAACCTATAGGCATATTGCAAATGTCGCTGAACTTCGTCATCACTATCTCCACTCTCGTTCAGGATCCGGTCCCTCCCTACTTCGTTAGCCACCAAATCTTTCGTAAACTCCATTAACTGCGAAACGTTAGAGGCAACAAGGCCGTTACCGCTGGCACCATTGTCGCTTGTTCCGGCCATCAAGATCAAGTCACACCCTTCCGGCTCATCATCTATTACTTCATTATCGCCCCCTTCAGCAAAAGAGCCGTTGTCGCTCACGGTTGCATCACCACGTTGTACCACATACTTCACAGAATTACTTTCTAATGTCCCCCCGGTAGTAATGATCTGGATTTCCGGCTCAGCGCTCGTATATTGCTTGGCTTCTGCAGTCAAATCAATTGCCACAGAACGTTTAACTACCTTGGTAACTCTCTTTGTATTCTTTAATGTTTTTCGGACCGTGGGTTTTAAAACCATTGTCTTGTATGTATGTGGTTTGACGGCCTTCGAGGCTTCTCCAAAAACACCACTAAGCCACAGGCCTCTGTCTTGTCGTTCATCACCACAAAGAAGAGAAACATCTCAAATCCTTGTATTGGATTCAAGATTTTGTCGATGTAATCCAACACGACGCTGTGGGAGGCGATGTCGTTGAACATCTCGAACACCGTGGGGATGCCGAAGAGGAAGAACATCATGACCATCTGCTTGAACTGTCTAATCAGAACGTCTGTGCCCGCTCCGCCGTGTTTCTTGAGTTCTTCGTCGTCCCAGAGGCCGCATCCATTGGTCATGTTGCGAATTATGGCAAAAACCAGCCCGAGGTTAAGCATGGTGATGACGACAACGGGCACCAAATATAACACGTAGTGCGTAAGCTTGTCCGGGCTGCAGAAGTGATATCTAATGTCCCACGAGAGAATTATGACTAGAGGCACCAAGGGGAGTCCCCAGGCCAAAAGACTGACCTTCAGAAGGAGGTGTTGTGTGGTCGTCGCCCCCACTAAGCTGGAAAACTTCCGGTACTGCAAAACGGACATTACCAAGCCCCAGCAGTGGTGCACTAGCCGCGTGTAGTGGACGCTCACAGTGAATAGCACAAGCACCCAGTCCAGGCGTTTCATGTCGGCGAAAACGAGATGCGTTCCACGAATCATCGTCATGCAGAGGTACAGGAACGACGACAACGCGAGATTCATCAGGACTTTGTTGCCGAGTTCTTCGCGCCACGACGGGAACATGATGGCCGTCGTCGCGATCAAAATGAACCCGAACAGCGAGAACGATGCGGCCACGATGAACACAACACTCGGGCCTCCGAAAAGAGTGTTGAAGGAAAAGTTGATCAAGTCCGTGTACTCGTACATCATTATACTTATGACGCTGAATTCCGTTATCTTGCAACTGCATGATAAGTTCCGGTTCATGACTATCAAGTCCAGCGTGCACAAATCTGTTGTCCAGCCGTTTGCGGGTTTATTCCAAGACGCGCAACCGATCTTGATGTAGCTCTTCGGATCCACCGTTGGCTGGAAGTACACCTGGACGATCATATCGCATTTCACCGAATCTTCTGATGATCTTGCATTTTTATCGACATAAATGTCAACCTGCCGGGAGTTGAACATGGGGTAATCGGTCATCGAATACGGATACGGTGACAAATTTAACGGGTACACTGTGAAAATAAATCTGTTCTTGTTGAGCAAGTCAGAACACGCCACGAAACATGCAAATTGGGGGTTTTCTTCGACTAAAGCGAAAATGCTATCGTAGTTCAGTTGTGACCCTGCGAAGCTGTTTGTGCTTAAAAATTGTAAGCCACGCAACTTCTTGTCAGCGCTTTCGTGCAGATGCCCGATCACTGCCAGTGCAAAGTCTGAAAGTTCCATAGCCTCGCTGTCGACGCCACCAGACGAGAGGACCGCGTTGGAGAACAAGTCTTTAGCAATTTCGGCGTTCTTGATACTCCAAGATGTCGGTATGTCGTAGATTAAATATACTGGCACCAAAGGGTCAATATAAAAATGATCAAACGCGTGCTTTAAGTCTTCCAAGATTTGTAGTATTATTTCCTGGCTATTGAGAACTTTTCCAGCGTTTAATAATATTTTGTTATACATACCCATAACTTTTGTTACGATATCTACATCATCTCCAGCCAAATATTGTGTTGCGTTTTTTATTATTTCCGCTCCTTGCGCCAGAATGACGTTCGCTTTGGTAAATGTCTCGCTTAAAATCATCTCGAAGACGCCATCATCAAAGACGGCTGTCGAATAGCTGTACACCATGAAATAACCTCCGGAATAAGTTTCGTAATAGTTGCTCGGTATGCTACATCTACATACATCGACTGAGCTGACGTTGACTACGTCGCAACCGTCAGACGACCAGAACGCGTCGCTCCAGAACGCACATCCAATGTTAAAGTATTTGTGATGCTCGAAGTACAATTCGATGTACCGTTCGCCCTCTCCGTAAAGCAGTACTTCTACCACCCGGAAGTTGTCGACTTTGCCGCCTGGTACACGCGGAGGCGGATGGAATGACACGTGCGACGGGTACAGCAGGAACACACTGCTCATGTCTGGCCGGGCGTCAACACCGTTCAAGGGTTTCACACGATATGCGAAAGCGATGTTATTTGTTGTCCCCAAGAACTCCTCGTCGTTGAGATATGTCCGGCATTCTCCGTTGTCAATAGGGCAAGAAAATGCAGCCTGCTTACCTGTTTCATATGCACTAGAGCCGCACATAAACTCTCTGTCTGAACTTTTTAAATTTCGTTCTCCACCAAAATCTACCAAGTTCCTCCTTATGTCTTGTGTAACTTGTTGGATTTCCTGTGCCTGCAGCCGGTTACGTTTTGAAGCGGAGCTAATTAGATCTAACGTAAACAATGATGCGTTAAATAACAAAGTGGGCCAAAGCGTAAGTAGGCGATACATTGCCAGCTCTGCACTGATTTGAACGTTTTCGGTGTCTGGACCAACCGGAGATTCTGGTACGAAATGCGTCGCAAAGTACTTAAAGATAACGAACTGGCTTCTAGTCGGCGACTCCACGAAGTTCGCAGTCATGTTGCACGTGCACACGCCGTCGTGGAGATCTGGGTCGGGGTAACAGTCGGCTGCGGTCCAGTTACCCAGCGATTCGCTCCAACGGGCGCAGCCCACCAGACGGTTCGTGGTCACTTTGCCGGCAAACAAGTGCACAAACTGATCTTTATAGCTTTGTTGCTTTGTGTTCTGCACAACGTCCAAGACGCGCATGCTCGATACTCGTTGTCCGTCGACGACGGCCGCCGATTTGAAGAACTTGTCTGGCGGGTACAGAAGAAATGCGAACCGAGAGTTCTGTTCGATGACAGACTCTGAAAACAACATCGCATAGGCGTTTGACGTCGAAAATAATACGCGGTAGTTTATAATTTTATCTTTCTCCTTCCTAAAATACTCTATCCCATATGAAACGTTTTCGTAAACTCCGAAGCCGATCGGTGGATCTTGTACGTAATTGTCCAAGTTGATGACAAAGCCGGCTAAGTCATTGTTTCTCATTGCAGCAGTGCTTTTTCGTTCTTCCGGCTGTACTTTGTCCAGAAACGTTCCAACGTCCTTGAAAACTTTGTCATCGAACGTGTTTATCAAGTCGGAATTGTCAAAACGCATCACAGCACTCAACTGGGAAATGAATTCGCCAAAATAAATTGTACCATGAATACTTTTAGCAAGAAAATCTTCTAGGCACTGTTTTAATTTTACAAGTTCAGAAACGTAAGCTGTGTTCGACATAGATTCCGATGTAACCGAGCTCTGGTGAACAAGAATTGTTGAGTCTAGATCTTCCTCGTATTCATACAGAATGAATCGAGAGGAAACGTCCACTGTCTCACTCGTCGGTCCGAAGATCTGACAGAAGCACGAAACGTTTCTCGGGATTCCCGGCGTTTCCACAACAAGGCACATTTCAAGCAACCACGTGTCACTGTACCATTGGGCACATTTTCGTTTCAAATTTGCACCATGATTTTTTGGCACCCATCGCAGCTCTAGAAATTCCTTGAAATCATTTGCAACACTATTACCATATCCTTCCTTATTTGTTGCAATTGATGCTTCGTAGCTTACCATGTCCACGCACTGCCATTTAGTTATTAGAAACTCATTGTCAGGAAGCGGTAACAACGGACTCGCATTCTCAGGGTAAACCGTGTACAGAATAACTCGATTCGAAGAAAGTTTTGTCGAACCAAGGCTGAACTCGTTGGTCTCGTAGACAGAATACCAAACAATTTTGTCGTTAGAGCTTGTCGGACTTTTTTTTAACAATAACGCTCCTCCTGAAGGGAAATTGTTGACGATCAAGCTGCCAGGGGACAAAGGCAGGATTTGACGCCCTTTGCACAGATACGAAAAGATATCCTGAACGTCCTGCCAGATCGAGGATGTTAGGTTCAATTCCTCGTCTCCGATGGGACTCTTAGTTGGTGGAAGTTGTACTAGTTGATCAAAGATTTCGGTGAATTCAGAAAGAGTAGCGTTGAAAGAAAGGTCGTTCCGAAGAGCAAGAATTTTTAACTCGTCAACAACTTTCGCCAGCGTCTGTAAGTTGCTCGTGTCTTGTCCTGGAGATCTCGTCTCAAGTGTGGACGCTTGTGGGGCAGACGTCACTTCGTCTTCACCGCTTCTCTGACCTTCTGACGTGGCTTGACACTTGCCGACGACTGCCGAAGTCGTTTTAACCGTCGTATACCAAGCCGACAACGGGATATCTATTGTTTCCGGCTTGGGGTCAGGCTGACTTACAGAATACTCGTGTCCAGAGGTAGATTGCATATTATCTGGTTTGGTGGTCGGAAATGATGTCGACGTTTCTTCCGAAGCGACGAAGTTTCGTGCAAGCAGCACTAGCAGCAGCACGCGCACACTCAAAAACATAGTGGAGGACACTGCCAGGTCAGTGGCTCGAAGGTCACGTTGTATTCTGGCTACGCATTGTCACCAGCCGGACTGTGGCCTGTGCCCATTGGTCGTTTCTAGTTAATACGAACACGTTATTAGAGACACGTGAAAGGGAGTCGCTTCCTTGAGATATATATTGTGATATCAATCACTTGTTTATCTTAATTGCGGTAGTAAACCAATGAGGTAAGCGGTTCGCAGAAAGAGCAGTTACTTGAAATCCGTGTATACGTCGTTTAATGTAATTTATCACCATAATTTTTGAACGGTTAACAACATGCCGATACCGTCGGAAAGGATAATTATACCTTGGGTCATAATTTGTTATTATCTATACTGAACGAACGAGCGAACCCTGAGGAGATATCCATCCCTAATTATTAATATTGTTTTAAAATAGAGAGAATGTATACGACTTAACCGAACGTTGGCGAAACGTTCGCGCAAAGCTCGAAACGAACGTTGCTCGCAAGTTTCCCCCCGTTGCTATAACTTTCGTCAAACGTTCGTACTACACTCACCAAATGTTTGGTTGGATTCCACCCGAACGTTAAACTCAAGTTACCCCCGTTAGCTCTACTACTTTCGCAGAATGTGCTTTTTAAAGTTCGCCCAAATTTTGTGTGCTACTAGGTTAGTAGACTTGGCCCCACTTTTGCTATTGCTGGTTTAATTAGTAGTCCGTTTTTAGTCCGCTCAGTTTATCACAGCCAATCAGTTGCATTGACAGCAAGAAAACAAACTCTTAAATCCTTAACCAGCCGTAACGCAAGTGGGTCTTATCCCTGGCTGTTTAATTTCCGTGTGCTATCAAGTTATCATAAGTCATAAGTTTTATTAGCTTTTTTAGACAGTTTAATGCAATGCTAGCAGTGCTATGTAAAGACTAGACTATAGAGGCTTCACTCATCAGTGCTAATCGTGGAAGTTGTTCTCACTTCTCAGAGATACTTTTTTGACCTTGCTTTGACGGAGATTTACGCCGTTTCTGTTTATTTGCAAAGTTATCATGCCAATTATCTGATAAAAAGTTTAGGCTTAATCGCTTATCTTGCCAAGTGACCCTATTTACAGAGCTTTTTCTAATATTTTCCTTTTCTTGTTTATCTTCTTTGTTTATCTTGTTTATCTTGTTATTGCTATCTTATAATTGTTACAAAAATTACTCATCTTATAAGAGTGATGTATAAAGAAAACGTCCTCCGGGAAGTTTCAGTGCCACCATGGATTATGACTTTTACAACCACTTTCCCGAGATATCAACATAAAGGATTCAAGATTAAACAAAGAACGAAAACACACTTCAAAATACTTTTGTTATAAACATACGTTTTTAGCCAAAAAAGTACAAACCACTGACAATGGATAAAACTAACACAATGAAAAAAAAACTTCAGAAATGGATCTTAAGTTTTACTGCGAATTGTTTTAGCACTGTCTACATCCGTTTAGATACACGTGGCATATTATGGAGATGAAGTGGTGATTCCCAAACAGTATCTCGGTTTCTGCGCCCTCGTTGCCATCGTGACCTTCTTACCACCGCCCGCGGGCTGCGTCTCAGTTACCTCCTGTCTGCCCAAACTTTGGCCTGGCTTTCTGCGCTCTGTGGCCCTTGCATGTCAGTACCGTGCCTCCAACAATCTTCAAGATACGGACGCTTTTTGATGTGATTCTTGCTGCCGTTATTTTACTAGGGTCTCGTGAACGCAATTTGTGTTGCGTTGAAGATAAGTGTAGCTGTTTGATGTGGATAAAGAGGTAAACGCAGATTTTCAATAACTTTATTGCCCATGCCTGTGTTGCTATTTCTTGAAATCAAAAATATTTTATTTACTTTTCGTATGAAAGCAGCATGACTTTTCGTAAAATAATAAAAAATAAAATATGAGAACGAAAGCTTCAGAGGGACGTTGCTTTTATGAATGCTTTATTCCAGTATGTTTTACATTTCTTAAAAGTTTCGTTACAACGTTTTGAGTACTTATGGCTCATGCCAGCTACAAACTTTCGAAAAATTTGAAAAATCACGTAATTTTTTTAGAGGTGCAACGTAAGATGAATAGCTGACAAACAATTGACAATCAGTGAGATCCCCACAAAAATAGCTCACCTCCTATAGGTAATATATAAGGCTTTAATTAGTTTGGCGGATTAACGTCCGCAAGTATGGAAAATTATGGTCGCTATGGTAGCACAAAAAGTATTCTTTTTTCATTTGAAAGCCTTGTATATTACCTATGAGGTGAACTGTTTTGGTGGGGCAGTCACTAATAGTTTGCCTTTAAAACATTGTTTGGTAGATATTCGTTGGCCAAGGTGATCATTCCACTCTAAAAACTATACATATTAGTTCACACAAAAAAAACATTCGTGCAGCTCAAAACGACACTAGGCATAGCAGGGAACATAGCTATGAACATAGCCATAGACATAGCCATATGACATAACCATAGAAATAACCAAAGAAATAGCCATATAGATAACCGTAGACATAGCCATAGAGATAGGCATAGAGATATAGCTTGATACATAGCCTTGAAAATACACACTATACCTTACCCTCACATAAATACAAAGCTTTTGGCGAGAATTCCATCGCGAAAGTAATTAAAACCTTGCCCGCTAATTACGAAAGAGCCAGACAATTTCGCGAGCGGTCTCCCGCCTTAAGTTTTCACGAGCGTCGTTAACGGGGATGTTTTACTTAGATGTCCGTGACGTAATCGCCCGAGATGAGGGCCAATTGGCACACGGCATGGTGCCACGGAGCGAACAAGGAGGCCGTCGCGTTTATGGCAGACAGCAAACAGAGTCTAATTAGGGAATAAATAAAGGGAGCAGTGGAGGTTTGCAGATGGTTCTTGTGAATTTGGCGGGACCGAAAGCGTGTGAAGCTAGTGAAACGGATCCTCTTCAAGCACGTCACATGACTGAATGTTAAGTTCATTTCAGTAAAGAGGAATTTCCCATGCCATTCAATCTTTTGAAAAATCTTTTACAATTGAGCTGAGAGTGAATTCGATGTTGATATGTGTAGACTGTCTTTATTCATGCTTTTCGTTTTAGCTGACCATGCCTCGCTAATAGCCAATACACACCTACGCTTTCGAGCCCGTGGACTGAGCCCGTCGGTTTCTAAAGCGCAGTGTGTATTGCGAATCCGTCTCGTTTTCGGCCTCTCAGAGCGTTTCGGGCTCCGACGGGCTCGGACGGTCTCAGCCCACGGGCTCGAGAGCGTGTAAACAGCGTAGTGTGTTCTGGTTATACGCCATTGCTTAATTGAGCACCATGGGTTGGTTATTTTAAAGGAAAGGAAAATGATTTTAAATCCGGGAAAAGGTTTGCAGCAATGAGACAAAAACACACGAAAAACTGGGGCCTTTAACGTGCTACTGATCATAGGAGTTAAAACATTCGCTTTCGGGAAAATACTCCGACTGCTTTTCCAAGATTACGTGTGCTGAGCGTTTTATGAATACATAACGACTTGCGGTTTCGCGCCCGTATTTGTGTCCCCGTCGACGAAGCCGCGGCGTCACTAGCAGCCGCTGCCCGTCGGCGTTCGCAGGGGGCCTTTGGTTCGACGCCGGGGGCCGGGAAAGCGTTAGACAAACGGATTATGTTTCCTTATCGCCCCCGTCTGGTAATGAGGCGAGTACACAGGAGCCGAGGTCGTCGGGAGAGAAATCGATGGTGAAACGCCTCGTGGCACGAGCTTCTGGTAGGGAGATGAGGACTACTGCGTTTCAAATGTGTGGGAATCATTAGTGGGAATGAAGGGCGATCTATATAGTGGCGGCAGGATAAGAAAGAGCCCGCCGGGTTTTGTGGTGAGTTTTAATTTCAGAAGTCGATTTTGTATATGGTACAGCGAGACATAGAATGGTTTGTTGCGCGAAGAATTCAAAATACTTTTTCAAAATATGTTTTAATGTTTTCTTAATCTATATTATACATTTTGTTCGACATAATAATTTTGTTTCAACGCTAATCCTTTAAGCTGGGTTTACAGCTGGCAATGTCAGTGACACGATGCCATGAACATTGGCTCTGGACCAATCTGAGACGATCATAGGGTTGGCGGCTGCCCACCCAGAAATTATTAACAGGGCGCCAAGAGCCGTCGTGTACCTCGGGCACCAAGTCGTTATAGACGGCGCCAAATTGTAAATATGAAGACGAGATTGTAAATGAATTGTGTTGGTATGGGTAATATGTGTCCCGATTGAGATTTGAGGTACCTAGTCTTCGAGTGCCTAATAAAAGTTGAGCAAGTAGCTAAATGCATTGTCTGCTCCGTGCTCGCTCCATTTAAGCACCACTTGCTTTTATTTTCATTTTTTCGCTCTTTTCAGTGTGTTGGGTGAGGGAGGGGGAGACCGCCCTAATGACAAAAATACAATCAAAATATAACTATTCTTGTCATCCAAGTATTACTTTCAAAAGTTAGTACTACACCATAAAATTATTAGCAGAGGCCGTATTTTTTTTAAACCATTTTATATCACCACAGTCATTTTTGATACGTTGGAATTAAATGTTTGCAATTAAATTTCTAAACGCTCGTCTGCTGTCCTTACCTCAGCTTGTTTTCAATAAACTATTTCAAATTAGGTTTTGAATGCTGATGGAAGTCCAACTGACCGGGAAATCAAAGGACTTCAGAAAATAAACAAAACTCAGTTAGTTTAAACTTTAAATAGGTTATTGCAATGATAGAAAATTTTTTTATAATGTCGATAATTTCACATGGTCAGAATGCCCATAGAATCTGAAATTACCCATTTCAAAGCCATGCACAGTACCCTTTCGGCAACCCAATGCACCCCCTCCCCCCAACCCTACCCTAACACATCGCCGTCCATCGCGCCACTAGACGGCGTCGAACCACAACCACGACGCCGACGCCGACGCCGTCAGTCCGTGTCGAGACGCCGAGCCGAAAACAGCCGCGTCGCGACGCCGCGTCGCCGACATTCGCGCGTGCCGACGCCACACACAAACAGCGGCGTCCTTACGAAACGCGGCAAAACATTCATAGAAACTCTAAAAAAAAGTTCGCTTTGTTCATTAAAAAAAAAAAAATACCTGATTTCGATTTTTCTGTTAGTCGTTTAAGTGTCTGCCTGATAACATTGTTAGCGTGCCGTCAGCGTTGCCCGTACAGAAAGTAAGCTCTCCGCCGGTTTCGAGTTCGATCGCTCAGGTCGCAGCGTGGTTTTGCTTCCAGCCCGAACCCGAACCTTCGCCGCAACTGCACTCCGAGAGCGCTCGGTTCGGTTACGCGGTTTTTTTTTCAGTGAGTGCCTCTCTGCTTTCGGCCAGTTTCGTGAGTTTTCGCAAACGCGCGCACGGCGACGATTGCCTCGTGACACGGGCGTGATGAGTTCCACGGGGCTCGGAAAACGGTAGACGTGTGCGTGTCGGAAAAGCGATGAAAAACTGCGCCAGAAGATCGGCGAACGATGGAAAGTCGGAACGGTCAAGTCGGCGCGATGAATCTGCAACGAAGCCACACATCGAAAGATCCAACACAATCGAAACGATACTGTTAATAATGCTATACGACTATGGAATTCTTAATTAAAACATAGTTCAGTATGCTCGTTTGCTAAACAATACCATTTTAACAGGAGTTTTTCATTAAAAAAAATAATGTGCAAAATCCTCTAAAGTAAATTACCCAGCATTTCGAAACAAAGCGCCGAAGCTCCCGGCCCTTGACACACGCGCCCCCCCCCCTCCACCCCCCTTTGACCCGTTACGCGACCTCGTCAAAGCAATACGCACGCATCACGCAAAGCGGCACGCACGGACGTGCGGTCACCTGTTTTTCATGTGTAGAGAAATTCTAAAAGAGAGACATACGGAACGGTTACAATCATTTCAACTTTGCAATAATTCCCCATACTTCTGTGATATCGAGTTTTGCTGTCTAGAGAATCCATTCGCTTTTTGGTGTTTCTATTATAAATAAAGTATCTATAAAAAAAGTTTTGTGCGAGGTGATAACAGTACGATGCGTTAGAATTGACCGAAGAGGCGATGTTGCCGTCGAATCCGACGCCGTGTCGACGGTGCCCACAACGGCGTCGAGCGCCGCGACGCTGGCTGGCCGTCGTCGGCCTGTTGCTGCTGCAGACGACGGCGTCGTCCGCGAGGACGCTGACGACGCTCAAGACGCCGGCCGTCGTCGCGCGCAACAACGGGGATCCGGCGCCGGGTCGGTCGCCCGGTCCGCCCGGAGGCGTTTCACAGGCATCAGCGTACCGAGCACATGGAGGCTTTAACGATGTGGTGTCTTCAATACCTTCTTACGTAGAGGGTGCTGAACTGGACTCGGCAGTGATAAAACGTAGAGACGATGAAAGACATTATGTTTCAAACCGTATAGTTCAGGCATTTGAAACTACGAATGAATCATCAAAGAATGTAGACTACGAAACGCTTCCGATTAATTCGGTTCGAGAAGGCGTTGTTGTGTCATCGAGTGCCATACCCCATGAGGGCGTCAAAGCGTCTGGCGCCAAGAAAACGGACAGTTTTAGAGACGTTGAACGTGATTTTAAGGACACTGACACAGTGCATAAACTAAGTGCTTCAAACATAACTCGCCGAACGCGACGACGATCGCTGGACGACGACGACGACGACGATGACGATGACGACGAAGTCGACGACGACGACGACGAGGAAGACGAAGATGACGCAGACGAGAGTCTCACCGAGAGCGACGAGGACGCCGCCGAGCGGCGTGACAGCTATCTGGTCGGCGAGTTTGTCCGCAATCTGATGTTGACCAGGAGTCACCGCGACCTCGACGTCGCCACCGCGCGGTCGGCGTCCAGAGGCGTTGACCACGTGACCGACGCCGACGTCGAGGAGTTCTCGACGCGGCGAAACGCCCCCGTCAGAGAGGACCTGAAGGAGGACTCGGTGGCGTTGAGCTCGCGAGGGCATCGCGATGGGGACGCGTTGGAGACGAGTCAAGAGGTCAAAGAGGAGGTAGAGGCGATCACAGTGAAAGAAACACAGGAAGGCGACCTACGGGAGACGTCGGATAAGGGCGTTAAGGAGTATCACGGCTCGGTAGTGTTTAGGCTTAGAGAAAACGTCTCTGACGAATTAGTCAACAAATTCGACTCCAGCGCCGCCAGTGAACGGGAGTCGTACAGGACAACGGCGCAAGTCAGTGAACCGATGGATGTCGTGAACCGGCTCGCTCCCGCCGAAGGGAACGTCTTGTCGCGAGAGGCGTTTGTCGGGCGCGGTGTCGACGTGGAGGTGCGGGACGACGAGCGTCACGGCGGCGCCGACGGCCATCCGACCATCGTGCTGACGGCCGAGCCGGCGCCGAGGCCGAACGCCACCTGGTGCGACGACCTGGTCGACGGCGAGGCGGGCGACGGGGACGCCGTCAACGTCACGCTCGGCCACGAGTTGTTTCGCGCCGAGGCGGGATTGGTGGCCGGAGTCGTCTATCGTGGTGAGTGCATCTTTGATTTTTGTCAAAAGGTCACATAATTTCTCCGGACTTGAGGAAATTACCATTTCTTATTTCGTTTACAAAAATACCGTCCAAGTGCAGGATATTTTATTAATAAAGCAGAAAGGAAATTTAGTAGAATCAGCTCCTGCTGCAAACTAAATTGGATCAATACCAATTGTTTTCGTCTAAAAGCACAACAAAACCAGTGCTTGGAAATGGATACTACCTTAGTTCCAAAATCATTCATCCTTTCCTCTACTAGAGATTCTCTCTTACATGTATTCTCTTTTTTTGGTAACGTAGAAGCAACAAGTTATAGCAAGGTTGCACTGAAGGTGGTAACCAAAAGAGCTGGGTTCTTTTCCCTCTCATCATTTTGTTAATTACCATTAGCGTACACTGAAATCTTTAGTCTCTTTGGTTCCGTGAAACTGCTGCAGTCGACCAACACTGGCTGCATTAATAATTCGTTGAAAGATTATAAAAGTCGCGGCCTCCAAGATAATAAACATGCAATTAGGGATTTTTAGCGTCGTGTCGTGCGTTGGCAGTTGGTTTGATAACGTTGGTATCTCGATGTGCGTGAATGACAGGCCGACTTTTTGTTTTTTCCCGCGTACAAAGATTCCTAGAAGAAAACATCAGAATATCTATTTTTTGTAGCTTTTAGGTCGAAAATTTAGTAGCCTATTTCAAGTGTTTACTTAATTACGTAATTGGTGATGCAAATAACAAATCATGTTAAGAAAAACGCTAGAGCAATGACCTAATACGCGCGAAAATAGTACAGGAATTTGATCAAACGACCAAGCACTTAGTTATGTTGCACTTAGTTTTAGTTATGTTTCTGTCAACTAAACTTACAATCAATGCTCAAAATCTTCACAGGGATAAGAAATTTTAATGTCTGTTCTAACTAAATAATCAGTTCCAAATTCAATTGGATAATTGAGTGACTTTACATAAATAGACCAATGGAAAAATTACTAGTTCAGGTAAATGCAGAAACGGAGTTGGAACGCAACTAGCGGAAGCTGCTGTTACGGTTTTTAATGGAATATTAATTCCCCGACTATCCAAATAAAACTTGACAACAATTAATGTCTGGTTAAGAAAGAAGGGTCTCTTGCATGGTCAAACAACCATGCTGGGCCTGGATTCACGAAATTAACGAAACTTGGTTAAAAATGTTTTCAGTGAATCAGATTCAGTTTTCAGTGAATTCTTGTGGTTATCACATTGCCCATAAGTTAACAAATAAACCCCCAGGGTTATGATAACCCCACTTCATGATGGCCTTAAATACTGGGTTAATGGCCAAGATAGCTTAACGCCATGATCCCCATCTTTCTAGCCAGAAACAGCTTAACCATTGCTTGGTGGAGGTGCCATACTCTGCTCTGCGGGTTGCATTCAGGGGCACGTACCGGAGCGCTCCCCGCGGCTAACACGCGCATCGCGTGCTAACCACGACCACACAGATAGACAAAAGCACACAACATGATCGAATGTCGACTAGAAAACCACCGCCACCGCCGCCTGGAATCAATAAACGGCCGTTACTCTCATTGTATCGACAAGGCCGGGCCCCGTGCGAAATGCAACAACACCCACGGCCGTTTAGACAATTCGCTGGCGGTAACTTTTATCGCACCCGCTGAATTATTAGAGTGGCGGTGAATTGTTGGCAGTGCAGAGTCGATAAATTTCGTGGTCGGTTGTGAATTATTCGGAGCGCGTCTGGGAGTTTGCCCGTTCGCAGTAGGCGGTGATGGTCCAGAGTCGATCTGGGAGGCCGTGAGACCGGCTTTCGATTGTCGTTGGATTTTGGTGCAATACATTTTTTGTGATGGCTGCGCCATTTTGAATGCCCGGAGGGCACTAGCATGTGAGGTTATCGCAGTGAAGATCGTGGCGAATGGGTTTTGTCTAAATCGACCGCCGTGCCGTTGTCTCATGCGCTAGCATTTTGATGAGCAGCATTGAGATTCGGGTCATGTTTGGTGAAATGCTCGAAAGAAAATGAGGGCATATTGGACCGTACAAAAAACTGTTTTTCAGTCAGATATAAAGGTCTTTTACATCATAAAACGTTGTGGATGAAGATTAATGGAAATGGGCAATATATTGTTGTCGGGAAATGGTATAGCTTGGCTATTATTCAGAGCGTGGCGTTTTGACGTTGCTCGAAGAGAGAAACGACTCCTGAAAATGTATTGGAAATCGTGCAACTGGCCCACGTATATCGTGAGTTAATGATCCGACTTTGTAGAGGACCCCGTTGTCTCGGAGTCTAGCGGCTAATGTATTAGCATCTTATTTCAAAAAAAACATTTGTCTATTGTTGAGAATCATATATTCTATCTAATATCTTAGCCATCTGGCTTTAAAAAACACTCACGATACTAGTCTGCGTTTGGGATTTCTAGAGACATCTTAACGGTTTTCCCAGCGATTTGAATCTTGTACTAATTATACAGCATCTAACATAAAAACCAGAATACAAGGTACTTTCTTGTTTAATATGAAGGTATTGCTGAACCTCATTTGTTTACCAGGCTCAATAATGGACGACTAATTTTGGAATCACATATGTGGACAAAATTCCCGCATTGAATTTATTTTCCCACATAAACTTATTGACTCTGGAACTGTCTTTCCCAGTTCGAAAAACAAGGAAACATGTTTGGGCTCATGGACAACCTAATTGCAAGAATCAAATAAATAGTAAAAACATTTCAGTGAAACCTCGAAGCTCTGATGAAGTGTAATCATCAGATCTCGCAATTTTCACATAATACTAAAACAGATACCTTCTTAAAGGGGGAGAGGACACATTTTACTTCAACTATCCATGTATGTGTATCCCATGGAAGTAAAGAAGCCATGGAAGTTCCGATACGGGTGATATACGGGTGATGTACGGGTGATGCAGAGATGATGAACGGGTGATTTACGGGTGATATGTACGGGTGATGCACTGGTAATGTAAGGGTGATGTACAGATGATGTTCGGGTGATGAACGGGTGATGTACGGTTGACGTACGGGTGATGTACGGGTGATGTACGGGTGACGTACGGGTCATTTTCCCCTGGTCGCGTGCCACCAGGAAGTTTTAACGCGTTCGTACACCCGCGAGACATGCGGTAAACACCCGAACAGACAAATTCATTGAAACATGGCTGGTAGCGGCGCGGAGTAATTCACAGCTCTCCGAGGAATACCGGAAGTGCGCTTACTTACCATTGCAGAGTCTGGCTGAAAAGTTGACTCGGCGAGTTACTCTCGACGACTTGCACTTTGCCGGATCAATTCGGCGATAGGCGAGCGCTCGATTCCACCGAAATCATGCCTTGTTGGCAGAAAAAACGCGGGGGGGGGGGAGGTGGTGGTGTGGGGATTGGCGGGGAGGGGGGGGGCAATTTCGGAGAACGAGAAACACTCTTAAAGCTCGATACGGTTCAGCGACTTGTGACGCAAACAATCCACCCCTTCCCCCTACCCACCCCTAGCCCCTTCCCCCTACCCACCCCTAGCCCCTTCCCCCTACCCACCCCTAGTCCCTTCACAAAGGTGCGTTGCTGCCGACTAGCTCAGGTGGCGATGAAAGAACAACCCCTTTGTAGATGCGTATTGTTCTTTTGATGAAAAAAGAAAGATTTAAACAAGGCATAGAATAACATTTGCAATAAATTATGAGATAAATCAATAGAAAATATAAAATATGATGCTGTAGATACACTTGTAGCACCTTGTAGATTTACATACACCCTTTTTTTTTTTTTTTTTTCAAAATCCCCAAAGCCACCCGTTGTTGCAACTCATACCCATCCAATTTCGAACGCTTCTGTTTTCCATCACAGTTGTGCATTATAAATTACACCTATGTGTGTAAAGTTTGTGCACAAGAAAGTCCAGATACCCTAGAGACTACGAGCCATACGAAACTGCATATTATATAAAGGACGCCCTTGCTCTTCACCCCATTTCCCAGTACTAGCCAGCCAGGTCTGGCTCTCTTTCACCCCAAACTGCACGAAAACAACTCCGACTCCTTTTGCAGTCTCGCGGAGTTTTTAATTTAATTAAACCCATACACACACCGGCTAGAGTTCCTCGTCAGCGCGCTGAATGCATCTATACATCGCTCACACTCGCACACTCGTTCCTCGCAATATACTCTTGGAGATATTTCTAAGCCAGCGCGGATTTCCAAAGCACGAGAGTTTGCGTTTTGAATCGTAGAACGAACGCGACTTGGATGCTGAAATTACGCTTCGTTCGACAGATACGGCTTCGTGTTTTGTTCGGCGCCCATTGAATACACGCAAGCATCGTAAACCATTTTTAGCCGCTAAGTTCTTGAGCGTTGATCTTCTATTCAGTTTTCTTGTTTCGAAGTGAAATGAGTTAGTTCCCCACAAGACTAAATTACAGACGGCTTGAGCTTTCGGCAAACTAGCGGAAAATCCATGGAGGTAACGCAAATTCAAGATCTAGGTACTACTGTTTGATTACCTAGGGTCCTTCTAAACTAGACGACAACTTAGAAAAATTCTTACGTCACCAAATTATACAAAGGTGTATTCTCGTCTGGTTTCATCGTTCGCAAAATGATGGAACGTTAATATTAGAGCTAGCAGTGGATCGTTATTGGTTGTTGATTTACCATTATAGTTTCCTCAAACTCATTGTATTTCTGGCGGAAGGTACTCAAATTTCATGTCAACAAAACACCAGGCGCTATTAGATATGCTAGCATGGCCACACATTTTTCTGACCCAGTGCAATTTTTGAAATACGTGATTGGTTCAAACTCGTCCCGTGACACTAGCCCGTGTATTACAATATTTTTCAACTCAGGGTTAAGCGTCTAGCCCTCAGAAACAGATGAATTCCACTGCATCCTATAGGCGACTGCCATGACAAATAACTTAACTCGCCCACTTTAACTCAAGGTTGCGGTGCTTGTAAAACCGGCCCAAGTATGATTGTGTCCTTTAAAATTCTATAAGTCCCATTATTGCTGTTATGTCCAATCGCAGGTCCTATTATGTCCTTTTTCGTTCTTTTCTTCGTATTTTATGTCGGAACACCAGCACTGTATGGTTGGTAATTTATGTTAACAAACATTCAATTAATCAATCAAAATAGTTTTAATAAAACTATTAACCTGTCATCAGGGCCTTCTATCCTGTTCTTAAGTTTATGCAAATTATTGCTTTGTTCACTTGACGAAGATCCCACTTCTATATACGACCAAATGTTTACTATGATAGTATAACTGTAACTAGGTTAAGCGTAACAAGACTGAAGGATTTACTTGGCATGAAGTTGTGTGGTTTGCGTAATTTTGATGAATAGTGGTTTTCTCCAAATGGGATTAGCAGCTTGCGCTGTGTGCCAAACAAAGCGACAGGTTACAATGCATTGTAGTGCCGGTACAATGCCGTACATTTCCAGTGCTATACTTGTTTCTGGGTGAGCTGGTGAATTGGTGCCGGATAAATGGCGATTCCATGTAATTTACAACACACCGTTCCATTCTGGTTTCTATAAAGCTTAAATTCACGAAAACAAAAGCCCTAAGTGGAATTTTATATTTATCTACGGTCTGGTTAACACAGTTCTGAACATGTCCTAATTGCATCCAAATCAAAATGAATTTATAGATTTTCCAAAGCAAATTAAAACAAATTAAAGCAAATTCTGTCTTCATTTCCAAACTGCAGTGTAAATTATTGAAGAAGAAATTCATTCCCTAATAAATAAAAGCGAGCATTTAAACTTAAACTTATTCATTTACTGCACTATTAATAAGTTCATGGTTAGCAAAATTATGTATTTGTGCCTATCGGTTATGTTCATTCAGTTGAACATGCAGTCGAACAACATCATCAGAAGTACGAAATTGTTCAGCTAATATAACATTTTGCAAATTTTGTTCGATCTTAACTTAAAACATAGCGCCAAACTATTACGTTACGGTAGGTGACAATTGTGAAGCCGTAGTGTCTAGAATTTATTTATCGGGGGTAGCCATCTTAAAGGACGACTGGTTCTAGAGTAAAAATTTATGTAGGCATATAATAACCATAAGAAAGGCATTGCATAGAGTGGGCAAACCAGGAATTGACTGTGGAACTGTAGATGTCCAGAACAGAACTGATAAAGTAAAGAAAAGGGGGGTTAAGGCTTGGCTCACCAATAGAAGTTTAGCGCCGGAAACACATCAATTACTAATTTTGTTGACATGTTAATTATTGCTTTCTATATTGATCTCAACCATGTACTGAATATTTGGTCTCGTGGGACTAAACATGTAAATAACTAACGGTATTTTAAGTCAGACAAAGACATTTTTGATCGTCATTTTGGCAGACAATAAAACACCGTTACATAATTAATTAAAGTTTTAAAAATTAATTAATTTAGTTTCCATAACCCATTATATGTAGAAAGTATAAATATTTACATAGTTAGCGCACCATAGCCACATGGTATTAGAAACGAAAAAAAACTGTGAACTTCTTGAAAACGTTCCAGCTCTGTAAAAACGTGCAGTAAATATCAAGGGGCCAGGTCGCGACATGACTCATTTACATCGCCTCTTATCGTGATCTCGAGCGCCTCTCAATCTTCACCTTGAAATTGCACCGCCGAGGATAAAACTGAGGATGGTAAAGAGTGTACGAACATTTCAGCTCGCCGAGAAACGACTCGCGTTAAGGGTCTTGAACCGCCATGGAAATAGTTACACAGATATAAGGTTACCCAGATTTTCCACTCCAATAGTAAAGCAGCTACGCGAAAGCCCTCCGCCCGCAAAAATAGTTCCCGCCGGCTGTTAAGGGATACAGCCACTGTTTGTTTTTACATCACCTGTAACCAAGGTAACTGTAACCACCTGTGGAACATTGGGTATCTTGATTTTACTAAACTTGTGCCGTGGCCTGGTAGATGATGCTAAAAACAGGTTGCCACGCAACCCAGCGATTGCCGGTGCAATAACTAGCGTAAAATATTTGCTGGAGTCAAAGCCAGGTATGGTAGAATATCTGGGTAACCTTAAATCAGTGGTTTTAGGCGACACTCTTAAACTTCCACGTTTTTGTTCAGAAACCAGGAAACCATATCGATATGCATTTTTTAAACCTTTAGTGCATCTGAAGATTTTCAGAAGACAACTTAAAATTAACGTTTCTTTAAATTAAAGCTGATATTTCGGCAATAATGCCAAGATAAAAATATTGCAGAATGCTTTCAGTCTCATTTCATCATTTGTCACCTAAGCCATTCGTCTTAAAGAATACTATAATTACACCATCATATTATTTTCTTACTTTATTTTTCTTACTTAAAGTAACAAAGATTGAATCGAGGAGTAATAAATAAGTTTGGGTCAAATAAAAAGTAATTTATAAAGCAATACGCAACAATAAAACTGCGCCCTTCTCGGTTTTGTCCATTGACTCCATTCCACGAATCGAAACCAGCTACAGTTTAGGCACCCTAGTGCGTTCACATTTTAACGACCTGTTGGACGCCACGCGAAGCAAAGTGCAATTTTCCGCGCAGACATTTTCCAAGTGGGCCGTGCGTGCGTGGCCTGGACTTCTTTTGTCCCCCCAGCAGACTCGCTGAATAATTCACCGCCGCGGTGGAAAATTAACTTTCAAACTTTTTCACGGTGTCATTTGCAACGATTACGCCGCGCCAAGCGGGAAAATTTCGAGGACGTGTCGCTAGGTCCTATGGTGTGCATTGATTGGATGAGCTTGGCGAGCGCTGGACGTTGACACGAACCACAGTATCAGAATTCAAAGATTCATTGAATTCAATTGTTGTTTAGGTGGTTCAATGCATTGAAAGCAACCTTGAAATCAATACATTGAACAAAACATTGAACCTTAACGCATGTATGTTTGTCCTATCTTGTGCACTAGTTTTGAAGAAAACCATTTCACTGTGGGCTTTGTATAAAACTACTGTCACCCTTGAATAAGTAACTAGAACATGTTACGAAACGTCAGGAAATCAATAAGATTTTTTTGGCATTCAAAACCTTGTAAAATAAGTTTCCTTTTTCAAAAATCGGCATTCTCTACATCGCAATGTATATTACGTTCGAACGACTTCTTCCAAGTGGTATAGTTATCGCTTTCGCTCATGATACATAACGATGCCAAGACAATTTTATTTTTATGTACACAAATTAGCCTCCCAAAAATGTTGCCAAAAAAATTGCCAAGACAATTTGGTTTTCCCCCATGAAGCTAGTGCAGCTGCTGAATTATCGATAAAGTTATAGACTGTTTCCAACCTGGCAGAGGATCATCCCGAAAAAGTATACAATAGTTTAAAGTGGAGGTGCCGAGTTTGCACTGCGGGCTGCGTTCAGGGGAAATGTAAGATGTGTCGAGTTTGCTCTGCGGGCTGCGTTCAGGGGCAATTGTGGAGGTGCCAAGTTTGCTCTGCGGGCTGCGTTCAGGGGCAATGGTGAAGTTGCCGAGTTTGAACGGTGGACTGCGTTCAAGAGCTGTTATAAACTTCGTCGCAACGCAAACGGTTTTCGTTTTGCATGGGTAAAGAGGTTATTTTTGTCTTTGTGTGATACTCTTCCCATTATTTTAACAACGGATTTGATTTAAAAGTTGAAATAGGCTTTGAAATCTCCAAACTTAGTTCCAAAATTAATTCAACTACAGTTCAGTCTAGTAGTTAAGGTGGTAGTTTAACTAGTACAGTATATTTATAAATTATGACAATTATTTAAAATTGGTTTATTACACTTAGTTTACTCTGTGTAACACATGGTTCAAAGTTTATAAAATAAATGTATTAAAATTTAAATCATTACAATTTCGAGATTGATATATGATTGATCTAGGTATTATTTTATGAAAATTGCTCCATTTTCCTATATTTCTCTTTCTGTATTAAATTAAATTTGTTGAGTTGGTTTTAAATAGCAGGACACAATTTTTTCAATGCTTGGAATTATTAAATATACATGCAACGTTTTTGATTTGGCATTATAGTCATTCGCAATCATTTAAATCTTGTATGACCCAGTACCGTAATGAGTCCAACTTAGTTGTATGGTAAAAAAAGACATTCAATTTATTCTTCGCCATCATACATACATTAACAGATTTAAACAGTCAAGCTAATTCTGGCTTGCATTTCCCTTCTATACTGGACTAGATCCATCAAGTTTTTACATATTCATATTCATTTATTTGCGCTCTGAAAATCACACACATTACAAAAAAACTAATACGAACAACTACCAAAATAAAATATTATTTTAAATTAACAAATTAGGTCGAATAAAATACAAATTCGATAAATAGTATGTTCTGAACAATATGGATGCGTTTTAAAATAAGTTGGTAATCTAATTCCTCCAAGCTCCACATAAAAACCCTCGTATTCATTACCGACTCTTTGACGATGGACCAAATTCCATTTGTGCCCAGTGGATGGAATGTTAAATTTCCATGTATGGTTAACATTATGGTAGTTCACATGATACACAAGCACCAAGAATTATTTCAAAGATTTGAGCATAGGAAATTAATTAAAAGTATATCACGATGTTAATAAAATGTTGTTCAATTGACTTTTATGCAAGGTAGCATTCCTTGAACCAAAGTAAATTGGACGACTTAAACATCATATTTACATCGTGTTTTACTTTTAATTAATCTTTGAAATAATTCTTGGTGTCTCTCCGGACTTAATCGTGCGTTGGGTAATTGTATATTTTTACATCCGAATCGTTACAGTACGTTCTCGATTTGTGAGCCCTGTATTAAAATCCTTTTTATTATCTTCGAACGTGAGGCCACTGGTCAAATCTAGCGACGGCTAATTCACCCACTACCCGTCATCCGATCAAGCTGACATTTTGTACACTGGGTAGTTTCCTGCGACAATACATTCTATTAGATTTTAAGTCCAGTCCTCCACCCCTCCCCCTTTAAAATTACACATAAGAACTAATAAAAAAATTTGGAAAATTAAGAAAAATATGTAAATAAGCCAAAGTGTGGGATATAAAAAAAAATCCCCGATTTCTGAAATGTGTTCTAATGTTTCATTGGAAGGGGAAGGGAAAAGAGGAGTAGGAACTCTGGATTTCTCGGATAGATAAAATGCTGAAGCAAACAAAAATGCAAATATAAAGCCGTGCCTATGTAAAGGATTAATTCGAAAAACATATTTTTATGGAGCTTATTTTTAAGGTCATCTCTTGCCAATTTGCTCCAAAAGCCAATCTTAATGCGAGAAATTTATGTTGCTTTTCCTGAGCACGGAATTGTAAGGCGTTCCCGCACGGTGTCTGTCCTTGACGTATGGATCTCTTTTCAACGGCGTCCTGAGTCGGCTGACGTATCGCCTGCCACCGGTTGACCTCCGTTGACCTCTCGGAAAATTCCCTCACCTCTAGAGCTCACTCGGAAAACTGTCTCGCGGAAAAGCCACCGCGGGAAATCACCTCAGTCGGTATTGTGACGTTGTTGCATTGGAGGCTGGGCTGGAAAATTAGAGCAGGTGAAACTTAAGCTTATTATTGTTACGTATATAAGATGGATTTAAAAGCAGTGAAATAAGCTGCATAACTGTGCTTGTGAATCTAGCGAAAAGTGTCGGTAAACTTTTTCTTGGCGTTCACGAGCGTGTTTTGTTATCGAAGTGACAGCCGACACTTGAGCTTCCTATTTAGAATGTGAGAATCGTAATTTTAAAGTAGAAGTGTACATGTACTGAAGCTGTATGATTTCTTTGATTCGTATTTTCAATTGAAGAAAACATACTTCTCCTTTATCTTGAAGATCTTGACTTAAGATCTTGCAAAATATTGACTTCAGTTGGACTCAAGATCTTGCCTCAAGATCTTGCAAGATCTGGACAAGGTCATACTAAGATATTCTAAGATCTTGCAAGATCTCGGTAAGAAATTTCTACAGATAAGTCAAGTTAAAGGCAAATTTAGCAAATATGCCTGATTCGTTGTACTACATATGTGCAAAGTCAAAAAGTACACAATTCAAAGGCTGAAATGATATCCTAAATCAAAAGCACCATTGACTGTCACTTTAAAACAGAATCCCCCCCCCCCTCCTCGTCGCGTCGCTTGTGACGTCACACATCAGCGACACATCGCAATGCTCATCCATGTTCCCCGCGAGCTCGCTCCACGTCACGATGACGTCATCGTGGAAGCTGTCTGGCGCTTTCGAGGGGGCCGTGATTTTCCGCTCGGGGATTCGCGGATCGTGGCAGCCGGGAAACTCGGTGTCGGTGAAGTCGGTAGACACGGCCCTCTGCGATGCGATAGCTCCAACAAAGTCTGCCGAAGTTTGGCACGATCAGACGGGCACTGGAAAACCGTGTTCACGTTTTATGGGTCTTTTAATTATCCTGTCGCGGAAACGTGCGAGAGAAGTATGTAGCTAAAAGAAGCTTTACTTTTAAACTTTACTGACTTTAATGGATTAATTTTGATGCTCTCTTTTAAAAGTACCTAAAGTTAAATGTGAGATGCATTGCTATTTCTTTGGTAGATATATATTGCTGTGGTCAAAGAAAAGTTAAGTAATCGTATACATTTTGTAAAGGATCCATGAGGCCGTTTATCTTTCACACAGTCTTAAGCATGTACCCCGAGCGACGGGTTCACCGCACCACGAATGATTTATTTCCATTGGCCGATAAAAGATAGCGTTTGCCAAGATACACCCATATCAGATGCAGCCCAAGTAGAACTTCAGCTTAATCAACAAGAGATATCATTTCCTAAACTGAGACAGAAATTTCTAACTACGCTCCCCAAATTCGGGCCACAGGGATCCTTATCGCCGTGAAACACCGCAAACAAGAATAACACACACGAAGTCGTGCTTGTCCGGCACGGCCTTGTTGGTGTTTCGAACCTCGTAATCGCACGCTCGGCGATCGGCAACAGCATCCAGTTGGCCGTGAGCAAACAACGCGCGTTGCTGCAACATGTATGAATTCGGTGGGTGGACGTTCTAGAATCAAACGTTAGGTTAGGTCCTGAAGATGTCGGTGCCAAAGCCGACGAAACGTCGACCTAGGTTCTTTTTAGGACCGCAAGTCAGTCTCATCAGATCATTACCGAACACCTTACCACCAAACATTCGAAAGTTGACGGTTATAACTGGAATCCTACATTCGTGCAGAATCATATGGCCGGGATGGCAACAAGGCTGGGGAAAATACCTGAAAACATCTTTATTTACTAATATAATATAAGGATGTGTTTTCAGCTAGCCATGTCAGTGGCACGATGTCATCAACAATGGCTCTGGATGGGACTCTGGATGTGCATAACGTCATGTTCATGACCCTGCCATGGAGTCTTTGATTGGTCCAGAGCCAATATTTACAACAACGTGTCAGTGACATTGCTAACTCTAATCCCAGGGGAATCCGAGATAAAAGGGATGGCGAAAATACTTGTACTTGTGTGTACAGCACTTTTATCCCTGTTATTATTTAATAAATGGAATGATAAGGAATACTACAACGATTCTGAGGTTCGAGGTTTCTACCCCATACTTCGTATTCTTCCCTGACCTGGCTTCACCCCTGTTTCTCGACGTTTCGAGTCTCGAGCGTCTCCACGACCCCCTCCCTAGTCCCTCTAAACGCCTCTCTTTCGCTGAATAAGACATCACCTCATCAAGAGCGGTCTGAAGAGGGGGCGCGCTAACGAACCACTTCATTAGCGCCATCGAAGGACACTTGACGCCCCGCCTAGGATAGAAACGGCGAGCCCGTGATCATGGAAGGCGTTGGTCTGGAACGGGGAATGATATCACTTTAATGAGCGTAAAATTAATTTTAAAAATCATGGAGAGGCACTTAAGAGAAACTACAAAAATAACGTCTTGCAAAAGTAACTTTCTGGCATTTGAAAAATTGTTAACTTATTAATTTGTTGCGCAGCTCTGTCTTCCAGCTTTGTTTTTTTAAGACAAACATAAAACTGCCGCCGTTCTATAAAATTATATCGAGGTAGAAGAATGGAGAGATGCATCTTTCTAGGACGAAACCAAAAGCTAACTCAATTGCGTCCCTCGAAAAATGTAAAGTGCGAACTGCTCTTGGAACTCGAATATGAACACAGAGTCTTAAAAACAATACAGGTGTATTTGAAGAGTTGTTTCCGGATACGGACGCTTTTGATGAGCGAAGCGATATCTTCAATTTCACTACAGGTAAAAAAAAGCACTTGTTTGTGTTTGTTCGTTTTTTTGTATGTGTGTTTGCGCGCGCTCAACAGACCAAACGCCTTCTTCGATTGCGATGAAATTTTCACAGTGTCTTTTCAAGAAAACTCTCCATGCTCCTCCCCTACAAAGCAGAAAAAAGAGCAATATTTGAAAATTGGGAAAGTATGGAAAAGTACGGAAATTTATTTAAAAGTGCGTAAGCACACAAACTATTTTTGCTTAATTTGAAAGCCTTGTTGATGAGCGTAGCGAGCGAAGCGAGCGAAGCGAAATCATCAATTTCACTACTGCTAAAAAAACACTTGGTGTGGGTTTGTTTTGTTTGTTTGGTTGTTTGTTTGTTTGTATGTGTGTTTGCGCGCGCTCTACAGGCCTAACGCCTGCTTCGAGTGGGATGAAATTTTCAGGGTGTCTACTTTTGTTCTCAACTTAGACCCCCTGCGTTTTTCAAGAAAATCCTCCACACCCTTCACTTTCAAAGCAGAAAAAAGAGCAAAATTCGACAACTGGGCATGTTTGGAAAAGTACGGACATTTATTTAAAAGTGCGTATTTTTTTCAAATGTTCCCAATTTCGATTTTCCTTTAGAAACCATCGAAACCAAATCGAAACATCACACCAAATTTTTTTCAATAAAAACCAACCCAATAAAACCCAATAAAAACCCTTGGGCATGAGTTACATCTATGTATTTACATGCACATTGCTCAATGATCTCAAAATGAGCATATTTCCGCTACCCGACAGCTCGGACAGAAACAAAGAAAGGCCAGAATCGTTTACAATTTCAAGTGATCAGAATTTTCGAAAAAGCTATGGTCCGACTTGCTGCTCCATGATTTAGGCTTTTTGCCTCAATCTTTTTATGCGCTAAATACAAATCGCTACGCTCATCTTCAACGCAACACAAATTGCGTTCGCCCTAGTATATTACATAGGAAGTGAGCTTTTTCGGTGGGGACTATCGTTAATAGTTTGCCTGTAAACAATTGCTTGTAATTTTCGCTGGCCAAGGTGATCATTCCACTTTAAGAAAATGCTAAAAAGTAAAGTGTCCACTCTAAAGACTCAAGTAAAACTGTTTAAACTGAACCTGGCCCCCCTTATATCTCCATTGTCCTAGTCTGAACAACAACAACAATGTTGAGCACGTTCTCGCGTGTCCGCCGTTAGAATCCCACCCTCTGTAATCCCGATTGCCACCGCCTTCCAGGAATCCGGCGCGAAAATCGTGAACGGCGTCCCACTGGGCTACCTGGGTTCGATCCCCAGCGATTTGCCTCCTTTTTGGCGTTCACTTAGCGGGACTTCCTGGTCTGCGCTTTCTTGTAAACCTACATTGAAATGTGTTAGAGGCTAATGGATTTCGGTACACTTTCGCTTCTTAGGAATTTCTAACATAATGTGCAACAACTTAATGTCAATAACCATCCCGGTCCCATCCCATCAACGAGACATTATACCGTGATTATAAACACTTCAGTTTATGAACTGACATTTAAAGGCTCTCCGGTCATCAGTTTTTTTCGGAAGGTTTTACTAATAGCGAAAGCTTTAATGAATCAATTGTGTACTCTACAGTGAATTTCATTAGTTCATTCTTGTTTCATTGCAGTCATAATTATTTTTGCAGCTATTTCCGTTTTTATTTCGTTAAAAAGATCAGCATACATTTAATTTAACAGAACGTAAAATTTGATATCCCACTAGACTGTATACACACAGACGTTTGGCTTTATAAACATCGTCCAATGCCCAGTATTTTAATTGCTTAAGCTAGAGTTGTTTGTTTAAAATATTTTATGTATAGATCTACTCGAGACTTGAATTCTCATTCGTTTCGTAATAAAAAAGGAACGATAGTCCAACGACTCAGGCATTGGTCCTTGCCGAGGCGAGCGTTTCTTCATCCCGTTTTGCAACCGTACGAAGCTCCAACTCCCCGGCGATACATCGAACTCGCCCCCACCGATAGGTCACAAAGTTCAGCAACAAACTCTGGCTATGTCCAACGTCTCAGTCATAATATGATCACGCAGAGCATAGGGCTTTTAGACCGGATCCAATGGCCCGCTCCAATGGACAGTTCTCCAGTGATATCACGTTTCAAATGTATGGTACAACGCCCTTGCCGATGCGGGCGTTTCTTCATCCCATTTTGCATTGGTCCAATTCGCTCACACCTTGGCTGATTCATCGAGCAAGCTACTACACTAGAATTTATTTGAGTTTGCCACTTTTTGGGGATCTCTTAGTATAGAGTACTTTAACATATAATCAATTGATACGTTTTTGTCATTACCATTAAAAAATGTATTTATCATTATTACAATTAATAACCATTTTACTCTTTACAAATCGTAAGTGTCAAATGATACTTTACTTCAAAGTCCGCCAGGTGGTGGTAGTCTTAGGCTAACACGACTATAGCGCTGGTCACAGAGTTCAGCTACAAACTTCAGCTCGTTAATGTTAATAGCTTCGTTAATATTTAACGTTTTTTCGACCAATATCATTTTCCAAATTTACCAAAATTATTAGTTATAGCATATAGCAGCCCGGGTAAAAGCAAATATAGGTCCGTTATGTCCGTTTTGATAAGTCGATTAGGTTTGACTTTCAGCTAGAGTGTATCCAAAACATAAGGGTGTGCAGGGTAAATTGTTTGATACGGCAAAGTACGGGGTGGACCAAAATGATTGTCACAAAAAGGGCCACGGTTTTCTACGCCCGTGACATTGAAAGAAAGTGTTTTCTGGCATGACAGCCATCGGCAGCACACATTGAATTTCTCAGCACTCAACCAGGGCCTTCTTCATGAAAATATCTTCAAACGCTCTAATGGCCTGAATATCGCTAGGAGGCTGTGGGAAATGGCAGAGTCAACAAATACTTGGGTTCATATCTCGCTCAAGGTATGCATTTTTGCCATGCGAGCGAATCGAATGACGTCCATTCAGAGTGCGCTGACAATTGGAAAGGTTCCTTCATATGAAAATGAATTCATAATCTAGAAGATTTCCAAATGGCAATTTTGTGCAAAATAATTAGTTCTTGTTTTCACAGCTTTATTTCTCGACACATATTTTGTTTTTTCATTGCTACAAATGTTGAATAACGAAAGTAGATAGGTACTAGAAAAATTTAAAAAACTCTAGTGTGGTGAAAATCTTAGGTACGGCCTGTGCCGCTACTTTCGCCCCCGTTACAACGATTATTTTGCTTGTTGCTTCTGTCCCTCGCAAAAAGCTCGTATCGCACAGAAGCAACATGGCGCAAACCACTGACAACAAAACGCGTTACAAAACCAAGCCACAGGCAAACTCCCTTGCACTGTGACTTGACCGTCCCAACGGTCATCACAGTGGCTTAGTGCTGGAAATACAGGCACATTTTTCGTCAACCGGCCGCGGGGGGGGGGGGGGGAGGGTAGTTAGAAAAAAACTGCAGAATTCTTATTTCCACATTTTCGTCAATACCAACACACCCTATTTGCACATATAAAACATTGTTGTTAGGTACTTACGACTATCTTTGCTTGGGTTTCAATAAAACACTTCCACATATCTCGATTTGCGCCTCAAAGGTAAATGGATAAATGGGTAGGGGGTAAATTGGTGTGCTATGAGTGGGTGGTAAATGGGTAAGATAAGGGAATTGGGTATGTCAAGTGTGAAATATAGAACAAGTATCGGAAACTTGCAAAAGATAGACACTTGAAAGCTAGGACTTCGCGTAGATACCAACGTATACCAGCGTATTTCTTTAAAATAAAGGCGAGTATACGCTAGATTCGAAAATAAAATGTGAGTATACGCCGTAGACCTGCGTATACCCTGGACTACACTTCTGGTTTCCATCACACTGGCGGCAGGCCACAACAATCCGACACACTTCGCGGTGTCACACGGCTCAGCGTTGGCACGTCAAACACTCGAAGCCATTGTTTGCCGATTTCCACCCTTAAAAAAATAAAAATAAAACCACGCCAATCGAGCAGAGTGACGGCAAAAGGAGCAACTGAAATGTGCCGTCAAACGACAATCGATTGCGAACGCTTTGTGGCCTATGGCCATAGAGCACCTGCAACAACAGCCTTCTTTAAACTCACTGGTGGACACCCAGAATGTTAATTCCTATTTAAAAACAAATTCAATTTTGCTGTCTACCAGTGAGATAACATGTAATGCAGGAGCTCTATAGGCGTCGCCATGGGTTGTCTGTTTCAGGAGTCAAAACGAACCAAAAATACCGCCATGACTTGTTGAAAAAATAGGCGTAATCATTATAGAATTTCTAGTTCACATTATGTGCTTGTCCTAACTGTAGCACAAATTGCCAATGTGCTCTTTAAAACTGGGTTTTGAATGGTAAATAAAGTATCACTTTCTTCCCTGAGAAATCTTAAAGAAAATTATTGATACTAGGGAACGTGGCTTAAGTGTTCGCGTTGAAGATGAGCGTAGCTGTTTGTAGCAGATAAGTAGAATGCAGAACATCACAATACATTTTTGGGAAAATTTTGGGAAAATACTCACTTTTGAATACATTTCCGTACTTTTCCAAACTTGCCCAATTGTCGAATATTGCTCTTTTTTCTGCTTTGAAAGTGAAGGGTATGGAGGATTTTCTTGAAAAACGCAGGGGGTCTAAGTTGAGAACAAAAGTAGACACAATGAAAATTTCCTCGCAATCGAAGCAGGCGTTTCGTCTGTAGAGAGCGCGCAAACACACATACAAAAAAAACGAACACACAAGTTTTTTTTACCAGTAGTGAAACTATAGATTTCGCTTCGCTGATCAATTATTTTATTTAGCATTCAAAACTCTGTTTGAACAATTTTTGTTTTTAAGTGCAATCATTCTCAATCACAAATTTCGGGAACAGGTTAACTGCCAATTATGGCTATTGATGTATTGAAAGTAGCAAGAAAATGAACTGTGAACTTTCTCAACAAACTGCCGAAAAACTGAACTTCGAAAAGTTTGATGGCTTTAAATTGATGACTTTTGCTGGCTTTAAAAAAGCTTGATACTTTTCCTGGGGCAAGGGTTCATTTCTTCTCTTTGTCTGAATAACCGAACTTGAAGAAAAACGGCGATAACTTAACAATAACTTGTAAAAAAACGTAAAATGTAAAAAACGTCTGTAGCTGAAACTTTAATTTTCCTTTTATAGCAACTTATATTGTCATACCAGGTGACGTAGCGTTCAAAGAACACATTTTTGAACACATGCCCCCTTTACTTTACTAATCGATGAAAGCGCCAGGATATTTAGAGTCCAGTCCCGTGAATGGCATGGCAATTTAGTAAGTCCGAGTGACAGAGATGAAGTGACTTTGCGTACATGCAAAACAGAGAGCGAGCGACAAAGGTGGCATGCAAGTGCCACGATTGATGTAATTGTCACCTGTGGCCATGAAAATATGCACCAATCATTTTCGTAGTTACTGAAATATCCGCAAGCTGCTCAAGCGGTTTTTCAATGTCCAGTTAAATGTTAACTGCCAGCTAAGTTTGTTATCTCCAAGGTCTCAACCAATCAGATACATATTTTCACTTTAACCGAAGTTAACACTTAAACTGGACTTTGAAAAACCGGTTCTAAGTGGTTCAGCCCACAATTTCACTTTTCTAAAACTGTGTTTCGTTTGCTCGCAAAAAAATACACCGGATCGTAAATTCTTTCGCACTTTGTCAGCAAAAAACAGCAATCTTCTATGGCGGGGCCACGCCGCATATTGGATGCAAATTGTCGGTCGGGCAGGACTGTTTTTCCAGGCGGCTGTGGCCCGCGAAGCTACGTCACCTGCTTGTTACTCTTTGCATATTCTCACAAATGGGAACCTCCACTTACACAAACACACACACACACAGACATATGCATGAGCACACACGTTTTTAGCACAAGGGAATCGAAAAACAGTTTTTATACTTCAGTCACAACGTTTTCGCGGAAGAACACTTTCAGTTTCATGTTGTTTTTTTATGCCGATACATTTTCGAAAATGTAATTTCCTCTGCCTCCAACTCTCCGCCCAACGTCCCGCAAAATGAAACGCTGGTTTGGTGAGAGACGCATTATGTTCTGTTAGATTACCATATTCAGTGTGGGCCTGTCAAACTGGTTGACAGAGAAATGGTCAATAATCGGCTATATAGGAGATCTACTTCTTTGCCTCTTTGCAGGCTACAGATCCTTCCATTATCACTAGGAAACGCTGCCAAAGTGTTAGCGTTGAAGACGAGCGTAGCTGTTTTTATCTGGTTTCAGCTGTTTGTGTGTTTGGGAAAATTTAGGAAAAATACGTACTTTTAGATAAATTTCCGTATTTTTCCTAATTTTCCCAATTTGGAATATTGCTCTTTTTCCTAATTTGAAGGGGAGATGTATGGATGATTATCTTGAAAAACGCAGTGGGTCTAATTTAGGAGCAAAAGGAGACACCCAAAATATTTCACCGCAATCGAAGCAGGCGTTTGGAATGTTGAGTGTGCGCAAACACACATACCATTAAAAAAACACTTACGTGCTTTTTTTTTACCAGTAGTGAAATTAAAGATTTCGCTTCTTCCGCTTCGCCCGCTACGCTTATCAATTATGTTTTTATTTGTAATCCAGTTTTCAATCTAAATGATTTTTACAATCATCGCGTTAACTTACCATTGAGATATACCGTTCAAAAGTTAAATGTACTTGGCTTTTCTTCCCATTCAGAGACCCCACATTCTTACCAGCGAATGAAGTACAGATTGTCTGCCCGAATAGATCATATTTTCTCTCACAGTATTCCAAGGTACTTTTTACTCATTTCTCGTCGGTTGCCTACAAAAATATGGAGAAACCACAAAGTTTAAAGCTAAGATCCAGTTTTTGAAGTAGTTGCAACTAAAATCGGCACTAGGTCACCTGAGACCATTGATCTTATGATAGAAAATACAAACACCTTGTTACCTCCAAAAAAATGACCAGCTCATCCATACAAAAAACAGTGTGTGATTGACGGACCACCAAACAAATCAAAATTTAACGAACCGTTACGTTTTTAACGGAGCCAGCTTATTTAACGAACAAGTCGACCAGCAGTAATTCTAACAACCAAATCACTCCGATACCTCCGACAAGCATCGAGCTGACATTTCTTTCAGCTTAGCATCGATATTTGCCTTCCATTACCCCCCCCCCCCCCCCACACCATCAACACAATGAAAAAAACTTCAAAGTCAGGCCAGTAGGTCACGGCGTCACTGGAGGCGTTGAACAAGGGTTGCGTTAAGCTTCCGCCAATTGCCGTCTGGCGTGCCGTGACATGCAGTTTTGCCGCCCACGGCTTACACGATCGCACAAGCACACACAGGTGATTTGCAGGGGTCAGGTATCGAACTAACGACTCACGATTATCAGCCGAGTTCTTTCATGATTCAATACTCGCAAAGGAGCGGACACTCGCCGTCGCCTCTGTGCTGGACATTCCGTCCAGGGTGCTTGTTTCGCTCCTCGCAAAGGAGCGGACACTCGCCGTCGCCTCTGAGCTAGACATTCCGTGACAGGGTGCTTGTTTCGCTCCTCGCAAAGGAGCGGACACTCGCCGTCGCCTCTGCCCTGGACATTTCGTGACGGGGTGCTTGTTTCGCTCCACGCAAAGGAGCGGACACTCGCCGTCGCCTCTGTGCAGGACATTCCCTGACAGGGTGCTTGTTTCGCTCCACGCAAAGGAGCGGACACTCGCCGTCGCCTCTGCCCTGGACATTTCGTGACGGGGTGCTTGTTTCGCTCCACGCAAAGGAGCGGACACTCGCCGTCGCCTCTGTGCAGGACATTCCGTGACAGGGTGCTTGTTTCGCTCCACGCAAAGGAGCGGACACTCGCCGTCGCCTCTGCCCTGGACATTTCGTGACGGGGTGCTTGTTTCGCTCCACGCAAAGGAGCGGACACTCGCCGTCGCCTCTGTGCAGGACATTCCCTGACAGGGTGCTTGTTTCGCTCCACGCAAAGGAGCGGACACTCGCCGTCGCCTCTGCCCTGGACATTTCGTGACGGGGTGCTTGTTTCGCTCCACGCAAAGGAGCGGACACTCGCCGTCGCCTCTGTGCAGGACATTCCCTGACAGGGTGCTTGTTTCGCTCCACGCAAAGGAGCGGACACTCGCCGTCGCCTCTGCCCTGGACATTTCGTGACGGGGTGCTTGTTTCGCTCCACGCAAAGGAGCGGACACTCGCCGTCGCCTCTGTGCAGGACATTCCGTGACAGGGTGCTTGTTTCGCTCCACGCAAAGGAGCGGACACTCGCCGTCGCCTCTGCCCTGGACATTTCGTGACGGGGTGCTTGTTTCGCTCCACGCAAAGGAGCGGACACTCGCCGTCGCCTCTGTGCAGGACATTCCCTGACAGGGTGATTGTTTCGCTCCACGCAAAGGAGCGGACACTCGCCGTCGCCTCTGTGCTGGACATTCCGTGACACGGTGCTTGTTTCGCTCCCCGCAAAGGAGCGGACACTCGCCGTCGCCTCTGTGCTGGACATTCCGCGACAGGGTGCTTGTTTCGCTCCACGCAAAGGAGCGGACACTCGCCGTCGCCTCTGTGCTGGGCATTCCATGACAGGGTGCTTGTTTCGCTCCCCGCAAAGGAGCGGACCCTCGCCGTCGCCTCTGAGCTGGACATTCCGTGACGGGGTGCTTGTTTCGCTCCACGCAAAGGAGCGGACACTCGCCGTCGCCTCTGTGCTGTACATTCCGCGACAGGGTGCTTGTTTCGCTCCACGCAAAGGAGCGGACACTCGCCGTCGCCTCTGTGCTGGACATTCCGTGACAGGGTGCTTGTTTCGCTCCACGCAAAGGAGCGGACACTCGCCGTCGCCTCTGTGCTGGACATTCTGTGACAGGGTGCTTGTTTCGCTTCTTTTTAAATGCAAAATAATTGGGTTCTTCTCTTAAACTGACTCAGGGAAATTCCATGGGATACATTTGCAACACTATTCCACCCTCTCTTTTCGAGCAGACCAAAGGAATTAGTGAGACAGTCGACTGCTCCAACGCGTTAACGTCGCTGTTAGTAGCCACGTGACGCCGTTCAGGCTGTAGGTATTTTCCATGCCCCGATGGATTTCGCCAGCGTCGTCCCCCACGGGAGTCGATACTCTCGGCACGGCGGATCCGGCTATTTTCAGTTTCTCCTCCCCTGCAAGCTACGGCTGGATCGAATTTTTAAACAGTCTCTTTTCGCGCGGTGGCAACATGGCGCGTGTTATGTTTCCACATCCCTGAGCGGATAGGGAGACTTGGCAGCAGCGGGAAATTGTTATGTTTCTTATTAACCAGAGAAAAATACACCTCTGATATTTTCTCGAGTGTATTTTTATAGCGAATTTGGTTGGAAATGTTCTCGGTGAATAATATTTTTCTACATTGACATTTCAATCTATTGTATCTGCTAAGGTATGAGAGTTCTTGCGAAAATGTTTTGAGTTTCTTGGAATATTCCGAACTCTTATGAAAACCACGAGAGTTGACGGTGTTTCTTGCAAATTTGCTGAGGAGTTGTAACAGAGGCATATTATATCAAAAACTTTACTTGGTTCGTTCACTTTTTTTGATACGTTGAAATTCTAGCCAGTAAATTTTCCCGATTTTTAAAGTGCTTATCTGGTAGGGCAGACTTCAAAGAACAATTTTTCTAAATCGGATAAGTAAATGAACCGTCAATCATGTTGAAACAATAATGACGAAGTCCTAAATGTATCAGAACTTTTAAAAGTGCAAGAAATAACAATGCTGTAGCGTCAAAACAGTGGGAACAAACTTTCAGTCCGAGCTAATCTCGAAACTCAATGCATCGACACAACTCGAAAGATTCTCGACCCTCACGGCAAACCTTTCCCGACCTATCGCAGCAATCGCAGCAATTCCTGTTCCGTGCGAAACCATGTTCAAAGCCGGCGGAATTGCCAGCACAGAGGTCACCCTCGGTGGTTCCTTTAATTCCCTGTCGCGAATTTCATTGTTGTGCACGATTCTTCCCCTCGATGGTAAGCCGGTGGCTGAAGGTCGAAGCTTTGATACGATTTGCCGTTCGGATAAGAAGTCGAAGAGCGAATTAAAAAACGAAATATTAGCGAACAAAGCTGTCTTATCTGAAAATTATGAAGACAAACCGTATTACAGAAGCTTTTTTCGTTGCTGCAAGCTCTTCAGCATAGCGTCAAGCTAGGTTGTCGGGAAAAGGAATGTCCCAGTTACAAGAGAAACCAGTTACAAATGCAGGTCACTCGCAAGCCCCAGAAGATCGTTCTCGTTTTCCCGCGCCACTGCACACCACCGCACGTGCATTCCGCTGACTTCGTGTCTCGCTAATCTATGCCGCCCCCCGGTCATTATCCCCCCCCCCCCCCCGCCCCCGCCCCCCAAGGGGCAGGAGACTAGAGGGTCATGGTCGGATGGCCCGGTGGGGAATGTTGTTCGAATGGTGAAAGGTCACGGTCGTTGCTTTCGAGAATGTATCGAAATTTGTTTACCCATGGGACCCAGATCCACGGCATAGTTAACACTTAACTTTCGGGGTAAAATGATAAACAGTCGATCACTAACGGACATTTGCAGATTTTGGGGGGTAGTAACCATGGGGATAACAAACTTGTCCCTGTTTTTACACGAACTCTGTGTGTGGATCAAGGCCCTGAGAAGTGTTTGTTTTTGGATTTTCTCTTGGTTATTTATTTTGGAAATTTGTATTCTATTCGCTTGAGAGAAAACGTTTTTCATTTGGCCAATGGTTAAGCGATGTTTTTCTTTTATCATGGTTAATAAATAGATGAAACCATGCGTACTCTGCCAAAGTGGTGACCGGAATTATCATTTGAAGACCACAGTCATAATCTAGTTTCAATTATGAAATGGTTGCCACAAATACTCTATTAATTTGGTAATACTTTGCCCAGTCAGCTCCGAATGTTAATAGCTGGTTTAAAAAAGAAGCGGTTCGTTATATCGTTTAACAGCCAATCAGATGCATTGACTGCCAGTTAACGGACAGGTAATCCTTAACCCACTATGAAACAACAGTTGCTTACGCCCGGTTTTTCAACTCCTAGTTGAGATCCCAACCAGGTGTTACAACTGAATTCGCTGCTGTGATTGGCTGAATGCAGTTGTAACTCCTAGTTAGAATCTCAAGTAGGAGTTGAAGAATTTAATATAACCAGGCTTTAGTATATTTCTGATGTTTATACCGTCTACTTCTTCAACGGTAAACGCCAACAAGTGTATGTTTACAGTGTCTTAAAAGTTCCAATTTTATAAAATATGTAAATTATAAAAATGTCTCAGGCTATTTGTTGCCCTTCCAGACTCTTTCAGAATCTCCCGAATAAGAGTTTCAGTTCCCAAAATTACACCACATTTTTAAATAATATGAAAGCTCCCATTAAACCAAGTCTTAGCTAAAGCGTGAAACCGGAAAATGGACGCAAAAGGTTTTCATAACACTGTCTAAAAAGCGGCTCATGATTGCCTAACAGACTCAATATAATAGTCTATATAATCGCCACGTTCGCCCAAAACTCCTAAGGTATAATCCGTCTTACATTTTTCACCACGTTTTCCGTCGCAAGTGATGAAGCCATCCCGCCAGCCATGCCCGTCTATTTGCACAACTCTCGCGCTATGCAAACGGTCGTGTAACGAGCAGTTTGCGTGTACATAGCACTAGCTTCTAAGAAATCGAATAATTAATGCATGAAACCATTTTTCTTTTTGCTCTCATATTTTGCTAGTGAGCATCTTCTCATTTCTCATCTGCTTTGTGAGCGCCTTTTTATTATTCTAATTTATCTCTCGCTCCATAATAGAAAAGCAGCCAGTTATTCATCCATAAATTAAGAACAACATTTTCACAAAACCGTACAATTTCCGTGGCACAATATATACATTTTTTAATGCGAAAACGTCCTAGCCCATGGGCTAAAGCGTCATGCACCTAAATATACATCACTTGTTATTTACATTTTCTTTGTTTTTCATTCCCAAACACTGTATATTTGCGTTGTATGAAACAACATAATGCTTATAGCACTTTGTCTAATTTTCTGGTCTGGTTAATAGCGGCTGTACAATTCGCAGTAAATGGTATCTTCGTTCCAAGTTTGACAAACGCCCCAGTCATGCCCGTCGCACTTTTTTGTCAAAGTGGCGGTGTCAAATCAACTTGAAGTGGTACCACAGATATAAAGTTACCCATATTTTCCACTCCCATACTAAAGCTGCTACGCGAAAGCCCTCCGCCCGCAATAATATATTTCGGCTGCAGTGAAGGGATGGAGGCACTGTTTGTTGTTATTTCATCTGTAACCAAGGTAACTGTAACCACCTGAGGAACATTGGGTCCCTTGATTATAATTGACCTTGCGTCAGGGCCTGGTAGATGATGTTAAAAAAGGTTGCGAACTCTCCCCAGCGATTTCCGGCGGAATTGCTAGCATCAAATTTTTGCGTGGTATGTGGTGGTAAGATTGGTCAGTCGGCACTTAGCAGTCTGACACTGACGGAAAACCTCACTGAGAGACAGGTCATGGCTTTACCCAAGTTGCTTGACTGTAAATAAACTCGTTTCTCTTAGTTGTTCAGTGTTTCGCCACATTGATGATAGAATCATTGGGAATTGTCTACCGGATTGCCTAGTACTGTTTGACATGAAACTTGACGATTTACGATGAGTAAGAAAAGACTCTAGCATCTTTCAATTCATGGGAAACCGATCACTTTCATAAAACCACTTGGTTTCTTCAATTTCGAAATGCACAATCCAAAAGTGAGCGATTAGTACCTACTGTGGTAATGCCTTTACAAACGAAAGAAATATATTATTGGCCTACAATTGCGGAGAAAAACGGGTCTTTTGTTTGTTTCCATAATTTTCTAGAGTAGAATGGGAATCTAAAGAAATTGTTGAAAAATTATTACCTATAATATGGAATCAATTTTAGCCTATGCATAAATATATGAATTTATTAATTTTGTTTATTGTTTAAATTATGAAATTTTAATAATAAGTAGTTTATGGACATACCATTACTCTAGTTTTGCCAATATGACCCAAAATATGAAACAAAAAAAGACAATTTTCATGTGTGTTGAGTGTGCGCTCTCATAAAAAACAATCCGTTCCTCCGGTTTCTGACACAAAATATCGTTTTACACTTGGATTTCCTTTCACAGCCAATGAAACAAAACTGTTCATAGCAGTAATTGGCTATAGAAAATCAAGTTGAGTACAGCTGCTAGTTTAATGAGCGAAATCTTGACCACAGCCACCCAGACTCCTCATCCCATCTGACAGCACATGTGTCAAAGTTGCCGTGTCATTACTAATTCACTGCCTTCCAGAATCACCCCCCCCCCCCTTCCCTTCTACCTTCCCGTAAACACGAACGTAGTGGGCCGTGAAACGCTTCGTTTGTCGGTTAGCTGGCTTTTAGACAGATTCACAGCGATATGCTAATCGTAGGGCTCGCCCAAGCTTAGGGGGGATTCCGCTCTGTTTGCGTGCATTTGCCTTGATGGGGAATGTAGGTGACATTTTCAGCTTAAGAATAAGCTCACATTCGCCTAGTCTGTTGATTTGGAGCGCTGGCCAGGGGAAAATTACATGCGAATATACAACGAAAATATTTTGAATCTGATTATACATTCATAGCCATTAATTAAACAGTTTGATATTAAAATACCTATTTAAATTACTTTATTAAGGCCTGCTGAACTATGAGTGGAACAGTAAAATGCCGTTGATCGGTTTTCCCTATGATACTAGTATTCAGAACAGTTTTAAAAGTTCGAATATTAAACTCTTTGAATTTGAATCACAACATGGTATAAAATAATAATAATTTATGTTTGGAACTTTGTTCATGTAACCATATTTATATGAATATTTTGTTTTTATTTTATTGTGCATCCTCTACTGCTGCATTTTTTTTTTAACTCTAGTGTATAGGTATGGTAGATGCACATCTAAACCAAATAAGTTTCAAATTTCATCCATTTTCTTAAGAAATTGCGATTTTCCGAACATAATTCTATATACAGCAGTGTAGTTGAGAAGATACGCAAAAACTTTTACATCAAAGCTTTGAAAAATCGAAACAGAGCTACGGACCGCGCCAAACATTATAAGCTTCACCACACCGAAATATCTGTTTCTTTCACCAGTCACACGAATCATGCGGCCATACGTCTCCTTTGACGTTCAATTCTTTGAGTTGACCGCAGGCCCGGTCATCTTAAACATCACGCAATCTTCAAAGGCGAAACTGCGTTCTTTGCCTCAACCCCATGTCTGACGTTCACATCAAAACGTCGTCGCAGCCAATCAACGCACCGCTTTTCCGGGAATTTCCCGCGGATTCAAGCAGCTTTTCCCGGGAGCAAGTTTTAAAAGAGATCCGACACGAAGTCCAGACATTGATGTAAAAGGACACTGTATCCTGCTCATACAGCCGACTAAGGGACTGTACGACAGCTGTTAGTGGCACCTAGATTTGCTTGATGTGGCAGAGAGCGGCCAATGAATCGCATGGACGCCATTTTTTGTCCAAACTTCAGGCTGTCAGCGGGAAACTATATGCTAATTGAGCTAAATATAGGCTAAATATAGGCTAAATTGGGCTAAATATAGGTTAAAAATGAGAACTTGAAGTTATGTTAATATAACCGCCATGAAATGTGAGTTCATTTCATTAGGATGATTAATGGCGTCCGAAACGGCTGCAAGCATGGCCACTCTCTGCCAACTGCAGATTCTCTAGTGGCACCGAAAGAACTAGAAGATCATGTTTCGTTGAAAGGAAATGCATGTTAAGAATTGGGAACGCCGGAAGACCTAGGTTTCGGACAATCTTTGTAGTTTTTACCTTCCGACATATGCGGCTTCACCATTGGTTGTCTAAGAGGAATACTTGTGAGTGTCCTAAGAATATGTTTCAAAAACACCGGTTCACGTGAGTTCACCAAAGTGAAGCAAAACTGAGTTTGACAGTATTGCAACGGATGACAAATTATTTAATTGAGACTCATGCCTGCCTGCCCTATTTCTGTAACTAGGTTTCAAAAAACCTATTTGCAACTGGATTTTGGGTGATAAATAAATTCTCACTTATTTTCCAGTATTATCTGGTACTGAAAACATGAACGAGCAGAGGACGGAGCTCATTAGGTATGGCGATGCTGCTTATTTTGATTATCAACCTCGAGGATCACTCATTGGTGAAGGGATTCGAATGTTTTTGCGAAAATTGAGGTACCAGATACTTGCATCTCTTTACAATAAGACAACCATGTCCACCGAGTTTTTTTAAATTTGTTTCAGAAAGAAACAAATAATATGATACACTTTAACGTTAACATTTTAACAGTGGGCAAAAGACCAATGCTACACACAATCCTCTATTCGGAAGTATTCATAAAACATCCTATAAAAAGCCAAAGCAGAGCCGGCCGTTTCCGCATCTAATACTCTATGTAGTTTCTCAAGAAAAAATCCAGCCTGACGCACTGCGGTTTCGACGCCCGTCCTGCGTCGCTAAGTCTGCCGCACGGATCAGTCCCTCTTGCTGCTGCCAATAAAGCCGTTACTCTGCCGTGCATGCCTCCGAAAGCCGAGCACAAAAATCTCCTTGCCTCTTGCTGCGTTTTTCCTGGAAATGAAATAAGAATCTGTTCCTTATTTGCCGTGTGTACTTTTGCGAGATGACTTGATCACGTACCTTTATATTATGTTGTATGTTATATGTTATATATCTATATTGAAACTCTGCCAGATGCGGACCGGCGGAAAAAGTTACTGCCGCTGCACATAAATCAAACGGGCTTTCTGCTTTTGCGGGACGGGTTTAAGTTTAGTTACTATTTTTTTCCAAGTGACATTTTGCCGTGCAAAAAGAGAAACTCGGTTGCCCGATGTGCATAAGAGTTTCCACCGCCGCCTACTGTGCAAACGATCCACAAGGCGCTGACCTGCAAGGAAATTTGAATGTTTCTGAGCGATAAAATCCGCCACGTTCTTTTGGCGGTAAAATACTAATTTTAAACGACATTTATTGAGAAAACACTCTGAAGGAAAATACTGTCAGAGCGTCTAGTTGTAACTCAATTTAATACATTCTGAGACATCAGTTGGGTGCATTGGAAAAAAGATCGGTATTCTATGTGTGAAAATAATCCTTAGTCTATATGCATGGAAAAACCCGATTTCCCTTGTTATTTGATTTGGTGAAAAATAGTTTTACATGCATGGTGAAACAAATCGGCGACTCTTTACGCACATTATACTGTGATGCAGCTGTTTTTTTTATGTTTTATAACATTAAAAAGGGGCTTAAGACCAGATTTTAAACCGAAGATCCGACACTAGAAGCATTCTATAACACTAGTTTAAGGGTACAGTTAAGTTGGTGCTTCTTCGACGCTGCTCTCGCATTGAAATTCCATTCCTCGTGAGAATAAGTCAAGGTAAGGAGTACATGCATTTGCCCCGATTGACCTTCCGGTGACGTAGTTGTATAGAGGGGGGGGGGGGGGGCGGGGTTAACCCCCGGCACTTGAGAGGCGTCTGTTGCAGTATTTGCCACGGGGCCACGAGAGTGCAGGGTGCACGCTAGGAGGTCGGCCGACAGCTGGCTGCATAGGGTGGGAAACTCATCCATGGAATGCGACTGTAGAGATAATTAAATGCCTTGAAATTAGAAATGCGTACCTTGCTATCATCTTCGATCACTGCTCCGGTACGGGATGGTAACTAGTATGCCGTGCCAGCTCTCACTGCTTCGGTACGGGATAGGCAACTAGTATGCCGTGCCAACTCTCACTGCTTCGGTACTGGACAGGCAACTAGCATGCCGTGCCAGCTCTCACTGCTCCGGTACGGGATAGGCAACTATAGTATTCCGTGCCAGCTCTTACTGCTTCGGTACGGGATAGGCAACTATAGTATGGCGTGCCAGCTCTCACTGCTCCGGTACGGATAGGCAACTAGTATGCCGTGCCAGCTCTCACTGCTCCGGTACGGGATAGGCAACTAGTATGCCGTGCCAGCTCTCACTGCTCCGGTACGGGATAGGCAACTAGTATGCCGTGCCAGCTCTCACTGTATAAATAATGGTGTGTCGGTTTTCACGTTATCTTAAAAGCGGATACACATTCATACAAACAAACAGGGAAATTATTTAGCAGCTTAATAAATCCAATCACTTTTAAAATTAGCTAGTATATTATTTCAGCTAACAAATAACAGTACACCGCGACATAATCTTCGTTTAGAGAATTGATCAGACAGAAGATGATAGCTGGTGAGGCCCATATTTACTTTATACGGTATGCAAAGGGCACATTTAATTGATCGTGTTAAAAAAATGAAATAAAACATACAAAAATATAAAATGGGGTAATGGATATTTTGCAAATTATTTTAAACTATTTGTATGGGAGTTATATTTTATTGTTTATGTATATTTATGATATTTCATCTCAATTATTTTTGCACAACTGTCATGGGATTTGCATAGTGAAATATTAAACGCGGTATCGATGCTAGATGTTTATAAACGTGCGACTGCATTTATAGAATCCATCTGACACCGAAATGCCATTCTATATATATATATATATATATATATATATATATATATATATATATATATATATATATATATATATATATATATATATATATATATATATATATATATATATATATATATATATATATATATATAGCTATACACGAAACCACTCTGAAATGTCGGTAAATATCCTTTTTAAATATTAATTAAATCGGCGTATTGCCCTTTTCACTGTTATCCCCACTTTATTGCATTCCAAACCGAACTTCATAGCTCGCCGTTCCGATCTCGAAATGCGCACGAACCGACGGTTAAAACCTAACGACGCCGTTCCCTGGACGCGGAAGTGCGTCGTTAAACCCGCCCGTTAAAAGCGCTCGTCACGCGGTAACGAGCGAATGTCAGCGGTGACGTGACAAGGCTGCATCGGCTGATAGCAGTGCCATGGATTTAACGGTGGCTGTTAAAATAGTTATTGACAAAACTTTTTCTATTTTTTTTTATCGCCTTGGTCTGGTATCATGGCGTTATCTTTTTTTGAGGGTTTTAACTCAGGCGTTCAGGTGTACAGTGGTTGGTACGTTGGTTTTTCCGCATTAAAAGTTTGTTTGTTTGATCTAGGTCAAGGCATACACCAATCCAAAAATCCACAAAGTAAGATCAACGTAATAAAATTACCAAATATCAAAAAAAGTTCACAATAAAAATTCACCGAAATTCACAAAGGAAAGACGTTTCAAAATAATACGTACTAAGAATACCATGAAACCATTGAAACCATCTTATATATACTCTAAAATATAACGGAAATCAGATGCACATTTGAACAAAACAAAGAATTTGTAATTCCAAAATGAGAGTAGTTCTCAAATAATTATATGCATTACAAGCTAATTTATGTAGAAACTAGTTGGATTCAATTATATACCCGACAAAGTAAGCATCAACAGACCTTATACCTAAATCAATTACCTACCCTATCTTAGTGGGGGGGAAATGGAAGAAAAACACTTTTTTCCATAGAAACCTAGATAACAAAAACCGCGTTTTCTTCTAAACTCCGTCAATCGCAGTCGCTCGACCTGCAAACCTCGCGTTACCTTTTCCACGCCCAATCCCGTTCCCACCGTCCCATCCGGCCGACACCCCCAACACAGTTTTCCAAGCACTGACGTCGCTGAACGCTCCCCCTTTTTGACCCAGATCCAGCGCAAAGGCCAGACACGACCAGCCCAAAGCAAGCCCGCAAATTGCCATCATGGCCCTATAAACGTAATCGAATCTTTTTGCGAGTTTCCTTTCTCTCGCTTAAATCTTTCATGTCATAGCGAGCAAAAATTCATAAATTGAACTCTCCCCGTTCCCGTAATGTAATAACATTCGTTTGAAATGATACTAGGGGCGCTTCGCTCACAACATAATCACATTAATTATTCTTGCGAGCCTGCCAAAAAAAAACTCGCAGTGCTGGAAAAATTGCTAAGTGAATTTTAGTCCCACGCTGAGTAAAAACGCTCTCAGCGAGTACGCGAATTCAGCAGGCGACTGATGCGATTTGGTGGCGCGCTCTCTCTCTCTCCCTCTCCCTCTCGGCCAATCAGACTCTGCGTTGCACCAACGAATTCTCCTATAACCATCTCGCTAAGTGGTCGCGCGGTCCCAGGTTCGAGTCCCGGTGTTATTCCAGCCGAATTGCGCGATTCTGTCACGTTGTTTCCGTCGGCCGGTGGCGTGCGGTCTGACACGAGGAGCGCCTTGTCGAAGTCGGAATAACGGGCCCTTTTTGAACTGTGTGTGTGTGTGCTGTGGTACGTTTTCAGTTGCCTAATCAATCACAACAATAAGGCGTTGGTCACACTTTGAAGTCTGTCCCCCGTTAATGGAGGATTTTCCAGTAACGGATTGAAGGGACCGTGGCCACAACAGTACACACAGTATTGGCAGTATCAGTACCAGTAAAAGTGTTGGATAGATACTAGTAGGCCAGTTTTTGGACAGTCACATGGTTTATCCTTCTCAATCGTCGAGGTTAATCAACCTATCAATGTATAATTTTAAAAGTCTACATCGATTGACCAGAGAAAAGGAACATCTATAGGTAAAACATTGGGTCTTATAAGCTGGGTTTACAGCCAGCAATGTCAGTGACACGATGCCATGAACATTGGCTCTGGACCAATCAGAGACTCCATGGCGGAGTCGCGAACGTGACTTCATGCACATTCAAGGTCGCTGATTGGTCCAGAGCCAATGTCCATGACATCGTGTCGCTGACATTGCTAGCTGTGAACCCAGCGTGAGAGGGACGGTTAGATAGAACTGAAAATTGGTGTTTTTGATCAGGAGCATGCATGTCATGCCGACCCAGTGTTCCCTCTGCTCCCTTCTGGTAAACGCGAGCTTTACCAATTCACTACAACACGAGAAATCCAATAACAATACGTCATTAAATTCCAATAATCAATCAAAACAAAAACTCCCGGCACAAATCCAACAACTGTGCCAGCGAATGCCAGCTCCATTAACCGGGAAGTCATTAGCAAAGTGACCGGCGTCCCGAATCCATCATCCGCCTCGTTAATCATGTGAACGACTTGGACCATCTCGTCCGACGTGGAGCGTTGGGACAAATTGAATAATTCAAGTGGGTGGTGCGCGTTGGGGGCGGTCGTCGGCTGTACGGGTTGGGATGCGTGTGGCGGCGTCGTGCCGTGGCATGTGGGCTAATGGGATTGGGCGAGACCGGGCCAGTGGGCCAAGCTCTTGACAGTGAAAAACTCGACGGGAAACTGCAGTCTCTTTTAAGTCAGTAGCCTCAAACTCCAACAATGCGAGAGTCGATCACTGATTTCGCCACTTAAATGCAATGCTATTCTTGTGGCAATTATTTGCCCACATAATGGTTGACTCTGGAAGTGAAGTCATCCATTAGGCCTAGTTTTCAGGAGCACGTTCAATATCTAATGGTAATTTTTGAGAGCCGTGGTATAATGTTTGTAGTGGTTTTTCGGTTTCTCCAACGTTTCGGCAGAGTACTCTCTGCCATCTCCAGGGTGAGATTTGAGGAACAGGTTCTTCGATGGTAAAAGTCACTTAGATGGAAACTGCGATGGAAGAGGATAGCTTGAGAACTGCCCAACGAAACACACTCAAATTGCATCTATGTGCAACTACACGAATTTCTAAGTGAAGTGTGCTCCGTCTTTCCCGTTAATTTCCTCCAAGAACTTAGTGCTTATCCCAAGTCTCACATAAATCAGGAAACGAACGTCTGCCCCCTGCCTTATTTTTCCAAACGGCCCGTTAAATAGTTAATCTGCAGTTAAATGCAACGAAAGGAATGGCTTAATAAAGAAACGGGTACAAATTAAAAGAGCCGGTAGTGGACGCTGCCTTTGTTTTAGATGTCATGACAGACTGTAAAACTTTTGCGTTCGATTCAAAGGAGCATTTCTTTTTATGTTCAGTTAAAGAATGTCCAAAGAGTTGAAAAGGCAGTCAAGAAGAGAAATTACACTTCTTATAGCATCAGACTTTGTTTTACTACCACCAGTGAAGTTGAGCAATTCTTTCCGGTTCCATTTTCATTTATTTTTCTGCTGAAGCAAGCCGCCTGTCAACGTTGGCAATTTTCTGCAATGTCCTGTGTTTCCAGTGCCATTAAATCGACTTCGCCAGCAACACCTTTTCAGCATCGAAATTGGCTCCGTTCATGACGTCATTGGTCAGAAAAAACACCCTCGCCAATGATATTCGCGTGAACTAATACTTTGAACGTGATTTGACCGGTCAATCGCGAAAGTCACATCGACCCCAACGCTCTCCTGACATTTCGCCGGACGGTACACAACGCTAATCCTCAGCTCGCGTTAGAAAAACTGTTTTTGCAATCGTGATGGCGGACGGAATTTTCTAGCGCCGTTCAATTATTCAAACAGCTTGCATTTTTGATAGCTCGTGCTTGAACGCGATCCTCATAAAGCGGAAGCCTTCACTCCACGTTTCAGCTGTTACGATGGCTATTATAACCATCATTGCTCGCCGCCGCCCACCTTACCATAAGGTGAGCCTGCCGTGTAACAATCCAACGTACGAAAAACGTCACTTTGCATCGGAAAATATCACGGGATATTTTCACTCACTCTATCTCTCTTTTTGAATAATTTAAAAATTAAAACTTCGCCAACGTCATCAATTAAGTCGCGAGTTTCACAGATGAAAATGAAAAAAACGTCCCTTTTATTTTGACATGTTCGGTATGTGGGCGAGCTTGCAAAAAACACGAACATTTTCCAACCTTTCACAATGAAATAACGAGCATTTTATTTTATCTTCGTGCAGCAAGTTAATTTCTTCACAATGAGAGCACTATGGTGTATCATTTGCTATCATGGCCAAAGTTATATAACGGTCAAATGCCATCAATCCATATCACGTATCAATCTTTTTTTCAAATGTCACCTTCTGAGAACGGCACCTAGAATAACAACATAAATATGTTCTGGCGTTCCCATGCTTCGTGTTAGTAACATTACGTGTCTACTGTAACGAAATGGAGTACCTATAGGTGCACGACGACTAATTATTCCCGTGCTCATTACCATTTGACGAATCGCTCGCTGGCATCGTACATGTCATGTATGCAGTGAAACAATGCATCAACAAAGACACCTTCGTAATCCATCATTGCTTGGACGAAGCTTGCCACGTACTTCTTTGTCCCTAGATAGCAGAAAATGATGGTACTGTATAAGTAGATATTTTTAAGTTTGTCATTAAAATACCGATCGTATATAGCTGATATAATGGGAGATAACAGCATTTGAATGTAATGCAATTCAATGAATTCAATGGACGCGGATATCTTCATTAAGTCATTTCTAAATCACTGAACTATGATACTGCCGGGATGAATTTGTGTATCAGTATCAGTACGTTTGTGTATCATCACGCATGAATTTATTAGCAAACATTTTATATAACAGTACGCTAGAATTATATGCATAGTCGAAAAATGTAGTCAAACGTTTTCTTGGATTAAAAAACTAATCCGAGTTTCTTTACCAGCAACATTAAATAACGTGTTACTGAAAACACGTATTTTGTTTTCCTATGATTATTTAGCAACTGCAAAATGTTCGCGCGTTTATTATTGACAGTAATAATAAACCAAATATTGCCAGTGCAAATATACCGTAACTAGCCACAGACCGAAAAACCAAAATATCGGCGATTACTTTTTAGCAGATGGAAAATTTGTTAAATTCCAACTACAACTTTCTCTTGAAATACTTCATTGCTAACGTCGGACTCTAGCTTCTCCTAAGAAGTTTATGCCAACATTATCAGCAAGACCTTCGCTTATACACAATCTTCTAGAGAAGTATTCTCTTTACAACAAGCAAACCCTCAACGGCAACATAATCATGTTGTCAGTCGTCAGCCACCCTTCAAGTTATCTGTGTTCCGGCGTAGACGACGACGACGACGACGACGACGACGACGACGACGACGACGACGACGACGACGACGACGACGACGACGTTGTGCCCGCAAGAGTGGAGTCAGCCCGTTGAGGGTTTAATCCTCTCGCAGTGAGGTCGGAAGGGGAGAGGGGAGGCGTCGAGAGAGGGGCGAAACAATCGATTCGTGAGTAGGTCAGACCACCCAATCGATTGTCAACCGACGACGACGTTGCGATAAGCTAGAAGGAAACCGGGAAAAAATATGGGCTAGTCTAGGCATTCGAGAATTTACATTCGGGAATTAATTTTCAACCCATATAAGCAAACATTATGTAATCTGGCTTTTTATGGAGAAAATTAATATCTTTTATAACGGATTATATTTGAAAATGAATTTGCGTTCTTTTAGAAAATATATACGCTTTTGCTTGGGGAATTAGGGGAATATAACGCATGTAAAAATACGTACGTGATCAAACGCTATAAAGAATAATTAATTAGCGATACGGTTCTGTACAGTTTTTAGCTGCTATTTTCAAATATAAATTACACACACGTTTCTAAAAATAGTTATTGAATTTCAAATGCTTTTTTAACTAGGTAATATAAAAAAGAGTTTGGAAGAGAAAGAGTAATAAAACGGTATACGTATACTTACTAAGAATTCAAACCTCAAACTCCCGGTGGAATATATTCTATAGAAAACCAAAAACGTAAGAAAACAAAGTATAGTAACCCGCAGAGAAGTACAACAGAACTAACCAACTAGCAACAACATTTTTGAACACAGTATGCATTCTATGAATTATCTTTTGGTAGAGTTTTCATTAGAATTTTCGACTGGAATTAATTTTCTCGTCCATGAAAGCAGACATGATACCTAAACCTATCTCCATGAATATAGTTACCAATGACGTGCTAGCAATGCATAGCTGTGGGTCATTGTGAGCGTTATTTGCGCGAGTCTTTGTAATTACTGGCATGCCGGCGCTCGGGCAGTTGTGATTGGTACGCCTGGGTTTATCACCGCTGCGGGTACGCGCTCTCAAAGCCATGTGGCGGTGCGTTAATCGCCAGATCCAATTAGTTGGAATTGCCCGCGTAATGAGTTGTCACAGCTAGGCATGTTTTAATTGCAAATAATGCGTAGTTCACGTTGTGAACGAGCGGCGTATGTGGCTGAAAGTGCTGCATTGACGAGCGCTTGTTGAGGGCCTTTTTCCAACAGTTTGTTTTTTAATGGATTTTTTTTGAATTACAGTTTATTAATACCTTTTAGTTCCCTAGTTGTAGTGTTCCATTATGATTGCCTTATCTTTTAGTATATTTTACTAATTACTTTTGAAGCTAGCAGCGTAAGTAAATATCATGTTCATATTTAAGTACAACAATACCTTGATTGTCAACTACTGGGATTGAGAACAATTTAATTTCGTTATGCATCATTTGTTTCCTATAAGTATTGATGGGGTATTTTTAGTCTCAGAGTATGAATCACTCAATGGCTGTGCATTTAGCGACTAAAAGACTGGCCAGCTCATCTCACACTTTGTCTAAAGTGGGTTTCAATAATTACTTTCATTTTTACGACGCGTGCTTTGCGAGAAGTGAGAGTTAACTTCTATATGTTAAAAATCCTACCTTTTGCCCCTGAACGCAATCCGCAGATCAAACTTGGCTCCTCCACCATCGCTCCTGGACGCAACCCGCAGAACAAATTAGGCTCCTCTACGAACAAGTCACGCAGTGTCAATCAAAATTTGTTTTGGAAAACAGAGAATTGCGCGTTTCTTTATGCCAGCTTACTAGGAAATCATTGTTTGTGTTTGTTCAGTTGTCTTATATACAACTTTCTCGCAGGGTTTTGAAAAAAATCACCGCTAAGCTCTCCGAAGCGTAGCAGCACGCATCGTATTTTTAGCTCAGTAAATGTTTCCACAGTTAAGCTCACGGATCTGTTTACTGAACGCGTGGCACAGAATAGGTTTATTTGATATGTTTATTTGCTTAGCCTTTGTGAACGCGCTTGCAATCGCGTTACGGGATGAGCGGATGTTTAGAGATGTCGTGATACACCAGCTGCGAGCCATTTGTTTTCAGTCTCAAGTGAATCGTCAAACTCAACTGTCGTTTAAAAGTTTCAATGTTCAGGGGATAGTTTTAGTAAGAGTTTGTTTGTGTTGTACAAACATCAATCAGCCCTCGTATTATTCTACGTGACTCAATTTCACGTGAGGCGATCTTGATATGAGTTTATTCGTAATGAGCTTCTATTTTCATCGACTAATTGTTGCAAAACTAGTGAGCAAATCTGTTGTTGAAGATGTCCACAAATTGGTCGGAAGTTTCGAGCAAATGTTTGAAGATAGCATGATAAATAAAATAACATTATCGAGCGTCTAGATTAAGGTTAAATGCTGTATTTTTCTCGAAGAACTGATTCGTCATGATATATTCTGCATTATAAGCTTGAAAATGAGGTGAAATCAGAAAAAGAAAATGGTGAAGTTGTGGATGCTATTTGGTAAATAATTGCTGTGCAACGCCAGTGCAAAATCCCCCCATTTTTTGTTTAGATATCAATCTAATGTTTTCCTAACGCATTAAGTGTTCGCGTTTAGTGTGAATTACACGAATTTGATGGAATCTTTTTAGGTGGTGAAATATTATTTTATCACCTTATATTGCTTGAATTTGTATGCTAAATTAACGTGAATTGTCTTTTATAGCAATGTTTTTAGCAATGTAAAATCATGACCTCCTTCTCCCCACAGTGACCGTGATGTCGGCACCTTCCGACGGTCACCAGGTGGAGTTCGTCGTCACCGCGCTGCTCGGCGACGTGCCCTGGGGCCTCTTCGCGGGCCCCTACTTGGGCCCCGACCCGGGCCCGGACGCCGAGGGAACGGGCCCCGAAGCGGGCTGTCTAGAGGATGAGGCCTCGATGGCCGGAAAACTGACGACGGAGACGCCGCGCACGGAAGTCACCTGGTCGTTCGCACACTTCCCGGAAGGGGCGACGACGGCGAACATCACTTTCCGGTGAGTAACTTGCCGTTCAAGCCATACACTTTGCCGGCAGAAGTTGTGAACATCTCTACCTTCCACAAACGCACACAGTCCTCTGGGAGCTCCCACTACACTGCTTTGAAAATACAAAGTGTATGTACGCTTTTTTCCCCAATTTCTCCCAAAATTATCTCCGTATTGTGAAAGGAGATTTTTGTACGATATAATATCTTTTGCACACGGAGGCATTGAGATTGAAAACGGTGAAGTAATTGCCTAATTTGTTGATCGAGCACTGTTTCGACAGATACACAGAGGCATGGCATTAACGAATCAAAACATGATGCTTTTTATTATTATGTACACAAATTAGCCTCCCAAAAGTGTTGTCCATTCCGGGATTTGAACCCGGGTCCCCAACATACAGGGTATGCAAATTACTTCTCCCAAATTTAATGGCCATTTAGCTCAGCGGTTAGAGCACCAGCCGCGAAAGTTGGGGACCCGGGTTCAAATCCCGGAATGGACAACACTTTTGGGAGGCTAATTTGTGTACATAATAATAAAATGAAAAGCCAATTACGAGCTTTCGTAATTTAAATAAGATTAAAGGAGAAAACATGATGCTATTTAGAAAAGTCAAATATTCGAAATTTGTATAAATTTGTATAAATATTTAAATGAGATAACAATATGTCGTTTACATCCAAATACCAAAAAATTCTACAACTATCTTTTAACGGACATTGCGAGCTATAATGTTATATATCACCATAACATTACCGAGCCGGCCAGTTTGCTGAACTATTTCTTCGGTGCAAGTTTTGAGTCTATCTTCTCTCTTGAACTCGCAAGAATCCTTCGGCGTTAAGTAGACGAATGTTGGCCATCACTAGCTTCCATTTCGAGGCAAACTAAACTTTGGAAATTTAATGACGACTAGCATCTCCTTTTATTCTCACTTTGAGCATTCTGCAAAATTTATTGGTCTCCACAAATAATTTTGAGCACCATTCTACCATCATTTAGGTGGCGAATGGTTTTTCTCATACAAAAGTCAAATAACATTATTCAGACATATGTATGTAACCAAACAATTACCATCAGCAACTCGCAGCAAGATAACACTTATAAAATACATGCCCACTCATTTACGCGAACGGATCGAGCACATTTTCATTTCAAATTAACTAATTTTGCACGAAAACTTTCGCAATCGACCGAACTGCAAACCTTTGTTCTCTAATCACAAAAGCAATTCGCTAGTACGTCTGGTAATCCTTGCCCGGCGCAAACTCGTACTCTCCGTAGTTCTCCTCCGTTTCCCGTCCCATTTGCAAAGCTAAACAAACTCACCTGCATAGAGCCACACTCATCATGCGCTGCTTCTGCTGCTGCCCAGTCTACTTATTTACACACAATAAAACCATTGACGCCCCTACGGCTCTATGGACTCAGATGTGCTACCAAATGCTCCTGTACACAGTAATACTGTGCTGCATGGAGTCAATTCAAGTACCTGTATGTGAAAGCCTTTCACAACATCCGTAATTATAGCTCGGCATAAGTCCGCTTTCATTAAAATATATCCTATATCATTAAATTTCCCAGACTCACGTCTACTATGTCCTATATCTTTGGCACTAGTTTTGAAAAAAACTACTTCACTGAGAATTTGGATGGTTTTTGGAACGTTGTAAAAATTATTTTGATAATTTTTTGGAATTGAAAGGATCATTAGAATTAAGGAAGCCTAGATTATTAACAACAACAATGTGGTTCTTTAGTTCATGTTTTTAGCATCAGTCGAGATATCCCCATTGAAAAAGTAGCAAGTATATGTAACAAAACCTCGGGAAACCACGTAGACTTTTATTTAGCGTTCAAATCCAAGCTTGAAATAGTTTTCTTCATTATCCTATATCATATTGGTTTCCTGGTAGCATTCATGTAGGTTAACATTCATGAAAACTGTCTCAAAAAATTAACTTATTGGGCCCACAAGTAACATGAACACATACCGGATATTCCTGTACATGCATGCACAAGCCAAATGCTGACTCGAGAATTACTAGCACCCATTTTTTATTCTACAAGCGTTTGAACTAGTTTTCGAGCTGCGAGCGACATAAAGAAGGCTCAACGAACGTTGAGTAAACACGGTAATGGCGAAGGTACTCAGTATTCACAACTCCAGCTTGAGATATAGTTTCTTATAGAAACCAGCGATATATAGCATACTCATATACACACACAACACACAGATCTTTACTCCCTAAAGACCCACTGGCAAAGTCGCTGCATTCCACCGCAAGCATAACTTTGTCCTACATCGGGGCGCTATAATGTATTCCTGACGCCGACGCCGACGCCTCCTCCAGGCTACGCGGCGTGTTCGCAGACGCCGTTATGTGCTGTCCTGTCGTCATGCAATATGAACGCAACGGCCTCAGACGCCGCCGGCGTCGTCCAAAATTCGCACGCCAGACAACGGCAAGGGTGTTAAATATTTCACAGACGACGGCGACGTCGTATGTTCCGTCTTATGGGCGAGAGGGGGGAGGGGAATCTCAGGAGAGGCTCGTTACCGAGGACGTAGAGTAGTTGGTGAATATGTTCGTGGATGTGTCATGTTTGACACAGAAATAGCTGACAAGACATGGAGTCAGCATTAATAAATTGCATTAGTTATACCAAAACCTGTGAAAAAATGGATGCAAGCCAAAATATACAGTGATGTCCCGCTTCAAACTAGGCGAAATGCCTTCTGGGCTACTGCGCCATGAATTTAGCAAACAGTGTTTGTTACACAAACGACCTTTGGGACTCAGCTAGGTTCTCACGACCCTCTTCTTTAACACCAGGCACGGCAAATTCTTAGCATCGTGCTTCTGGAATATTGGGGCGTTTAAACGGCTCAGATACGATGGAGGCGTTTATGTTTAGGCTTATCGCACGGCGCGGAACGGCGTCGGAAGCGCCAAGAAACTGGGTTAACGCAAACAGCAAAATGATTCTAAGAATTCAATCTTGCCGTGCCGAGAGGCGAAGCACTGATACGGTAAGAGGATTACTTCTGGCGCAGACGAGCATCACAGCATTTTGATAAGTACGATCACTTAACTTCTTCACGTTTCGTTAAAAGTGTGAAGACATTTTTAAAATTCTTTCTTCAGCGAGGGTTTAGATTAACCGCATTACGTTTTTAAGCCTTCCATCATATAATTAATTCGTGTAAATTCGCACCTGATTTTAAAAACTTTGGATGATGCGTGTAATGTTTAAGATAATGTGAAAAAAAAAAAATACCAATGGAATTGAATTGAACTGCTCACTGAAATGTGAAAAAATAAGGAAGCAAACGTTTTCTATTCGTAATCTGTGCTTCTCGTGCTCCTTACTAAGGGAATACTTTGAGAAGTGCAAAAAAAAATCCGAAACTCCCGCCCTGTCCAAGTTTTTCAAAACAGTTTCAGGGCAGAAAGCCTGTGTCTGAAGCTTCTTCCCGACTCCAGGATTTTTCTCAGATATCAGGATTTTCTCCTTATTTTTTTTCAGATAGAGGGTTAGAGGGGGGTAGGGCTTCTGGGAGACTTTATGGACAACTTTTTGATACAAATTTTGATTCGAGTCTGGTTTCAAATAATTTATACTGTTCAGACTAAGTTTTCACTAAGGTCGGGTCAGGCCTATCTCCTTGCTATTCACCATTTGTACCCTGGCTCTAAGAAGAAGCACGAGAAACAGCAACAACACAACAAAACACCTCTACTTCCACCGTCTGTTTCCCGTCCTCCCCGTGACCCGCACGCCCAAAACTCCCAGCGCTAACGCCGTCCATCCATCTTCGCAGCTCGCAAGCGTGCCTCCATTATTATTATTTCAACGAACTCTGTCATCGCTCTGTTGGACGAAACGAAGCTTTTCGCAACTCTTTCATTGCTAAATCGCTCCTCCCCCACCCACCCCACCTTCCGTCATTCATACACCCTCGGCAACACAAAACATCTTCTTCCCGTGGCCCAGTCCGCCAAGAAAAGCTTTGTAAAGTTTCTGCCCCGCCGCGTTTTCTTTCATCTTCCTCGCACTCTCGGCTTGGTCTCTCTTGCATCGAGCGCAACAATGAGGACGCCGTCGAGATGATCGATGTGCACCTTCCGAAGGACATGATGCTAGCGCGCACAGCGGCAGCTTGCAGTTTTGCTGGGCGGGATACTCAGGGTACCTATTTCCTTTTTCTGGGTTGCTGTGAGAAACGGTGACAAATTCACCGGATTGCGTGCATTTAGAGTGTTATTGTTTTATTGTTTATACATGTTTTCCAATGTCACAGTATTACATATAATTCCAGTCTCGTTGCTTGTTTGTGGCCTATTATATCTAAAAAAACTTAATACATTGTGATTTTGAATGCTTTTCACGTCCATATAACGCAAAATAGTGACATATAATACGACAATAAAGGGGAGAAATCAATCATAATTAATATGTATATACGGCTATTTATATTTAAGAAATGATAAATATAATATATCATGGGCGGAAATGATACATGATTTAAGAAGAATGTTCTCATACATCTAATTTCAATGTCTCTTCAGATAACCGGGCTCTGATTATTTTTCATAACCCCTCTATAGATGCTTGTTTGTATATAATTTAGATTGCCATGTTCACAAGGTACAGTGAGACTAGAAGTGATGTAAGCAAATTTCGCAATTATTTGTGATAAAATCTTAAAAAAAAAGATCCAATATGTAGACATGATAAGATTTGACAAAGCGTGTTGTTCTATAAATCTGATGGGTAGCCGGAGTCGTAACCATTTTTCCGGGAATCTGTTTCCGTCACGAAATATTGAGTTTCTTTTCTAGTATTTAAGTGGTCAATCATTCAAGTTTTATATTCTCCTCCAGATCAAAGGCACGCACCGAAACTTTATGGAGTCGTCATCTTATATCCGCTGTTAGACCCATTGCTTTAACAAAAATAACAACCCGATTTTGTCTCTGCCTTCCAAAAATATAATACATCACTCGAAACAAATTGGATCTGATAAATTCGTCCGTCAACTTGCTCTCAGTTCCCTAGACACAGCTCCTTTGTTCCACGTTTATCGAAAATACAAAACTCCAGAGACAAAAACAAAGCAAATTCCAGCGACGAGAAAGTATCATTCTTGATTTGCATTGTGGTTCAATTTTGACAACATCACAAAGTTACCGTCATCCACTCGTTATAAATACGCCATCAGAGTTGCCAACATTGTTTGGCGAAACGTGGACGCTCCGTGGAGGCACACGAATGGAAACTTGTCGAAGTGATGCCAACTATTTTCCAGCCCCAAAGGCACAAAGTTTCGTACCATAGTGCAAGCCCCCAAACCCTCGGATTCCTCTACACAGATACGCTGTTTGCTACCTAGCAACCGACATCAACGAATACACAAGAGAGAGAGAGAGAGAGAGAGAGAGAGAGAGAGAGAGAGAGAGAGAGAGAGAGAGAGAGAGAGAGAGAGAGAGAGAGAGAGAGAGAGAGAGAGAGAGAGAGAGAGAGAGAGAGAGAGAGAGACGTAACATTGGTAACTGAAACCATGCTCATATCACTTAACATTCCGTTGCCATCGCTACTGTATTGGTAACGGTCTCTTTGGGATCACGTGTTATCTGCTCGGGAATCATCCTTAGTGTCTAATTATTCATAATCACGATAATTAGAGACTGTAATTGGATGTTGTGTTGTCGTGTTTCAACGAGTTATAACGGCATCGATTACGTCACTGAAGATGTTGTTGTTGCTGTTGTTCTAACAGCATTGACGTCACGAGAGAGGAGTCGCATATTAACAATATGTATCTCTACAAGTATATAATTCAGATTGTGTTGGGGAGTCAGTTATTTGCTTTGATCCTAATTACAAAATTTTAAACAGGGTCAATACTGACAGATATAAACCCAACTGTATCCACATCTTTAACTACCCAGAGACCAGCCAAATCGTTTGTTTATAAATTTGATTGTTTTTAGCCCTTTTTTCGCATTAGGTCCTGGAGTAGTCATAATAAACAGTATAGATAGTTAGTTATTATGCAAGAAAATATCCATGACCCCTTCAAATATCCCGGGTATGAACCAAATCTATTAGTTCCAGGCACCAAATTGAATTTTATTTAAAATGCATAGATATGTGTCTAAAGAATATCTTTTGCCTCATACATCATATCTTGGAGTTATTTATTGAATTCTACATTTTAAATCGGAACTTATCCCCACCTCTTCCTCCCCCCTCCCCCATAATCAATCAAACTACAATCACTATTCTTTATGAAAGTATATGAACAGAAAAATGTATTAAACTTTTTTCAGAAATGTTTTTACACTGTCAGTGCTCCGTAAAAGCCTGGCTGACAAGACTGATATATAAAGAAGTGGATACAAGTAACGTCAGAAATATAACTTATTACAACCCATTAGTTTCTAGATATCTTATCTCATCAACAATAATGGCTAATGCACAAAAATTAACTTGTGTCCAGCACCATTGAAATATTTCACTGCACAGTGCCTGGCTCCAGGCAAAAAGAGGGAACTCGGATGGCCACTCGTGCCGTAGCATTGTCCGACTCGGCACTCGCCGCCCGATGATGGATTGAAGCTGCCTCTCTTGAGGCCTCACTGCACTGGCCTATTGAACTCGTGACTGAATTGATTGTGCCGTCGGCGAGGATGCTTTTAACGGCGTCCCCGAGGACTCGGACATGTGCCGCTTCTTTGCCGCGACTCTAGGGACACCGCTGACCTTTACTTAGAGTGGAATCTTTCCAACGGAATCGCTTCCCTAGATTAGGAGGCGACGGTGATAGGGGTTGACTAGTTTTCTAGTTTTTTGTGCACGTTTCTCTTTGCAGTCGAGTCCAGTTTTGTTTTGTCCTTTAAGTTCTGATTGTGCATGGGAGCATTTTTTCCATTCAAAAACGATTAGGGTGTCGATGAAGTTTTTGAATGAGATACGGTTAGTCATTTCAACCATATAAAATTATAATACCCTTAGATATCAAGCGTTATCTCATTTCACTGACATGTAAAAAGTAGCATATCCCCCAAATGTATTAAAGATAAACACGGAATTTTTAGTATGGTATTCTTAGACCTTTTATTTACATGCAGTATGCGCATCACAACTTTTCCGAAATTTCTTTTTCTTGCTTCTGTTGTGGCCACTTTATAGTTTCGCAAGTATGAATAGATTTTATTTGGCCGTCAATTTTTTTTTCGTTACACACGTGGAGTTTCGAAAGCTTTCCACACAATGGAAACTCGATTTTCCCATCGAGTGGCCTCGACGGAGACGTTCAACCGCCAATACTTCCTGCCGCTGGCCATCGATCTGTCGTACTCATAACGCGGGGCATTTTCTGAGTAGCATTGGTTTCTGAGCCGCGTCGCAAAAACGTTGTTTGGCGGGAACCAATCCGTTTCAATGCGTCATCAATTAGCACTTTCTTTTCACCATTACACCGTCCATTGAACTTCAGTTTATCTGACTTTTAATGAGCAAGGTAGTGAAGCTAGAGAGAGTTTGTGTGGACATACATTTCGCGGACGCATTGTTCGCTCTAATTACTTTCACATGACGCTTTCCACATACACGGAATTCTTCAGTGTAATTTTGAAGTTTAAATAGCTGCTTGCCCAAACAAAAGCTATAAGTGGAAAATTGTATACATCTGTTAAAAGTTGAAGTTAGTGAATGGCCCGACAGCACACATTGCCCCTGAACACAGCCCGCAGAGCAAACTCGGGTCCTACACCATTGCCCCTGAACGCAGCCATCAGAGCAAACACGGCTCCTCCACCAACGTGTGCAGGAATACTTATGTGCGCAATGTGTCGTATTAGATATGAATAGAAACATATTACTGTTGTGTCCAATGTGTGGAAAAGTCTCTCACTAACCCACGGCTCTTGTTATTTTGCAGCCTGCGCTATCGGATAGGAGGTGAACTAACTGTCTACGAGCGCCGTTCCAGGCTCTCCCTGCTACCAGGTAGGCACATCAAATGAATGCTATGATATCATCAACCATACTCAACAACCACACCTATCAACCATACCCATCAACCAAACCCATCAGCCAAACCCATCAACCAAACCCATCAACCAAACCCATTAACCAAACCCATTAACCGAACCCATCAACCAAACCAATCAACCTTATATATCCATCAATCAAATCCATCAACCATACCCATCAAACAAATCCACCAACCGTACCCATCAACCAAACCCATCAACCATAAACCGTAACCACATCATAAGCACAGCATTGACATACCATAATCCGACACGATCACACCACGTGCTCTATATAAAAGTCGTGTAGAATTTCAAACGTTTTCACCGGAATTTTCTTCGCGATGGGAACTCGTCATCGGCGAGCAGCATAAGCAACGAAACGTTACAGCCGCCGTCGCTTCAGTGCCATTCCTGCTTCCTAGATCGCACCACTTTGAAATCGTCAAGTAGCACACCCACATCGAGACAAAAATGCTGTTTACTTTCATGGGTTTTCTTGTCTCAGAAATTGCTAAGAAAATGTATCAGATTTCTCTCTCGGCACTCAGAGTGTGCTGATTTTCTGTGCAATCTTAAGAACAATATCGTGAGACACAAAGGAACTGCGAAGAAATTTTAAACAAGGCACGGGTAGATAGATAACAGAAACTTTCATTGGTTAAGAGATAGGGGGAAATTAATGATATCTTCAAATGAAATGAAATACAAAACCATACTTGTTTTTAAAAGCAAAGACAGAAGCACAAATTTTTAAAAATTCTAGTGGACTTTGGGATTTTTTTTTGGTGTAATTACTATTCTTTAGCAGTGACTCGCTTCAAAATTTTGGTAGTGACTTTTTACAGCGATCACTTTGCCATATATCAACAAAAAAATTACTCTTTTGGCTACTGCATTGGTTGTGAAAAGCAAAAATGTTTAATCTTAGCACACTTTGCAATAATATGAGAGTATTCCATTAACAATTAAGCCTGTCATTGAACTACTGATAATCAGATGTACTTTCAGAGATTTTAATTATTATAATGTGTAATATACCAACCCGTAGCAAATATCACATAATACAGATATCTAAACATAATACAAAAATAGCGGTCACACCACGAGCCGCACCACAATTTCACACATCGTGCTTCATGGCACGCACATCACGCCAACCCACGTCACGGCAACAATGTCCGACCCTCCCCCCCCCCCGAACCGCCCCGTCACAAACAAACGCCCCTCTCCTCCCCGCTGCCAGGCGACTTCCTCTTCCGAAACTCGCATCCATGCGCCGCGGTCGGGAAATGCAGGAAACACATGAAAGGTCTGTGAGACCGACACATCCGCTAGACTCCCGGTGCGCGTTCAACTTCGTCCTCCCCCGGCGAGGTCCTCGGTTCCGAGGGAGGGGGGGCGTGCCCCACCCAATTCCCACGGAATTGAACCACCACGTACGCAACCAGATTCTTGTTTGTAATTATGTCTTCTACAGTCTGCCATATTTTACTTTACTGTCGCAAATGCACAATGATAAGACGCCATTTATTGGTGGAAAACTTAAAACCCTCACGGAAAACGGCTCTATGTAATGACAGACTGTTAGATACATGGGGAAAAGTATTTACTGCTGCTTGTGCCAATATCGGATCAAAATAACCAATAGATAAGTACTGTAAAGTAAAAATTAGTATAGCAATCTTAATAGTATTAACTGTTTTTATAATTTACGGTACAGTAAAGTCGGTACAATTACCTGGCCAGTAGAATATTGAAAATACTATTGTTTCATTTCATACTGATGCATGTTTTCTTTGATTTTCTATTCTTTTCTAGCATCACGAGAAGTGCATGGAAGTATCGCTTCTTTCTGAAAAGAAATTTTCAGCAGCATTGAATTGCTGCAGAGTGGTTGGTAGTGGAGCGTGATCAAAATGCATGGTCTTCAAGTTTCAAACTAAAAAAAGTTGATACCTAACATAAGAAACTGACAAGAAAATAAATAATTCCTTTAAAGAAACTTTCAGAAATCACCAAACACTGGTTCTGACTTTATGGTTTATTTTGTCAATAAAATAAATGTAAAGAAGACACAATTTATTTTTTAAACCTGCTTTTTCGACCCACGTACAAGAGCAGATGCAAAACAACCCTTTGAACGTAAACGAGAGACCTTTATCACGATGCTTTGAACGCTTTATATGGATTTCTTTTGAATTTGAATCGCACTTTCTACTCAACCAACTTCTTTATCTACTACGCCACATTTTTAGCAAACGGGATCTATTATTGGGCCTTGGTATCGTATCTGGTTGCGTAAACCTGAACCCTCCTGTTTGGCCCAGATAATGAACTTCATATGCCAGTCCATCAACACTTCTATGCATATCACAACGCAAGAAGAAGCAACCAGGCCGCTACATTTTCCGAGTGTGCCCCAATGTGCCCGTACATTGTCCTAGTTCACTGTGTCTGGCATCGTGCCCGAACCTCTAGGCGCCCCGTCGACGACTACCCCGGAGTCAGAGCGGCGCCAGGCTTACCCTGAGCGACGCCCCGCTCGGCGTCCGCTGATTCTGTGCCCGAGAGGACGCCGATGGCGAAGCGTCGGGCCCTGTGGCGCCGCGCTGTTTTGTTGAGCGTTTGAATTTAGAGTGTTGACTCGGCCGTCTCCACCGTCGTCGTCGTCGTCGTCGTCGTCGTCGTCGTCGTCGTCGTCGTCGTCGTCGTCGTCGTCGTCGCCGTCGACGCGTTAAGGGAGGGTGGTGGGGGCGGAATCGATAGCTGCTCGCGTCGGGTCAATCAATTAGTAGTGTCGTACCTGCCGTTTCTGGAGGAAATTAAAATGTCTTGTTTGCCTTTGTAAAGGTCCGGTTGTAGCGTGCTGAATATTAAGGGCAAGATACTTTTGGCGTTCTATACGAAAGATAATTCAAACGTGAACTTCCTGTTCTTTCGCTAATGTATCAGTTTTTAATTTTGATGTGTCAACTTTGCTTTTAGAGACACATAAATTATATTAAAAAGTTTCTTCCAATTTTAAACCAATCTTTTTTCTTTATAGAAATTGGCTGCAAACTTCTAAGCTTTATCTACGTAGTACATCATTTTTCTTTCGAGAGTTTAATTTCACAAAGTTTTTGGCACAATCATTAATCATTATCATTATGGAATTGCACATGTTATCGAATTTAAGCGCTACAGACAATAACATCACAAAAACAAGGAAAACAAGGACATAGAATTTCTTCAAAAGCTCAAATTCATATTTCTAATATACAATCTAGTTCAATGCCACAATTCTACGCTAATTCTACAATTCTACTCTACATAACAAGCTACCACAACAGACAACTATGTTCTTTTTCTAATAAATTCAACAAGTTTTCTCTGTTTTCAAGGAAATCAAGATTTCGACCCAGTTATAAATCTGCGCTTATCTCTTTACAGACTGCACCCTCCAGCTACGCGCGACTAGCGGCGACCTCGCCTCCCCGCACCTCCCCTCCACCACCGACTGTCACGTAACCTTCTCAACGCCCCCGTCCCCAACGCCCACCTCCCCATCCGGCGTCGTCGTCGAACTAGTCCGCCTCAACGTGCCTTGCCCCGCCGGCGGCTACCTACGCCTCAACGCACACCACCTATGCGGCAAACTAGAGGAACTACCACCCAACGACCGCCACCTCTACCTGCCCGTCGCCGCCTCGGCCACGCTGCACGTCCATCGACGTCCAGTGTTCGCCCTGCGCTACCGCCTCGTAGACTACTGCTACAACGTGACCCTCTCGTCAGCCGCCGACACTCGCACTCTTCGGTCAACGCCCACCGGCCTCCACTGCACCTTCAAGATCCACTTGCCGTACGGTAACCGCGTCTCACTAAACCTTGCCGTCGACGGCACGTCAACCCTTGCCGACGGATTCACGTCCGCGAAAACGACGATAAAGGACGAGGCCTGCTTAAACCTCCTCGTAGAAGTGACGGACGGCGCCGAGAGGACGCCGTTTTGCCGCGGCCGCCGCGTGACGCTAGTGTCGCACGGTAACAGTGTTACTGTGCGTGTGCGCATCGGTGCCGGACGTCCGGAGCGCGTGACCTTGACGTACAGTGCGCTGGCGGTGCCGGAAGTGCGTAAGGCGTGCGCGTTCGGGTGGGTGGCCGTCAGAGGCACGTGCGTGACTGTGGTGGACGACGTGAGTGCGTCGTGGAGGGACGCGGAGGCCGAGTGTGGACGGCGACATGTGAACGGGCATCTGGCGTCGGTGAGGGGAGAGGACGATCAGGAGGTGGTCGACAACTTGCTGATCAACAGGTGAGTGGAGGCGTTGTGGTGTAGCTGGGTTGTTTTTGGATTTGTTAGGTGTGGGGGGACGTAAATTTAATGCAGCCTTTCTGGGATTGCTTTCCTGGGCGAAATAAAGTTGCACTAATGTCTGATTTTACCAAGCTTTTAAACTCCTTGTTGAGATCTTTACTATGGGAGTGGAGTTGCAACTGCTTCCGCTGCATGTGATTTGCTGAACTCAGTTGTAACTCCCGGCTGGAATCTTAACGAGGAGTTAAGAAGCTTTGTAAAACCGGGCATAGGTAAGTTTCTTTCATATTAGAAAATAGAAACCATTATGCAACTTTACTGTAATATTCTTTCTAAAGAACCGAAAATATAGTGTCTGATAGCCCATGGAATATGTTTCGGATAGATACCTGACAGACTAAGTATATGCCAAACGCTCATTATCGTGTTGATGGATGAGCGAGTCAAGATACATTTTTTATGGGTATGAATTACTTTCTTCTGTTAAGAATTTTCTCTGGATATTTGGTGGAGCGTGTTAATTTTAAAACACAATTACTGCCGGTAGAATGACCATTATGGTAACCATGGAATACCAAGTCAGCCAAGGTATGTGATGCCATTGACATCTTGGAAGCCATTTTGTTGTTCTCACTTCTGAAGGGCATTGAATGCGAAACATCTTAAATGAAGCAAAGGTCAAATTTATGTGACACCGAAAGTTCACAATTGTTGTTTTCGAATGTTTCGTCAACGTGGAGCAAGTTAAATCGTCTCGCCATGTTTCGAAATGCTCGGGATAATTTAACTTATCACATTTGGGTAATATTTCCAGGAATACACATCGCAAGGCAGTCGCCCGCAAACGAACCAGCAAAATATCTTCAATCTAAATTACAGCTATAAATCTAGCGAGGGGCAACTCTTGCAAATGCTGTTGCCTAAATCCTGAGAAATGGGGTGTGAATACGAGAGCGGGGGGGGGGGGGGGGGGGGGGGGGGGGCAGGGAGCGCAATTCCGAAACAAGATTTTACTTAAAGTTGAAAGCTTTTGCGTTTGTCACCAAACTTTATCAAAACAGGATTACAATTTATTTCTTCCTCCCTTTTAGAAATTAAACTTCGCCGTGGCAACTTGTACTGATGTATTTTGGCCCCCCCCCCCCCCCACACAAAAAAAATATTAAAAACATTATTTTTGTGTACCTATCATTTGTCGTCCCTTTTTTGCAATTCCCTTCGGGGGGTAGCACGGAAAATAAATGCGAAACATCGCACAAGAAAAAACTTTGTCGTTTTCGTGACAGCAAAACTATTTTTAACAAATTTCCATTCTTCCCTCCCCCCCCCCCCCCCCCACCTTCCCCCCCAATGCCCGGAATGACGTTACAAGGCAGGTTAATCAGTTTAACATTAGCCATGTCTGCCTTGCATCATTGCCCTCCTACCACCCGCAATTCCAGATACGTAAGACTGCCGGGCATAGGAATATACTTTTGTTCTGGAAAGGCGGGCCTTTTGGGAGTCGTTCATCCTCCACGTTAAGCACTCAAATCTATCAATGCCCGCACTTGACTCGGCTGAACGTCGACTTGCTTTATCGTTATCCTGAAATACTTTGCTACCGCCATAGACGTCTCACGTTAGTCTAGACATTTATCAGAAAGCTAACCGTGGGATTTATAAGGTTCCTTAACTTGACATCTTTCTACTACTGCACACGTCTATTTGAAATATATTTATATTTGCGTCATTGGCAGTTCTCGCTACAGGGTATTTATTTACGAGCAATATAGATAAACGTTCAGAAATCTTCGTGCCATTTATTATCGATTGAATAATAAGTCGATAATGGTCTTCATCTGTTAAGATTTCTGTTTGAAACCGCCTTTCAAAATATCATTTTACCCTTAATTAACTTTACAACATTAGAAACAAAACGTGTCATGACTTTTCATGATCGCTTACAGTAGTTCGTCGTAAAAAATAGACAAAAAACTTGAATTCTCTAGAGCAGAGCGACTTAAAAATTCGCTTAACTCTATTTGTAAAGTTTCCACACTGCGGTTGCCGTTATGCAGTAGCCACCTGTGGATCATCGCACTGTGCTGGCAGCGTTATCAACGTGTTCGCGTGATAACATTGCCACCGTCTCCGCAAACATGTTCCAAGAAATCGCATCAAAAGTCCGCGCCACACAATGTTACATCGCATTCAACCGAAAAGATCTTCAATCGAACCCCGCACAGTCGGCAAGATGAAAGCACTCCTTTATCGACAAACGTCACGCTGGGAATTGGATAAAGCAACCCCCGTTACTATTTGCTCGCTTTTCACTATCACAAAAAACCCCCACCTATCCCAACACATAAATGAGTAAAGTTGGCTGCAGCTGAATAGATTGGTTTTAGAGTTAGCTACTTTCGCGTTGGCTTTGATTTCGTATTCTCGGTCGGCGCCGACAGTGTTGACTTTTGCTAACGGACGTCGGAGAGTTTCGACTGGCACGGGCCTCTCTTTGCTCACGGCTAGGCGCTGGGCGTGCGTTTCAAAGTTAATCATCCGTCATTTCTCCACGGAGTCTGCAGATCGTCAATGGGTATACTCTGACGGGAACAAATGGTTCCGGATGGATTAGTCGTCTGAGGAGCCTACGCCGGTGGTGGATATAGCGTCGCATGGCCACTTTAAAAGGAATGCTGTTAGTTTCTTAAAGTTCTAAGTAGTTTCTTATATCTAAACTTATATAACATAGTCGTTGAAGCTAATTCAAGCCACTTCATTCTTAGCAAGGCCAGTAACTTAAAATCTGCAATTATTGAAAGCTTAAGTACAGTTCCGATTGTAAATTTTTTAAAGATTTGACTCAAATTTGGTAAATATTCAATGCAACATTATCAAGTCCTCGTGTCTTATTTCTTACGCAAGGTTGACCAAAGTCAAAAAAATTGATCATGGAAAATTTTGAAACAGACCAAAAGTTGCCTAGTTATCATGGCCACACCGTAAAAGTTATCATTCCAATATTTCAGCATGTTATTAGTGAAATACATACAAATGGTTGCCAAGGCCCTTTTTTTCAATTTTTCTTTGCACTTTCAAGAAAAAGTACATGGGTTAAAAAAATTACGAGTTTCGGGGGGTGGTTCTAGCATTCCAGGGGCAATTTAAAAAAAATGCTAAGGGCACCCAATCTAACGTATTATGTGTACAACTTACTGAAATTTTGAAATGACAACTTGAACGATGTGACCTTTAAAACTTTGCAACTTTTGGTCTGAAAGCCACTTTCTGGCGAACTTATCTGTATCCTTAAATTCTAAGCATTGAAATGATCTCTCTGCAGTGCAAAGTTACTTCTTTGGTAAACACTCTCATCTATTGGTTAGCAGTTCTCGGTTTTGTTATGAAGCTGTTTCATGCGTGAACCGGACGCGAGAATGAAAACGCCAATGAGTGTTTACATGGGAGTATGAACCAAAAGGACGACATAGAAGTTTCAATATTCCATAACACACGCACCGAGTGCGTACTAATAGGGGTCCATTTGTCTTTAAATATGTGCTCTTTTGTTCTTTGCCGTCTCTTCATATTATGTAAGTTATGTAATTTTCATTAAGATTTGTAGCTTTCAATGAAGTGTTTAAAGAGTTAGTTTTACTTTTAGCACAAAAGTGTAGTAAATAAGTAACCCTATGCCTTTGCAGGATATCGAGCACTGTGATGCTCAAGGCGTCTTTATTATTCCTTCTAAAACCCCGTGTCTGACAATCTGGATAATGCTCTCTGATTAATTCACTCATTCTGTCATTTCCGAGGCCTCAGTTTTCCCGACACCACCTGCGCCCGCCGTTTTCGTGACAAAGCCGGAAAATTCCCGTGTCAAAACTTCGCGACTAGACTAGAGTTTCCCGAGGCCAATCTGTAATATTCCACTCTGTCATCCACGTCAACCAATCGACCAGCTTATTTTCTCGCGCCGGTCACGTTAACAGCATGATTATACTTTTCCTAACTTTAAGTTTTTCTGCCTCTGCAAAAAAAAAACGACACACACACATATAACGCAAAGCTTCTACCTAATAAAGTGCCATCATCTTTTAAACAAAAAGTATATCAGCGTTTTGAAATTGCTTTACGCCCTATACTTAGATTTCATCCATTTATGTTAAACCGGCTCAGAAAAAGTGAGAAAACTCTACGAGCTGACATATTTTCATACCAACCTGGCGTTAGCTTAAACATAGTGAACTTGCCTCTATATAAATTTCATGTTTACTTTGAAAATATTATTCAATCCTGCCTTGGGGGTTGTTTCTTTTACCCATAGAGTATACCCTCAGCTGGTGATGCCCTTCTCACGCATAGCTGCATGTTTGTATAGCACTATAGAAAACAAAGAGGTGATCGCATTCGTACAAATGGAACGAAAAAATAATTGACTACTATATTAAACACTTCTGGTCAATCCGTGGGTAGTTTTGACTTTTGACAATGTGTCAAACCAAGATAGGTACTTGGGCCTCGAGTCGATCTGTCAATTCTCAAATGATGGCAGATTTGTTTCTCGCAAAACTAACAGGTCCAGTACCTTCTTTCAGTTCGTTACCCATATGTCCTTGTAACCAGTTTTGTCTTCCAAAAGCACGGGGAAATAACTCGTGTTTGAATGAATCTATTTTAAATATGGTTTCACCGACGATATTGTCTACAATACCCAAAAAAAAAAAAAAATCCACCAACGAGTTCCCGCGAATACCACCCTCGAAAGCATTCCAAAATTCCGCCAAGTGATTCCTACCAGACACTACTTCCTACAACCTACTACTTCCAACTAGATTTCAACTAGCATCCTATACTATCTTATACATACTATACTTCCTCCTAGATTCCTACTAGATTTTAACTCCAACTACCTACTACTCATAGCTTCCTACAAGATTCTAGATTCATAATAAAATAATCCTTATTTCCTATAAGTCAATTTAAAGTTTCAAAAGTACGGGGTAATAAGTCAAGTAGATTCGAATCAATTTAATCAATATGGTTCACCGACGATTTTTCCGATAGCAATGTCAACAAAAAAACATCCGCCAACAAGTTCCCGCGTAAATCACCCTCGAAAGCATGTGAAAATTCCACCGCTGAAGGGACCTGCCGACGGTCGGCCAGCGTTCAAGAGAGGGTCACGATATCGATTAGTCGGAAAGGAAAGTTTTCCAATCTCGCCGGGGAGTTTTTCCATTATTTAGATACACTCTCTCTGTTGGTGCAATTAGCTGGTCCAGCTATCTCATCGTTGCCTTGTAATCGCCCTCCCCTTCGCATCCCTTTTGCCTCCCCTTTGCCTCCCTTTTGTACGCCCCAAAATCTCACTGATGCCACACAGGAGATGGGATGCTACCAGTGGCGTAGCGCAAAATCGCCCCCCCCCCCCCCCACCCGCAAAAAACCCGAAAGGGAGCACGGCTTTAGCTATGCTGCAAAATATTACTTAGAACTACTTACGTGAACCTCAATAAGGTTGCCAAGCACTTTAGAAGTTATCCTTAGTATCCTCAGGTTGTGGTAAATTTAGTATGGTCAAAATAGCAAAAATCTGGCTGAGAACTTCTGCTCCCCTCCTGAGCTTATTTCTTGAAATACGTTGAAATTAAATATTTAATTCAAAATTTCTTAGTGTCAAATACATCTAAGATCGGTACTTCCCCCCCCCCCCCCTCCAACCAAGTAAAACATGCGTTTAAAGTGTTAATTTTGGCCCACTGTTTCCAAAAATCCTTTCCTTTTTTGTGCATTTATCGCGTGTCTTCACAAGAAGCATCGTCATACGTCAAAGAACCACCCCCGATGGTTGCAGCTTACGAAGCTAGCATTGCTGTTTCACGAAAGATTATGTTTCTTTCGAAGCAAAGAAGGCCAAGGTATACCTACGGTTAAAAACATTTTGATTTTAGGGAGTCATGGAGGCCCCCTCATATCGGTGGGCCCCTGAACCTTGCGGGGGCGTCTTGGACCCCCGCTACGCCACTGGATACGACGAAATGATGCGATTTTAAGGCGGGGACCGGAGCTACGTCATCGGATACGGTGTTGCTAGCGGGGTTGCCGTCACACCCCTGTCGACTACTTAGGCGGCTAGCCCACGTGCTAAAATTAGACAATAGAGCAAGTTTCAAAACATGATGTTGCAAGCTATTGTGCGCATGAATTTTTTTAAATAATTTTTATCTTTTATACTACAATATTTCCCCCAAAGAAGGTTTTAAGGACTTGAGAAAATCTGTCCCAACATAAAAATGCGTTAGATTTGAAGTAAGTTTTTGAAGTTCAGTACCGTGGTAACCAAAGCGATCGTTAAAAAACCACCGTGGTTTCCCACAAAATATGAAAAGTAGATCCTTTTTTTTTTCATTTCTGTTTTTAACTCTCTTCAAAATGTCAGCCCAATCTGCTTTAGGTACATTCCTTGGTTTCTTTGGAACTTGAAAAGGTTACATACCTATAGCAAAGATCTGCACAACTATAAACTATCGCATGTCAAGCACATTCAAATACCTACTAATAATCACGAACGACATGAACGCCCTCAAAACTTCAAATCTCACGAAAGAAATCACCCTACTTTTCCAACATGATTCATAAAGCTGCAACCCTCAGCAGACCATTAACCATAAATCACACGACTGCTAACAGCTTTTTAACCAGAAAATTTATTTTTCTATCGAAAAAAGAAATTTACGAAATACAGATATTTTAAAGATGTTCTATTTGAAGAGAGTCGCTAAAATTTTCTTGGTGAAACACATTTAACTGATTTAAACTGAAATGCATCAATGCATTTCCCCTGGACCTATCACAACTACCAAAAACCACGGAACCGAAAGACGCCATTAAGTTTCCCGCGCTTTGCCAGGCTGGTAAGTGCTCAGAAAATTCTCGGGAAAGCCTCGGGAAATGCACGAAGAATACACGCGCAGGGCGCGGTTGAACCAACTGTTGATTTGTAATCGAACGCTGTCAGCGGCGGGCCACGGTCTTCTATGTTCGCTGCGTGGAAACTACGTCGTTTGACTTGACTCCAAGTCGGCCGTGGAGGGGATGTCGAGTGCCGTTAATGTCATGTTCAAAAGGGGTTGAAAAATTCAATTCAATTCCCAACATTTATTATTAATGATGGTAATAAAATTGACGACTCAACTGGATTATTGAATTGTGCGTACCTCAAGTCTAGTTTATCTATGGAACGTAAAAGAGATGGTCTGTTTACCGCAAACCCCATGTTACTGCAGGTATGTTCCAGATGATATCGATTTATTTGGTGGTCATTCTTTTAACTATCCACTAAAACACGTGCTTAAACCGAGCATAAAATGGTTCTAATGCATTTTCTCTGTCAACAAATTCATATGCCTCTGTGAAAGCTTTTGGGCTTGGCTCTTACACAGATTAAGTTTACTCAGATAGTTGATCATTCAAAGCAACGGGTAATACCTCGTTCACACTACACGAGTTGATCACATGATCAAGTCCTCAACTCGATCAAATATGGCGTTGATTGGGTTTCAAAAATCTGTTGGTGTTCACACTTGTTTCCTTACTTGATCACGATCAACTCATTCGGACAAGTTCGGAATATGCTCGGGATACGAACACAACCGGAAATCGCGACGAATCTAACCACACTTTGTCACCGAGCTCATAGCACACGGAACACGCTCCTAGGTTAATGTTGCAACGTTTCCGGTGGCGGATTTTGAAATAATCACGAACTCTTCCGAGCGTTCACGACGATTTCCGAATGATTTCATCACGATTAAATAGATAACTGAGTTGTGGAAAACCAATCAACGCCATCTTTGATGTCGAAGAGAGTTAATCTTGATCAAGTCTGTAGTGTGAACGAGGTATAAGGGAGAAAATTTAATGCTAGAAGGTGCACATTTGGTTTTTGCGGCAGAGCGAAAACAGAAACGCGAAAAAGATAAAAAAATTTCCATTTGTGCCATCCAAGGACCATTGGGGCAACTATTTAAGGTACAAAATGATCAACACTCAGGGAATCAATAATTGATTCCCTCGCAATTATCCTACAATTATTGTAGGATGAGAGCTTTCACAAAACTTCGCAAGCTTACGCGTAGCCGCTTAAGATACACCATAGGGGAATCTATGGGTAACATGATCTGCGGCACTTTATCATGATTTCCTATCATCGGAAATAGATATACTAAACACATTAACAGAGAATGAAAAATATATTTTTAAAATTAGGTTTTAAACGCTGATAAGGGTTAAGCTGTTCTTCCAGTGGGCGTTTTACGATAACGTACTTTGCATGCACGTAACTTACTGTTACTGTAACTTAATGCATGTAAATGTACCCTACTGTAACTTACGATAACTTATTGTGCTTAACTGCACTCGTTGCCACGTACTTAGCGTGGATAGTTCTATGAATTCGTTTTATGTAATTTAATGCCGCTTGGGTCTCATCATGCGACAATCTGAATGCTCAATCCGACGAATAAACACACTGGCACTAATATACCTTAGTAATGAGAGAATTCAACAGCAAGCGTTCCAAATAAGTTAACTCAAACGCACACAGCTCGACCAAGCTTAGTCCACCCCCTCGGGTAACGCGTTCAACGCCCTCATCCGAATAGAGGCGTCTCACACTGAATTCTCGTCGTCTTTGTGTCTGTCACTTGTCCGCCCAACCCCCCTCCGCCGCACATCCACACAGCCAACGGACCGTGACCGTCAAGTGCGCCCCGTTGAGTCTCTCTTTTTTAGCCGTCCGCGCCGAGAGTCACTTGGCCGTCGATCAAAGGCGCCGTGAGGGCCTGGCGCACAAAGGAGAACGCGACATTGTAGCCAAATTCGACGCTAGCAAAGCTTTAGCCGAGTGAAGCCAAATAATTGATTGTGTTGCCTGGTGAAATCTCGGGTGATTAATAGTGCTGGAAATCCACTGCGTGACGCGCGCTGAAATGGCGGTGATATTAATGTGATTGCCAACAAAGAGGCTTAGTTTAGATAGTTGCTAGTGCACGAGGACACTTTAGTGTGACATTGTGTCTGAGCGCCTAAACGCAGCCCGCAGAGCAGACTCGGCTCCTCCACGCACAAACTTCTAAACGCAGCCCGCGGAGCAAACTCGGCTCCTCCACGCACAAACTCCTAAACGCCACCCGCAGAGCAGACTCGGCTCCTCCACGCACACACTCCTAAACGTAGCCCGCAGTTCTAATAGGGTAATGACGCCTGCCACATTTCGAATATATTCGCAGGAATCCACAGTTTTTTCTCAAATATTCGCAACAATCGACAGTCATTTTACGATATCTGCTTTGACTTTTAACTACTTTAAACTACTTTTAAAAAAGACCTGACTTCCTGAAATGACAAAATTCATGGCGCATGGTTGTGGTAAGTAGAGATGATTTTTCTCGCCAGACTATCCAGATTGAGGAAGACTTCCTATTGTCTGGAGTGGTGCTGATTTGTGACTAGCGTCCGATGACTCATTGACTCTATGGCTCTATTGTTTTGTCATATTGCTGTTGCAATGAAGCCACAGGGATGACACACGCATCCATTTTGTTGCAGCGTCGGCTACCGAGACCACAACTCGTATTGGATCGGCGCCTCCGACCGGATGCTGGAGGGCGACTTCCGGTGGACTGACGGACAGCCGTTCTCGTTCGCTAGTGAGTTCCTCTGAAGGTGTCACATCTAGTCTAAACTAGAGTGACTTTATTTAGCTATGATTTAGACCGTTTTGGACGTCATAAATTGTCCAAACGAAATATATTCATATTTAATGGCGATTATACAATGTAACACAAGAAAATCATTATCATTGATGAGCGTAGCGAGCGAAGCAAGCGGAGTTCTTGAGAACTTGAGTCAAAATCTTTCAAGATCTTGATACAAGATCTTCAGTCCGATCTTCAGTCAAGATTTGAAAGATATTGTAATATCTTATCAAGACAGTAGAAAGATCTTGCCATATCTTGTCAAAAGATCTTACAAGATCCTGCTAGACCGTGGTAAGAATTTTCAGAAGAGTATTTCATTAAAGTCAGTGATTCTATCATTCTAAAAGTTGATAAATAACTTTGGCCTACAGTTTAATTATTATGATATGGGCCGAGAATTTTTTAAAACCAGGATGCGTTGTTTTCCTTTGCCTTTGGCTTAGAATTTTCTATGCACGCAGAGCTTAAGTTGAAGAGATCTCAACTAAAAGATAATTTGAAAACCTCTTCATTTAATTGGATGCGGCAGCGGCATTTAATCGCATCGTCCTCTACAACTACATGGTTCTTTTATAGAAAAATTAGGGCAGCCTGATGAAGTTTTAATTGCGAACTTGTCCAGCAATCAAGTTTTAAAGATGTACAGATGCCTTAGAGGATGCGTCCTTTAAGTTTGTCAGATCTTGGGGTACTTCACTCGTGCCTCATTAGTTACACTTAAAACACGCAATAGGTTTTATGGAGTGACCACTCATTGTGTTTTACGTTGCTAGGTCTTCGAAAGCATTTGGTTTAGTCCAATGCCCATATTTATCAAGCTATAATCACTCTTAAGACTTTTGAAAATCTCGTAAAATCTTTTAAATCATTTATTTTAATTTATAACTTTTTTTTAGCTTGATACCTTGTAAGCCTTACCTTATTATAACGAATATTTTACAGTTTATTATTTACAGTATATCTTGATAGTTAAGTAAAGCATGGGAAACCCCCTTTTCTTAGCAAAGTGAATTGGTCTATGGAATAAATACGCATTCAGTCAACGAAAATAACGATAGTGTCATGTTCTCAAGAAACAAAGAACGAACAAAGTTCCACCCATTCCCTGTTGCTTCCATGTCCACGCTAAGGGGACAACGTTGTACCAGCAAGAGACAAAGTTTGCCAGACTATCTGCAACTGTCGCGAGACTTGGACAAGAATGTCCAGACATTCTGTCTGTATGGCGAAAGGTCCGGTCAACGTTCTTTCTTTGCCGTCTGGATTCGGTCAGACGAAGCAGCTGAAATCGATGTCAAATCTCTAAACCATTTTTTGCTCGCTACCATTGTCTTAATCTACACGACCGCGGTGATTTGTGTGACTTTTTTAACCGTTTCGCCATTTTTTCCCGCGTTGCGCTAAGATTCGTTGATGGAATGTGAGGAAAGTGGGAGCTTTGGGAACTTTTGCCGGTTTTCCACGCACAGAGAGCAAGGAACCGATTAAGGAAAAGGAGAGAGAGAGAGAGAGAGAGAGAGAGAGAGAGAGAGAGAGAGAGAGAGAGAGAGAGAGAGAGAGAGAGAGAGAGAGAGAGAGAGAGAGAGAGAGAGAGAGAGAGAGAGAGAGAGAGAGAGAGAGAGAGAGAGAGAGAGAGAGAGAGAGAGAGAGAGAGAGAGAGAGAGAGAGAGAGAGAGAGAGAGAGAGAGAGAGAGAGAGAGAGAGAGAGAGAGAGAGAGAGAGAGAGAGAGAGAGAGAGAGAGAGAGAGAGAGAGTGAACTTTCGTGTCCTCACGTTGGCCGACTAAAAGTAAAGAACCTGTACCGTCACTGTCATGGCGTCACTGGCTTCAATCGAAAAGTGAGAGGTCTAAAGAGTATGTCGTTTCGCTCTCCGCACAAAAGTGGACACTCGCAATCGCCTCTGTAGTGGGGACTTCAAGGTCGAGCGCAACTTTGCGTCGTTAAACACCACAAATCAATTCGTGCAAAATTTTTGAATCATTTGATTCCTATTATGGGCATCGGAATAAATGTTTATCGATTTGTTTATCTTTTTAATTTCACTATTTGTATTAACAAACCCATCCAATTGAAATTATGGGTTATGTACATAAACATTGGCCCTTTTAACATGGTGATCGATTTTCATAAAATCAATCATGATATCTTTAACGTAGGTACCCCAAAATTGTCACCGTGTAAATGCAAAAATGCAATGACAAAAGCCCATCAAATGCAATCATGATAGTTGTGATACAATATATATCTGGCCAGAGTATGGCGTTATCAACGGAGAAAATCTATAAAATAATTAAGCGTCCTTAGCAGGAAGTAATAAAGTCTTCTCTCGGCAACTCGCATGGATTCACCAGCTGCAAAACGCAGAACAAAAAAAAGAGGCATTAACGCCGTTTTTTCCCCCTGCCCGGGTTATAGCCTCACGTAATAGATAGTTCCATTATCAGCTCGTCGCAAATGCTGCCTGGCCATTGGTCGTCGCTGGTCTATTGATCGTCCAATCGGCCGGCGTTGGCAGACAATCGCGTGTGCCGCGATGGTTTAGGATCGAGGACCGATAGTTCGGCGGCCGCCCGCTGACGGGGTCGTGTCGCGTGCCGCTAGTCACTGAGGGTGGAGGGTGTCGAGTTGAGCGTCTTCGGGGATGTGTTGAGGTTTGAACGATTTCTTGACTTTCTGACCACGTGAATTAAAATTAAAATTTATTATTTTCAGTTGTTGTACAATCAGGGTTGAGTTTAAGGACGAGTAGAAAGATTTTGGAGGATGATTGAGCTCTGATAACGGAATTCTCATGACTTTTTACATTTCAGTCAAAGCATGATTTCATTTCCTCAGCTGGTTTTCGTGAATCAATTATTGAAAATTTGTTGTGGGCTATTATATATGCAATTGTGATCAAATACTGTGAAATGGAAAACTAGCATAAATTATATTTAAGTCATCAGCATACCACGAGTTACCAAGTAGACGACACAGTGTCGTTCAGGGATAATAAAATTGAAGGATTTAGTAAGTGGTGAAAGGCAGGCTCAGAATTCAAATGGACTCTTTCTCTCTCGCATTCTAGCGCAATTTGTATTCGTGTCGGCTAGCTGTGCAGAGAGCAACCGTGCGAGCCTCGACCAGGATCACTGGCAGCCTGACAAACTCTCACTTGCTCAGCCAGTGGACGCCGTTTCGGAAATTACGTCCTCCTTTTACTTTGTCGCTTTTGCAAAAGGGAGCCAACACTTTTCGAAGGCGGCGGCGTATTCTGCTGGCGTTTCCCGTTCGAAGAATTTAGCGCCAAGTTTTATTTACTTTCCGCAAGAATTGGCTGGAAATGTTGATGTTGGAAAAGGGAAAATTGAGTGATAGCGGCACAGCGTCGTGCCCAAATTTCGCGCTCTGCATCAAAAGAAAACTTGATTTAAAAATAAATCGAAACCGGGCTGATCACGGGATTGTTTTTCCGCTGATCTGTCACGGCCTTTCGGCTTTCAAGCTAATCGAAAATTAAGTCAATTTTCCGTTCGCCTTTATTCGAGCACTCGTTTCAACTTTTCCAAACTCACTGAGAGAGTTTGTGTTTGTGTGTGTCTCTTTTTTCTCCTTTGGGCAACGGAGAACAAATTTAGAGATTCTTTTTGAAACTTTCATCCCATAAGAGCACTGCGTCTTAAAAAACACATCGACAACGACGTCGTCTCTGGTCTTCGATCTGGCGCATGAAAGATTCACACGCGTATTTGGACCTTCGACGTCATCTGCTGGTTCGAGTCAGGCAGTCGACGTTGCGTTCGTCTAGTGCTGGGGGTCCCCGATTCGATGCCGGAGATCCAGACACCACTTTAGTCTGTAAGAAAACTGAAAAGCATCTCAAGAAACTTGAACGTCTGAAAGTTTGCATTTTATTTTCTTTTAGTTAGATGATTTACGTGACTTATTATTATTTAACATCGAAGGGAAAGAGGAAATGTAGAGTTCGTTTGGAAACAATGAAGTAAATGGAGGAAATTAAATGAAAATCAATCGTTCCAACGTTTCCTTAATTTCTACATGTTTAATTAAATATATAAGAGATTTCATATGCAAGAAGTCTTTTGAAATGTGTAGCACCAACCTAACGTAAAAAGAAATCAAGTACATTGCAATGCCAATTTCATAGTGAAATGTATATAGATATAGACATATAAAGCACTACCCACTAACACACGATTTGCTTTTTCGGGGCACTGGAATCTGTTCTGGATTCCTCCCATACATCAGCTCAACTGTAAAAATGAGCGGACATGAAAAAATGAGTCAAACATTTCCGGTGCCAACCATTTTCTACCTGGACTTAATTTAAAAGTAAAATTCGTGCATCTGGGAGGATCATCGAGATACATATTGGACAGCGGAACAGAAAAAGAAGGTTCCAGACTCCGGGAATGCCACTTACCCGAAAAATGACGTTTTTAACGAACAAGATTTCTGTCTCGATTAAACCTTGTCGATATCCAATACCAACCTACGCTTTCGAGCCCGTGGGCTGAGCCCGTCGAATTCCAAAGCGCTGTGGCAAAGTGTGGAAAATGCATAATTTATACCGGCTGAAACATTATGTAATTATGTAATTATTGATGAGCGTAGCGAGCGAAGCGAATTCTTAATTTCACTACTGGTAAAAAAATATTGGTTTTGTTTGTTTGAGTGTTTTCGCGCGCTCTACAGACCAAACGCCTGCGTCGATTGCGATGAAATTTTAAGGGTGTCTAGTTTTGTTCTCAACCTAGACCCGTGCGTTTTTCAAGAAAATCCTCCATACCCCTACACTTAAAATAAGAAAAAATAGCAATAATCGAAAATGGGAAAATTAGAAAAAACCCAAAATATTATCTAACATTGCGTATTTTTTCAAAATTTTCCCAAAATGTATTGTACTTTGTGTGTGACTAAACTAAGAAATACCTTATTTACACATCGGCTATTTACAACGTCTTGCATTTAACTTATCTGCTACAAACAGCTACTCTCATCTTAAACGCGAACACTTTGACAGCGTTTCGTAGTGTAATGTTATAATATTATCGTGTAAACACGTCCACTAACCGCTGGGCCACGCCTGTCCTGCGCAGACTGGTTCCCCGGCTGGTCAGAGCACGCGCACGCCAACCGGCAGCCCAACGACGACGGCTTCAGCGAGCAGGACTGCGTCGAGCTGCGTCGCGGCTACCACGCAGGCGCGGCGGGCGCGGCCGTGCGGCTGACGCACAGCTTCATGTGGAACGACCGCGACTGCGCGACGGCCAACTACTTCCTCTGCGCAGTCGTCAGTCAGCCGGGTGAGATCTTGACATTCCTTGGCAGAGAAATAGACTAAGCTCCATTTTACGTTAAGAAGGAGTGTGAATTAGCATCGTCCAAGAGGACCATTTGCTGCCAGACACGAGCTTAGAGTATCAAAACTGCTCAAAGAGCCTTTATCCGGCTCAAGCCATGGTTTGTGATTTTTGAAACTCTTGATTTGTGTCGAAAAGCAGTGGGTCATCGAAAAATGTTCACCTTGTTTATGTGAAATGAAGTGTAGACGATGATGAGCATTCTTCTACAGGGCCAATTAGCTATACGATTATATATTGGAGATATATTGAACAAGCTTATTAGTTAGTAACTAGATACGGGTGTGTGACTTCGTCAGAATTTCTGGAGATAGTCTAGACTGTGGAGTACTTTTCACTTTAGAAGGCAAGTATTGTTCGGTAGACTCCAGACATTGCTCTTTCTATCATTCGGTGCTCTGCCCATATAACCATTTAGCAAAACCGGCGAATGTTGACACCAATGGCTCTTTTAACAGCAGCGGAGCCTTTTTTACCCTCGGCTCCATTCTAGGCTTTTCAAGCGGTCAATACTTAATGGCGTTCAATACGCTCATTTTCAAGCATAAATGATTTAGTTTTAAGACAAATTCTCTTCAAGAATCACTGGTACTATTAAAACTTTTTTTCTGACATACCGTAAAGCATTTATGTACAGGATCAAGTTCGATCAAATTTAAAATACAAATACTAAAAAAGTGATCTATACTACGAAACAATGTGGATACAATAGACAAGTGCCACAGGTATGGGATAGAAATGGCTACGCGGTTCCACATTGATAGTATCCTGCGAAGTGGTTCAGCTTTCTCGGGTCACCCATCCACTCGACTGACTCGACGCAATGTTGCTTAACCCGGCAGAGTCAGCGAGCACGGCCGAGTGGAGTGCCGAGTCACTGTGCAATCGTACGGTGACCTTGAGTCGCGAGCAGGCGCGCGTGGTGGTCACCCATCCGCTCGACTGACTCGACACAATGTTGCTTAACCCGACAGAGTCAGCGAGCACGGCCGAGTGGAGTGCCGAGTCGCTGTGCAATCGCACGGTGACCTTGAGTCGCGAGCAGGCGCGCGTGGTAATCACGAGTCCCGGGTTCCCTCGACGCTATCCGGACGACGTGGAGTGCGTGACCGACGTCGTCGCGCCGCCAGACCACCGGCTGCTGGTCGACTTCGAGGAGCTCGTCCTCGAGCAGGAGCCCAAGTGAGTGGCGTTTCATGGCCTTTGGCTTTGCTTGCCATGACGTGCTTCGTTCCTTAAGTTTTGTCAAAAAGTTCCTCATGTTTCTTGTATGTACTTCCGTGTGGGTTTGTCTGGTCATGTTTAGTTCAGTTAGTTCCTGTTAGGCAAGATTACAACTTTTAAAGGTTTGCTGAAGGCCGATTCGCAATTGGCAAGGAGGTTTTTAACCTAGTTTACGCCAGCTGAAGCCTACCTTAAGGTCTTTAGGTTATGTTAGGAGATCTTAGTAATGTGCTGCTATGAATTTTACAAGCTTTTTATTGGTAGCGTAAAGACATTAAACTTATGTCTTGGCAAAAGGGAAAGTTCTCTAGACTAGATAACTTGAAGGTGCAAGTTTTTGTTAACATCCAGGGACTCTAGTCCCTGGAAAAAGTTCTATAATTTAAAGTTCTATAATTAAAGTTCTAAATTTAAAATACTTATAATGTTATGGGGAGTATTAAATAACCGCTCTTTAAAAGATATTTCAGACAAGTCCTTCAGCTTGAGGAGATACTGCAGGATATAAAAGTACATGCAGACATCCAGTTCAACTTTTAAGTTGCCCAAAGTTTGGAAAAGTGCATCCCATGTGGCCGTGCATCCCAAGGTCAAAGACATGCCTTGCCGCCAACGCCAGCGCTAGTCTGAACGCTCACGGCATGAAGTGCTAGCTTTTAAAATTGCGTATTTTCAGCAGGGAGCTTTCACTTTGCAAAACCTCTCAAACTTTCTCGAATCAAACGCAAACACCGAAGCAACATGAATGTCAGGCTATTGTTTGCATGTCCATGTAACCTCGATGTAATCATTTTGGTATGTCGCCGAGGTATTTAATTAGCTAGGCAAGTCCACTGAGGCATAACAAATATGAATGAAAAAATATTATATAACAAAAATGAATTAATATACCATTGTTTTTCTGAGCTGATTAGTTGACTACTCTTCCACGGTAACATCATTTATGGAAAACCACACTTGGAATTTCTTGCAGTGAATTATCTTGCCCTGTGGACGTTTGAGTCTAAGAAAATAGTGCTCAGTATTTTTGGAAGGTAAAATTTTGCCTTGTCGCATCCATGCTCAAGTAACTTTCCAGTTTGATCGAGTCCCAATACAGAAAACTACCTGACATCTCACCAACTTCGACTTTGTTCCACCATCATTCCATCCTCAATTTTTTTCACCCTTTCAATGAATCATTTTTCGGAACACAAACTCCTAGACGCAACCCGCAGAGCAAGTTTTTCCCTGCACACGTTTATACCGAAACGAACCTCTCAGAACAAACTCGATACCCGAAAGTAGAAAGACTTTAACGTAACATGTGATAAAAAATCTACCAACCAACTCCTATACGCAACCCGCAATGCAAACACGGCACCTCCTCCTAGAAAACAACAAGAAGTTCCTCACAGTGTACACTCGACTCCACTTCATCGCTGCCATGATATGCATAAGATTAAAAACCTGGCCCCCATCAAGTCGTAAAGCTAACAACAACAGCTTTCCAGCGACACTGAAACTACGTCAGCTTGCGACCGACCCTTCGTCCACGACGGCCTCCCAACGCGCTGCATTCCAACGCCCTCGTCATCGACATCTCGACTGAATTCCTCGCCCGAGTTTTCGCTAATCCCGCGCCATCGACAGCCCCGCGGCAAGACACGGTGTATCGCCCCACGTTCTGGCGCTGTCGATGTTGAAGGGATTATCGGCAGAACGCCTCCATTCCCCTTGAACGTCGGGTACGGGACGCTGGAGGGCTGTGAACTGGCTGCAGAGCGGCAGACTTCGGACATGCCTCTTGAGCGAAGGAGCGTACTCTCCGAATTATTATTTTTAATCTGGGCCTTGTTTCACGAATCAGGATTTTAAAATGTTGGGACTAAAAAAGGGTATAAATATGTTTTCAGCCAATTATATTCAATTTTCAGTAAATTTTTGTGGGTATCGCATTGTGTATAACAAATTAACGCGCTTGGTGAAAATTCTGCTTCCCATTGCGGTCCGATTTAAGTTCGATTTTGCGTTCAAACGGTCCGTTAGTGCATAACGGAGTGTTAACGATGTTAGCAGTTTGTTACTGGCTCTGTTAGTTTGGACAGGACTATGTGGATATGCCCAAAAGCTTTGCCGCTGTCCAGACACAAAGGCAGAGGAAGAGCGATGACGTTGTTAATCAAAGAAAACCCGACTGCTCTCTTCAGAAGTTACTTTCTTGCACGACAATAAGCAAAAGAAAATACTGAAACAAAAATGATATCGGACACCTTTTAAATTTCCACGTGCGACAATACTTTCTCGGACAAAAAAAATCGGGAAAATTTGCTTCTATCGACTTAACCATCACCCAATTTGCCATTTTCTCTAAATCACCCACCGCTTATCCGCTAAATCAATTGCACTGCAACCCGATCACACGGTCGACTGACCCCACTGCATCCTCGATTACCCGGCTCATTACCCCTGCCAACCCCCCCTAACCCCCCACGACGGCCCAGGGTTCAATCACCCGCGACGTCGCCGCCCTCGTAATTGGCCCAGCTGAGTAGGGAATCGCAATTGTCTGGGCGTTCGGTCGGTCGCGCTGGGCAAACAGGGGGTTCGGGTGCGAGTCGTGACGTAGGGTGGGGAGGGTGGGGGGGGGGGGGGCAGATTGACGGCTTGAGGGCAATTTGGGTCACGACGGTTTGATGGTGTGGCCAATTGCAAAGCGAGAGATGTTGGAACGTCGCTTATAATGGATGTACATGGAACGAAGTTGTAGGTTTTGTCTATGATATTAATTCCTGTTTCCTTGTTTAAATGGGCTTGGGTAAAGCTTGTGTACTCAGATTTTAAAGTAAGAGCAAATTGACTGTTTTAAACTATTTATGACCCAAGAACTCACAAAATCAGAGCATCTCTGCTTCCAGATTCCTTTTCATAAAATTTGGAAGTCATAGCCGGTTCACGTTCGGATTGCAATAACACTGCGCTGTGTTTTGCATCATTAGTTCTTTTCTGTATCTAATGTATGCTCTAAGCAAAGAGCTTCGAATATTTAGCCCCAATTCAACGTGGTAACATTTCCAATTTAACTGGACGTCGGTGACAATGTATTAATGACTCTAAATCCATTTCGTAATCACAACAGTCATCAACTGGCTGTAATGATAATAATCGTTCCATTGTCTTCATTATCTACAAGTAGGTACAGACATTTACAGAATGTAATAATAATAATCGTTTTAGTGTCTTCATTAACTACATTGGTAAGTGCAGACATACTTATATCTATGCCTGACACAATATTTTAAAGCCGGCCAGCCTCGCATGACGATACTTGTAAGTAGGTGTAAAAGGCCGGTTGAGGAGCACATTTTATGAGGAAGTGCTAACGTCAGCATAACATGCCCAAAAGAAGCATGTGCACGTGTCATGTGAAAGTGCAAGTTCACCTATTTCCAAGAACGGCATGCTTATAAAACTGCACAACACATACCATATACAGTGAAATGATGATTTTCCGCGAACGGATAATCAATTCCCACGAACGGCACGCTTATAAAACTGCATGTACAGGGAAATGCTGAATTTGTAATTTCATTTCTGTTGTTTTCGGTTTATATGTTTCGATATATCGCACTCTCTCTCTTTGTCATACATTCCCTCGATGGAACTATAGTACCTGTCATCTTATAGCCTATAACCGCTGGCTCCCGTGCAGGTGCATGTGCATGTGCATGTACACATCTATCTGGATGTTTTGATGTTCGATTCACAACAACTCGTATGACATGTACTTGTATCCAGAGACAGATCGAAAGCAACAGGAATAAAAATACAAATTCAGCATTTCCTTGTATAGATTTCCTCGAAGGAACTAAAGTGCATACATTATAGATCAGTAGGTGTATTAGTAATTTGCGTTCCATAAATATGTCTCCTACGAATCAACACCGCCTAAGTTCATGCTATGACACGTTTCGTTTTATGATTTTATAGCATTGACATAATATACATTTGTATAATACTAGTTTCACAACCAGCCGAATCAGCAACTTTTAACCTTATATACCCCTACGAATCAACACCATCAATCATACTTGACTTCAGGAGCAACAATCACTCAACAGGAGCCAGCAGCAACAGCATCAATAAAGTAAGTCCCATCTCAACTGATTACTAGAAAATTATAGAATTATTTTATCAAAAAGTAATTTCTCAGTTCATTTATCTTAAATTTCTTTAAAATTACAAATGAATATTTCAACCATAAGTGTTGACCAAATACCATCAAGTTGAATGAATATTTCAATCACAATTGGTTAAATACTTTCATGATTTTTCTAACTCTCACAATTTCTTGTAATTGGTGAGATTATATATATAATAACAGCATCGCATCGTCAAGTAAAATTTGTTTATAATTGAATTCTTCGTCTTTCCCTGCTAGATGGACCATTTGAACAAACTCGGCGCGGGGAAGACAGCAACATATGGGGTTCTTGAACTTCTTACGACAAATCAGCGGTATCCGATTCAGCGTTGGGAAATTGTTTCTACAAGATATGGCCGTCAGGTGACGGTCTTCCTCGAAGAAAAACAGTATTTTCTACCGTCGCGATTCAATTCCCTGACTGATGTTGATATTGAAACATACAATTTGAAACAAATATGTCTAATTTACAAAGGGCACAAAAAATTTGGAAATTATCCACCAACAGCAATTTTGGAATTTGAAGACTTTTAGATTTAAATCAATCAATCGATCAGAATTGTAAATGTCATAGATATATATAAATAAAATAAACAACTTTTCATGTTTGTTTAAACTATAAAAGAAACTGCGAATGTCATTGTACCTATTCACCAAATATTTTCCAATTCCTAAATCCAAAATCACACTCATCAAACATTTCGATAATTGTTCAGAAAACAGTTTCAAAAATACTCATGTGTAATCTAATACATCATATCCTGCTCGGTGAACAGATCTCGATCAAGTTTGAACTTATTTTTGAGTTAGCAGATTTTGTGGGGTACCTAGTCGGCTAGAACAATGAAGCAGCTTGTAATTACATACATGGAAGTAGGTTCTATCTATCAAATAAATGAAAACAAAAATCACTTGAAAATTGAAATTAAAAAAAGACACATTTATTAAAATCTCATCATGTACAATGAATTGGATACACGGTTACAACAACTTTGTTTATGGATATCTTTTCGTACAGGAGCAAAACATGACTTGAATTTTTCGTTAAACAATGCTCGAACAAGTTCATCGTTTTCGTCACAAGTTCTATTTTGAAAAAACCATAAAAATTCTTGCAAGCTAAGACCTCTTGCTCTATGTGCAAGAAATAGGGCAGCGTATTCACCACACACATCAGAAATTGGACTTTGCAATTGAGTCTCATTGTATGTCCAAGTTGTACACTGACGACTTAGAAATTCATGGTGTGTTTTCACGATCGGCGGAATTCCATAGCTGTCAAAGAACTCTCCTCGTCCAAATTCGTCAATATGTATCGATATCCAATGGGATCCACTTTTATTAATCGGATCTGTATTTGCGATTAACACACATGGATTTTGCACTATTCGAGGTAAATTATCCGCAGCGAATACACCACAAAACAATGGACTCGTAAATTTATCGCATAACATGGCTTCTTCTAGATGTAGTGAAATCATGTCGTTTTAAATTCACACTGCAAGAGTCCAACTCCAAATGGTTAAAATCTATTGCAAATTATAATTATAAACATTTCACAGTCACCAGAATAGATGGTGGGGATGTGAGCAAATTAAACATTATAAAAATACGTATTTTAGTTAGTAATCAGTGATTACATTCCTATCTCTGGTGATTTCCATTAAACTGTCATGTTCTGAATACAAAATCATTTCTACTGGAGCTGTTAATGCATCACTAAATCGAATTTCTATCCGAAACGATCCATTTCTTTGAATTGACCAATGAGATGAACTTGCTGATTGGTCTGCTGTCAGATCGAAAGCAGTTAAAAAATAACCCTGGCTGTATTCTTCACGTGAAATATCATTTCCAACATCTTGATAGTTAATTCCTGTTCCTTCGAACAATGTTTGGTATGCAGGAATGAACAGATTGTTTTTAAAATCAGGCTGTAGAGCTGTGTTAGGAATTTGCTGTGAATCGACATACAATTGCAAAAAGTTCAAATTATAGTGGTGAAAGAAGAATGGGTTTTCCCCAAAATTTCCATTAAATGCAGAGTTTGAGGTAAATGCAACAACTACCCTTTTGGGTATAGTTCCTAGATAAAGGTTGTCGATACTACGACTCAAAACACCCGTAGGTATTGTAATATTTTTGATCTCTGTTCTAGTCAACGGATATTTCAAATTTGAATGTTCAAGAGCTCGCGAATAGCTGAGATGTAGCGCAGGCTTAATTCGAACTTTTCGTACAAATAAAGTTGCATCGAGAATGTGTGTCTTTACTGTAGCATCTTCTGACATTAAATGGAATGCATCTTTATTCAAATGAAATTTGATTCGCATCTCCACACCATTTATGAGAAGTTTATCAGAACCAAATAATTCATGATGAATATTAGACATTAAATCAACAGTTTTACCGCTTGTGATAAAGGAAGCTCTTTTCGTTAGTCCAACGTTATCTTTAAAATCGTTGAATTTTCCTGGACTATCCTTATACCACAACCTTGATGTTAAATGAGACCTCTTAGCCGAAGGACCATAGTTAAGAAGGGATTCAATATATGCCTGGTACCCATAGGTATTTGCCGGTGATGACAGTCGTTTACCATTCAATGTAACTTCAATGTTTGAGAAAAGTGAATTTGCCCAATTGTTTATTGGAGCCGTAGTGACCTTATCATCTCCATTTAACGTGGTGGAATTCCCACCTTTAGTCACATTAGCGAGGAGATGAAAATTTGTGTGTGCTAGGTCGATCAATTCCTCTCCATGACCAGAAATCACAAATTCGAATTGAGTGCTTCCTTCCAAAGACGCTACTGGCTTGTACGCTACTTTATAACCATACTCGATGGCTGCTTGCGTCAATGGTGTTGAGAAGAGATCCAGCTCCGATTTCATCGCCTCCATTGAATTGCTGTGTATGACCGACATTTTATAATTATTCGAAAATATCTCGAATTTTCCTTGAACGTTTCAACTTCTTGAGTTGAGTAGTAGACGTCGACTGCCTCTTCTTTTTAGTGACCTTTCTTCCTCGATTGACATCCATCAACTGAAGTGTTCGATGATCTTTCATTCTTTTAAGACCAGCACCCTGCATGCGATCAAGTTTATCTTCAGCTTTTCTTTTCAAGTTGGAGCCGGCTTCTTTCAGCCTATTTTCAAACGACTGTTTCACGTTTTTTCTTTGTATCAAATCATTTGCGAAATTAGCACCACTCACGAGTCCTTCTTGAGCGAGAGATCGAGCTCCATTTTTAAATATTGGCAGAGCAAGACGCCACATATTTTTCAAAAATGATCCCAATCCATATCCACGTTGAAATTTAGCACCGCGGTATATATTCATACCCGATCCGCATTGATTTGCAAAATAATCATTGTACCGATCATTATAGTTGTTACAATTATACATTTTGGAATCTAGTTATGACGAAGTCGTCGAAAATGAAGTACAACACTGAGAACTTCTGAACCGAATGATATAGGATCACCAAATGTGTCTCTTATATCTACAGTAATCGAAGAAAACTCACGTTTCGCCACCGGAAAATACATTGGTGGATTGAAAGACTGTGAATTATATCCACCATATTTTTCCTTATACCAGAGAGCGTCAAAGTTAACGACTCGTGTAAGAGGAGCGAAAATATTCCCTACTACATGTGATTCAAAAATATCACAGTAGACATAGAGCTGATTTGGGAGACCTGCATTCAAACGATATTTGTTGGGTGATTTTTCTATGGAAGTGATATTCATACCAGGTTCGAATCCCATCTGTAGACTAAGAGTATCGGAAAATGTTAAAGACTTAATAGTTCCATCTTTTACGCCATTTACTTTCGTGAATGAATTATTAGAATCTGTCAGCAGAATGTTTAGATCTCCTGTAGCCTTGGCAAGAATGCTATTAACTGCATGGTGAATTGCTGAGACATCACGATAGTAACCGGGTTCAATTTCAACAGTCTTTGTTATCACACTATCATCTACACTAGATTTTAAACTGTATGTCACTTTATTTGCAGCTGGTAAAACATTGCCTATCGTGTAGGGGTAGTGTATTTCAAACAGCGAAACTTCCCAATCATCTACATTTAACTCAATACGTTGAGGTAATTGTGTTACAAATCGAGTTGCATTATTTTCTGGATAGTAATTCACAGAACTATTGCTTGGTAGTGTTAAATAGAATTCTTTACTTTGAATAATCATAATAAATGAATAATATCTGATTTCTTGACCCACGAATTTTGAGACGATGGATATCCAAGCCACTTGACTAACAACTGTGTACTGCGTCCGATTTTTCTCTGATCAAGTATTTTATCGATTTTGAATTCGGTTGATTTTTTTATCTGCGCTCGTTGCAACTCGATTTCATAAAATGTACCTTCAATTGGTTGATGGCTCATATCCTCTATTCTGTAAACTGTTAAATGACGTCTCGGGAGAACTTCTACAATGATGAAAACTTCGTCTGACCAATTTTTTTCGAATCCCTTTTCAAATTGTTCTTTTTCTCTAGAGATTCGAATGTGATCACCAACTGAAAATTTATTTTTTTTTCTAGATGATACAATTGGTATGCGATCATTAAGCGTTCGCCATATTTGCAGCATGTTATCGATATTTACGTCAGCTGGAGCTTTTTTAATTGTAGAGTGAATTGAATTATTATAACTATGTACCAGATCGGGAAGAACTTCTATGTAGCGATAAGATGAGGTAAAGGAAAAGTGCTTCCAAAGTTTACTTTTAATCGTTTTATTAAATCTCTCAACTACAGCTGCCTTGGTATCAGGGTTATTAGTGAAATAAAAATTGACATTCATATCTTTTAAAAACGTTTGAAATTTTTGATTTTTGAATTCCTTTCCTTTATCCGTATTTAAATTGGTAGGCTTTCTATTAGATGACTCAAAGATTTCCTGGAAACCTCTAATTACTTCCACACTTGTTTTATTACGTAAAGCTATAACCCATGCATATTTACTGAATATATCAATCAGAGTCAGCAAATATTTAAAATTATCGTTGTATTTACTAAGAGATTGCATGTCGCAAAGGTCAGATTGCCAAATGTCGTCAATGTAATTAACGATAAATCGATTTCTTTCAAAACGTTTCCTCAGTGGACGATGCAATGTGTAGGTGTCTTGAGAATCGAGCCATTCTTGAACCTTCATTTTAGGTATTGCTTTCTTCGCCGCCTTCCATAATTGATCTGTTGTAGAAAATCCAGCAGAATTCGATGGATCGTAGTAGATTTTATGCAATATTTTTCGTGATTTAGCGTTCATGATTGAAAGTTAAAACGTTTCCAATTTGTTGATAACACACGAACACTCCTTCGTTTAACCCGTCTACTTCCGTCGGGTGTCTCTGGTGACTGATCTTCCACTTTTCGCTTCTTTCTTTTCTGCAAAACACTTGTACTTGGAGAACTCTCTGCTTCGTAACGTTTTGAACGAATGAAAATCTTACGTCGAACGTTTGAGATATATTTCATTGGAATTTTTAGTTCTTGTAAAATTCCCACGAAGCTTTGCCAACCTTGAGGATTGCTCGTTTTAGAATTACTAACAACATCGGATATTAATTCAACTATGGATGAGTCATCAATATTACGACCTTTTATTCTAACTGCTCCAGTATGATCCCAACCAATAAGTTTACTATCAGAAAGAATAGTATAGAGTTCCACCGCTGAATTCCGTTTCTTTTCAGGTATAGACTGCAACAGCTGCACTTTTAACAAATTATTGTCATCGTCGTCAGCAGTATTTTCAACGTCACTATTTACTTTCACATCCACAGGATTAGGTGTCGTATTCAAAGTTTTCCTTTCTAGTTTTTCGTCGATTATCTCTTGTTTAAAATCTTTCTTCGCAGAAATTAATTTTTCTTCAATTTCCGGTTGATACATTTCATTGGTTTGCATATTTCTTTTCGAGGGTAAAGAAATAAAATGAAGATAACGTCGTAAGGTTTCTTGATAACGTGAAAGTTTTTCACTGGTATCCATATCTTTCAACCTAAGAATTTGTTTCATTTCATTCCGCAAAGCAATGATCATGTCCCTGATCGGGTTTGTTGCAGACGTTGCATTTTGCGACTTGTTTGAGCTGGCTGACGCTTTACCAAGACGGTCGAGCGTTTGTTGATCAATTAAAATCATCTTCTTAGAATGATTCATTATGTCATCAAACCAGAAATTACACCGCTCAAAATTGGTCCCAACAATAATGGAATTAGAGATCCTCCTTTTTGAAGAATACGCTTCTTCTTCTGCCAAGTGTCACCTTTTTTCACCAATTTTCGCAGCATACGCCTATGTCGAGCGAGTCGACTTTTCTGACCTGGTTGAAGTTTTACACGACCTGATATACAATTTTCAGCACATTCGCAAATTGATCGTACCAGATTTTTGTCTGACGCTTTTATTATCGCTCTGCGCATAACCGGACTGGCTTTATGCAGTGTGTGTAGAACGTGAGCCTGCTTGATAACAGAATCAGACATGGTGAGAGAATGATAAAAGAGTGCTACATCATCAATTATTTATACTCATTTTGGAATGTAGACAAAATGATTTTGATCATCTGGAAATATTGACGTTCGAATGCGTAGATTTTCATTCGTTGTCTGATGACAGTCTACCAACAGGTATCCGTATGGTAATTTAGTCGAATCTTCGTAGGCTTCCTCCAAAAATTTAACATTTTTCGGACTTAATTGCTTCGCTAAAAACGAAAATTGTTTTCGATCTCTCGGATTGCGAAAACAGACTATGTAATGAGAGTTCAGAGACACATCTCGCATTCCTTTACCTTTATGAAATAAATTTTGAGTAATAAAAAACGTTGAAATATTTTTATGATGTGAATATTTTGTGAACAGATCGACTACTCTGCTGTCTATTTCTGACATCATATCATCAAGAATAATCAATTGTGGACCACTTTCAACATCAAAATCGTCCATGTTCGGCATTCCTTTATGAAATATAATTCTTGAATCAGTGATTGAATCTTGAAAGTCTTGCTTTACCGAGTAGCACCAAATGATTTGCTTGATAAATTGATCAGTCATTAAATCTATATTCGATAAAAACCTTCTAACAAATGTTGTTTTTCCACAACCACTGCTTCCAGCTAAGAGAGCAGTGAATGGTACCTTCCATCGCACATCCATGCTGAAGACTGATTGTATTAGTACGTTCAGTTAATCATTTTATAATGTTCATATGAAACATTTTAATCAATTATCTAACACAATATTGATTTACATTAAAAGTGAAAGTTGGGAGTAAGGAGGGTAAATAAAGAATATAAAACAAAATCATTGTTAAATTTATAATACAAACATTTTATTAAACGCTTACAAAAACATTATTTTCTGAATTTGCTCATTCATTCGTGAGCATTATGCACCATGTCATTAATATCAACAATAATATTAGAATGCCCATGTGCAAGTGTATGATATCCGTTGTCTAATACATATCGTTTATCATCGAAAGGACTGAGAGTAATTTTTCGTTGTGATATTGTATATAATTCATGATTGAAGCTTCGAATGGTTGACATAGATGCACTTTGAATTACTTTTTGAAAAATCGCTTTCCTATAATCATCGTGTCTTATAACTTTTTGCAAAACATTTCTTAAAACTCCCTTTCCTACTTTTTTACAATGTCCACTAACCTCTAAAATTGAATACATTTTAGCTCTCAGTCCTATGAATTCTTTAATGACTGCGCCTGCAGTTTCATCTGTCATCTTTCCGGGAACTTTCATATTCACTTTACTATACAGATGATGAGTACTTGGATAATTGGAGGTGTCAAACAGATTCATATTATCTTTCATATCGCAGTAAACGTCCTCAGTTTTAATGTGATATGTTAAGCTATCAGTGTCGGTGAACAGTAGATCTGCATTTTTTCCATACTTTTTTTTCACAAAGTTGTAATGAAAGTCATACACAAATCCCTTGCTTAGCTCTAATACCGCAAATCCAGCGTAGACTGGCCGATTTAGTGTAAGACATTTCTTTTTAGAATGTACAGCTACAAGTTCATTCGAAAATATTTTGAAGCTTTCAAATGTTGGAGCTGCTACTACCTTTAATAATCTCTTCTCCACATTCACCAATTCAATGTTCACTCTTTGGCGTAAATTTTCTAAAGTCTTTCCAAAAATAGCGTTGTTTAATAGTTTATAGAGATCTTTTTCAAATGTGTTACTCGCTTGCTTACGTTGAGCTGTGTTAAATTCTATGTATTCTTTCAACCATGCACTCTGTCTAAATTTAAGAATACGATGGATTTTAATAAGTTTTAATCCTAGATCTAGATACTGCTGTAAATTTTTATAATGAATTGTATAATTAGATTATGCTCTGAGGTTTGGTACAAGCTTTTTATCATTTTTTGAAAGTTTTATGTTTAATTCTTCTAGCAATTGTCTACTGTATGGGGAAATCATCGCTTCAGAAATGTTGATACTTTCAGGTGCTAAAGGATAATCATTATGTAGTTCATGAAGATCATGTGGATATTCAAGATCAACTTCTAAAATATATCCCAACTCAGAGTCTTCGGAAACAGCATGGATATCGAATTCGCTGATTTCATTCTCATCCATCCATGTGAAATCACTGATGGGTAATTTCTGAGACATTGCATGACCGTAGAGATTGTTAACATCCCAATAGATGATAAATGATGACTCGGAGTTCTTATCAAAATCGTCCATATATTTGTTATTTGCTAATGCATAGCGGGTTGAAATCATTGCAACACCACCACGTACCCCTTGCTCCATAAATAGGTACATATCAGGATCAGTTAGTAATTCAAGGTGACAGCCACTCATTTTGAGAAATGCTTGCCAGCTGTATCCAGGTAATGTATACGTATGCAAAGGGTCTAGCTTATAGTTTTGAATGCATAATTTTCGAAAGCTCTCAAAGACATCTGCTAACAACAGAACATCCGTTTTAACATATAAATCCTGATATTCACCCAAATTTCGAATTTTAAATAACTCCCAAACTCTTTTAACGTGCTCATAATCTTCATCAGTAATATGCTCATCGCGAAGTGTATTATAAAATGCTGATTTAGATGGAAGTTCAGTCTCATCAAATTTTGATTGTGAATCCATATAGTCATAAGGAAAAATACCCTTTCGAAGTAGTAGTGAAAATTCATCGTTGTCGGTGAAGTTCCGTTTCATAATTTTAAATTGATCCTCTCCATACCCAAGCAAATTTTTTGTGAGTGTTTCAAGAGATGCATTCAAAAATTGAAGAGAGTCAAGAAAACGTAAGGAGTTGACCTGAAATGCAACATATTTTTCCATATTGTTTGGGATACATGAAATCTTAGTTAACTTAAATTTACCGAGCTCTTGCATAATGAGATGAGTATCGTAATTTTTTCCATTATGAAATAAAACTGGGATATGAGTGGCTTGTTTGAAATTCAGGTTACAGGAGACATGGGCGGGACCTCTATACACTCCAGTCATGTGACAATGGTCACGTACTCTTGAAATATCAAGCCTTCCCGAGCAGATAAAACATTCTTTTGCATCCTGAAAGTCTTGCTCCTCCTCTGGAGTAATTATCATTGGTTTTATTTCCTTCATTATTTTCTGCAATTCTTCTTCCTCCTTCAAGATGCTTTCAAGAAAATGAGTGACTGCATTTGGACCTCTATACACAACTAAAGGCTTATGCATTTCACCACTTGAGTTAATCACGACGTATGAATATCCAGAACATTCATGTTTAGCTGTTTTTAAAGTGTATGGTGAATCATCGCTTGGAGAACATCTATCAATTTTCTTGTTTAAACTTTCAAAATCTGCATATATAGTGAAAGGAACTTTTAACATGAAATGATAATTTTTAAAGTGCATAAACTTTTCCGATGGCATTTTAATTTTTTGAGGTTCGTTCTTATTGCAATACTTCGAATGATCATCGAGGAGTGATTGTTTTGAAAACCTATGTAGACAAAAATTACAGTAAAATGTTCGATGTTCGTGATGAGTTAGTGAACTTAGTAAACGATTTAAATTGTTGATTAAACAAAAGTGACTTGTCTTTTCGTTTGATAAATACAATAAATTTATATGAATGTTTGAATTAAATTTTGTGATACGAAGAGGGAAAACTTCTCCTTCGTATCCAAATACGTTTATAGATATGTTGTTTTGTTCCTCAAAACGATCTAATTTCGAAAGTTGCACTGGGTATTCGATACCTGACATATCCAAATCTGACTCAAATTGCTTGTATGGATGCACACTATTTCGATGATAACATGGCACGTGTAGATGTGCCAGCACAGACCAAAGAAAGCACTTTTGATCATTATTTTTTATATTCACAATCGCTTTTTTCTTACACAATTTTTGTGGTAAAGGAATGAAGCTACTTGCAGCTAATGGAACATAACTAGCGATGTTAAGCTCGACTCTTAATATCTTTTCAAAATTCCAATTACTACCCCCCCCTCTGGAAATTCGATTTAGCCTTTGCAATCGACTCGAACGCTTGATTATATTGTCGATTGTACTCAGATTGTTGTAAGAGTGTTAAGTTACAACTTCTAAAACATGGTGTTGACTCACTTCGCTCATCTTCTAACATTTTTGTAAAAAGTGGGTAAATTGTTAGATACCATTTAACACCGTGTTGTTTGGAAATATTCTCCATTAAACGAGTTCTAATTTTATCACGATTATCGGATATGTACGTCAAAATATCAATATGAATATTCGGAATTTTGAAAGTGTAAGTTTTAACACTATTATTTAGCGCACATTTTGACAATTTACCTCTACCGATTTGTGAATGTGACTGATTCAGTGGAAGTTGTGCTGTTGACGTCGACGGGTGTGGAGAATTAACAAACTTATCATGACGAACATGATGAGCATACATCTTTTTTTCACTTAAAAACATCTTGTTGCAAATGTCACACTTGAAATGCCCCGATTGTTGATGTCGCTTGAAGTTGTCTTTACGCGTAAACGATGATCCGCAGAGGTTACATGGTCCAAAAAGTGGTTTGACGGCTGTAACTTCACCAGATCTGTGAAAATTAAAAATTAATGTTATTTTTTACAAATATTACATTTTTTATAGGAATTTGAGAAAAGGGTATGCACCTGTTGAATGTTGGTAGCGATTGATTTTCTATTGGTAACGGCGATAATATAGCAGCATGTTCATTTTCAATCTCCCTGCAAAGAATGAAAAAAGATTTTTAAACAGTTTGAAACAATTATAAATGTGTGAAACAAATCGGTCTATAGAATTGTCAGAAAATATTATCAAACCTACATGACAGACTCTGCGATATATGGTGCTGGGTTAAGTACTGCTTCGCAAGCTATGTCGATATCCCTGGATAAGTCAAAATTATAACATTTAGAAACTTTTCCAAAAATAATTAAAGATATTTCATGAATCACCTGCTAATTCAACAATTGATCGGAACTTAAAAGGAATCACTTACATTAGACTTTGTAGAGCTGCGTTTGGATCCATCGCACTTGTTTTTATTTTTAAAAAAACTCTTCAATTGTATTTCGTCGCCTCGTCGTAATGACTTCAAGTGTAATTGTGATCTGCTATTAATTATGAACTGATTTGTTCTAATCTCGCTGATGTAGTAGATGTGATTCAATAACATCTACTTCCATGAACCATCTAGTCACAGAGTGTAACTAGATAGCTAAATTGTCTAAAGTTTGTTTAAGGCTAAGAAATCATCAAAAGTCTTCTAAGCTATGTTGAGATAATGTAAGGTACGAGTGCATGTTACAATGTGATAATATCTTAAAACGAAACGTGTCATAGCATGAACTTAGGCGGTGTTGATTCGTAGGAGACATATTTATGGAACGCAAATTACTAATACACCTACTGATCTATAATGTATGCACTTTAGTTCCTTCGAGGAAATCTATACAAGGAAATGCTGAATTTGTATTTTTATTCCTGTTGCTTTCGATCTGTCTCTGGATACAAGTACATGTCATACGAGTTGTTGTGAATCGAACATCAAAACATCCAGATAGATGTGTACATGCACATGCACATGCACCTGCACGGGAGCCAGCGGTTATAGGCTATAAGATGACAGGTACTATAGTTCCATCGAGGGAATGTATGACAAAGAGAGAGAGTGCGATATATCGAAACATATAAACCGAAAACAACAGAAATGAAATTACAAATTCAGCATTTCCCTGTACATGCAGTTTTATAAGCGTGCCGTTCGTGGGAATTGATTATCCGTTCGCGGAAAATCATCATTTCACTGTATATGGTATGTGTTGTGCAGTTTTATAAGCATGCCGTTCTTGGAAATAGGTGAACTTGCACTTTCACATGACACGTGCACATGCTTCTTTTGGGCATGTTATGCTGACGTTAGCACTTCCTCATAAAATGTGCTCCTCAACCGGCCTTTTACACCTACTCTTGTATCTTCCTACATTCCCTATTTACACTTTCTTCTTCCTCTTCTTGCTCAAATTTTTCAATGGTCATCCTCCACAACTTCTTCTCGTTCCACAATTCATTTTTTTCCACTTCTTTCCAATCGATGCCTCTCTCCTCTATATCAACTGTAACCATCCCAATTCATTTAAATCTCGATCTTATTATTTTTTTAAATATGCATTAAACACATTTCGTCCGTTAAATTTGACTGTAACTTATAAGTGTCTCGAACATTTCAAATGGGAAGATGAGCGGCTATACCCGTTAAATGCCACTCTCTGAGGGCCATCGACTCTCTCCAATAATGTCTAACGCTGATTTGACGACCGACGACTGCGACCAGAGCTCGGGCATTGATCGGTTAGCCTGGCTTAAACAACCGATTAGGCGTCTGTCGCTTAGCATTAGCCCGCTGACGACGTGTTACATGGCAGCGCTGAAATTTGTGCTGGAAAAGCGGCCAATTTGGTCGGCCGCTCACGAGGACACTTTGCTTGTGTTCTCGCTAACTGCGTGGTGTTGGCTTGCCGTGTTGTCCTAATCACTTGGATTAGTGGAAGAGTGTTTTAAATGGCCGTGCTTTGCTGGAATGTGCCAGTTGAGCGTTCGCTGAATACTTTGTGAGCCGGCAATTATTAGGCAGGGATATTGTGCTCTTGTGCTAGAACATGTTGACTTTAATCTCTCAATCTTACTAGGAAATTCTCTTTCAGTTTGGCTTTCATAGCGTATTTGAAAATGTATAATTTTTTCTTTGTAACATAGGTAATATTTATATTGACAGTCCCTTGCTACACGCTTGCTTCAAAAACTTTCAGCTGAAATTTTCGGAGAAAAGTGGAACAGTTATTTACTTATTATAAGGAAAATATTTGAATGTCGAAAAAAATCGATAAAAAGGTTAAAACAATAAAACTAGATAAGGCTTCAATCACAAGCTAACATCTTCAAACGTGAAAAATCCACTTTTTATCTTTATCGATGTAATAAACACTTACAATTAGGTACTGTAGAATCACATATTATAATAGAGGATTGTTACCCTCTCATTGTATAATGCACTGCCCAGGTTGCCCCAAAGAAAATATTGTTCCCACTGCCGTCTTCTAATTTGCAAAAGTAGCGTTGCATGCATGGAGGTCCTGCAGAACATAGCTTATTTTTCTGTTTAATGAATTAAGGCCATTCATTGATGGTTGTTAAGGTTAATAGAATTCAACTTTTTATGGATTTCCAAGAGATATTTCGAGGTTCTGAAATATTCAATTGGTTGTCAAAAGTGTGAGGATTCCGTAGATATTTGTTTCGTTGCGATCGGATAACGGGTGTGGCCTGGAAAGTGTATACGGTTAGAGGAAAATTCTTAGCTGGAATTTACCCTTAAGTACATCTTTCAAGGTACCGGCTAAACAAGGTTATTTTAAAACTCTTGGAAGTAAGTGACGAGTGAATCTTGCGAAATAAAAATGATTCAATTGGTTGTTCGATGTGTGAAGATTCCGAAAGGTTTCGTCGCGATCTGACGAAAGGTGTGGCCTGGAAAGTGTATACCTTACGAGGTGAAGGAAACGGCTCGACTTCGGAGCTCATTGAACAGGCTTAAGGGTTGTTTTTTGCGCGCTAACAGAAATCGGTTTGGTACCATTGGTTTGTAATCTAGAGCGTCTACTATATTTGCTTGGCATGGCTTTCATTTAGCATTGACAGTACCCAAATTGACTGTGAATATCTCCACTGGATATCCATTTAGTACACAAATGGGCTATTTCACGACTCCATTATTTTTTTAGCAATGCCATATCTAAAACTGGATCCTATTCAATTAAATTCCATTCGTTACTTAGAAGCCAATCCGTTGGTTTCGTTCTCTCTAGAGAGTCTTTATTTGACAGAAAGCGGCTCTGCTTGAACCCGTTTTGGACGCCATTAATTGTCCAAATGAAATTAATTCATATTTCTTGGCGTTCAAACAATGTGACGCAAGAAAATAATTATCATAACTACAATTTTCGCTATATAGCCTATACTTGCCCAATATTTAGTACAATTTGCCCGGTGCAAACGGCAGGCGTTTGGACAAAAAATGGCGTCCATGCGATTCATTGGCCGCTCTCTACCAAATAAAGACTCTCTACTTCTCTCTGCTCTGCTCCATGCACTCCACCTTGCGCCGGCACGGTTCCGTGAATAATTGATTCATTGCACTAAACTGGCCGTGCATCCTGATTACGTCACACCCCCACCCTAATAGAACAAGCCATTATGGGGGATACCGGTGACGTAACAGTGCAGTACGTGGGTCGTGTGACGTAGGTGATCGTTATGAGGATGAACCACCGCTATTGTGATCGAAGCACGGGATTCGCGGTCTGCGGTGATGTCGTTGATACCTGAGCACTGACATGCCAGCAACACATGGGTCAGATTGGGCCATTTACACTGTCAACGAGCATTCCCAATTGCGAGAAACAAGAGACAAAATGACAAGAGATTGCCCTCTTGCCTGAGACTGGCTGATATTGGCTGGATCTCGCTATGAAAAGGCTCCGTTGGGACTGGTTGGACGTTTCTCAAATGCCTCTGATCGATTTCTGCGTATGAATGCATTCACAATCAGAATTTTCAGCCCTTTTATTTGGCCTTTCTTTACAAATTATACAAGAAAATTGGTAGGGTACTGCAAATTTTTCAGCCAGTATTGATCAAAAATACTTTATTCGGGACCATATTCCCTAAACTCAAGTTTTTGCAGATTTTTTTTCGCGTCCCAGTTCGGTTAGGTTAGGTTAGAGTATAAGAAACTCGTTCGTATTGTAAAACAAAACGTCGAGAAATCGGCGAGATTTTATTGCACATTCAAAACTCAGTTTGAAAGTGAAGACCGAAATGTCTGACCCAAGTTGCGTTTGCTCGTTCCAGCTGCAGCTACGACTTCTTGGAGGTGTCGGACGTTTCAGCCAATGGCAGCGTGGCACCGGTACGCAAGCTGTGCGGTGATTGGTCGGACCGCCTCAAGCTGTTGCGTCTGACCAGCAACAGTTCGCGTCTGCGCATGCGCTTCGTGTCGGACTACTCGCACCACTTCGGCGGGTTTCGCGCCAAGGTGTCGGCCGAGAACGGTGAGTAGCCAATCAGAAGCTGAGTTTGGTCAAGGTCGACTTGGTTCAGCCAATCACGAGCCAAGTTTGGACAAGCCTAAGTAGCACAAAAACCGTTCTCACGAACGTTCGGTGGACGTCGTAAGGCTAACGGGTGATAACTTGCGTTCTATGTTCGGGTAGAACCTAATCGAACGTTTGGCGACTTTGTACGTTGAACGCAAGCTATTCCCCGTAATTTTCGACGTCCACCGGACGTTCGAAATAGCGTTCGCTGAACGTTTTTGTGCTACTTGGGAGGTCGACTGGGTTCAGCCAATGAAGAGCCAAGTTTGGTCAAGGTTGTCTGGGTTTAGAAATTGTTGATTCGAGTTTCTGCAAGGTTTTTCAGGTTCCACCGGTTTCTGGTTTATTGGCAAGTGATTTGAAGTTTTTCTCTTTTCAGCTGATCTCATTCATGAATAACCTGAGTTCAGATACATAGCCTTATTTAAATTCGCGACGATGTGCCTTATTTTGGCAATAGTTTTCATGATTATGCACTCACATATAGAGATTTTTCTATGTTTCCTTGATAAATCGTTACCATTTTTTCTTAGTTTCCCTGGGTTAAAACACTGAACTTAAAGAGATGGAAAAATAATCCAAGGGTATTTTAACGTGTATGGTCTCATGAATGGTGGAATCAAAAAGTCTGTGTTCTATTGATGGTTTTTTTTTTGCATAAAAATATGAAATTCCAGTATTTGGATATAAGATATCCATCTCCTTCACAGCAACATAACAAAATATTGAATAATACCATAATTACAAAATATTTTGTTGAATTTAAACTAGATAATTGTCCGAACATCATGCGCAGGACTTTTACCCCAGAGATGCGATAAACGATCAGTTTTCCATATAGAAGTACGCCAATGAAAACGATGGAAATGCCACCGCCATGTTTAGCTCATCGGTCTGCAGTCAAGGCCGGGTGGATCCCGGTCTGCCTGCGACCAAGCGAACGCGGTCAATTGATTTGACAACTTTAATTGACGTCATAAACTGTGAATGTTGTGCAATAACTTTGCCATAGGTAAATCCACCCCGCCATCCCGTGGGAGTTTTGAATACGAGTTGAATCCAATTGAATTTACCGCAAACTTTGTAATTGATTTTGCAAACAGTATTATATCACAAATACTCATATTGAACTGATAAAATTAGAGCACGGTAGAAACTTAAAGTAGCTAGAGTAGTTTTAGTTCAAAATGTTGTTTCAACGTTAAAACGTGCAAGTTTTCGCTGTGTATCTTTTTCCCGGAACACTCAAAATTCATCTCGCATCTCGAACATTATGCTTCGCTTACACAAAATAATTACGTTCCGTATATGAGAATTTTCAATCATTCCTGCGCCGATTTCGCGACAGCAAATTTCGCAGCGGAAACAGAATGCACTCACGTACGATTCTGCGACGTCTTTTTCACAGTGAGGCCATGTCCCCTGAACTCAGCCCGGTCGTGCATGTGTAGAAAACAAAGACCCAGCTGCTGCTGTTTCTATTTCAAATGCAATTTCCCTCCGCTAGTATCAGCAAACATCGTCCCATTGTGCACGTCATCTCGAAAAAAGATCCCAACCGTTATTCACAGCGGAAAACCACAAATAGTACAAAAAAACTAGCTTGCTGCAAAATTGCTCCCTCGACTTTCCACCACGCTCTATAACTTGTACAAATAATAACAGTACACAGGTTTCAATGACGGTATTTTCTACGTCAGGCTTTTGTCTTACGCTCCCGAAGACCCATTTTTGCAGGCATATCTCGCCTATCGTCTCACTCTTGCAATGCCAGCCTCTTTGTTTCGCGCGAAGCTGCGCCTCAGTACGTCCCCTTTTAGTTCTACAACTCGAGGATGGAAAATACCAAACGCAAACTTCACCAAACTCGCAGCGTTAGCGACACTTTTGTTTCGCATCTGCAAAGCAACGGCAATTCACAAAGAAAGACAATCGAATGACGCAGGGAGAGCCTCAAACACTCTAACTAATAAACGACAATTTGTGATAAGGAAGCGAAATTATATAAAACAACAAAAGCAAAATAAGTTGTTATTAAAATCAATCTCATTCGCGAGACTTTTATTAAAGATAGCACGAAAACAGACGAGGTTGTCTCTTGGCAAAACGGAAATTACGTTTTCCATCGCAAGTCTCGCTGTCGCATTTCCGGTGTCCCCCCCCCCCGCCCCGCGTGGCGCGCGCGGTTATTTCGCGGAAGATTGAGTTACGACTCGCTCTCTCCGTTCGTGGATTAGTTTCTGAGGGGGGGGGGGGGGGCGGGGGGCGGTTGGGATGTTTATCCTCGCCAAAGAAAAGGTCTCGAAACACGATGCCTTATTCACGTGATTCGATTTACACGGGACATGTGCACGTCGCGAACCGCGCGCTCCCTGCTAGCCGTGGCGTGAAACAATGATAGATTGCCCTCTTCAGTTCGTATCATACGGTGACCATCAACTTCAGTCGTTACGTGCTGGGTACTTATGCTATATATACCGTCGCCGACACGTTGTGTTGATCACTGCTGAATGGACTTTTCGTTTAAATGCGTGCCAGAAAGTAGATTTTATATGTAGGTATGCACAAACGATGCTGGAATATTGCCTGTTTTGCCTAAATATCACTGAAACAGTTTAGAACAACATCAAATAGAGACGTTTATTGAGCTTTGCCGTGGATCGACAGCGATATTTGAGTGTTGACCTACATACTTCTGAAGTGAGATACGTGGTTCGGTTCACTTTTTTAGTCGCAAAAGTTTTGTGGTAATCTGCTTCTTGCATGTGAGGCGCTCGCTTGCTTTCGCGGTTGGCAAAAAGTGCATCGCGTGGCACTGGGAAATGTGCTTAGAATGTGCAATGTGCATTGAACGTGCAATGTGCAGGGTGCATGTCGTGACACCTGACAGCTTCAGACCGCCGACGTGTGTATTACCGCTTTACATGCTGTTTGAATGTGGGTTTTTTACTTTTGTAACACGTGTTAAAATGCCATGTTGACAATTTTGCGGTTGCAAAACAAGCCCCATTTTCCGTAACGGTAATGAATTCATGTATGCAGGTCGATTTAGTTTTTTTTGACAAGGGACGTGTTTCATATGTAATGACAATGTCACATTCTAGCAAGAAATGCATGACTGAATTGTAGAGTCCTGCATGAGGAGCCTAAGTAACAAAAATTGTATTTTTCTATTTCAGCTAGGTTTTAGTTATTTTAAATGTCAACTGTAGCATGTCGGTCAAGTCTGTAATCATTTTAGTGATCAGGCTTTTGGCACGCATTTACGGTTGTTTTTCAGGGGACTAATGGCTGTTGTTCAGCCTAATGAAATCGGCTCAACTTTTTAAAATATTTGTACACCAAATATATTTTAAGGATGCAAGCCGACCATTTTTTAATCCACATCTAAACCAAAGAAATTAAATCGAGATTTGATAAGAAAAAGTAGAGTTCGTTGATTTTTTAAATTGTTCTTAGCTAAACCTACTCCATCTAGACTTGATATTAGCTATGGCCTAAGACTCCCTCTAGACTTGATGTAACAATATCTTTGTGCTACTTTTCGACCTACCAGCTGATTGCAACGTCTCTTCTTCGAAACACCCGTTGAATTACTCCAAACCAGCCGATCGTGATGCAGCCAAACGACATCACACATTTATCGTGTTTACTCACATTCTTCGTTGACTCCATCCGCCTAGAGAGACTTTCTTTGACAGGGAGCGGCCGATGAATCGCATGGACGCTGTTTTTTGTCCAAACTCCTGCCGTTGTCACCGGACATCTATGGGAAAAATTGGGCTTAAAAGGCAAAATTGAAGTTATTACAATGATTTTTTGTGTTACACTGTTCAATCGCCTTGCAATATGAATTAATTTCACTTGGCCAATAATGACATCCAAAACGGTTTCAAGCATGGCCGCTCTCTGCCAAATAGATCCTCTCTCCATTCGCCTTCATCTATAGTAACACACACAACACCACGACGCCGTTCATTGACACCGCGTCAAAATGTCTCTCCCTGCCACGAACTACGAAGTCGCCGTCCAGCCTTGTACATGACTCGTTTATAGACTCCCAGTGTCGCCGTCGTCTTCCTGTTTACCCCCAATGTTTGCCATCGCCGTCCTGGCTCCATTGTTGATGCAAGCAATCAGGATGTATGTCGACACTGTCGTTGCATGCCGCGCCAACAGTGATTGTATTGTGACTGAAAATGATAGAACTTGGTCGAGAGACCAGTCCATACAAACTGCCTTCTCGATGGTATAGTAAAGTTTCGTGACGCGAATGATTTAGCTGTGTGGCGTTGGTTGTTTAGGCCGAGGCACGTTCATGTTGACCGTATTCCGTGTTATAGTTTGTGTGGGCAACAATTCACTAGAGTTGTCGCCTTCGGCGCAAGTCATTTCAATGCGGTGTTCCGGACGGTGGCCATGTTTTTCTTGGTGTTGAACCAACCGCATAACATTAAGTTTCCCGGGTACCTCCACTTCCGGCACAGTTGCGACGTTTGCTATTATGCAGTTTTTGAATAAACCGTAATAGTTAACCCAATGTTAGCGAGGCAGTTGTAGATAAAGAATCAATCTGTGCCGGTAACCGAGCCGAGTAAAATTCGGGGGCTTCTCGCAGGTGCAAAATAGCTCGAATGCAGAGTCTCATGATTATGCACTTTTTTACTAAACCGTAAAAGATAAACTATTGAAGTAAGCGAGAGAGTTGTAGATAAAAAATCAATCTGTGTTGGCAACGAAGCCTTTTTCGTAATTTTAATATCCTTCGTCTCTTTATCGATTCACGAAAAAGTGCAAAAAGAGCAAAATACCACATTTAAGAAAGCGGTTATGGCCCTTTTAGACCCAAAAAATGGAAAAACGGCTCCGTTACCGAAACAGATCGAATATTTATCTGCAACTCTCTCTCTCTCTCTAACTTCATTGGGTTATCTCTTACGGTTTCGTCGAAAAGCGCATAATGGCAAATGTCTGATAATGTGCGGCAGTGGAGGTACCCAGGACCCTTAACGTTGCACTGGTTGCAACAGCTCGCTGTGCTTGACACTTCCAGCAACATCGACTTTGATTTGGACATGTTTATACTCTAAAGATTGAGTCAGTTTGTAGACATTTGCAATTTCATACAGAATACGGCCTGGTTTAACTCTGCAGTAATAGAATGTCTCGCGTTAATTCTTAAGTTATTTTATCTATGCATAATGGTAACGTTATGCCTTTTGACAAGCAAATTAATTCGTTTCGCACAGAAAATTTCTTTAACTTGTTCTAAAATATGGGAGAAACTCATTCAACAGGTCTATTAAATGAATCTGATTCGTTCTCCAATGATTTGGACTTTTACTTTTCGTAAATGCTTGACATGGTCAAACATTTTGCTAGCTTTAAATTGAAGTAATGTTACAAGCTAACGGATACTAATTCTTGCGGCGAAGTTGATCCTTGTCGTATCTTGACTCTACGTAAAGGTGGTGCAACCAAGTTCCGAGACCAATACTTGAGCGTTAACACTTTGCGGAAAAGCAAACAAAAACCCCGAGTTTGTGGGTCATCACGATGTGTTAGGTCACCGTGCTTCAAAGTTTCCCAAAATATCTCCAACTATTCTCCTTTGGGAAAAACTTCTGAAATTTCATTGGCAAAATTCACGTGTCCAGTTCAAAAGAACTGCGTAATTCGCTTGTTTGTTTGGCAAAAGTTTGTGCGACGATGTCGTTGACCGTGAAGCTGGTATCGTTGATCGTGACGTCGTTGTCGTTAAACTTGGCGTTGTTGTTGTTGTTCGCAGCGGTGGCGCTGGAATGCGGAGATCCGCGACAACAGCTGTTCAACAGGTCGTGTTACCTGTTCGTCAGTTACCCTGAGGTGACCTGGCAGACTGCCCATCAGATATGCAACGGTCTCAAGGTATGTGGCACCTCTGCAACCTCTGGAACAAATTTTTTTGTTTGCTAATTTATATATATTTATATGTATTTATTTGAATCAATCAATCAGAAATAAACAAACCATTTGGACACATTATACAGCTTACTTTACAAACTATCTTGCTTACGATACAAACTATCTCTTATATCACTTACTTATTTTGGTGAGACTAAAATTAATATCCTCCCATTTTCTGGTTTGTGTCAAGCGCGCATCAGCCTACGTCCGTGAAAACACTCGGAGAAGTTATAGTTTTAAAGTAAAGGAACTTCAATGTAAATAGTAAAGCTTCTTTTTGGCAAATTACCTAACTTCTACTGACACTATGGGTTGAGACACTTGTAATACCTGCCATAAACTGCCAGAAGTTAGTGATGATCAAGCTTATACTTGATAATGTCAAATTGTTGTTAGATATCTTTGGCCAGCCTGTATTTGCTACGTTCGAGGTGATTCTCTTTGCTCTGCGAGATGCGTTCAGGAGACACCACTTCAAAACAGACATTCCATTTTTTTGACTTTCACAGCTTATGCAGCCTTTTCACAGTCTTTCAACACTTTTCGGAAAACCGGCGTCAAGTAATGTCAGAAACCGTTAACAGCTTCGAGCTTTAGCGGTCGACGTATTGTAGGTGTGGAAATGAATGTTATGTATGAAACTACACCACTAACTGACCACTCAAAATGTCAACTAAATGTGTCACACTGTTACCACATTTTCTTTTCCCGTTGTTCGGCAGCTAAAATAGTCGATTTTAAGGTGGAGGTGCCGGTTCACTACTGCGGGTTGCATTCAGGGGTCTCTTGAAACCCAGCTGTACATAAGAGACATTAGACTTATATTATGATTTTGAGTAGACATTAACTTTCTCTACATTAAAATGTCTCTCACTTCCATGTGTAGGTGCCATAATAACCCACATTTATTGCAAGAGCAAGCAAGTTTTTTTATCAATGTATTGATATCAATCTTCCGCTCAATGGATTGAACGTAACTTTGCACAGTGTAAACCTAGCTTAATGTCATGCCTTTTTTGACAAAAATCAAAGAAAACTTTTCTCATGTGTAATTTCTGTAATTTGTCTTCACATCAGTCAAAAATCTTTAGTGGATGTTCTACTTTGTGTTTTGCGGGCTGCGTCCAGAGACATTTCGCAAATCTGCATAAGCACTTTATTGATTTTCTCAGCTGTTATATGTTTAAAGCAAACCTTTAACACAAAACATCGCAAGAAAAACATTTCTTGGCGTTTGTTAAAACTGGTAGTTACTTCGATTACATTTAGTACATTATTATTTACATTATTATTACATTTATTACATTTAGTCTTACATTTTAATGCATAACAGTTTGGGAAGTTCGTAACAATAATAATATTTCATTGATGACTAGGGTTGTTTCTAGTTAGTTAGAAACTACTTCATGACTTTGTAATTAGGAAGTTCAGCTGCTAAAAAAAGATTGTGTTTATCTTCCTCGAAATTTCAGTTTAAGTTTTCTCTCTAAAATGGGATGAAAATGCTATCTTCTTCAACAATCTTTTGGTCTTAGCTTGGAGATGAAACACATGGTTGTATTCAAAATTTAAGAGTGAGCCCAGAGTCTGACATTACTTAATGTTACATCGTCAACGATTCAACCCTAGCTTTCTTGTCTGCGATAACTAGGAGAACATCACAAAAGAAGGTGCAACTGACTATGAAGTAGCAATCCAATTTGTGCCAAGTCTCAGAGAAATGTTTATCAACGCCTACCCCTGGCCCCTTTTACTTTGGGCACGGAAGACAATGTAATTATTATGTTAAGTTAATTGCTTTGAAGAGGGACGACGAAGTGAATTAGCTAAATGGGAACGGGAATCGGCAGAAAAAAAATGAAGGCTGTGGCTAATTGCGTTGGAAATAGCATGTAGGGGTTGGTTGGTGAGGGGGTTGGGGGGGGGAAGGCAGCAGTTGATGAGGTAACGTTCGCACAACGGCAACGTCTGACTGGGAGAGTCGGCAAAGAACAAAGAGTTGGTGATGTGGCGCTACTTGTTGGCTTCTTAGGCTATACGCCGCAGGAAATTAAGAACCTGTGTGCGTAATTTCACAGAAGTTTAAGCAATACGTAGCTTGGCGGCAGTATTTATAGAATAGTCACCAAATTGTATCCAGGGACGCGTTTCAAATGAAGCAACAATCGATGGTGAACATATTTTGGCAAAGCTGTGGGTGCGGTTGGCCAATGTTGTTGTTGTTATTGTTGTTGTTGTAGATCAGGCTATGTGGTGTACTTACAATAGCTAGGTCAGTTTTCTTGACGTGTAGGCTATAAAGGTAAGAGAGCATATATTTTATAAGCTTGTCATTCATTCAACTTAAACTTAGTTTTACAAAGTTTTTCAACTTAAAGTTTAGTCACAACTAAATTCAGCCAAACACATGCCGCGAATTCAGTTGTAGCTTCCAGCTTAGATCTAAATAGAAGTTGAAAAACTTTGTAAAACCCTGCGTTAGTCTAAGACCACAGACACAATGCCGATTAGTTAATCAAAAATCGATGCATCAAAGATACAAGGCTAAGCGGAGACGGTCTCTCGCTAGTGTTTTAACAAGTGCCCGTTAGCCTAGCGTTTATAGACAAAAGACACCCAAAACACTGCACTGCATTGTTTTCTGATCTATCACATCCATCCGACGCAGGCCGAGCTGGCGAGCGTGGGCAGTGCGCAGGAACACAGTTTCGTGACGTCACGGATCCGCGCGCAGAGCGAGTACACCACCAGTGCCATCTATTGGCTGGGCGGGCAACGAGCGCCGGACTCCGGCTGGTCGTGGTTGGACCACTCTTCCGTCGCCTTCTCTGGTAATTACCCTCGGAACTGAAGACGTGATGATGGCTTTATTGCGTCGTGTCTTGTGGAAAATGCAAGACCTAGAGGCTTTGCTTGTCCTTTTTCGCACTCGATAGTTGATTACATTTCAAAGTAACCCATGAATAAAAAATTTTAATTTTTTTAAATGTACTACATGCAGGGATCAAGACCGTTGTTTTGGATGTTTTCTTGGAAACTTTGTTAACTCCAACTTCAACTTGGAGTGGGAATGCTGGTAGAATTTTGCTGTTTCCGTTGAGGATGACGGAGTATGACAGAGAAAAATTAAGTGACAATAATAGGGCATCCCCCTTTAACTAGTCAATGTATCGGTCTAGGTTCTAGACTCCGATTCACGTTAAGAAGGAGAGTGGATTTCCATCTTCTTCGTGGACCCACTGCTGCTAGACATGAGCTTAAAGTTTCAAAACTGACATGCCATGTCTTGAGCCGAACAAAATACTTCACGGGCTGTTTTGTTAATCTCTGCTTGTGTCTAGCGGCAACGTGGGACTACGAGGAAGATCCCAATGTACTCTTCTTCATAAACGTTTAGCTTCGCAATCACAGAGCCTTATTATCTGTTTTTATCTCAATTCTCACCGTGGAACTGGTGTAAAATCAGAGAAAAGTGGAGAAAAACAGGTGTGTTTTGCACACACTATGTGAAAGCATAGGGAAATAGCCAAACTTCAATGTTGCATTTCTCAGAAGTTAGTTCAGGTACCCCACTAAATTTTTCGAAATTCATTTAGAGGATACAAAAATGAATTTATTTTGAAAGTTTCAAAAATCTGTAGGCTAGGGTCACTTACGACCGCGCCTCCTGCAAAACTCCATTGCACCGTGACTTGTAGCGCTAGTTAAGATACCGTCTTCCTCGCCGCTTGTTCACAGCGTGGTCGCTAGATGGCGACACCGACGCGGGCGCGTGTCTCTCCGTCCAGTGGCAGCCGTCGCGTGGCCAGACGCGCTCTAGCGGACTCTACTGGAACGCGCAGTCCTGCGACAACGTCGGCGGCTACGTCTGCAAACGAGAGAAACAAGGTATCCAGTTGCCGGTGTTTGAAGCGCTGGCACAGTGTTACAAGGTCGTTGACATGGGTTCAATTTTCCTTGACCCTTTTGTGCATACAAGATTAGTTCCGAAATTTAAATTTCTACATTTTCATTTGTCACATTTCTCCATCTCCATGGTTACTTCTAATCAGATATCTAAATGTTCTTCCTCTTCCTTAGCTTAAGATAGCTTCAATTTAGGACATTGTAGTTTCGGGTCTTAGTAAACTTGTTTATGCCCCACCTTCAAGTCCTTCGTGGCGTTTTCAATTACTTGCTTTTACTTGTTGCTTACAAAGATTTTATTGTTCCGGGTGTCTTTCCAGCGTCAACACGCTAATAAAAGAAATCGTCGCTGTCCTAGATAACTAGAGTCTAGCTTAATGCAAACAAACATTTTTCCTGGAATTTAAATATTATGACATTTGGCTCGGTAAATACCTAATCCTTGTACAAGCTCCCAATAGAACGTATCAAACCATTTCGAATGTGAATCCCGTCATGAAATAGTTTCTATTCCAGAACAACAAACATTGCGTTTTTCCACCCATATAATATGGCTGTAACTAAATGTTCTTAGTCTACGTCGTGGCCTTGATTTCAACCTATAATTCTCATAGAGGCTTTTCTAGCTCTGTATATCTTTGATCACCGAATACGTCTCAATTTGCGACTTACTTGATCCCAACAATGAACAAGGTAGAACAACAAGTTAGAACAAGGTAGAACCACAGATATGAGGTTACCCAGACATTCTACCATGCCTAGCTACGGAAAATGCAAAAATTTGATGATAGTCATTTCGCCGGCAATCGCTGGGGTGCGTTGGTAATCTGTTTTAACATCATCTACCAGGCTATGGCACAAGACCAATTATAATCAAAATACCCAATGTTCATCAGGAGTTACAGTTAACCATGGTTACAGGATTACATTAACAACAAATAGTGACTCCATCCCTTGACTGCTGGTGAAACTGTTATTGCGGTCGGTGGGCTTTCGCGTACTTGCTTTCGTGTGAGAGTGAAAAAACTGGGTAACCAATTATATCCATAACATCCACGCTCGAACTTCGTCCATGCTCAACGTCTGAATTCCCTGCCACAGTGTCGGGCAGCGTGCTGACTCTGAACCGCACCACGGAGGGTGTCGAGGGTCTGATCGCGTCGCCCAACTACCCCGACGCCTACCCCAACGACCTCGACTACTGGCTGACGCTCGTCGGGCCGGCGCGCACGCGCATTGTCGTCACGTTCGCGCGACTCGAGCTCGAGCCGCAGACAGAGTGTCTGTACGACGCCGTCGAGCTGCAGAGCGACGCCAGCGCCGACGACGTGGTGCGGTGGTGCGGCAGTCACGGGAACCACACGCAAAAGTGAGTGCAGGCCGACGTGTGGTTCGGACGGCATGGGCAAGATTTTTTTTTAGTTTTTTGCTTTTTTATCCGTAGTTATGTAAGTAAAAGTCCTACTTGACAAACAAGCTTAGCGCAACCAAGCCTTTCTGTGCTTAACAGTCTGGTAGATTTCTCGGCAGTATATTATATTTCTTCCAATATATCGGTTCCAACACACACGAAAGATGACAGCTGGTAAGGCATATACTTTAACCCTTTGAGGCGCAGTGGTACAATTACTGTTGTACCACCTCATAATTGGGTCTGTATCTTCCAAAATTCCAATCCCATCGGTGTGAAAAATGATATATTTCATTCAGTACTAACCAGGGATCTCAGAAAAAAATATTTAGTTGCAGCAAAAACACCCGCAAGCTTTGCATTGTACTTTAAAGTTTAGGTGGTACAACTGTTGTACCACGTTAAAAATCGATATAGGGGATGACAACCCTTATTCAAACAAATAATAATTTTGTATTTTAGCCTCACTTAAAGATTATAGGCAGTCAATAATCGATTTTCAAAAATTTCAAAAATATTTTTTTGAATTTTTTTAGTTGATTTCAAGTCTGTGTTGCTCTAGCATTGGAATGCACCAGTAAAATTTTCGAAATTTTGCCCCTACATATTTTGCCACAAGGTTTAACATTGCACGGGATACATACGGCACTGAGCTAGTGGCAAATCCTGGCTAGCAATGAGCCAAGGTTTCACGCCGTCTACCTTTGTTTTCTTACCATCGTCGTCCTCTTTAGCCTCGTGTTCGTCTCGAGCGGCAACACCGCACTCGTGCACGTTCGCTCGGACTTTTCCGTGTCGGCCTCGGGCTTCTACGGCTCGTGGACCGCGGCCGACGTTGCCGGATGTCCGCAGAGCACGGTCACTGCTCGGCACGGCTCGGTCGCCAGTCCGCACTTCCCGCAGTTCGTGCTGCCGCGGCTAGACTGCACCACCGTCGTCAAAGCGCCAGGTACCTAAGCGCTGTAATACTACTGTGTAATTTTGTTATGGTTTACGTTTCCCCAAGCCTTCTTCCAATTTAATTGCCATCATTAGAGATACTTATATTGGCAGAGTTTAAAATCGTTTTGGACGCCATTAATTGTCCAAATGAAATAAATTCATATAAAATCAATATCATAACTTCAATTAAGCCATTAAATATGCCATTATTAAGCCATAAACTCGAATTAATACAAGTGTACAGATACTACTTCAAAATGGCACTTTCGGCTGCCAACTGAGGAACAAAAACCATTATACAAAGCATGAATAATATTCAATGGTAGATTGAAACTTTGGTAGTTTGGAGATTTTGAGATCCCCTGTCTTAGGTTTTCAGAGGTGATCTTGATCATCTGACCCATCAATGTTTATATTTTCTAAAAAAATACCATTTTTGGGCAGACGCCCCTAAAACGGCGACGCACTGCAAAACGTCCAAAATAGCAAAATAACCCTGCTTTACGTAAGCGGCTTACACCGAGAAGCAAACCAATAGCACTGCGTTCTTATTGGATGTTACCTTGGAAACGTTGTTAACTTCAACTTAACTTGGAGTGGGAAGGCTGGTAGAATTTTGCTGTTTTCATTGAGTATGACGGAGTATGACAGAGAAAAATGTAGTTACAATAATAGGGCATCCTCCATAAACTAGTCAATGTATCGGTCTAAGTTCTTTACTCCGTTTCACGTTGAGAGGGAGAGTAGATTTCCATCTTATTCGCATGGACCCACTGCTGCTAGACAGGAGCTTAGAGTTTCAAAGCTGACAAGCCATGTCTTGAGCCGGACAAAGGACTTTTTGGACCGTTTTGTTACTAGCGGCAAGCGGTCTAGCGGCAAGGTGGGACCGCGAGGAAGATCCCAACGTACTCTCCTTCTTAACGTGAAATGGAGTATAGCTTCGCAATCACAGAGCCTGTTGTGCCTCTAGCCACATTGCCACATTTCCCCGTTTCAGCCGGCCGCCGCGTGTGGCTCGAGTTCGCCGTGCACGAACTGACATCGCCGCCCACCGAGTCGACGCTCGAGCTGCGCCTCTCCGACGCCGACGCCGACGCCGACGCGCTGCGTCCGTTTGGCGACGCCGCGCGTCTCAACGACGGCGCCTTCCTGTCCGACGCCGAGACGCTCACGCTGCGTCTGCGGACTGGAGACCACCCCGAGGGACGCGGCTTCGAGGCGAACTACAAAACAGGTTCGTAATAATATATCAAGTTTCTGAGTAGACAAACCTTAAGACTCTCTGTGTGAGCGTTTACTTGGGCTGCTGCCCCCTAAAAATTTACCTCCAGCTAGAAACCTACTAGCCATGTTGCCACACCTTTTGTCCGATCGCGAAGAAACCAATGCCTTTCGGAATCCTCATCATTATATTTTTAGCATCAAATTGTGTACTTTTTAATCTCGAAATACCAGTTCAAAGTTCAAAAAGAGGTTCATGTAATCATTACCAAAACAGCACCAATAACCTTAAGGCACAGATGAAATAATTGTGTAAGTATGGGCCGTCTCCCACGCAGAATTTACCTCGTACGGGATCATATTTGTTTTGCCACACCATTCGTCCGATCGCGACGAAACCTGGGTCTAACGAATCTGCACACTCTTGCAAACAAATTGGTTTTATACGAAACTCCAAAATATTCACTCGTCTCACGTTTGCCACCTTTGTGAGCAGCCAGCTGTTAGGCCCGCTTCACGTGCATAATTTACCTCGTACTAGACCCTATATAACGAGTTGAAAACTAGACTAGTTGCCAACTAGTCTTGGTAACTATAGTTGAAAATTGTATGAATTGTATATTTTATTGCTGTCTCCCCAAGGGAAGAAGACTGGTATGAGTATAAGATTAAGGTTCGGTAGAACCTCGACTGGCTTAATGGCACGGCTCTGTCGCGAAGTCGCAACTGCACGTCAATCGCGAATTTGCGACGCGCAGTTGCGACTTCGCGAAGTTGGGACTACGCGAAGTTGGGACTGGCCGTGCTGGCGATTCCCAAATCCGCGTTGCTACACGCAGTTACGACTACGCGCACTACTTAGCTTAGTCCCAACTTAGCTTAGACCCAACTTCGATTAGTCCCAACTTAGCTTAGTCCCAACTTCGATTAGTCCCAACTTTGCGTGGTTGGACTACGCGCAGTTGGGACTACGCTAAGTTGGGACTAATCGAAGTTGGGTCTAAGCTAAGTTGGGACTAAGCTAAGTTGGGACTAAGCTAAGTTGGGACAAAGCGAAGTTGGGACTGGCCGTGCTCGAGATCCCCAAATCCGCGAAGTGGGGATTCTCCCCAATGGAACCAACATACCATGCAATGCGCCTGGGAGTCTTACAGTCGTGTGCCTGTGTGCAGTGGTCTCTCTTCGGGAGCGGCGCGTCATCGAGCTGACCAACGTCTCCGTCGGCTGGCTGGGTCACCTCAACTCGCCTGGACCGCCGCCTCGACATGTCGATTACACCGAGCGCCTCATCGCGCCGCTCGGTAAGTCGGCCCTTTGAACCCCGTGTCGTACCTACGCAATTAGCCAACGGTGGGAGGCAAATTAATGTTGGTCACTAAAGGGCAACCATTTTCTCTACCCGTGACCGCGAAAGAAAGTGTTGTGACAAGGCATGGCAGCCATCGACAACACACATTGAATTTCTATCCGAGCACAACCAGGGCCTTCTGCATGAAATGTTTCGTATTGGTCTTCTGGCTCGAAATATTGCCAGCAGGCTGTGGGAAATGGTAGAGAAAAAGGAAATTGCGCTAGATTCTCGTTCGATGTCAAAGCCACCAATTGAGAAAATTTTATTTTTCGAAAGAAATCCATTCAGAGGGAGCTGACAAGGTTTCGTGTTCAAAGGTATCCAGAATGAAAAATACGAGCCAAACACAACCGGTTCTTGTAGAACTAACAAGAACGTGGATTGAACTTGTATGCTCCGGGTGCAATTTTCTATTTGCTTTGTTTCTAATTATGTTAATTGCAGCTACAGTCTCAGCCAATACTGCAAACTGGTATCGTTTTGTCTACCCCAAAGATATTGCAGCTACGTTTGCTGCCGCCGGGTTCACCCTTGACTTGGCTACTTCTTGACTTGCCTTGCTACCCTGTTACAGTCAGTACACACTTCGCCTTTTCCACACTTTCGAGCCCGTGGGCTGGGCCCGTCCGAGCCCGTCGGCGCCCTTTGAAACGCTCTGAGAGGCCGAGAACGAGGCGGATTCGCAATACACACTGTGCTTTGGAATCCGACGGGCTCAGCCCACGGGCTCGAAAGCGTGTGTACTGGCTGCTAAACGCCCCCACCTTCCACACATAGGCTGGGTGATCACGCTGGAGTCCCACGACGCGGCCGAGAGCGCCGAGGGGTGTCCGTCGGGCGAAGGCAGCGTGCTCGAAAGCGTGTAGGTGTGTACTGGCTGCTAAACGCCGCCACCTTCCGCACACAGGCTGGGTGATCACGCTGGAGTTCCACGACGCGGCCGAGAGCGCCGAGGGGTGTCCGACGGGCGAAGGCAGCGTGCTCGTCTCCGACTTCCACGCCGACACCAACGGCTGGAGCAAGGAGTTGTGCCACGCGTCCGGTCAGAGCGTCGTCGTCGTCTCGTACTTCAACGCCCTCAGCGTGCGTCAGTTGGCACGCGCAGCCAGTGTGCGCATGAACGCCACGATTGCCGTGATGAGGGGTGAGTCACGCTTTGTGATGGGAGCCCGGGAAGCGCTATTCCGTTTCGTGCCTCGTCGTCGCAATGTTTAATGTACACAGTTTGGAAATCATACTGGTAGTGTAAAATATTGGTACCATATTGGTAGCAAACTGGTATCAAAGTAAATTAGACGACTTGAATCATCTTATTTACATCGTATTTCACTTTGAAATCGTTTTCTTGCCTCAAATCTTCGTCACATCTGTGTGCATCTCCGTACTCTATCGTGCGTTGTCGAGGATGTACTCAAGTTTTCAATTGTATTACTCCTGAAACATCACAGTAAGTTCTCGAACTGTGTACCCTGGGTGATTTTTTTAAAGCTAGCTCCGGACAAACTGCCCAAAAGCCAATCTAAATGCGGGAAATTTAACGTTGCGGCTACGAGGCACGAAACGGAATAACGCGCCCGGGAATATTACCGGGGAATATTCATTACACCGGGAGTTTTTATTTCATTAATTCTAGGAATGCAATGGTCATAAGTGCCAATGGCTAACAGCTCCAGTCTTCAAGTTGGGCAATGATAAACACAAATTAAACCTTTAGTGTGATACTTATGAATGTAATGTGATGCCACGACTTGTGGGCATTTTTTTTGTCATTTCTATACTATAAATATACTGTGACAATAAAATATATTTAGTATCAGTTTGTTTGGCATGTTTGGCAAAAATTCCAGGGAGTATTCCCCAAAATTTAAATGTCGGGAATTTATGCAAGAGCGGTTTTGCGTCTTCGACGAGGTCTTCGACGAGGGCTCATCGCCTCCCCTGTAGACAAAAGGAATAATTTGACTTTACCAATGCCTTCTATCTGGGGCTGTTACACATTGGCTTCATTGGCTACATTGGCTACATTGACTACATTGGCTACATTGGCTACATTGGCTACATTGGCTACATTGGCTGCATTGCAGGCTACATTGCAGGCTACATTGCAGGCTACATTAGCATTGGCTACAGTGGTTCTCAAAATGTGTGTCGCGCCTCCCAGTGGCGTCGTGGAATTTTCACAAGATTCCATGCATCGCAATTTTTATTCAAAAAAATAATATTTATTCCCGATATATCCAATTGACATGATTACGATTGACACATATCCTTGTCGATTGTCCAATGAAAGTCTATTTTCATACTCATCGAGTCAACCGTTTAAGATGTCTCAATTACACACACATCTTGCGAAAACGCAAAGTATAATAGTTTGCATTTTATACAGCTCGTGATGATAGTACAAGGACGCCGCGAAAACACGTTCCCTTGTTAAGGAAGTAATGGATTCAATAACTTTGAGAACCACTCGACTAGAAGGCTGTGGGACAAGATAACCATGCAACATTCCACTGTAACCCCACGACGCCTACCCCGCAGACGGCGCGTTCAAGAGCAAGGTGATCCGCGCCGAGTCGGACGCTGGCCCCGAGTCGTGCTTCCCGACGCCCTGTCTGAACGGCGGCAAGTGTCTGACGTTGGGCACAAGACGAGGGTGTCAATGCGCCGGACACTTCACCGGGCTCTTCTGCGCGCTCACCGTCTGCGAGACCGAGCCGTGTCTGTTCGGCGTCTGTCTGCTGACGCCCTCCGGGTACACGTGCCGCTGTTCGCAAGGGTGAGTGTGTTCGGCAGGAAGTCACTATGATCGTTAACGTATACATCGTTTAACGTACATTAACAATAGCCGGTTTTAATGCAATCACAGATAGAATAGCCACTGTGTGTTGTTAAATCACATGAAACCATAGTAACTGTAACCACCTGAAGAACATGGGTCCCTTGATTACATTAACATTTTACCATGGCCTGGTATGATGTTAAAACAGATTGCCAACGCACCCCAGCGATTGCCCGCGAAATTACTAGCATCACATTTTTTGCCGTAGCCCTATATCTAGGTATGGTGGAACAGGTAATTGCTGTTATCCAAGAATATACTACATTGACGAACGTCGGTTTTAAGTTTTAATGCGCTGACTATACTCTTCCTCACATTCGGATGTCACCAGCAAAATGGTATTCTACCATGGTCAACTACAGTGCCCAAAACTCCGTGGCGCTGGAATCTGAACTGAAATATTTGTTGGTGTATTTGGTTGCCGTCTAGGGACTAGAATTTGCCGTTGATTAAAAGTGAAATTTTATCTTAGGTATACGTTCCCAAAGAAGTAAAAAGATATCTCGACAAAAATCGAGCAAAATCAATTACTCTGTTTTAAATCTAGGCATTTGCCAAGCAAATCGACATGAATTTTATTTATCTGAAACCACAGAAAACAAACAACATCAACAATATCATCGAAAAACATTCAGTCAACAAAGGCATCATCGGAGACAATAAACATCACAAATACTTAATTGTCATTTAAATGACCTCTATGTGTGATTCGTGCGTAATCTACGCACAAGATATTGGCACTTATATTTTAAACTACAAAAGCAGCTTCTTCGCATATAAAACATATTCATTGCAAGGACTTCCTACACGAGATATCCGTTTTTGATAATTTAACCGTGATTAAACTAATCAACATAGTTATCATTCTCTTTCGTTTATACAACGCATAAGGTAATCGCCTTTCCCGCTACCATTTTCTTGGCCACAAACACATTTCAGAAAAGAACAAAGAGTCGATATCCTATCATCAAACCAGCACTCTTTTGGTGTTTCTTTTAAAATCAAGGCTTCGGTGTAAACAAGGTCTCTTGGTAGCACGCCACACGTACGCAGTACGAGATCCTGGAAGAAGCAAATCGTTCTGTCAAAGCAGTTGGGTACGAGATGTCTTCGAGGATGCTCCTGTGGCTGCTTGAGATTCTGGCGTCGCGACGTCTCTGTTCGAGCGGGCCGACGCCGCCCGACGTCGACGTCCGTGCGTCAACGGCGACGGCGTCGATGTCCGAGGCAAGAGAGTTTGCTGGCCAACTGAGTGAGAGGCCGGACATCGAGGTGGCCGTGAATGGACCTTCGATGGCGGCGATTCACGATGGTTCGGAAAAGGCGTCCGGGCAAGAAAAGTCTACAACTTTGGCAGAACAAAGTTCAAGTTCATCATGTCATCTTGAATGCGAATTTCTTCATGATGGCAACCAAAATACAAGTCCTGCTTGATGTGACTGACCAGTTACAGAAGCTGAAGGATGAAAATAATTTTTCATTAGCTGATCTCTCATTGGCCTACGAACGCATAACAGTACTTGCTCCGAGCAGCGGACCAATCAGCGAGCTCGAGGTGAACACTGTCTCCCAGATCATGAAGATGACATGTGAGTTAATACAAAATTTATCGCCAGGGGAACCAAGTTTCAAATTACCGTCCGGTGCTGTCATCATGGTCGCCCGAGTCGGCCAACTAACAAGATTCCATGCCTATGACTCGTTCCTCTACTACAACGATACCGACAACTTCGACGTTGACGTGCAAGTGCTGCCGCAGACGACAGAATTCGTCGGCATCACTGGAATGGTATTTCAGCAGAAGGACTCGCGCCCATTGCGCCCGTTACCGGTTACAATGACGCCGATCACGAGAGTACGCTTCGTCGACGTGTTTTTAGTTGGCCAAGAAACGTTGGCAACTCGCGAGCTACACACTATTTCCCTGCGTTGGAAGTTTGAAACGTTGCCAGGAAATTTAAGGTACGGTTGCGCAAGCTGGAACGACACAAATGAGTTCTGGACAAGTCTCATTTGCACTTTGATCAATGTGCCCATGGTTCACATAATCGACGGTTCCGAACTTTCGTCATTTCATGTCGTGTGTCTTTGTGATCTAGTTTTCAACGGTAATTCAAGTGAGTACATTATATTCTATCAGCACGAAACAGAAGTTCAATCCACAATACACGTACATAACTTTTTACGGTCAGCGAATAACTTAACCGAGTATCGGGGTTTCTCTAAAGACGTACTTAACGGTGGAAACTCTTTGGTCGAGTTTGCTAACTATCTTTCCCAGTACTTTGACGCCGACCTCCTGACTGACGCAATAGCAGACACGGTTCTCAAGGACATTTGAGCGATCCTGGCGGCCCAGACCAAGGACGCCACACGATTGGTCAGCGCAACGACCTTCTGGCCAGCTTCGTCGTGCAATCGACCAATCAGCGCGATCTGCCAATCGGGTTCGGCGTTTACGAGCGTTTCACTTCGGGCAACGAGTGTTTCATGTCGACGGAAGACATTGATCCGAACCTCCTGTTCTCCAGTCAGATGAACTTTTCGTTGTTGTTTTCAAAGTCCGTGGCGCGACAGAACTCGCTGTACGCCTTTCTTCTCTACCCACCGGACAAGTTCTTCAGGCCGACGGCGTACATCAACGGACAGCAAGTCGGGAATATGCGCGTTGTGGACATCGTGCTGACTCCAGTTGAGAAAGACGACGACGAAGACCAACTCGTGCACTTGTATTACGGCATTGCGACGAACGAATACCTTTACGATTGCGCCTATTGGAGCGCGTCACAGGGAAATTGGACAACGAGAGGCTCTTACAACAACCTTATCTCTATTTGGGTGTGTGCACTTGCAGCTTGAGCGCTCACTTTAAGGAGTCGAGGACTCGTGGCCAGTACATCCTGTACAACTACTCTCATCCCAAACAGTATGACCTCGAGTCGGATAGGAATGTTATGACTCGAGATTCAGTTCATGACATCAATTTGTTAAGGGCAATATTTCACGTCACCAGGTATCAACTATACCCAATCCCTGAAGGAAAAATTTTGACATTTTTGAATGAGGATTTATATCAAATTTTTTATCCATATTACTCTGATTTTCCATATTACAGACTCAAAGATAGGACAAAGAGTGCAATAATTATTGCAATAAGGCAGACCTTTTTCAGCAGTAATGATTGTGATATGTTTTACAATCAAGCCGATCTTGCTTATCAGTGCACTACCAATGATATTCAATTGACTCAAAAAATTGCATTTTCGCTAGTCACACAACATGGAGACGACCATCTAAGAGTTTTTACACCAATGAATAACAGCGACTTCGTGTGGGCTGACAAAGTGTTTGCCCTCCAAGTGTCTCAATCGGTAGATGACCACAACGAGAGACACGCGTATCTGCTGTACCCTCTAAATGCATTTTCCGGTCGCCGCCGTCCATCGGCCAACGTCTGACCAGTCGTGTGGTAGACGTCATATTGAAGCCAAAGGTCGCCGCCGAAGAAGTGCAACAATACGTGGAGTTCACCTTCGAACGTCCGGCAAACCAAACGCTGGACTGTGGCGTCTAGGACGACGCCATCAACAACTGGATGTCGCGCGGTTGCCAAGTCGTGCACATCGCCTCTGTCGATGTCTGCAACTGCAGTTTGGCGGCAGACGGGGGTCAGTACATCGTGTACAGCTACAGCGACGTCGTGTTCGACCAGCAAGTCTTCGCGCAGCTCGGCGTCGAGTCGTTCACAGACGCGAAGAGCATCTTTGACCAAGGAGCGGCTCTCATCCACAACGCGTCACAGTTTACGATGGATTCGAAGCTCGTTGTTGACATGATGCTCGTGTTTAAGAAGATGCTGTCCCACGTGGATGAATTGCCGGACAGCCAGAAAAGGATGTTGCCAGTTTTGGACGACATTGCTGCAGCTTTTAGTCGGATGTTTGCCGAATACCAAGCAGCGGTACTTTTGAAATACGACCTCCATGACGTTTGGAGCGCTGAAAGCGATGAGTTAGGCCAAGAACAGCTGTTGTCAAAAGAAGTTATCTTCAGCAGCGCTTATAGAAACGTCGATAAAGACTCGGACATGGCGTTCGGGGCGGTAACTTACTTTGGTCCAATAGACCGAAATCTTCCCGGCAGTGATGAGGTTTCACAACTTTTCGGAACACTATCTAACGGTTTGCAATACACGAGAGGTAACGGCGGTGGAGTTTAATTCGTAAATAATTTTGCAGTTTCAGAAGTTTTTAAATCCAATCCTCTATTTGCCTGCTTCATTGTTGACGTGACCTATTCATTTTTGCGCCGAGTTACGTTCATCGTTTACCCTGTAAATATATCACCCTTTCGCTACTCGATGACAACTGCTCCCGTGTTCAACTCGAGACAAGTTGACATTATCTACGAAGCCAAACGCTTGGAAGACCACGTCGTGGAAGTCTACTTCCAGCCGTCGGACGAGCCCAAGAGCTACATCAAGACCGCATGCGCCGTCTGGAACGCCACGGCTAACGAATGGACTGATGAACTTTGTTCGACGCATCTCATCTCACTTCATGTGTCGTGCACATGTAAGTCTTCACGAGAAGACAACGTGTCAAGGATCGTAATCTACGAGTACACAGAGGAGCCTAACTTCTTGCTAGCATCGTCCGTCGGTGGCCCAAGCGTCGTCTACCTGGTTGGCTCGACGCTTTCGCTCCTTGGCTTGATCATTATCGAACTGTCAGCGGTCTTGTTCCCCGAATGGCGCGAGGAACTCAGCAACAAGATCCTCATCCACCTCAGTGTTTCGTACTTCCTGTACCTCACGTTGACCATGTTCCGCGAGACACACACAATCTACGCCGACATGAAGCACTTGGACGTGGGTCTTGTGGCGTTCACCGTGACCGTCCACTACACGCGGCTTGTCCACCACTGCTAGGGCCTGGTCATGTCCGTGCTTCAATACAAACGCTTCTCTGGTGTGGTCGGCGCGGCGGCCACGACCTCGCACCTCCTGCTCAAGGTCAGCGCTCTGGCCTGGGGAGTTCCTCTGCTGCCCTTGGCCGTCCTGCTCTCCTGGGACGTGGGGACTCACTTCTGCACCCCGGACAAGCTGACGCACTACGTGCTCTACTTGGTGCCGGTGGTCGTCATCACCCTGCTCAACACGGGGCTGCTTGTGGCGATCGTGCGCGTCATCACCAACGGGTGCGGCCTCTGGGACGACGACGAACTCCAGAAACACGGTGCATCGAGCAGGGACGTCATTATGCGACAACTCAAGCAGACCGTGATGATGTTCTTCCTGTTCGGAATCCCGGCCGTGTTCGAGATGTTCAATGACCTTGTGTTTCACAGCACTTCCATGGTCTACATCAACAAAGTTCATGACCCCATCCAAGGATTCGTCATGTTCCTGTTCTTTGTGGTGATAAACGACAAGACCAGAGGCTACTGGAATACTCGCGTCTTTGGGAAAGTTCCGATCAAAAATACCCCGGTTAATAATATTCCTGTCAAAAAACAGCCCAAGAAGAAACCAAAAGTTGTAAAGAAAGTAGCTAAACCGTTGAAACCCCTAGCGTCAGCTTCTGTTGAAGTTCAGAGCACCGTACGGGATGACAGAGGTGGAGAACTTGCATCGCCTGAAATTGAATTAACTAAGATTGCTGCTCCCGAGGACGGGTTTGTTGAGATGTATGTTGTACCCCAGAGCGATTGGTCGGATCAGCAAACAAGGGAGCCAGATGGAGGTGACGTCAAACAGCAGGAGAGCGAAAACAGTTTCCCCCGAAGAGCACGCTGAGGTGAGCGGAGAGAGTCCGTGCCTCGCTTTAGACGCGGCCTTGGCGACCCTCTTGAGGCATTTCGACGGCAACGAGAGAATGGCCACGCTTCTGGGCAACGTGCGCGATGAGCTGGTGGGGGTGGCAGTCGCGGCGAAGCGAAGTTCGCTCGTGCAAGGAGGTGGCGAGGACGATTGCAGAAGAATCATAACGTCTTGTATTGAAGAGCACTGTTGATTTTGTACAATTGGGTGCCTTTTCAAACCTAGATATAAGGCTTTTTATTAAAATGATAAATATTTTTTAAGGTTGGCTCTGACATGGCTGAGAAAACCGATAAAGAAAGGACATACGAATAGTCCCTGAATGTTTACCCTGTTTCGAGAATCCAGGCCAGGGTTTGTAATCCTTCGCAAACTCAATAACTAATTTCTAAAGCTATTAACGGAGCTGTATCAATACTATATTTGTTTATTTCTGTTTGTTTGTTTACTGCCTGTGTTTTTAAGATTTTTATTAGCAATTTCGTTTAAGGACCAAATGACGATATGAAATATAATCCTTAACTCAACCAGTTCTTTAACTCATAAAACAATTATCCAGTCATGGTTTGGGAAAAATATTTTTCGAAAACGCATTTTCATAGCGTGAGTTTCTAGTTACTAATCATTTTACAGAAGGTTGCCTTCAAAACAATTTTCTAGTTAAATGGATTTTCCGACCATGCACTTCCAAGTCGTGATTATCCGAGAACCAATCAATTTACAAAAGTTTCCAAGGTTTTCCAGCGACTAAATTGACAATATTCCACAACTAAATAGGCATGAAAACAATTTTTTATTTGTAGTTTGGGAAATAGATTGTCCGCAAAATGTATTTTGCAGCCGTCATTTTCAGATAACTAATCATTTTATAGAGATTTGCAAAGTGGCAAACGACTGCAATAAAATTCCTTATCACCTTTTTATATTTTAATTTAATTTGGAGTTTGGGAAATGATTTTGCGAAACTGCATTTTACATTCTCTTTATACTCTTATTTAAATTACGAAAGCTCGTAATTGGCTAGTCATTTTATTATTATGTACACAAATTAGCCTCCCAAAAATGGCTAATTAGCATTTTACACTCGTGATTTTCCGAGAACTAATAAACAAAATCATGAATGCTGTCTGCGGCTTCTCAACATTCTTTTAAAATGTTTGCTCCCGCCATGGTTAATTAAGAGTACATTATTAATCCGAGCAAATCTTGTGTGAAAGTTTTAAAAATCTGCGTGTCAACAAGGTTTACGTACGCGACATCCCCTGGCTAAACTTAAACCCCCTCCTGTCCCTAAACACCCCTTACATTCTGACAGGTTCATGGGCGTGACGTGCGACCAGAAGGTGCGTCCCTGCGACGAGAACCCCTGCGAGGGGCGTGGCGAGTGCATCCCTCGCGGTGACTCGTACCACTGTCGCTGCCACGCCTGGTGGGAGGGCGCCAAGTGCGAGCGCCGCATGATGCACATCCCGTTCAAGGTGCGCACACTCGCCGACAGGAGCGTGCGAAACGCCTAGCTTGGGTTTCCAACAGGGGTTTAGGAACTATTTTTGTAGTGAGTGGAAGGGGGGGGGGGGGGTCAGGCATGCATTAAACATTTTTTGGGAAATATTGAGCAAGGTTTTCGTTGGAGCCTACGCGTTTTCGGTCTGTTTGGAGCTTGCGAATTGCAGGTTGGTCACAACTGCATATTTTATGATTGATTTATTCTTCAAGAAGGTTACTGTACAACATTTCTGTTGTTCTCATTACTTCACTGACAAACTTTTCGCGGGCCTGTTCGAAAACTAGGCGTGTCATTGCAAATAGGAGTTGCTTAAAAAATAAATTTACCAATCCAGCAAAGATTTTCAATATCAATAAAGATGTAATTCAGTAACTTTACCACCAATTGACGACACCTTGTGCACCGCATCATTCCCCCCCCCCCCCCCCCCCCCCCCCCCGGTGGGGGTCAGACCAAGGTGTGTGTGTGGGGGGGGGGTATTTCACCTCCTATCTCCCCCCACCCTTCCTACGCCCCTGGTTTCCAAGGCCTGCTGAATAAGGCCGGCTGGCGAGTGGCAAATCCGCAATAAGTACTTATTGGTAATGCAATGTCAGATAAATAGCAATCTAAAGAGAGGGATAAAATTTGAGGTTTCTGATTTCCTGTGACCATGGAGGCAACAAGTTATCTGGTAGATAACTCGTGTGGTAAAAACTCGTTCGATAGCTTTTATCGTGACAACGACGAACGTTCTATTTTAATGTCGTTTTATTAACATAAAACAATATTTTAAATGATAAGAAAGTGTAAAAAGTCCCAAAACGTTAAAATAGCTGAATGGAAAAGATTATTTTGCGAGAAAGTCCATTCGCGTAGGTTACCAAAACCTTTACAAAGTTAACCAAGAGAGTCAACCACTCACAAAGCCAGTGAAACGCCCCTGCTTGGTGACCACAGCCGCTGTCTGAGCGCATGCTGCAGGAGCCGTTCTGGCTCGGTCTTATCACGGTCACAGTCGTGCTGGGCGTGATCGGCATCATCTGGTGCGCCAAGCGGCACTTCCCCGAGAAGCTCGAGAAGCTGCTCGCCGAGGAGGCAGACAGGAACCGTTCCGGTGAGTACCTACTATAGTGACTCTGTCAAGGCTTAGTAACGCAAGTTCTCTGCATAAGGCGGCCCAGATGCACTTTATCTTTCGGAAAGATTAACTTTGTCAACTCTTTTCTAAGCTGTGACTGATTTATTCATAGCTGTTTGGGATGTTTCTCTCATAATTTTATTTATGACCCGTCGATTCATAATAATTATACATCCATTTTCTTTTATGCTTGCACCTCTTTACCTTCCTGCAGGAACCATGGTCGGTGCCCTTGTGAAACTTCCTGCCTCCTCACAATTCTGTCACAGTTGTCAGTGCGATTAGTCCTTTGAGAATTAAGTCCATCCAGATTTGATGTCGAATTTGCCTTGTTTTAGTCTAAAGCTGGCAAGCACTTACATCAATTCGGCAATTCCACTCCATCTGATCCAGTGCAATGTCAATCATCTTAAAACGACCAATCCAACCACGAGGCAAAAGCATGCTATACAATAATGCAAAATGTAAGTGTTAAACTATTCCCAAAATTCCAGTAAAGTAGGCGTAGTCAGACAACCTCACAAACGGACGTATTTATTGTGTGTGTGTGTGTTTTTAAGGCGGCTTGGCCCATTCACGTCCCGCGTCCGTCCGCGAGCAAATGGCAGCGGCGGCGGCTGCAGCGGCCGGTTCCGGCGGCGCCGGCGGCGGCACTGTCATACCGAGTCCCACCCCCGGATGTCCGCGCTCTCTACTGGGACGCCTCGGTATTCGCAAACCCTCGCTACTCAGTCTGACCAGTCCGCACGGCAGCCACGGGGGGCACCACCATCACCATCATCATCACGGCGGGGCTGACCGGACAGCCAGAACGTTTAGTTTGGACGATTTGCTTAAGCCTCCGCCCCCAAGTAAGCTAGGATAAGTCGGTGTCGGTTGCACCAACCCCAACCCCTTTCTCTGTTTCTCTCTCTACCTCTCTGTGTCTGTTAAATACCCAACCTTCTTGCTTGTAGTGGTGTGATTTGCTTGTCGGTGTGACGTGTTTTTATGTTTGTCTGAGGAGGTGCGAAACACGGCGTTACGATGTAGAGAAACATGTAGGTACAAATATTTGTAGTTTACAGAACATAACTAAAGTACTACTTCGTAAGATAAGAGAACTTACAATTGGGAGAATACTGCGGTGGGTTTTGAGTCCAAGATATTCTTAGTGAATTTACCATTCACTCTCTAGAACTTGGCTGCTTCTAAGTCTAGCCCGGGTCTAGCCCGAGAAGCAATAGGTTCTAGAGTTCGAACAGAGTTTGAGATTTAGGCTCGTCCCTTTTATCTAACCAAAGTGGCAGTTTAAAAAAATAACTATGTCAAATTGGGTTTGAAATGATAAGGTACAGGTACAAACCTCCATTTCACGTTAGGAAGGAGAGTGGATTTTCATCTTCCTCGAGGGCCCACTGCTGCCAGACACGGACAAAGAGTTTCAAAACTGACTGCTTCTTGTCTGACTCAAGACATGGCTTCTAAGTGTTGAAACTCTTAGCTCGTGTCTAGCAGTAGTGGGTCCCCTTGGGAGCTGCAAATACACCCTCCTTCTTACCGGGAAAAGGAGTGAAGTCATTTTCTTTTCTCAAGGGAGTTGCCCGAACTGATTTGACAGTTTGAATCAAAGAACCCAGTGGTAATGTTTTGTAGAATCAGATTATCAAATGAGTTATTGGGGTTGTAGGAGTTAATGAGAAACTGTTATATTCGTGGAAAAAACTCGACGTGCACGTAATTATTTTATGCAGTTTAGATCGAGTGCTAGTTAATACAGTAACTAAGGCGGGGACATTGTTTTCAGGACTCCATTTCCTTCCGTAAATTAAATGTGTACACGCACACAATTCACCGAACTGCTTGAAGGTCGTACATTTTCGTAAATACAATTTAAAGAAACACACCTATTTCAAAAAGTACCTAACTACAAATCTACCGTACATAGATCTACCTGTACCACCGTATCCTATTAGTTTTGATCAAGCCCTTAGAATATTAGTGTAGCTATAAAAAAACACACACACCATTAAACATTAAACCTTTAATATTAAACATTTGCTTTGAAACAATAACACCGCCCAATGGAAGGGTTTAAAACCTTCACCATGTTGTACATATTTATTGCAAGGCTGAGTGTACATACGTATCGTAAACAGTGTGTCGGCCACCCCTGTTTTCTGGCCGGCCACCCCTGTGTCTTCTGTGGCGTCTGTGTGCTGGTTGGTACAGTAGCTGTTTCACTCTCTCTCGCACTCGCCATATGACTCCATCTCTCTCACACACATGCCACTCTCAAAGCACATCTCTCAAAACATTGCAGACGTAACACACTTTAGAAATAATAAAATAAATTATTTGTTAAAATTTCCAAAAATTGCTGTTACAAAGTACATGAAGCATTATTATTTTTATTTATTTTTACATATTTTTATTTATGACATAACAATTCCTAGCGTATGCTAGAAGTACTCCCCTGGTTCCATGTGACAAATAATTTATTTATCAGTTAAATCTAATTGAACGCCCTCAAAAGTCACATATTTCCTGCTAAAATTTTTTCCCGAGATCTTGCAAGATCTTATAACTCTTATCAAGATCTTGTCTCAAGATTGTGACAAATCTTGTAATATATTGCAAGATCGTGGCTAGATCTTGCAAAATCTTGGTAAGAAGTTTCAGCAGGGTTCTTTCGTCGGTAAACCGCAGTGATTCTTTTCTCTCGACTCCAAAATGCTCTAGACTTTAAGTGATGGCTTTGACTTTTGTTTCCGATTACTTTAGAGCTGACCTTGACCTTGAGCGCTGGCCTCGACCTTGAGATCTGCCCTTGACCCGTGCTTGGAACCGTTCTTCAATGTTTGCCCTTGGAATGACGCTGCCCTTGAGTGTTGTCTGTTTCACGCATGCGCGTCGAGGGAAAAGATTCACTGGATCATGGGAATCGTTCGCGGAGCAACCACTTCATTTCATGAATCGTAGAATAGGATTTGTGTATAGCGATGGTATAGCCCCTAGATATCCTAGAACAATATAGTGTGTACAAAAAACATTATAATATTAGTAAAAACGATGTTCTAGTGTTTGCAATCTTTACAGTACAAAGAAAGTTCTGATGCAACTCAACCATTCACGGTGAGTGCGCCCTAAGTTTCATTGCAATCAGCTTTCTAAATCGGTGGTCTCCTAGAATCATAGGGCGCACTTACACTAAGGGATAGAAGTGCATTTCGCAGTAAGCAAGATGGTAGACATTGTTTAGTCGAAAATAGTAGAACGATGTAAATTCTGTACATAGAGAGACGATATTATTGTTATATATTTTTAGCCACTGTTATAACAATGCCGATACACACGAATGTATTTGGTGAAAATAAATGTAAATTCTGTTTTTCTGCAAACATAACCCTACTATTCTTCGTTCTGAAGCATCTGTAGTTAGTTCACTCTCTCCCCGCCAACGTCGCTGTTGTTATCACACTAGTTAGCTTAGCTGTAGCAGTTGCTCATGACTTTCACGTTGTGTAGTACTCACTCTATCGCTTTCTCTTGACTTGCACATAAATTGTCTGTCCCTTTTGGTGCTGTTTTCAATTTCGCTGATTGTGAATTTCTGTACGAAATAATACCACGACGAGATTAACTTGGACAGTATTCTTTGTCAGTATTCAAAAAATCGTCGTGGTAGTTTTTGCTCTCCTTAACAAATCAGTTTTAAATGATAAGTTATCTAAATTGTGTCATTCTTTTTCAGTGTGATAGCAAAAAAATGTTTTAGTAAAATATCTAAAGTGACGAGGTTCAACACATAGAAACGAAAATATGCAACATCCAGTGATAATACATGATAGTACTGCTAGTACTGATAGTACTGCTAGTAGTGATAGTACTGCTAAGTTAGATATTACGTAAACTAGAATACCCAATGCCTTTTTAGGCAGTGTCACCTGAAATACGATTCATTTTCGACTAGATTCTCAAAGTAGGCAATGCTTTAAGCTGGGTTTACAGCTGGCAATGTCAGTGTCACGATTTCATCAACATTGTCTCTGGACCAATAAAAGACGATCATGGCAGAATCGCGAACATGATGTCATGCACATCCAGAGTCTCTGGTCGGTCCAGAGAAAATGTTCATGACATCGTGCCACTTATATTTCCAGCTGAAAACCCAGCTTAACGGACAAATCCTTTGGAAATCTTTATTGGTGGAGGAGCCATGTTTGCTCTTCGGGTTGCGTTCAGGGGCTCTAAATCACGAAGTTGCTCGATAGTAGAAAATAGGAACTCATAATACTCAATAAGTAGTCTGCTATTGGTTCAGAGTCTATGTTGATGGCGTCGTGTCACTGACATTGCAAGCTGTAAACCTAGGATGAATGTTGTTTTACATCGAATCCAAAGCCACTTAATTCTAAGCCGAAATCAACCCCTTTATTCTACTTGCTGAATCTACAATCATCTCCATCAAAATCGCCATCGCTCGCACATCACCCACAAATCACCCACCACCATATCCACCCTCAACGTCGCCACTAACCCGCGTCCACGTCGCAGGGACGCCGTCGCCGCGCAAGAAGCGCAACAACTCGACGCCGGTGAAGAAGATCGCCGACAAGACGCAGATCTTACACCAGCTGATCACGCCGACGGCGACGCAGCGGGCGCGCAAGATGAGTTTGGTCGAGCTGATGCAGCTGGGCGAGAGCAAGGCGGCGGAGGGCGACGTCGAGGAGACCAAGTTCGACGGCAAGTCGGGCGCGGGGGGCGACGCGAAGTCGCCGTTCGGGGACGCGAAACTTGAGAAGAAGGTGCACTTCGCTCGACTCCTCAGCAAGGTAGGAACACGTGGGAATTACTGCACATTTGTCTCGTTTTTAGCGACTCTGTCGTCAGAGTCTGGTGGAGCTTTATTCCATTAATGTATTCGGTTTAAGCTTGATCGTGCTTTACATCTAAAACTAATGCCATTCCGTGTGATTTATATTCTTCACACTTTTGGTCGTAATTAAAAATGAGCCCACTCGTTAATATTTCTGGCAGTGAAGTCCATGTCTTTGTCTTTATCTTCGTTACATCCCACGAAGGGTTTATAACCTCTTTATATAACCTCCCAAGCCCGGATCCACAAGCAGAGTTGGTGCAATAATAATTGTAACGCTGGCAAACGCCGTTTGTGATGGCTGTTTATCATTTTACCCCGAGAATCAGTGGTGTAGTGCTGGATATTAAGGTGGGCATACGCTAACTTTTCGTCACCCGGGGGGGGGGGGGGGGGGCAGTTAAAAAAGAAACTGAATTCTTATTACCAAATTTTCGTCACACCCTATTTTCACGTATCAAACATTGTTGTTTGGCGCTTACGACTATTTTCGCTTGGGTTTCACTAAAACACTTCCACATTTATCTCGATTTGCGTTTTACAGGTTAATGGGTAAATGGGTAGTGGGTAAATAGGTGTGCTACGGAAGGGTGGGAAATGTGTTAGATAGGTGAATAGCTACATAAATTGTGAATTATAGAACAATTATTGTGGAAAACTCGAAAAAGCTAGAAATTAAAAAGCTAGAATACCTCTGTAGGTATTTCTTTAAAATAAAGATGAGTTTATGCTAGTTTCGAAAATAAAGGTGAGTACACGCCGTATACCTGCGTATACCCTGGACTACACCACTGCCGAGGGTTAAGTGTTTACTATGATTTGTGGATCATTGCCCTTGATCCAGCCATGTCACGTTTCAACACCTGCAACAAGATAAAACATGTTCTCTAAAACCTAAACGACCTATCAACACAACAACGCCCATCTCGTTCCAGGTTTCTGCCGAGATGAGCTCGGGCTCGGAAGTTGACGTAAAAGTCGCCCCTCGTTCGACGAGCACCCCTCCGTCGCCGGCGTGCCATCCGCGGTCGCCGCATTCGACAAGCAGCAACCAGGGATCGGACTCGATGTCGAGCCTCGACGTCAGCCACCACGGCGACCTATTGGGCGTGCGCAGACAGGCCGGCAGGGCGCCGCTGCCGGCCAGACACAACGCCAGCGCCGACTCCATTCTCGCCATGTTCAGGAACTTCAATTCCACGTCGGGACAGAGTGAGTTGACAGTTGGTAGGGTCAAAACCGCACATTTCTTTCTCAAATTTGACGGTTATTCTCAACAAAAACAACAATTTCAACCCGAAAATGAATTAAATGAAAATTAACTCAAAATAAAGCATCAATTATTTTTTCAGCTCCTCTAAAATCTTCTTTTTAGGATGATGATAGCTTGTTGGAGTTGGCGAAGAATATGACAGACTGATCAAAAACATAATTTTCAAGTATTAATCAAAATGTTCACTTGGAATAGAGTTTAAATAGATTGTAATCTTCTGCATGGTACATAGGAAATGAGATTGAATTTAATTCAGGTTAAATCATCTTAGATATTGAGTTAGGTTGACATCAAGCATTGTAATAAAAATTTCTTCAAAATTTAGTTGACAACTGAATTCCGTCACTCGTAAAGTTTCGTAAGAGACGCAAACGATATAGGTTCAACCTCCCTTCTCTGGGCATTCATTTCTATTGGACACGTTTTGAGGGTGAAAGAGCAATACTTTATTCACTTCACCAAGCGGTATTTAACCCCTGCGTCCCTTGGATCACCGCAGACCACATGCTGTCTCCGTCGACGACGCCCACGCCGTCGAGTCCGCAAGACGAGCAGCCGTCGCCGACGTCGTCGACGTCGTCCGTGCCGACGCCGCTGTCTTCGTCGTCGTTCACGCTCGACTCCCCGCCGTCGATGTCCCGGCACTCGCACTGCACTATTGAAGGTACGTCACTCGATAAGTTATGCGTCACACTCTCGAGCATAAAGTCTTGTTAAGGGCTGGGCTAAAAAGCTAATTGTGCGTTTAGTGCTCCACAAATTAATTCACAGAGCAAATTTGCGCTGAATTCAGCCAATCAGAAGCCTGGATGTGGCCACGCAAACGTCCAACGCGAACTAGTTCATCGAATTTTCAAACTTCAACCATGTTGAACTTTTTTCTCTGCGAACTTATTTGCGGAGCATTAAACGCACCATAATCGAAAAGTACAGTTTGATTTACGTCTGAAACTTTCGCTATCAATTTGAACCTCAGCGAGTCATGTGACCAAATCGCGGGCCGTGATTGGTTGATCGGAAGCGGGGCTTTTGAGCCTCCTCTTTGACCAAACGCCTGCTCCTAATTTGATGATATTTATATGGCATCTACCCTTGCTCTCAGCCTAGACCCCAGGGTAAAACACCAAACAAAAATTACGAAAATATTCGCATTTTCTGAAAATTTACCTAACCTTGGTAACCTACCGGGAAACGCTACGTCTCTGTTCGCGTTGAAAGATGATCGTTGCTATTTGCAGCAGGTACTGGGTTTAAAGTGTTTAAGAAATCCTCACTGATAACCAACCCAAGTTATCACCCTTGAAGAAGAAACTAGTACCATTGGGTTCATAGGCATATAAACCCAATTCTAGTGCTAAGTGTTACGAAACGTCGGGAAAACGGTGAGCCTTTTATTTAATATTCAAAACACAATGCGATTGAGTTTTTTTACATAAATAAAACACTGATTCCAACTGTGCCGTTCTGTCCCCTTCTCAGTGTCCGTGCTGGACACGTTCGCCGGCGGTCGCAAGAGCCAGTCGGGTCTGACGCCGCCGTCGATCCTGCTCGAGGTGCCCAGCGGCGGCGCCGGCGGCAAGTGTCTGTCGCCGATCAGGGAGATGCCGACGCCGCTGCCGTCGCCGTGTCCGTCTCGCGCTCGCTCGCCCGTGCTCTGTCGTGCCACCAGCGACGACCTTCAAGACGACCTTCACGACGACCTGGTGCGCGCCAAGAAGTCGACCTTCAAGCTCAAGGTCAGAACACCAGGAACTTTGAAATTAATATACTACGGGTCGCTCGGCCCCTCGTCTCCCCGGAGATCTCCCTGTCCTACCCGGCGAAGTAGGGAGAATGTGTGACCGAAAAGCTCAGTTGGTAGAGCATCTGCCCGGCAAGCAGGAGGTCCCGGGTTTGTATCGCGGTTCGGGTGGACATTTTTCCATATTCGCCTCCCTTCCAACACTTGCATACTGGTATCTGCTTAAACCAGTAACAATTTCCTCAAACTTTTTAAAGTTATATCGTCATCCTTCCGATTATTTCTAGTGCAACTACCCTGCTGAATATAATTACCAAGATCTTATAAGATCTTGAATAAAGAACTTGGATAAAGATCTGAGTCCAATCTTAAGTCAAGATTTTTGATGAGCGTAGCGAGCGGAGCGAAATCTCAATTTCACTTACCCCAAAAAAAAGTCACTTGTGTATGTTTTTTTTTTTTTTTTTTTTGTGTGTTTGTGCGCGCTCTACAGACCAAACGCCTGAACCGATATGGATGAACATTTCTGAGTATCTACCTCTGTTCTCAACTTAGACCCTCTGCGTTTTTGAAAAAGATCGGTTCAGTAAATTTTTTATAAATCAATTTTTACGAAATTTTTCGATTTTTTCAGAATTTTGAACCCCTGTAAATTTAAAAGTTCTGAACATAACTTCACCAAAACTTCTAAACATGTTGACCTTATACATATTTATCATGCCTGCAAATCTTAGTTCGGTAGGTTTTTCCAATTGGTTTTTATTAGCATTTTTGTGGTGTTTTTTTCGTGATTTGACGGCTGATTCAATACGAGTCCGGTTTCCTCCGTTTCCTTGGTTACCAGCTTTGTTGACCTCGAAGAGAAACAAAGGAACGTCAGAATCTGCATACTTTTTCAAGTGATTAGAATTTTCGAGAAGGCAATGGTCAGGTTTGGTGCTCCATGGTTTTCTTGTGACTGCTGCCTGCACCTTTTAATCCGCTATACACAAACCGCTACCTACGCTCATCTTCAACGCAACACAAATTGCGTTCGCGAAGCCCTAGTACAAGATAATGAGTAACTATCTTGTCTGAAGATCTTGCAATATCTTGTAGGATCATGACACAAGACCGTTTTAGATGTTGCTAGATCTTGGTAAGAATTTCCAGCAGGGTAGCTAAGCACCCATCGTGCCACCGTCCGGCGTTCGAGTAGGCCAAACCCAAACCTTACCAGCTGTCATCACGCTGTCAGATCAACTCTGTGACGTAGATTACGTCATAATGTTTTGTTAATTGAACGCTGAAATGCAAAGGTAATTTGAATTTTAGACGCTCCTTAATAATACTCTAGTTTGTTACGTACTTTGCTCATGTACCTTTAAAATAAAATGTAAGCCAACACGTACGTAGAATGCAGTAAGAGCTGTTACGGCAGTTGCTAATCCCGTACCGGAACAGCGATAAAAGTTAATCCTACTAACCTAACACAGAAAGCGAGAAAAATGTTACCTATGCCACTGAACGCAGACCGCTGTACAAGTTTCATCTTCACCATTGTTCGACATAATAAAATGCTATCAAGTTTATTTTCTTCAATGCTCAAAGTTAACCACGATAACCTTGAAAAGCTAACAGTTTTGTCATTAGTGCGGTTTCTTTCCATAATCACACACACACACACACACACACACACATTCAGAAAGAAAGAAAGAAAGAAAGAAAAGTGAATGGTTCAACTATTGTAGCTGTGCCCCTGAACGCAGCCCGCAGAGCGTAAGTCATCGTGGCACCTCCACCAAAATTTGAAAATAATATTTTCCCTCCTTTTTGTCTGGGATTGAATGAGAGATCTTGATGGACCCTTCTCAACTTGTTACCCCCCTTCCGCCACGGCTTGAAGGTCAATGTTCTGTTGAGGTTGCTATTGCTGCTGAATAATCACAAACACTAGCCACAAGTGAGAATTCCTTCTAAATCTCATCGCTCGTTCTGCGCAGATCCAGAACGCCGTTGACGACAGCGACTGCTCGTCGACGACGTCGTCGTCCACACGGCCGACGGCGACGTTGCCGGCGCCGGTGCCACTCCTTGTGGTGGAGCAGCCGTCGCCGACGCGCGGCCCCCCAGGGTCGCCGCCCCCGCACCGCGGCAGTCCCGGGTCCCCGCCGAGAGGAGAGGGCCGTGCACCGCGCAGACTGCTCAAGGAGATGGACAAACCCATGTCGCTCGACCTGCCGTGTCCGCCGCCGATGATCACGGTCAGTGCACCTCTACTGGCATTGCTATTCTTATCGTTATGCGCCTTGTGTCATGTACGTCATACGTTTCCCGCTTTTTTATACGCTGTTATTATTGCTTCTCTTATTCTTAATTTAATTGTGTGTAGGCCTTTTAGTCTAGTTTAGAACAAAGTAGACAGTCTTTGTTATTTATGTAGTGAGCGTTTGCTTTGAGTTTGGATCCATCTACTGGATGGATTTTATGCTCAGAAATGGCCTACTGTTATTTATTTCCTCAAAATATAACAGTGAGCCATGGCTCAGCAAAATAACCTATTTTGATGGATCCCATTTCGTATCTTTAGTATCAAGGTTAGGTTATAACCACTTAATTATACAGTTGAAACCACGTTGGTTTTTTTTATAGCTACAAACTGATATTGTACAATGTTGTTATGTATGTCCCCAAGCGCCGACAGCCTACCTGGTCCAAACGTTAGTATGTTTATGAGAAAACTTCTACGTTTGTACTTCACTGTACATTTTTAAATAGTGAAGTGAAATTGAAGTGAAGTGACCCTGGACCATTATCCACACAGGTGACATGTCTGCTGAGCGAAACGGAGTCGGACAACGAATGTGCGTCGCCTCACGGCAAAGGTCTGGGCTCGGCGATGAGCCACCTCCTGGTTCCCGGCGTGACAGCCCCCGGCGGCGGCGGCGGGGGCGGCATGTGCTACCTGAGTCCGTTCTCGGTGGTCGCCGCCCATCCCGGCCGGGCGACCTCCGAGTCCAACCTCAGCTCGTCGGGGTACAGCTCGATGACCAGTCCGGGACCGAGCCGGTGCGGCTCGAACAACCCGTTGTGTCCCGCTGACTCCGACGATCACCATCTGCCTCACAGGTACACGACACGGGGTGGTATTGGTGCTGGCAATGGGACAAGCGCTCTGGATTTTGTGCCTGAAATCCAGTTGTTCTGAGTCTGAGGGATCCCGTCTTGTCAAGAAACCAAATTACTGAGCTTTGACGTCTCATGAACATCCTAATATGCTGATAATATTTCGGTACTCGATCCCTGTACTTTCTTATCTAACGGGTTTAGTATGTTCATATTGAACATACAATGCTGCTCACTGAAATATATGGTAAAATAACACATTCTTTAAGACAGAAAATGATTGGGAAAAGATGGGTGCAAGAAACGTCGCTCTCTTCAAGATAAAAATGATGTGATGATGTGAGGATGTTTAACAAATTTAAACGCTCTTGCTTTATACCAGCCAGGGAAACAAATTATTTTTCAATGTGATGAACTCAAGTGGCAATAATCACATTCGAGTCTCTTGAGGAAATTGACAACACGCGAATTTGCTTCGACTTTGGCCAAAGTGCGTGCAGTTGACTCCGCCTTTGTTTTGTCCAGACGGCCGTCGCCGCTGCTGGGCCGCCAGGCGCCAGGCGCGCCACCGCTGCGTCTGCGCTCCGACTCGGAGACCATGTCCGACGACCCGTACGTCGAGTCGAACGACGAGGGCTTTGGCACCGACCACCTCGACGACAAGATCGAGGACGGACAGCTCAAGAGCGCCAAGGAACTCGAGGTCTTCATCGGTGAGTTACCGGCGTTAGGGAAAGTGGAACTCCAACACACACATGTGACCTAAGGTCGGGTCCTGGATTCTGCTTATAGTCTATAGTATTTTGCACTTTACGAAGGAAAGTATTTATCGACTCCAGACATTGCGTGGTCTTTCATTCGATGCTCCACCATAAAACCCTTTAGTTAGCGGAACAATGGGACGGCCTGCGAATGTTGACACATTTGGCTGTTTTAACAGCAGGTGTGCTTTTTGAGAGTGAAACGTAGGTACCAATTTCTTCTTCTTAATTTGAAAAATACTATATCGATCTATCAAGTCCTAGCTTCAGATCGATGTACCCATTTTTCAGAGCAGTTTTATGATTAGCATCAAATTAGCACTTTACCTAGATCTTTAAATAGAAAAGCATATAGAATGTGAAATAAATAAATACAAAATACAAATACAGAATTGACTGTGTGGAGTCAGGTTGTACAAAATTCTGTAGACGAACGTTACAGAATACTTAAATCTTAAAGGGATTTAAAAAAAACTATGAGTTAGGCCCCAAAAACGATCAAATATGGGCTTAATGCAATACTAAATATAATCATAAAGACAACCTACAGGCTCCAGTACAAGTAATTCCCCAATAACGTCGACACCAAGTTCCAAAATTCAGAATCGGTGCCGACGATTTGTACTAAGAGTACCAATCCAAAATGTCCGTCTGCGTCCCAGGCAAGGAACTGCTTGACTCCGGCCGCACCATGCTCGGACTGTCGACGCTGACGTCGTTGCCGGTGGCGACGGCGACCGACGGCGAGCCGACGCCGTGGCTGGGCGGGCCGAACGCGTCGGTCGACGCCCTCTCCTATATGGCGCTGTTCCCGGCGCCGACGCTGCCCTCCGAGTTCGCCGTCGACACCGACTGGCCGGGCGGCAAGCGCGAGTCCCCGGAGCTCGGGCTGTTCGGCAAGATCGCCGGACAAAGGTTCGTTTCTGGCGCAGATGCTTTCTGATTTTGTTTTATAACGTTCTTGATCGCGAAGCAATATGGGTATGCAAATGACACTGCAATTTACAAATATAGCTGTCATCTGAAATATACACTCAATTTTTTGAATTTAATTGTATTATTTATTTACCTTTGTTAAAAATTACACGTTATGATCGTTATCACATTAAAACCGGCTTTGGAAATTGTCAATTATCAATTAAAAATCTCGTTAATTTTGTTATTTACTCATTCCCACAAAATTTACAATTACAATCATTCAAACTTGTGAATTCTAGGATGGTTTAAAGTGAATGATGAAATAAAAAATCTTTAACCACTCTCTTGAAGGCACATTTCATATGGCAACATGTGGTAATATTTTAGCATTGGGCGACAAAAAAAATCAGGCCCCAGTTATAAACATAGCTTGAAATTAGGTAAATATGTGGGTTGATCACATGTTAATTTGATAAGGATTTTTGCCAATCGTAATAATGGTAAATTGCTTATATACATTAGGAATAAATATTATTTGAGTGCACATTGTATATAGGCACCTAGTTCTGGTAACCCAGTCAACTTGCAGATATGCTTTTCTGAGTTCCGCCTGTCGCGATCACTTCTTGTTCCTTACGAACTGGACATTGATCTTCCCTGAGCGAGCATGTTTCGCCCTCTAGGTGGCTGTCCAGCGACCAGGAGTACTGGACCCGCGTGGTGGAGAAGCTAGCGCTGCCCGCGGCCAACGTAGGCAAGTCGACCAGTCTCGACGTGTGCGACGTCGCGACGCTGTCGACGGACGCGACGCCGGCGTCGGGCATCAAGAAGTGTCGCAGTCTCGAGACGCCGACGCCGACGCTCGGCGTCGAGGGCGTCGCGGTGGACAAGCGACGCTCGCTGCTGCAGTTGCCGTCGATTGTGGTATGTCCGGCGACTTTCACTTTTCGTTTTTTAGACACGTCTGTGGCCTACATGGGTTTTAATCATAAAATAAAATAAGAATTTTAAATTTAATACCTTGCATGAAGTTTGCAGTGAATAATGTGCATCGTTGATGCGATGCTGATTGCTGGGAAATAAAGCTAGTTGTTACCTTTGGACCTGTTGTACAAATAAGCACTGGCCTATACTCCATTTCACGTTAAGAAGGAGTGTGGATTTGCATCTTCCTCACGGACAAACTATTGCTTGACACGAGCTACGAGTTTCAAAACTCATGAAGCCATTTCTTGAGCTGGACTAAAGGCTCTGTTTACAGCTTTGAAGCTCTTAGCTCGTGTTTAGCATCAGTGGGTCCTCATGGAATTTAAATAATCAAATCCATTTTCTTTCTTAACGTGAAATGGAGTTTAGCTCCATGACTATCCCCACAATAACCAAGTAAACATTGAATAACGGATATTTTTTTAAATTCCAAAATATGGCATTGGTTCTCTAAAAACCAATTGTTTTTATTGCATTTGTCCCGTGTCATCACGAGAACCACAATTCCTTTGTCAAAGAACCACCCCCGAAGGTTGCACCTTTTGAACAGACTGAGTAATGGAGATTGTGCTATTGCATCCAGCAAATATGTTTCACGTAAATGATGTTACTTTCGAAGCCAAGAAAGCTATCTCTTGTCTTGTACGGTGTAACTTTATATACTTGTACTCTCTATAGCCTTCGAAAAGGAAGGATCGCATTATGCAAAGTTGGTAGTCGTACCTTAAAACAGTAGCTCATTTCAGCAAAATTTGATGCCGCTGTTCACAGTCAAAGAGAGGCTTGTAGTCATTCTTGAAATTATTTTGGCTCTTGGGGGCCCCCCTGACCGGGGGACCCCCATGCCTTGCTGGGGAGGCTTGGGCCTCCGCTACGCCACTGTGTATGTCCCAAGGTGCTGAACAAAATTACTTGAGACGTACCACAGTCCACCACGTACCGCGCTCACTCCTGCGTTTGTCGGCAGGTGGAGTCGATGTCGTGCCCCACGTCGACGACGAAGTCTGGTCTGGAGGCGGCGAGCGCGCGCAGCGAGAGTCCGTTGAGTGACCGCGGCCGAGGGTCGCCGCTCTTCAACAACCGGATGCCGTTGACGGACACCGAGTATCCCAGCTCGGACGGTCCGCGGCCGCACCGGAAGTCGACGCGCAGGAGAGACCGGAAGGCTAGGTACGGAAATTTAGGAACTCTGAGTAAAGAGACTAACATTCAGAAACAGATTAATTCCACGGCATCCTTTGGCGGTTATATAACAAATAACTGAACTTCTACTTTTACAACAAAATGGCCACTAGATTGACGCGCCAAAAAGACTCTGGTCATACCGGCCCTAAGTGGAGCTGTGTTTGGATACGTAGTCCCAAAGAACGAAGTAACATATTTGATTTATGAATCCCCAAAGGAAAAATTAGGGTGCCATGAGGTCATATTTAAGTGCATGATACCCCACAGGTCCGATACAGACTCAACGGTTGATTGACCATCTCAATGCGATCAGGAAAAAATAACTATTTCAAACTGGGTTTTGAATGGTAGACAAAGTACCGCTGGATTCCCGAAGTTTCGTAAGTTCAAGTAAGTTCGTAAGTTCGTTTCAAGGGTTCTGTTCATCTCCCTTGAAGAAGATTGTATGTACATGTTACGACACGGAAAAACACCGAGGCTTTTAGTAAGCATTTAAAACCCAATTTGAAAAAGTATTTTTTCACACCTAGCTCAAGAAATAGGACAATTCAAACATTAGTCTAAAAAATTCTAAGATAAGTGAACTAAAAATAAAGTCTTTGAAGAGTAATCTCAAACCAAATAACCATTTATTTTATTGCCTTATTGCTTTTACTCAATGCGATACGATGACAGATCGGGCGTCGCCTCCGCCAGCCCGTCACTCCAGCGTCTGTCCGGCTCGACGTCATCGCCGACGCCGACGTCGACGGGCGTTCATCTGGACGTGCCGGGGGCGTCGTCGACGGGACGCAAGCCCAGTCCGAAGCGCTGTCGGTCGCGACCGGCACCGCCGCCGATGTCGTCATCGTCGTCGTCGGAGAGCATCAACTCAGCGCGCGAGATTCGAGCCGCGGAAGTCAAGATGCTGCGATCCAGAGAGGCGTCGGGAGAGGAGACCGGCGAGGTAAGATCCGGAGCATGTTCTGTAAGGGGCTTCCCGTGACCGCGAAAGCATTGAGCAGAGTTTACAGCTATAGCAACGTCAGTGACACGATGTCATGAACATTGGCTCTGCACCAATCAGTGACTCTGAATGTGCGCGACGTCATGTTCGCGACTCTGCCATGGAGTCTCTTGATTGGTTCAGGGCCAATTTTGATGACATCGTATCACTGACATTGCTAGCTGTAAACATAGCCTTAGTGTTGTGACAAGGCATGGCAGCCATCGACAGCACACATTGAATTTATATCCTAGCACACAACCAGGGCCTTCTGCATGAAAGCATATTTCTTTGGTCTTCTGGCGTGGATGTTGCTAGGAGGCTGTGGGAAATGGCAGCGTCAAAAATACTGCGGTTAAATCTCACTCAATTTCAAAGCCTCCTAGAGACATTTTTGCCAAACGAACAAATCCAAACAAATCCATTTATGGCAAATGGCACGTTTCCTGATTAAAAGGAATTCTTGTCTTGAAGTCGTACAAATGGCAAATTAATGCAAAATAATCATTATTTCACTTAATAATCACAACCCGAAAAACGAACCTCGATTTTCACTTGGCTTGTTTTCTGGATGTATTTATTTATATTCTAGTGCAAAAGGACGTTGAATTACGAAATTTGCTGTCAAAATCTGGATATAGTGTGTGCTGTTTATGTGCACGCCTGCAGGTTAGCCTAGCATAGAAGGGACATTTAGGAGTGCAGCAGGCGAACCATGACCTGGAAAATAACCATCTTTAGAGAACTGAAAAGAATCCATCTTCACACCAACAGCGCCGAAGACCGGCCACCGCTTACCTTGGGCCATTTGACCCTCACAATTGGATCTATAGTTCCTTGCAGCATCTTAAACTAAGTGTAATTATTCATATAGCTACACGTGCATTTTATTTGAAGGTGTTGATTGCACATGCTCATTTGACCACAGAAAGTGAAAATTGCCTACAGTCCACATAAACATTCTCACATATGAAGCGGTTACATATAGCTGTTTCAAGGCAAGAACTGGACATTTAGTGGCGGTCACCCATCCAATACCTAGACCAGCACTTTGCTGCTCAACTCATGGACACAACACGTGCATGTGTTTCCTTATCTCCTTCTAGACGAGTGCAAGCTGTGAGAGATGAGAGAGCGAGAGAGATGAGAGACGGAGACTGCATGCGGGTGCAGACGGCACGGTAGCTCGCGAGCACGACACACTGTGAAAAGTACTTGAACCACTTTCTGCTTGGCAATTAGATTCGCGTGCTTCTGCAGCATGACCTTGGGCCTTTCAGATTGGCTTGTCTGGCACAAATCTATACTTTCCCAGCTAAACTAAAATACGTCCTTCGTAAACTCCTTTTTAGTGAAGCTTCAGCCAATTTGCATGCGATGAAGAAGTGAAGCGGGGCCAGAAAAGAAGTGAAACCAGCTGCCCTGCTGAAAATTCTTACCAAGATCTTGAAAAGGTCTTGATAAGGTCTTATAAGATCTTGTAAGATCTTGACTCAAGATCTTGAAAAGGTATTGATAAGATCTTATTAGATCTTGCAAGATCTTGGTAAGGATTTTCAGCAGTGTGAGCGTGGCCTGAACTGGACCTCCTAGCATAAGTGTGGGCGTCCTATTCTGTAACATTGGTCGCGCTTTTGATTTGTGTATACAGCTCCATCCTTTACCGACAGACTTTGCGGGCACCCTTGTTCCTGTGTGCATGGTTACCCGCAAGGTGCTTCCTGGGGTGAAAGGACAAGACAAGTGACCCGTGCCTACTTGCCAACATATACCTGCACGTACCAAGTATTACGTACTGTATGGCGATTATATTATATTCTTTTTTGTACCTTTCGCGATCTACAGAAAACGAAATGTATATATGGACAATTCAATGTTAATTGATCGATACAACGAACCGCTTCGCCAGCGAAAATATTACGTAATCGCCACGCATGGATGCCGGGTGGGATAAGTCACAATGTATGTTATGTACATGTAGCATATACACCAAGTTCCCTGCACCATATTGCTTCCAGCCCCGCGTGGAATCCTTCTATAGCTCTAAGACGATAGGAACATCCTATAGACGGCAAGTCGGTGTTTTGGATTGTGATAAATATATATCTGCGCTCCTGACCATCAGCAGCTCTGCACGCCATCTTGTGTAGTTAGACGACAGTCGCTAAATGTCCTTGCCCTCTAACTCCTGAATGTATGATCGTGTACGTGATCGTGTCGTGGACATGTGCGCAGGAACTGGCTGCGCAGCACGCGCAGGACAAGACTGACCCTCGAGAGGAGCTGTTGCCCAAGGCGCACCGCAAGTTCAGTCGACTGCGCACAATCAGTCATCAGATCAGGTGCGCATGCTCACTACAAACATACTTAATCGAGATGTGTAAACCCAGCCTGTTTTTCAAAGTCCTTAGTGTAACTGCCAGCTAAGTTTGCTATCTCCAAGGTCACAGCCAATCAGATAATTATATTTTCATATTAACTGACAGTTAGCTTTTTAACTCGTCGTCGTAGAACCGGACCTAAAACTAATGTGTTTTCATCCTATCTTTAGCACTTGTTTTCAAAAAACCATTTCAAACTGGGTTTTGAATGCTAAATTACTGTTTAGACACTCTAATACTGTGGTGGATGACTTTATTGGCGCTAGTGAGACGTCGATTGCAAGAAATGATATGGCTCTAGAATAGCAAAGGAATTTAATATGTTTGTACCGTCCATTCATAAGCAGGAGAAAATATTATACTATGATTTTCAGTATAAAATGTCAATATCAGGCTGCAGCTTCAAAGCCAAAATGATGATTAATTGATAAATGAGATCAAGCATGGCGTTGCGACAGTTTTCATTCTCTGTTGACTTTTGAAGTTCCTACAACGTAGCTATTTTGTCTGCCCATAGTTCACATGCGAACATTGTCTCTGATTGGTCCAGAGGCAATGTTCATGACATCGTGTCATTGACTTTACTAGCTCTATACGCAGCTGTATGTCAAAATGGTCGAGCGCCTTGTTCTTTATTCAAATTCAAATTCAAATTCAAAAACTTTTAGTACGATTTCCGAAGCCTACTTTTGGGCCTTCTCACGAAACGTCTCGAGGTCGGTACCAACCTCCAGCTCTTTCCCAATCCTTGTTGCACGTCAAGTGCTCAGTCTTCCATCACCGCGGCCGTCATAATGATCAAGGCGTTCGACCATTTTGACACACTGCCGGGTTTACAGCTAGCAATGTCTATGACAGGATGTCATGAACATTGCCTCTGAACCAATCAGAGACTCAAAGCAGAGTCATGAACATGACATCAAGCACTTCCAGAGTAGCTGATTGTTCCAGAATCAATGTTCATGGCATCGTGTAACTGACATTGCTAGCTGTAAACCCAGCTTCAAAATCCGTTGCAATGACCTTGGACGTCGTCAGGTTCCTGCGTCGCGTCGAGCAGAGTCTGCGACGGCGCGAGCGTCTTGCCAGCCAGTCCGACAGCGGCGAGGACGAGCCGAAGATCCTCAAGACACTCAGTCAGAACGAGTTGCCCGGCCATGAGCTGCTGATCCCCCGAGGCGACCGCTCTTGGAGGAAGGCCACCATTCATCCCAGTGGGCACACCGACTAAAGGGGTCCTTGGTCTTGGCCTTGGCCTTGGAAGATACGGGAGACCGCTCTTGGATGAAGGCCGCCATTCCTCCCAGTGGGCACACCGACTAGAGGGGTCCTTGGTCTTGGTCTTGGCCTTGGAAGATACGGGAGACCGCTCTTGGATGAAGGCCACCATTCATCCCAGTGGGCACACCGACTAGGGGAGGCGTTGCATGTGGGATTGCAGTGTTGAGGGTTTCGTGGTTGAAATGTTGAAAATGAATAGCTGAAGAAGTTAAAAAAATGAATGAACTTTTCTTACCTAACTTTTGGTGCATGCTGCATATTATGTACTCTAAATTCGTTTCACAAAATAAACTTTGCTTTTTGTGGCCAGATGCCAGATGTAATTGTGTGACAATTTTACAATGTCTGGTACTTGGGTCTCTGATAGTTGAAATGGAGCTTGTACTAGAGAGGTATCATTAATTTCCTGTATTTGGGTGAGAAAAGTTCAGGATTTTGTGGATTTTGGAATGTGAGAAAACAAATTAGATCAATACCAGAGTACGAGGGAAAGTAAATGTATCTTCAATGGGGGTCCGTGCAGATTAAGTTCTAAAACTTGTATTTATTGTATTGAGAGAATATCTTTTCTCCGTGGCTTGTGGTATACACTCTCAACAAATGGGTTCTCATGAGTACATCAATGGACACAGGAAAGATAAAGGAATGGGCTTTGTGGTTTTCGTATATGGACCATCGGTTGCGGCGTTTCTGAAACGAGATAATAAATTGATTGATGTCGATGTCGTAATCTTCGTATACCTAAACTGGCAAAAGCGGGAGATTTCAGTCATGGAAATTCCTATTCGCGTATTTTTTTACCAGTAAATTGTATTGGATCGTTTTGTAAGCCACTCGAAAGCAAACTGCACATGTGGAAAGATGCACGTGCACATTGGTCCGGCTATTTTCCTATTAGTTTCAATGTACCTAACTTCGCTATACTATAACAACTAACTATATACATTCTGTGATCTCTTTCTATAAAAAACGAACCCGCTTTGTACATTCTAATATTATTGTAGGTGGGTGCTACCGTTGGGTGCTACGCTGCCTAATACTTATCGAAGCAATTTAAAATAAGGGGTGCTACTCCTACTTTTCTATAATGCTCTTGTTTCTATACAAAATTGTATGTCTATAACTAAATATAATTTATCATTTTCGAGCATGGTGTAAACACATTTGCCGAGTGTTCACTGTTCAGAATGTTCTTTTCACATCAAACTGAACAGATCTCGGCGTGAATTGAAAAGCAATGTCGGTACAGCCTTGATTTTCGTGCGAATACGGGTCTCTAAATAACTTATGGTGTATAACTTATTCTAACAACTTGATATTAGTTATTGTAAGTGTCACTAACTCTTGAGTTGCCTTCTTCTGTGTATAGGGGGTGGGGAGGGGAGGGTGTTGGCACTTGCTGTGATACTTTTGCGTGCACAAATTTAATAATAATATTAATTATGGGGAGGGCGGGGGGATTTTAGGGACTGACATTGCCAGTAGACCAAAATACATAAGCAAACAGATATATTATGAGACATGTTTCATGAACTCTTACCAATCTCTCGTTATAGCAATACTATAAAATTCTTCGTTCGTTCTGGTATCGTAAGTACACACTTTATCGTTTCCTTTTCGTCCGTGTTCACTAAAATGTTAAAATACTTGCATTAATACTGTATAATTGATCAAATCACACACTGTAAAGACTAATCGGTGTTGTCCAATAAAACTACTGGCTGAATGTATTTTATTCGATAAAGACATCAAAATATTTTGCGAAATATTTCTGTCCAATTGTATATATTTGTGGTTGAAGTTAAATGTTACATAATAACTCTAAATATAACTTTTGGTGTATTGAATCGTTATTTCTGTGGGCATAATCTCGGTTTCTTCATTTTAATTTTAAATGTCAAGTGAAACGAAAAATTTGTAATAAACAAAAAATGCATAAAAATGTGTTTGTCTTGAATTATCTAAAACAGTCTATACGTAAACAGGTAAATTTTCTTTCTGCAACTACTTTTTAGCTGTTGGCAAAATGTGTGTGTCAGCTTCCTGCCATTTATAAGGGCGGAAGCTTGTTGAATAAAACACAAACAATTCAGGGATCCGATAAGTGTGTGATTTATTTCAAGCACGACTGTCCGACTCGTACGCCTGATCAGCGCTGGTGTCCGAAGACTTTGAGGTCGCAGCCCTTTGAGACACTCTCTCGACTTACCTGCCCAAGTGGAGGGACAGACAACTACCCGACAAAAGTGCAGGAAACGTCTCACGACGTGTCCATAACAATTTCAAAAAATACTTCAACAATCTGTGCTTCAACTGTATTTTCCAATAATACTCCACTTTGTTTACCTTTTCCTGCACCAAGCCTCTTATTAATTATTTGCTTTTACCCAGCTCTCTCCTCTTTCTTCGACGTATCTTTTCATTTTACCATATCCACATCATTCAAACATTCGCATGCCACGTGTCGTCATTTTCCACGGCCCCCCGGGCACTGACATGACCTTGATCGCATCGACGTTGGCGAAGGAGTGCAGCACCGTCGGCGGCCGGAAGGTGGCGTTAATCTCGCTCAAAGGGGCCGACATCCTTGGGCCGACATCCTTGGGCCGACATCCTTGTGGCCCGAACGAGTGCGCCTCTTTGCGCCGTCGATCGCCTTTGCGCCATGGCCCGTGCGATCGTCGCAGGGACGAGGGAACCAGGTCCACTCGAGCCAGTCTCGGTTTTACCTTGCGATACATGGACGGCGTCGACGTCTTCGTCATCGTCGCGACGAACAGGTTCGAAGCCCTAGACTCGGCGTTGCGCCGGCCAGGCAGGTTCGACCGCGAACTGCACTGCACGCAGCCGCACGCCAGCCGCGAGGGCTTTGCGCAGGCGTGGGCGGCCAGCTCATGCCGGCAGCGCACCGATCGGAGACGGTCCACGTTGAGCCGCTGTCTTCTGTCCGACGGCGTGGTCGACGCCGTCGTCGACAACATGCTGCACGCGCGTCTGCAAGGCTTCCTGCGCGGCGTCGACTACGCGATCGGCTTGCGTCCCGCGCGTCCTGTTGACGGACGCCGCCGAGCTCTGGCACACGATGCATCTGGCGTCCGCTCTGCTGCACCGCATCGAGCACTTGCCCGTCGTCGCGCTCGACGGGGAGGCCGTTTTCGGCACGCAGCGCACGCCTGGCATCACTGATCTCAACTAGCCTGGATAGCTGTTGCCACTTGCCTTAGTGCGGGAGTCCAACAAGCAGGAGTCCGAAATTTGGAGCGTCCCCAAAAGATCCCATAGTAATGTTAGTGACTTTGCTAACCGTTTTTGTAGCTTGAGATAATTACATCAAATTGAAGCGTGTATAGTATTCAGAGAGGCAATTGTTATATGTATGTATGGTTCCATGCTTGATGTTTATAGGCTCGTACTATGCGCATGAATAACAAATTATGTTCAAGCTGTGAAACAGTGTGAAAAGTCAATGCCGAATACAGGCTCCGATAAACTCAAGAAAAACTCACGAAGTAGTGAATTTAGAGCCGGGCTGCCTCCCGACACGGCGCTGATGACCGTGGCCACCGTGCACGACGACGAAGAGTAAGCCGACTTTCCGACGGAAATTCGGCGGCTGTTTCCCGACACCACAAGACTCGCGACGACCACAAGAGCTTTCTACTCGCCGCTCTTTCTCGGCGACGGCCACGGCGACGGCGTTGGAGTCAGCCACGGCGCAGGCTACGAAGACGTCGAATTCGCCGTAGCTACCCGGACGGCGACCCCGACAGCAGCGGCATTTCGTCGTCGCGCAGTAAGAGTCGTCTTGTTTTGCCTGCGCAGAAAGCGGCCACCGCGGCGATGATGGCCAACCGCGAATATTGTCGCCGCAGCGCACGACGCCGTCTACCGCCCCCCCCCCCCCCCCCCCCGATAAGAGCTGCTTCAGCGGCTGGTCTGTGCGACGCGCGGCTGGGCCATCCCCCCAGCTCGAGGGTTGCTGCGTGCAGAGGAGGCAGCACCACCACCAGGAGGAGCAGCGGCCGCTCGCGGCGAGCAGGAGGTCCAGAAGATCGCCCACGTCCGACTAGACGATGACGGGCAGGACGACAACCCGGACTACGTCTCTTGATCTGCATGCCGGCCTGCCAATGCAGGGGCGTTTCGATGCGGCTGTTTTTTTTTTGGAGATTATTAGAATTTGTTTATACTGCTCACAATTTGTAACCCATTTTTTGTATTTTTGCATTTTCCATGTTGTTGTGCACATGGGCGAAATATTGTTGTACCGTTACATTCACGACGTCTGTTTAAAATAATAAAATCTATTGTAAAATCGAAAAGATTGAGCAATGTAGTGTATTAAAATTGGTTCATTGGTCGTTTTGTTGCAAATATACAATTAGGGATGACGGTATATGATGGGTTTTCTTGAACATTGTTTAATGTGTAATGTACATGTACAAATAGTTTTAATTTTATACACATGCAAATTATGAGTAGCTACCTAATAGATGTAAGGATAAAGATTAAGGAAAACTTCAAATGCTGTCGGAGTTATGCTCGTTAAATTGGTAAAAGGTAAGAAAACAGTGAAAAATCATTTAGACTTCTCATATTAATTTTGAAATTATGGTCAAACAAATAGGCTATACATAATTATTAATTAAAATAGCAGACTCGTTTGCCACATAGTTTAAAAAATCTGTGATTTATTTTTCTCGTTACATACAAAAAAAAACCAGAACCAGAATACAACCAGAATGAAAGGCACATGGCTCAATATTTACATTGGATATCTCCATTTGAATAAATAGATAACACTTGAAATATGTGAAAGTCAAGTTTCATAAACGGTTGTCACCAGTGCAGGCTAATTTCGATAATATTTTTATCATTAGAAGAATAAATGTGTTCATTTCCACACACTTTCGTTTGCCGCCAAGCTTTTGGGAGATTCCAGAGTAGGTTGGTATTCCTGATGCCGCCATTTCGTTTCGCACCGTGACGTCATGATGAGCGGATCGATAAACAACAAATTGTTCTAGAAATAATTCCGGCTCTCGTTGCAATTGCACAACTCTTACAAACTAAAATAATTCAAACGTAAGGGTTTCTTCAGTCAATAAAGTTCGTGGGAACCTCGACTGTGTAAGTGCTTTGATCATGTGCTAAATAGCTGGCCTGGATGTGCTCCGTTTTGTTAGCTGTCAGACTGGTTAGGCATTTGACAGACATAGTCGAGGAAGAAACCTTGAATTCCTCAAATTTCGTTCAATGAGTCAGACTCGACGCATTACGCAATAACAAGGCGATTCATGACCGTGTGATTGGTTTACACTTCTAGTAACCTGTGTCGAAAATCTACTGACAACTCCGTCTAATTTCCAGAATTACAACTATGGCTTGGCAGCCAAATCAGTCCACTGGATTCTATCCAGGGCAAGGTAAGTAGTTGACCTATATATCTGTATTTCTATTTTTCTTAATTCATCCTCAACAAGCTATTCTTATTTGTGTCTTTTTCCCAGACCCACAGCAGGGCTACTACGGAGGAACAGCACCGCCGGGCTATCCATCAGCTCCTCCTGGATACCCTCCGCAATCGGCCGGTTACCCTGGCCCGCCACAGCAAGGTTACGCGCCTGTCATCCAGATTCATGGGGGTGGCGGTTATCCTGAACCTCACGGCATCCCTGGTACACTCTCCCCCTAGCCTCGCATCCTTCCCCATTTCTAACACCTGCTTGGCATGATGCAACATTGGAGAAACTATTCTACCAAACTACCTTTATTTTCTGAACATTTTGGTGATCCATTTATGGGAAGTTTCACAAATTATAAATTTTAATTGTAGGTTTGTTGTAGGTATGTGCCTATTAAATTAAAATAACACACTGGGTTGTCAGAAAGATGGCTAGTTACTTTTTTTAAATGTAGACCAGTAAAACAATGTAGACTTTAATGTGCCAGACCTTAAAAAATGTAGGTAGGTAACATAACATAACTTATCTAGGTAGTATATTACTGGATCTTCCGTAGGGATAGTTACAGAATGGTTACAGGTATCCATTTAATATTATAGTACCACTACTGCACCGTATTTGACTCGAAAATATTTTGATGGTCTTATAAAAGAGACATACCTAGGAGTTAAAACTCTATCTCTATTCTACCCTTCTAAAGAAGAACACCGTTTGTGCAAAATATCATTCCTGAGATATTGCAACAAATGTGTTTTGTAAAAATGTGATTTAACTAAGGTACCTACCTATGTGCCTGCTTGCACAGTAACAGTAGCTACTTAGTTAAAACACTGTATTGCACCTATGGTGTTTTAACATAGGGTCTCCTATGCAAGCACCTCAACCCACTACTACTAGGTATTAATACACTGCATCGTTTTTGGAACACAATTCTTCTAGACAAAACACGGTAAATGGGTAGATAGTACCATGCTATATATCTAAGTTCGTTTCGAATAATTTTGCTCTAGTACCTGATTGACCGTAGATATACGGTGTTCTAACTAAGTGCAATGGAAAGGGGAAATGTATCTTACACAAAAACCTCAAAAACACACATATGGGATCCTTTCTAAGCAGAATAGTATTGTGGAACAAAGTTTCCCTGGTTTATGATTGTTCATAAAATTAACATTGCAGGCCTAGAAAATTATTGTAATTGTTTGCTTTCTCTCTGTGTGAACTGTGCAGGCCTGATTGCACAGATGTGAGGGAATGCCGGAAATGTTTTGGGAAATCTTGAAGCTTTGCCTGTTTTCTCTTTCACTTTTAACATTACAGCGGACAATTTGGGTTTAACTTCATGTGAGGTTTGAGACACATTTTGTTAATACTGTTTGCCTGACGACTATCGTCCTCTCATTTGCAGGTGGTCAGCCGGGTTACCCCCCACCGGCGGGCTTTGTGGCTCCGCCGATGGGCCCGCAAATGGGCGGGATGGGGCCCCCCATGGGCGGAATGGGCCCCCCCATGGGCGGAATGGGCCCCCCCATGGGCGCACCCATGGGCATGCCTTACGGTCACGTCCCCAAACCGTTCACACCGTCGCCTTCTGGATACGGAGGCGCTTTCCCGGAAGACTCGATCAATGCCGGCGAAGGAAACGAGAACTTTGACTTCTCGGACAAGTCCATTCGGCGTGCGTTTATAAGGTTAGTTGGTTTCAGGATCTTTGCATTTATGGGCAAATGTTATCAAAATGCGGGAAAAGTAACAAGTTAGTAAAAATTAGTGAAGTAGGTTGGTTCAACTGAAGTTATTGTAATTAACCATGTAATAATTTGTAGAAGGTGACTGAATTTCTCACAAATTAAAAAATGAGTCTGTTTTGAGTATGTTTCTTAATATTAATAATCTATTTTTTCTACTGCTTTCCTTAATTCTAACAATGATATAAATTTGTAATAAGATGTTACTTTATGTAGATATTCTATGCCTAGAAACATTAGGGAAACAATAGGGTAGATACTAGATATGAGAGGCTATGGTTGTAGCCAACAAACTTAATTCCATGTTTAATTCTACACCAAACAGCTAGGCCGTTCACCTTTTTCCGATGGTTTTCAACCGAAATGACATAATTCACAGACTGGATCAATATTTCCTACACCATAGGTCTAGGTACTGTTGTGATTTTTGGCTGTTAAAAAATTCATAAGTTTAAATAAATCATTGAACCTTCAGAACTTGCGTTCTGAACACCAAACAAACACGCACCCAACATCAAACACACGTTATTGTACCTACCTAGACACAACAAAGTGTTGTCCAATTGCACAATTCTACCATGTTCATACATTAGACAGTACACGTTGATAGCGTGTTATTGTGAAAGAAAATAACTGGCATTTTAAAATTTGACACCCAAAAACTAAACCAAAGAAAAAGCTTATCCATATTTTCAACAATGCGTTAAAACGGAAACTTGTCAGGTCAGTCTTCACGCAAAGATGAATGTATTCCCTTCACTTACAAGTCAAGTTATATTTGTCTTGCTCTGCCCATCATCACTCTGCAGTTCTCTCACAAAGCAATGCCAACGCCAACTAGCTATCATTTTTACGTCGCATCAATTCCCTCGAGTAGCCAGTTGCAGTTCAAACTGTAATGGTACCACGACCTAACTGCCCCTCCTTTATCCGACAGAAAGGTCTACTCGATTCTGATGTGCCAGCTGCTCGTCTCTCTCGGCTTCATCGCGATGTTCACGTACCACTACCCGACCAAGCGCTACGTGCAGACGCACCGCGCGCTGCTCTGGATCGCGTTTGGCGTCATGATCGTCTCGCTGATTGCCATCTCGTGCTGCGTCAACGTGCGCCGCAAGTTCCCGATGAACTTCATCTTCCTCTCGATCTTCACGCTCGCAGAGAGCTTCATCCTGGGCGTCATGTCGTCGACCTATCAGACGGATGCGGTACGTCAGACTTTGATTCGGCTTGTTCTTACCTCTCGTGTTTGCCTACGAACATTGTATAAGGACTTCTTACTGGGTCTGACATTTTGTTCAATCTTGAATTTCATAGGACACCAGCAAATCAGTTGTTTATCATTGAGGTTGTGTGGGTGTTCCTTACTGTTTTTGCCATGCTCATTGATTTGATTCTTATCTTGATTCACTTGAAAGGCAGGTGTAAAGGATCAATGTTTACTGAACTTATACTTGGTACTTTAAAGTTTTAACCTAATTGGTAATACAAAATATACTGTTGCTTGTTTTTAAATAGCATGTTTTTCCCCCAAGTTGTGTCATCCTCGTGTGAAACTTTTTGAATATTAGATCATTAAATCCCACTCAAACTTTAAATATTTCTGGTGTTGATCTTCCAGCACCAGGATAATAAAACAACTCCACCCTGTCGACCAAGTTCACGCCAGGATCCCTATTCTGTAACTTTTTCCAAGTGAGATGACAAGAAATGAGAGCGACAACTTCAAGGTCGCCTATGTTTTCGTATGGAACAAATGAAGGTTCTCACTCTCATTTCATTTCATCTCACATCTGAAAAGTCACAGAATAGGGATCCAGGTGCCAATTCTCCGCCCCTATGAACCGAACCGATGCCGTATCCAGGTGCTGATGGCCGTGGGCTTGACGGCGGCCATCTGCCTCGGCCTGACGCTGTTCGCGTTCCAAACCAAGTGGGACTTCACCTTGTGTGGCGGCGGCCTGTTCGTCGCCGCCATCCTCCTCATGATCTTCGGCATCGTCGCCATCTTCATTCCCGGCAAGACGGTCACGCTGATCTACGCCTCTCTCGGCGCCATGCTCTTCTCGCTCTACCTCATCTACGACACGCAGATGATGATGGGCGGCAAGCACAAGTACTCCATCTCGCCCGAAGAGTACATCTTCGCCGCGCTCAACCTCTACATGGACATCGTCAACATCTTCATGTACATCCTGACCATCATCGGCGCGTCTCGCGATTAGGCGGTTTCCGCTCGGCTGCGACTATTGTGGATTTGCCCTGGTGTTTTAATTCGCTGCGATGTCGCGTGCGGCGGAATAGGCTGACGAAACAACGGGCGTTTCGCTCGGTGGACCCGTTTCGCTTATGCACTGCCAATGCAAGTTGTCGTGCGAGGATTTTCTCGTTTATTTCTGCTTTCAATGCAGCAAAAGCTGGGTCCACTGGTTCGTGCGAATCCCCTTTATGTTTCAATTGAGATATTCGATGTTTCCTCAAACAAAAATCTCTTCATTTTAAAATCTGATTGGCAAAGAAAATGGTGTTTTTGGGTACCAGCTGCAAATGAACAGGCCTCAATGGCCTTGTTTGGGTGGTACAAGGATCATAATACTAAATAATGCTGATTTACTCATTGATGTTATTCATTGAAACTCCTTGAAACAATGGAATCTCTTGTGCTGCCTCAAAGGCGTAACGACGGTCAATAATTTATGTGTCTACTAACGACTAGCAAGTCCATACCTACAAACGATTTCGTAGTTGTAGATATCTACATAAATGGTAATAACCAAACCTATGAAATTATGTTGTCATGCTCCCCCAGTCAATGTGATGTTCGAATCACAGGGGTACTCTTACTGCATGCTATGTTTCGACGTTAATCGACAAGACTTACATCGGCATGGCTTAACTGTCCAGGGACGCAAACCAAATACCTACTTGTAATACTTACGAATACCAATACTGATGTAATCGTGGTTTATTTTTGCAATTATGGCCAGTCTGGTGTGTAGCTGATAATGATAACACCATGCCGGTAGGTATACATTGTAACTAGCTATGACAGGAACGGTTACAACACTAGATGTACGTAACGGTTAGTAAGCCTACTGTAATTCTAGCACTGTTAATGTCTGTACTGCTAGAATCTCGTGAGAAATTTTTTACCCTTTTTCTATGTTTCACCATTCTTGTTTTTGTGCACACGGTTTCCATCTCTAGAGTTGGGTGTACTTTTTTTACACCGTGTGCCAAGGTTTGTTTCTCTTTTCTTTTTGCTAAGAATTTTTTGTCATTGGACGACTCTTTGTTTTTTGATAACTTTTACTGTGTACTCAGACTCTACACTCTGCTCTCCTCTAAGTGTTTGAGTTTTGCGGTGAAAAGAATGTTAGCACGCGAGATTTGGCTCTTAAACCCTAACTTGAATGCAACGACTCATTCTCCGAGATGTTTGTGAGCCTTATTATTTCTTTATGGAGTTGTTGTTAGCAAAGCGATTGAGTATTCCAGTGTCGTGATATTAAGGGCTCGCTAAACTTGGCGGCAGGATTTTAAAAATGCCAGCTGCGTAGTTACCGAAACGAACTTAAATACCTAAATGTACATTCTAATTTTAGTGGCAAGCTGTGTTGTGGGCAACGCGAAGTGATTTTTACGAGTAGGATGTACAGAGATCTGTTAGTTCAACTATAAGATGTAGTACTAAGTAATATATTCTGATAATAAATATATAATGTACCTATACCTACCTTATATTATAATAATATAAAACTATTACAAATTGCATTTTATTGCATGACTCACACAAAAATTAATGCTATTGTATTATCAATTATGGCAATTACTCTATTTATTCTTCTGCATTTTCAAAGCCTTGACAGGCCGAGATAATATGTTTCTGGTTTTGTCAAAACGTTTGGCGGTGAATAAAGGTCTGATTAAATGTTTGCCACAGGGAGTTTGTGAAGAATATAACCTGCCTCCTGCAAGGTACATTTCCTACTTCCCATTCAAGTAAATTACATGAGTTCCTTTCAATAGGCATTTGCATTTTAAGATTTGCACTTGGGATGAGGAGGCTGTTCCCTATCGCCGGAGGGTCCAAGAGATGTCAATTCTCTGGCACCACCACTCGATGACATTCCAATGACTTTCTGAAATGGCCTTCAATATGTTCACGATGGGTTCAGCCCAATTCTTATTGCTTTTTTGGGAAAACCAAAATTATTTGTTTATCTTGGGGGAAAATTTTGCCCCCCTGGTTGCCACCCCCCCCCCCCCCCCCCTTACACAGAGCTTTCAATTTGGGGTGGGGTGCATTTCACCCGTGCCCCAACCCCCCCTGTTCTATCACCAGTGCTTGCTAGATTTGTTTCAACAATGCATCGCAAATTGCCTACTTTCTAGGAGACTCGATTTGAAATACACCACTGAGGGATGTTAAACACTGGCAAGCATCAAGAAGTTTAAAAACTTAGAAGAGGCGTTTTTTCGATATTGGTTGACGGTCAAAAATTTGACAGACTCATTGCTCCCAACAAGTGATGCATGCTGCAGTGTCGGATACACTATAGGTGTTCAACGTAATCAGTCAACTTAAAGGGCACATCTGTCACCCAAAATCGCACAAATGAATCTACAAACGTTGTGGAAAGTCACCGTTTCGTTTGTCAATGTGGTTGTTATAAATACCTAGAGGTAAAGTGACTTGTATAGAGTCTAAAAAGCAATATAAGTTTCCCATCAAATTAATTTATTTCCTTTATAAATTGGTGCTAAATATAATAGAATAGATAACTTCCTAGCATGCATTGAAATCAGTATAATTAAAGACACAAGACAAATGCGGGGTTTGGGGTCATATTGTCACAGTTATCAGTTATTCACAGTTATTCAGCTTCTCTGCAGTTTTTTCGGATTTTACTCTATTTACCTAATATTACCTAAATCCCTACAGCTCGTCGAGTTTCGATTGGGTATACATTATTTTTTAAGTTACTGTCATAATATCTTCAAACATAATTTACTACGAGCATTGGGTCTTATTCTCATATTTATTTTGATAAAATGCTAGAAACTAACTACTATTTGAAACTGCAATTAAAGTACAATAAAAAACATAATGCCTGGGTAATAATTAGTGAGGATGCCTTGCCGCGGCCCAATCCGACCGGTTTTAGCTTACGAAGTGGCAACACGGGAGGTAGGTATAGCAGTATAGGTAGGGTTAGGTCAGTTCATTTAGTCTGATTTTGACGAGAAGAGAGGAAGGCGCTTGCTTGCATGTGAGAATTTTCAAGTGATTGTGTTTAAGTGAGCCTTAGCGAGGGTGAAGTCGTGTGCCGGGTTTAAGTCAAATTGGCTTGTAGTTGTAGCTATCTAAGTAGTTACGGTGTGTTATCATTTATTTGGCTAATTGTCTAGTGAGGTCAACGAAAGGTTACTGTATTGGAGAGATCCAAATTTAGTGGTGTATAGTGGCGAGTGGTTGTGGTTTAACGTTCGCGAGCGAGCAAACTTTTTGCCGGTGCGTGTGACACCAGAGTATATATACTCGATTTCTTAAATGTTCGTGAAGAAGGAAGCGGAGGTGTGTGGACAAAGAAACTCCACGGGAATACATGTGCAAAGAGCAGATACATACAGCGAAGGCGATCATGATAAGTGATCATGGTGACCATGGTAAAGAATCATATTATTAATATTGCATGCTTCATGCTAGGTATAGGTATACACAATGCAATGCATACCTACACATGCTGATCCCGACAGGGCTGGTGGTGTCCCGTCGACTAGCTGTGGATGCCTTGAATGTGGCACTGCCTGCCCTCTTTTATGTCAGTGGCATGGCTGTGAAATATCCTCGCATCACAATAGAACGTTGTGTAACTACACCTATATTCAAAGCAAGAGATATGTATACTTCAAACTGGGCTTTGAATGCCAGGTGAAGTTCCACAGATTTACCGACGTTGAGTAAAATAATACTATAGTAACTTCTTAAGGGTGGGAGCAGTGGCGTAACTACCGTAGGGGGGACCGGGGCAACCGTCCCGGGGCCCAGAGGTTTTTCCAACTAAGGGGGCCCGCCGGCCGACGAAATCATGTAATATGGCTACTCCAGTCTCGACTCACGTCCAATTTATCATTGCTTTGCGTTACCATCCGAACGGATAAACGACATGGGAATTTTAGAACTACCTATACAGATTTCTGGCAACGCAGCTCATTCAACGTTATTTTGAGTTATACTTACGGGGTTTCATATAGTGGCAACAGTAAACATGAACACAACTAGGTAGGTCCCTTGATTAGTAGACGCGGGTTGCGTATAATGACTTTGCGTGCGGGCTCGGGTGCGGGCTTGTACTTGATTGTAGAATTTTTGAAATTTTGCAATTGATTCATATTTGCGGAATTTATAACCCAAAAACAAAAACAAAAAAATCTTTGTTTGAGAGGAAATTGTTACTGGTTAAAGCAGTTACCAGTATGCAATTGATGGAAGGGAGGCGAAGCTGGAAATTTGTGCACCCGAACCGGGATACGAACCCGGGACCTCCTGCTTGCCGGGCAGGTGCTCTACCAACTGAGCTATTCGGTCACACATTCTCCCTGCTTCGCCGGGTGGGACAAGGGGGATCTCCGGGGAGATGAGAGGCCGAGCGACCCGTACATGGGACGGGTAAACGGACTCGGCCCCAGGACGGCGATGGCGCAATCACTAGACCCTTTGTCCCGTTCTCAGACGAAGAGACATGAGGTGGATGAGAGGAAATTGTTACTGGTTAAAGCAGTTACCAGTATGCAATTGATGGAAGGGGAGCGAAGCTGGGAAAATGTGGTAGAGCACCTGCCCGGCAAGCAGGAGGTCCCGGGTTCGTATCCCGGTTCGGGTGCACATTTTTCCAGCTTCGCCTCCCTTCCATCAATTGCATAGCAAGGGTGTCTACTTTCTTTCTTTCAAAAACTTGCGTGCACGAAATTGACAAAATTTCTAATGTCTGTCAAATCTTGAAGTCAACTAGTCAAAATTTGGTGTGATGTTTCAAATGGATTTCGATGGTTTCTAAAGACAACAATCGAAATTGGTTAAATTTGATAACAAAACGCACTTTTCAATAAGTATCCGTACTTTACCAAACATGCCCAATTGTCGAATATTGCTATTTTTTCTGCTTTGAAGGGAAGAGGTATGGAGGATTTTCTTGAAAAACGCAGGGGGTCTAAGTTGAGAACAAAAGTAGACAACCTGAAAATTTCATCGCAATCGTCGCAGGCGTTTGGCCTGTAGAGCGCGCGCAAACACTCATACAAACAAACAAAAAAAAAAAAAAAAAAACACGCACAAGTGTTTTTTTTTAGCAGTAGTGAAATTGATGATTTCGCTTCGCTCGCTACGCTCATCAATTACTGATTTACACGAACGAAAACTGCTTCCACCGTGACAAGTATTTTCCAGCCCTCTAAATTGACCGAAATTGCTCGGTAACTAGGGCGAACGCAAATTGTGTTGCGTTGAAGATGAGCGTAGCGGTTTGTATGTAGCGCATAAAAAGATTGAGGCAAAAAGCATTATATGGAAATCATGGAGCAGCAAGCCGGACCATTGCTTTCTCAAAAGTTCTGATCTCTTGAAATTGTAAACGATTCTGACCTTTCTTTGTTTCTGTCCAAACCGTCGGGTAGCGGAAATGTGCTCATTTTGAGGTCATTGAGCAATGTGCATGTTAATACATAGATGTAACCCTTGCCCAATGGTTTTTATAAGGTTGGAAATACATTTCTGCCGCGGACTTACTTTCAAAAACTTGCATGCACGAAATTGAGAAAATTTCTAATATCTGTCAAATCTTGAAGTCAACTTCAAGTAAAAAAATCTGGTGTGATGTTTCGATTTGGTTTCGATGGTTCCTAAAGGCAAATCGAAATTGGGAAAATTTGAAAAAAATTCTAACTTTTAAATAAATTTCCGTACTTTTCCTAACTTGCCCAATTGTCGAATAATGCTCTTTTTTCTGGTTTGACACACACACACACACACACACACACACACACACACACACACACACACACAGACACGTGTTTTTTTAGCAGTAGTGAAATTGATAATTTCGCTTCGCTCGCTTCGCTCGCTACGCTCATCAATAACATGGAAACATCACAACAGTGTGTTGTGAGGGACAAGCACCCTTTTTTGCATGACTTCAAATATTCAATATAAATAATACATTATAACAGTTTAAACATGCGAACAATATAATATATGATAACTTATGCTTATCACTTTATAAGGGAAATATTTATACTATTCATGGAAGGTATACCTTTAGTTATTTTGATACAGTTGGTACTTTGTTTCTATCTCGACAAATCATACAAAACTCAAGATTTCAAATGCAAATTCCACACCTTAAAATTTCACGTTGTCAATCACGGATGACTGTAAATGTATAAAAATGACAAAAAAAGTTTCATTATTAGGCAGAAACTTCAGACACAAAAATCTGCTCAGTAATTCACAGTGCTTTTTTGCCAAGGATCGCAGATTATCCAAAAAGGCTGGCTTACACACATCTGGCTCTGGTATAATCCGCTGCATCCGCCTCTCAACGCTATTTACAAAAAAAAAGCAACAGAATGATTCTTGCTGACAATTCCGGAGAGGGTGATAACTAAAAATTTGTGGCGCAGACCATTAATCGAAGAGCAATAAGAGGGCCTAAATGAGCTCCAAAATGGCTGGGAAAAAAACTGTGTAAGAGAGAGAGAGTGCGCGCTGTTTCGGGACTAAGCCTTTATCGGAAAAAGAGAGAACGGGCATCGTTTCACAAACGATACTTCGAGCTCATTTTGAGCTTATTTAGGCGATCTTAGGCGATTTTTGAAAGTTTACCTACACCCTTCACATTTTTTAAAACCAATCGGAAAGTCCTACCGCCCTCATATTTTCAGGTATAATAAATGTGTATAAGGTCGACATGTTTATAAGTTTTTGTGAAGATATATAAAGAACTTTGACAATGACAGAGATTCAATTTTTAAAAAAATCGAAAACTTTCGTAAAAATTGATTTATTAAAACAATTCTGAACCGATCTTTTCCATAAACGTGCAGGATCTAAGTTCAGAACAAAGAAAGGTCCACTGAAATGTTCATATAAGTCGGTTCTGGCGTTTGGTCTGTAGAGCGCGCACAAACACACATTTAAAAAAAACTTACACAAGTTACTTTTTTTGGGGGGTAGTGAAATTGAAGATTTCGCTCCGCTCGCTTCGCTCATCAATTACTAGCTATGGGAGAGACCCTTGCTGTAAATATGCTCCTGATATGGTTGATGCTCCTACCATGTTGAGGTGCCGTCATCAAGGCCACGGCCACCATAACGAAGGCGCTCACGAGGGTCACAGTCTGCATGGTGCTCGGTAGGCTGCCACACAAACAAACAGCAAAGTTACAGCTGTCTTCTGAAATGCACCACGATACCAACTGGCACAGTAATGTAACTTTGTGATTGAAAAAAAATATATTCCCTTTAATGTTAAAATGTACTGTGAAACGAAATCGAATGAAAATTAGAGAAAAACAGAATGAAAAATCTAATAATAATAATAATATTATCTCAACCCTGGTGTCATTTAGATCCAAGATGGCGAATGGTTTCAAATACAGACGACTCACCTGGAAGTTGTTGACAGGTTGATGCTGACTACCATGTGACTAGTGCATCTTAAGAGGTCAGCGCCTGGTATATACCCGTGTTTCAAAAGTCTTGTTCATTAAACAAGCGTTTTCTGAACACGCGCGAGCTTGAAATACATTATGTTGAGCCATTTTGACCTTTGCATTTCATGCAATTTAACGTATCACTTTTTAATATCTAGGAACTCAGAGTCAACAAGATCTCATCATTAATGCATCAATTATACTTCGCTCATGAAATTTACTTTTCATTAGTGTTATCATAACGTTCGACTGCCAACCAATTACTAGGCACGAGATGGAAGTGTGCACGGGACGGGAGTGTGTTTCGGGATGGAGTTTGTGAGTAGTGACTGATCTTCAAGATATTGTGTCAGTCAAATTTTTTATTATCATGGGGAGTAAAGCGAGCGGAGCGAAATCTTCAATTTCACTACCCCCAAAAAAAAGTCACTTGTGAATGGTTTTTTTTGTATGTGTCGCCCGAACCAATTCGGATAAAACTTGCTAGGACCTTTGTTCCTATCCCAGCCCATCCTTTACGTTTTTGGAAAAGATCGGCTTATAACTTTTTAAATAATTCAATTTTTACGAGAAATTTTGATTTTTTCAAAATTTTGATTCTCTGTTGATGTCAAAGTTCTTAAAATATCTTCACCCAAACTTATAAACATGTCCGACCTTATTGATATTTATCATACCTGAAAATCTGAGGACGAAAGGCCTTTCCGATGGGTTTTTATTCGCATTTTGGAGTGTTTTTTCGTCAATTGACGCCTGATTCAATAGACCCCGCTGAAAAGTCTTACCTAAGATCTTGCAAGATCTTCTCAAAATCGTATAAGATCTTGCAAGATATTGACACAAGATCTTGCAAGTTCTTGTCTCAAGATCTTGTCTCAAGATCTTGTGGAAAATCTTGTAATATTTTCCAAAATCGTGGCAAGATCTTGCAAGATCTTATAAGATCTTATCAGAAGTTTAGTCAATTTCATTTATAGAAGTAATTTTAAGTCAATCCGCGACCGAATTGTATCTCCAATCTAATAAGAACCCTCGGGCATAAGTTATGTCTTAAGTAGTTACGTCATAACATAACTCAACGAGTTCATAATTTGCATGTTTTCGCTTTCTGCCAGCCCGGAGAGAAATAAATGATGGTCAGAATCGTCTAAATTTTTAAGTGATCGGAATTTCCGAGAAGGCATATTATCTGGCATATGGTTCTACGAAGTTTTCGTATTAGGTCTTCTGCCTTCACAATCGCAGTTTAGCAGTTAATGCGCAGTATAAACCGCTACGCTCATCTTCAACGCAAGACAAATTGCGTTCGCGAAGCCCTAGTTTATTTATAACATAAAATGAGACATAAATAAATATGATGGGGTTACGGTTTCTCTATGTTTTTAACATGGCAGTAGACCTTGACTACTGTAACCCTGCTGTAACCACACCACATAGCCGCTCTAGGTAAGAATGTTCGTGATGTTTGTCGTGACAGAATACCCGACTTAACATGTAGACGATAAAGTTATGATTCTAAAATAGATCAAATTAAATTTTGTTCTGGCCAAAACGCACTAACAAGGTTCTTGCTAGGATGGAAATATAAAACAGAGGTGCGATTAACGTAATGAGTTTTCATTTAATTCTCATTTATTTAATTCAGATTGAACAAATAAATGTTATTGGAAAGTCAAGGGTGAAATATGAATATAACTAAAAGTACACTTATTATGGAAGAGTAAATATATTGCAATGTCCGTAACTTCAGAGCGCCTTTAATTAATTTCACCTATAGAAGAAAACAAAGGAGAAGGCATCATATGAGATTTTATTGACGTAAAAGGGCTCCCATGCAGAATTCGGTGAGCCTAGAATAACTTTCTTCCAATGAAATTAAGTTTAGGAATCAATTTCTTGGGCAGTGAGATAGCCGTCATTGTTCTTGTCCAGGCTTCGCACGATGACGAGCTGTGCTCCGCTGAGACCATGTCGCTTTTTCAGGAAGGTTACAGCCTCCTTGATGGACAGGACACCGTCGCCGTCCACGTCTCCAGTTATCACAAAGGCTCGAGGGCTTTCAATCTGTCACAAATCGAGTATCGAATTTGTCAATATAAGTTGTATAGAAATTATATTTAATCAATGTTTTAGACATACTCTACTTTCCGACAAGGCGTTAATTTGTCCTTGCTTATATTATCCTTGTTTAGGCAAATGCAACAGTACTTTCACTAAAACCACACAAATTAATTTGCACCTTCCAAAGTCCACCAACTCTATGGGTTTAATTAGTAAAAGAGTTGCATTTTCACACACATTCTTTCGTCCAATCCTCAACAAGTAAATAAGGGGAATACCGTTCGATATGTAACTGATATTAGGTCGGTGGTTACTTGATTCTCTACTGGAAGGCGAGAATTATCCACATTAAACTGTTATTTGCCAAAATGCTTGAGAATTAAGATCATACCTCACTCTGGTTGCTGTGCTTCTCCCTCCTGAAGCACTCGCCATATCGGCACCCCCCGTCACAGGCGCAGCCGAAGACGTTGCAGGATCCATGCCCGCAGTACGGGGTAGCTTTGGTACAGTCGCCGCACTTTAAGGCTTTGCTATAACAGCACGCAGCGTCCGCTGAAGGGCAAAGATACTTGGTGATTGAACTGTATCACCGCCAACTCCTGTTACAATGACAGGGCACCCAAGGAGTAGACGGGAGTTACGGCGTCACGCTATGTTATTGTTCAGGTTATCACACAAGAAAAAAACCGAATAACTTGCTCCGGATATTTATTACACACGTAAATGAGTTCTTCTCTAATATTTCGAACAACTATTTAGAAAATCTTTTCGAAAACCAAATATCTGAAACTACAATATCACCACTGCTTTTACCCCAATGGCGAGGTCGGTGCGCCGCTGGCCGGATGGTAAAGTGCAAGCGACGCACCCGTCGGGCGGCTACTCTGCAACAATCCCTACGTCTTATACTCGCGAGTCCACACGGATCACTATAGTTCCAGAAATGCAAAATCAGTCCTTGTCTCGAACGTCGGAGCTCCCAGATCTACCCGATAGGCTAACACTAATCTCTAGAGCACATGGCGCGGCGAGCCGGACGGTAAGGCACGACCACCCACACCCACGAAACCAGAAATAGAAAAGAGATCCGCTCCGTCACACACTCCACTTCACTTTTCACACATAGTCCTCCCTACCTTTGTACAAAAATTTACAATCACCTCCCCACCCACATCAAAGAATCCTCCCAACGCAGCACCTTCGACTCCTTCCTACGTAACTTCCTCATCCAAAACCCCTTCTACAACCACGACGAATATTTTGACACACAAAAACACAACGACCCCAGGGCCCCTCCACAACCATAACTACACCCAACAGCAAACTCCCCCTACCAAATGTAAATACTTAACCCAGTCCATTATTATTAATAACTGGATCACTACCCGTTAGCAATGATCCAACCTAAACCAGTGATAAGCTAACATATAAACATCACTTTTAAGCATAGCACTATTCACTACTACAATTATAAAATTACGTAGGTACTATACTCAGTATTATATCATATGACATTAGATCTCATTACATCCTATTATTATTGTTATTATTATCTTTATTATTATTACCGAATAAAATACAATACAATACAATACAACCGGCTTCTAGACCGCACTGAACTAACGCACATCCTGAGTCACCATGATAACGTTTGCACTATCTCACGCGACATCTCTTGGCCTCGAAGCTCAGACGGCGCTCTTTAACAAAGGATAGCTAACCCTGCTTGTAATGAATCATTACATCATACACTCATTTTTTTTGGCAAAAATAGGTAATTGGCGGGTCCCGCTAGGACCCGCATGTGGAGGTGCCGCATGGCCAGCTGTTGGACAACGTACACGCTTTTGATAGGGGAAAATATTGGCTGGTTGATTTTCTCAGGAACAGGAAGCAAATATACTATTTGGAAAAGCGGATGTTCAATAAGGAGTGCCACTAAGAAGTGTATATACTGGGACCATTATCTTTCCTGATTGATGAGCGTAGCGAGCGAAGCGAAATCATCAATTTCACTACTGCTAAAAAAAACACTTGGTGTGTGTTTGTTTTTTTGTATGTGTGTTTGCGCGCGCTCTACAGGCCAAACGCCTGCTTCGAGCGGGATGAAATTTTCAGGGTGTCTACTTTTGTTCTCAACTTAGACCACCTGCGTTTTTCAAGAAAATCCTCCACACCCTTCACTTTCAAAGCAGTAAAAAGGGCAAAATCCGACAATTGGGCATGTTTGGAAAAGTACGGAAATTTATTTAAAAGTGCGTGTTTTTTTCAAATGTTCCCAATTTCGATTTGCCTTTAGAAACCATCGAAACCAAATCGAAACATCACACCAGATTTTTTGCAATAAAAACCAACCCAATAAAACCCAATAAAAACCCTTGGGCATGAGTTACATCTATGTATTAACATGCACATTGCTTTTTGACCTCAAAATGATCATATTTCCGCTACCCTACAGCTCGGACAGAAGCAAAGAAAGGCCAGAATCGTTTACAATTTCAAGTGATAAGAATTTTTGAAAAAGCAATGGTCCGGCTTGCTGCTCCATGATTTAGGTTTTTTGCCTCAATCTTTTTATGCGCTATATACAAACCGCTACGCTCATCTTCAACGCAACACAAATTGCGTTTGCCCTAGTAATACACAGGCCCTTTGAGGTTGCAAAAGTGGCAGCTCTTTAAATTTTTAAGTTTTTTTTCTGTATGTCTTAAAGTGGATAAACAAATTTGCTTATTTCGATATTTTCGCACCGGAGCACTATCTTAAAACTGGTGAGATGTGTTTCGCGGTTTTGCTCTGATGTCTCGAGTTTTGTGGCCCTAAAAAGGGCCTGGTTTCTCGACGTTTCGGCGAGGCACGGCTCGCCATCTTCAGGAGACTGAGTCTCCTGAAGATGGCGAGCCGTGCCTCGCCGAAGCGTCGAGAAACCAGGCCCTTTTTAGGGCCACAAAACTCGTCACATCAGAGCAAAACCGCAAAACACATCTCACCATCACACATCAGCTCTGGAAACTTTCACAAAACTATCTTAAAACTGTTTTAAAAACGACGATTAAATCGTGTTTTTTGATGAGCGAAGCGAAATCATCAATTTCACTACTGCTAAAAAAAAACACTTGCGTGTGTTTGTTTGTTTGGTTTTTTTTTTGTATGTGTGTTTGCGCGCGCTCTACAGGCCAAACGCCTGCTTCGATTGCGATGGAATTTTCACGGTGTCTACTTTTGTTCTCAACTTAGACCCGCTGCCTTTTTAAAGAAAATCCTCCACACCCTTCGCATTCAAAGCAGTAAAAAGAGCAATATTCGACAATTGGGCAAGTTTGGAAAAGTACGGAAATTTTTTAAAAAGTGCGTATTTTTTTCTAATGTTCCCAATTTCGATTTGCCTTTAAAAACCATCGAAACCAAATCGAAACATCACACCAGATTTTTCCCAATAAAAACCAACCCAATAAAACCCAATAAACACCCTTGGGCATGAGTTACATCTATGTATAAACATGCACATTGCTCAATGATCTCAAAATGAGCATATTTCCGCTACCCGACAGCTCAGACAGAAACAAAGAAAGGTCAGAATCGTTTACATTTTCAAGTGATCAGAATTTTTGAGAAAGCAATAGTCCGGCTTGCTGCTCCACGATTCTTATATGCTTTTTGTCTCAATCTTTTCATGCGCTATATACAAACCGCTACGCTCATCTGCAACGCAACACAAATTGCGTTCGCCCTAGTAATTGTATTATCCTTTTAAAAACCAATCGGCAATCATTTCACACATCGAATTACCTGCAGAATCAACTTGACGAAACTGGCAAAACTCTGCAAGATTGTGTTTGAGTTAATTTCATTTAATTGATGAGCGTAGCGAGCGAAACGATCGAAGCGAAATCATCAATTTCACTACTGCTAAAAAAAACACGTGTGTGTGTTTGTTTGTATTTTTGTATGTGTGTTTGCGCGCACTCTACAGGCCACATGCCTGCTTCGATTGGGATGAAATTTTCAGGGTGTCTACTTTTGTTCTCAACTTAGACCCCCTGCGTTTTTCAAGAAAATCCTCTATACCTCTTCCCTTCAATGCAGAAAAAAGTTCAATATTCGACAATTGGGAAAGTTTGGAAAAGTACGGAAATTTTTTAAAAGTGCGTATTTTTTTCAAATTTTCCCAATTTCGATTGTTGCCTTTAGAAACCATCGAAACCAATTCGAAACATCACACCAGATTTTTTTAACTTGAAGTTGACTTCAAGATTTGGCAGATATTAGAAATTTTGTCAATTTCGTGCATGCAAGTTTTTAAAAGTAAGTCCGCGGCAGAAATATTTCTCCAACCTTATAAAAACCCTTGGACATGAGTTAATCTATGTATTTTCATGCACATTGTTCAATTACCTCAAAATGAGCATATTTCCGCTACCCGACAGAGCGCACAGAAACAAAGAAAGGTCAGAATCGTTTACATTTTCAAGTGATCAGAATTTTTGAGTAAGCAATGGTCCGGCTTGCTGCTCCATGATTCTTATATGCTTTTTTTCTCAATATACAAACTTCTACGCTCATCTGCAACGCAACACAAATTGCGTTCGCCCTAGTATTGTAAATTCAAAAAATGTAACCAGCATAAACAGAAGGCCTATTCATTTCAACAGGGAGTGGATTTTGGTTGTTCTAAACTTAGGCCTAATACAGTTAAAATAATTCCAAGTCTCAAATTTCAGCCAGATTATATCTTCTCACTTTTACTACCTTAAGAGTGCTTCTCACGGTTAATCCTTTATCCCCCACCCCACTTAATGTTGAATGCAGAGGTCCAGGCGAACAGATAAATGAACCCCTTAATATATTCTTATCTTTAATTTGAACCTACCTGTAGATGAAGGATGAGTATATCTAGTCATGGATAACCACCAAAATTTGATATTTTCAAAAATGTGTATGGCGCAAACTTTAAAAATTCGCCAAAATTAGCTCTAGATGAGCTCTAAGCATCGATAGAGAAACGATACCCATGGGTTCTTTTTCGGAAAAAGGTTGTTACCCATGACAGCGCTCACTCTTTCCCTATGCACAGCTTATTTTTCAGCGATTTTGGAGCACATTTAGGCCCTCTTTTTTCTCTTCGCGTAAGGGTCTTCGCCACTAATTCTTAGCGATCACCCTCCACGGAATTGTCAACAAGAATCATTTTGTTGCTTTTTGTTAGTTGCTTCGAGAGGCGGATGCAGAGGATTATGGCCGAGCAAGAAGTTCGGAGCACGGATTATTTGTATGACTCCAATCTTGAAAGTCAGAAAGTCTTGTAGAATGGCCATTGGGTGCACGAAAACTATCGACATCGAATCATGTTGTATAAATTACCTCACCAAAAACTTGAAAATGCATGTTTCTTCAATTTGACTGCATATTGTGTTTATGCTGACATTGTGATACATCGAACACTTTTGCATTATTTATCTCAGAGATGTTATTCTTTTCAACATCCTAATTGCGAGATCCTTATCTTAAGCCGCGATAAGCGGATTATATGCCAAGTGAATAAGCGCCCATGAGGAAGAGTTTCCGTGTGGTTACGGTGGGGTTACGATTTCCGCCGTAACCACGCCACATGGCCGCTCGTGCATGCTCGTGACATTTGTCGTGACTAAATGCCTGAAAACATATAGATGATTAGGTAATGATTCCAATCCAGAAAAATTTCAATTTTGTGCTTTTAAAGACTCACTTGCAACTGCAAGGTTCTGCAAAAATGGACATGTAATTCAGATGCGTTTGGTAACATGAGTTTGGTGACTAGCTGAACGAACAACTAGATGCCACGCGTATTCCTTGAGAATACGGGCCTTTAAGCGAGCTCCTAGGACAATATCGTATGCTGCTGGAGGTTTGTGTTCTTTGAAGAATGCAGTCAACACCCGATATACCGTGCTTTTGGCGAGGGTGACGATAAAATTTGCGATTGCCAGCTTTGGCTCGCTGCTAGTCGCACCTGACCTCACCCCAGCAAAGATGTCTCGGAAAAGGAGACGACGGCCCCCCAAGAGTCGACTGACCATGGAGGCAACCATGTGCCACATGGCCGCAGCTCGACGACACTCTACCACCATGTGCCATGCCGAGCCGACTACCTTGCACCAGGGGCAAAGGGGCGACTGTAATTTCCGGGCATGGCACAAGAAAATGGGATCCGCCAGGCGGTTTTTGGCGAAACGCCATCCTACCTCAGCGTCGAAACCAAGCGTCGGGGAGCGACTTAAACGGCTCCAGGCGACTTTGTCACCAGACCAGTGGCCTGGTAGCGGGCCTTTCACGCCGAAGAAAGAGGCCGTGATGTCCCACTGCAAGGATTTTCGTTTTTGTGTCGTGTCGAGAGCCTTTTGGGTTTGATCCCCGGCACAGAGGTAGACAAGAGTTGGCGGCCATGGTTCAGGACCAGCTGTATCTAGAATTCCACGGAAGCGCAGGCGGCAGAACGCCTTTACTCGATTGAAGTTCATCGAAAGCGCAGTGCGGTGTCGTGCTGGCAGATCGTTGAAACCAACTATATCCTTCAGCTCTTTCCAATGGCCGCCGTCAAGGAGGTTGCCAATCAAACTACATCCGAGCCGTCCCCATGATGGGTCGAACGGGTTGGTTGCAGTCGGGATCAGGGACGATAGGATGAGAGGTACATTCTGTAGGCCCTGTGCAGTGGCCGCATACCGCTCGGGTTTCACGGATAGAGCGTTCCATGCTAGCAGTACAGCTCGCAGGAAGTCCGTCATCCCTCGTCCCGTGCGTCGGACAATGTCGGGGCAGAAGAGCGCTTGCCAGCCGAGTACTAGTCCACGAGAAGGGCGTAGGAAATGGCGCGTCATGACATGGCCTGGGTGGTCTTCGACAGCTGTTACATAGCGGTGCGCAAAGCAGACTCGAAAGAAGTCTACTTTTGACTGAAGGTGCACTAAGCCTTGGCCTCCTAAATAGATTGGGGTGCACAAGTCGCGCAGGCGAGTCCAGTGACGGCGCCCAGCCCACACGAAATCAACGAGAATACTTTGTACTCTGCTGAGGAAGGATGCTGGGGGTTGGACCACTTGTAGCGTGTACCACAGCCGTGGTGCAACGAATTGGTTTACAATCAGGACGCGTCCCCGGAGCGAACTGGCGGAAGCTCTGTGTCGCCAGGCGTCTGTGACGCGTCTCACCGTGTCTTCCAAGCTTTTAAAGCCTTGGCTGGAGACCTCTGGGTTATTTCCAAGCATCAGGCCCAGAACCTTAAGCCCCTTAGGCGTCCAGGAAAAACCAAGAGGGTGGTCGGATCGTTCCTTCCAGTTTCCGGCCCACAGACCGCGTGATTTTTTGGAGTTAAGTATGCCTCCCGATTGACTTGAGTAGCAAGTGTAAGCTGCCTGCAGCTTATCAAAATCGGCGTCGTCGGAAATGAATAGTGAGACGTCGTCTGCGTAGGCCGACACCACTAAGCGGCGCTCCTCTGGGCCTGGAAGCCTGAGACCGAGCATCGTCCGGCGGGCCAGTCTTAAGAAGGGCTCGATTGAAATCGAGAAGAGAGGTCCGGATAGAGGGCACCCTTGTCTTATGCCTCTCTCAAAGGCGAATGGGGCCGTGAGGCGCGAGCCAACGCGGACAAAACACGTGGCATTTTTGTACAATGTTCTAAGATGGTTACAAAACACTTCCCCGAAACCGAAACTTTTTAGACAGTAAAAAAGGTAGCCGTGGTCGACTCTGTCGAAAGCGCCTTGTTGGTCGAGAGAGACAAGGGCGAGGGGCTGGTTTTCCTTGTTTACATACTCTAATATGTCCCGGTGTAGGTGGAGGTTGTCGTATATCGTCCTGCCTGGAACGCAATACGCCTGATCAGGATGGATAATGTGACTCATGACATTTTTTAGTCGGGTAGAGAGTGCTCGCGCCAGAATTTTGTAATCTGTTGTGAGCAACGAAATCGGCCTCCAGTTTTTTATGTCGAGTCTATCTCCTGATTTTGGTAGCAAAGTCAGGACTGACTTTTGAGCCGATTTTGGAAGCTGGCCATTTTCCATTGAATGTCCAAAAACTTCCCAGTATGGTGTAGAGAGTTCGGCCCAGAACGCTAGGTAGAACTCTGCTGTTAATCCATCGATCCCTGGTGCTTTTCCCTTGTTAAGCTCTCCGAGGGCGGTCGCCAACTCTTTGGGCGTGAAGGGTGTGTCGAGTTGTTCACGGTCAACTTGGGAAAGTGAGGGTAACGACTCGTACAAAGGAGAGTCGGGGTCCAGCACGGTGGCATCACCTGAGAACACTTTAACAAAATGGTCCCTTGCCGCTGAACAGAGGGAGGGTCCATCAGACACGATTTTTCCGTTATGACGAAGACGGGAGATCGGGCTGAAAGCAGCAGCTATGTCGCGGGCCATGACGGAACCGGCGGGTCTGTCTGTGGCCAAGAGGTGGTCTTGGTGAGCCGCCACCAATGTGGCCTCACTGCGCTGTGAAAAGGCATCTTTTGCATCAGCGTTTGCACGGGAGAGATCTGCCAGGTGTTTTTTGTCAAACGAGCAGCTAGATATGATTTCCTCAACTTTTCCCTCGAGGTGGATAAATTCAGCGTCCAGACGCTGTTTTTGTGCGCGAGAGAAAAGCTCCGTTACTTCCTGAATATCGGCTTTAATGGCGTCCCACCAGTCTTCCAGCGAACCATATGCGTTTTTGGAGTTTTCGTCATATGTGGTTAACAGATTCCGGATGCATATTGAAAATTCTGGATCGCTTAGAAGTGAATTTTTGAAACGCCAATACGGGGGTCTGCTTTTTGGCGTAAATGTTTTTAATTTGATGATGAGAGCAAGATGGTCTGAGAAGGCTGGCACTATTTGGACGTTGGACACTCTGCAAGCGATGTTGGGAGTTGCATAGCACCTGTCCAGTCGAGATCCAGAAAAAGCTGGAGCGTTCCCTATAAAAGTGAAGCCTGGCTCCGTTGGTCGAAAGTCTCGCCAGATATCATCCAGATTTCCCTCCATTACTAAATTCCTAAGCCTCTGAGCAACTCGAGGTTGTCTCTCTGGGCCGCCATTTGACCGATCGACATTGGGGTTCAGCGTGACATTAAAGTCGCCGCCCACCAGGAACTGCCTGTCACAAATATCACTTTCTCCGTGTACTTCGTCTATTCGGTCACTCAAACTGTCCAAGATTTTAAGCGCCAAATCGCATTGGTGCGGGACGTAGATGCAAAAAACACGGATAGTGCTGTCCGAGTTTTGATTACCGAGCACCACCTCCTGAAGGTAGCCTGGGACTAAGATTTTTTGTGATCGTATAACGAGGCGAGAGGCCTTCTTTATGCCGATCATGGTGCCTGAGCAGACGCCTATAGGTGGATTGAATAAAAATTCATAGGCCATGTAAGCATGCGGGAAAGGTGATTTCGAACAATTGCTTTCCTGAATGAGGACCACATCAGGGAGATGGCGATCTAGAAAGCTACTTAGTTGGACCCACTTGTAATTACTCTTAACGCTCTTGGCGTTGAGAGTCACTACGCTTTGCATTAATCTAGGAATTGTGATGACATACTCTCGCACGACGTGGATCGTGCAAGGGAGACATTGTCCTCTCCTTCTTTTTCCCTAGACATAACTTTTCTAAGGTTAGCAATAAGCCTTCTCACTCTTTCCCTAATTGCCCGCTCGGATACCAGCTTGGGCTGCATCGCCTCTAACATATCAAGCAAACCGTGGACATTTCCAGTATATTTGTGGGCAACTGTGAGGGGATTACTGTTTCCCTTGACTTCCTGCAGGAAATCAAGGAAATCATTCGGTGAGATAATATTGTCAGCCTCACGACTCTCAAGCAGCTCTCTCGCCTCGAGCGGGAGGACGAGTGGTGCTATTTTTTGTCGTTTTGCTTTTTGCCTTCCCTTTTCTATTTCGGGATTGCTACTCTGTCTGTCGTGTTCTGGTATGTTCTTCTGGTGTAGGTTCTTCTGGTGTAGGTTCTTCTGATGTTCTTCACTTTTTTCAAGAATGTCAGTATCCATGTCGATAATGGCTGACTGATCCTTAAGAGCAGTGTCAGATGTCGATGTGTCAGAATCTTCTACCTGTTCTATGGTGACTACCGATTGGCTTGATGAGGGAGCTGTTTTTCTTTTGTTGTTCGCTGGCTCTATGGTGTCTCCACTGCCCGGCGGATCAACAAAACTCTGGTGCTCTGGGGGTGGGGGGGTCTTGCATTGCTTGGCAACGTGACCAGTTTGGCGGCACTTGAAGCATTTTAAGTCATCGAATGACAGAAAGACTCGATATCGATCACCATCATAGTCAACCAAAATTGACTCCGGTAGTTGGCAGCCATTCTCTGCCACAACAAAGACCTGTCTCCTGAAGCTTAGAACAGAACTAAGCTCAGGGTCCTTTCCCCCCACGTTTACAAAACTCATCGGAGAAACGATCTTTACGGCCGAGCTCAGATAGTTTTCCAAGACAGTGTGTGGTATGATAGGGCAAACATTTGATAGAACTAATCTGCTTGCCTTGGTAACAAGCCGCCGTGCTGGCAGGAATTCGTTGCCTACTTCTACTCCTCCATGGTTCGACATGAAGGTGTCGACCAGTTCTTTAGTGCTCAGATAAATGGCCACCCGGCCGAGCGATAGCCTGGACCCAAACCAAATGTTTTTGGCGCCGACTTTTTCTGCCACAGCGTGGAGGTACTGGTGGATGGATATCGTGTCCACTGATTGTAACAGAAACGCGTGTTCTTTTGTCGGAAATAACGTACTTGACTCTTTGGATACAGGTTTTTTGGCTGTCGCCCTTATAGTTGACGTGTTTTCATTTGTGCTGGAGGCACTTGCTAAAACCTCGGCCATAGTTTTTTGGGCCGGGAAGGTGGTAAAAAGTTTTGGAACTGGAAGTTCTTGCGACTCAGTGCTGAGTTTTAGAGACTCTGCGGACTGGGAAGTGCGCCTGTCTAGATTTGCTTTGACTGGCAGCACGGTGAGTTTACTGTGAATTTCTGTGTTGTCCGTTTTTGGTGGTCGAACATGTGGTGGTTGTTTTGCCAAAGGGCTGACCTCTTTGACAGTTGTATTTTTTACATTTGGGATACGCGTCGTGGACTCTTTGGTATGCGGCATGTTTTTAGAATGAGAGAGAGACGGTGATTAACAAAGAGCACTTAGCTAGAGCGACCCAGCTAATTACTCTACGTGTACCTGACCCTCCCGGGCCGGGCGATCGCTTGGGTAGAACCCTGCCAGAGCCAGCAAATCAAACGATGGTTACTCTAGAAATCTGTATAATTATATAGAGAAAAAGTTTAAAACACCGAAAAACAGGAGAAAAAATGAACCGGCTTGAAAAACAAAATGTGGAAATTGAAGATTGTCAGACCGGTAATGGGATGAGATAACAAAATACTGTGAAAACGTCACAGAAACGCTTTGAACGATACCGGTAGCGGGAGCCGAAGTGAAGCACGTCCGACTCCGACGAGATCCAGTGTGTGTGTGTGTGTGTGTGTGTGTGTGTGTGTGTGTGTGTGTTTTTTTTTTTTTTTTTTTTTTTTTTTTCTTTAAAGAAACGATACGGAAAGATTCCAAAAATTCTCTCGGGACTTTTCTCCACAATTTTTTCGATTGCTGTGAGTTTGGAATGGACTTGAAGTGTAAAGAAGGATACTGAGTGTGTGAAATTTTAACATTAAGAAGGGTTTCAGAAAGAAACATACGGGGTTTGTGCCCTCGCACGAGAGGACACTTACCAATATACAGTGGTGACTAAATTTTCTTCCAGTGGGGTCTACATGTAGTTTCCTACATGTTTAGCGTGACTTCTCCGTCACCCACGGAGCATAGCGCGCCACCAACGCACCAAATCTTTTTAAAAGAAGCAATGTCCCCTCGGCCAAGATGCCACGCGTATTCCTTGAGAATACGGGCCTTTAAGCGAGCTCCTAGGACAATATCGTATGCTGCTGGAGGTTTGTGTTCTTTGAAGAATGCAGTCAACACCCGATATACCGTGCTTTTGGCGAGGGTGACGATAAAATTTGCGATTGCCAGCTTTGGCTCGCTGCTAGTCGCACCTGACCTCACCCCAGCAAAGATGTCTCGGAAAAGGAGACGACGGCCCCCCAAGAGTCGACTGACCATGGAGGCAACCATGTGCCACATGGCCGCAGCTCGACGACACTCTACCACCATGTGCCATGCCGAGCCGACTACCTTGCACCAGGGGCAAAGGGGCGACTGTAATTTCCGGGCATGGCACAAGAAAATGGGATCCGCCAGGCGGTTTTTGGCGAAACGCCATCCTACCTCAGCGTCGAAACCAAGCGTCGGGGAGCGACTTAAACGGCTCCAGGCGACTTTGTCACCAGACCAGTGGCCTGGTAGCGGGCCTTTCACGCCGAAGAAAGAGGCCGTGATGTCCCACTGCAAGGATTTTCGTTTTTTGTCGTGTCGAGAGCCTTTTGGGTTTGATCCCCGGCACAGAGGTAGACAAGAGTTGGCGGCCATGGTTCAGGACCAGCTGTATCTAGAATTCCACGGAAGCGCAGGCGGCAGAACGCCTTTACTCGATTGAAGTTCATCGAAAGCGCAGTGCGGTGTCGTGCTGGCAGATCGTTGAAACCAACTATATCCTTCAGCTCTTTCCAATGGCCGCCGTCAAGGAGGTTTCCAATCAAACTACATCCGAGCCGTCCCCATGATGGGTCGAACGGGTTGGTTGCAGTCGGGATCAGGGACGATAGGATGAGAGGTACATTCTGTAGGCCCTGTGCAGTGGCCGCATACCGCTCGGGTTTCACGGATAGAGCGTTCCATGCTAGCAGTACAGCTCGCAGGAAGTCCGTCATCCCTCGTCCCGTGCGTCGGACAATGTCGGGGCAGAAGAGCGCTTGCCAGCCGAGTACTAGTCCACGAGAAGGGCGTAGGAAATGGCGCGTCATGACATGGCCTGGGTGGTCTTCGACAGCTGTTACATAGCGGTGCGCAAAGCAGACTCGAAAGAAGTCTACTTTTGACTGAAGGTGCACTAAGCCTTGGCCTCCTAAATAGATTGGGGTGCACAAGTCGCGCAGGCGAGTCCAGTGACGGCGCCCAGCCCACACGAAATCAACGAGAATACTTTGTACTCTGCTGAGGAAGGATGCTGGGGGTTGGACCACTTGTAGCGTGTACCACAGCCGTGGTGCAACGAATTGGTTTACAATCAGGACGCGTCCCCGGAGCGACATGGCGGAAGCTCTGTGTCGCCAGGCGTCTGTGACGCGTCTCACCGTGTCTTCCAAGCTTTTAAAGCCTTGGCTGGAGACCTCTGGGTTATTTCCAAGCATCAGGCCCAGAACCTTAAGCCCCTTAGGCGTCCAGGAAAAACCAAGAGGGTGGTCGGATCGTTCCTTCCAGTTTCCGGCCCACAGACCGCGTGATTTTTTGGAGTTAAGTATGCCTCCCGATTGACTTGAGTAGCAAGTGTAAGCTCCCTGCAGCTTATCAAAATCGGCGTCGTCGGAAATGAATAGTGAGACGTCGTCTGCGTAGGCCGACACCACTAAGCGGCGCTCCTCTGGGCCTGGAAGCCTGAGACCGAGCATCGTCCGGCGGGCCAGTCTTAAGAAGGGCTCGATTGAAATCGAGAAGAGAGGTCCGGATAGAGGGCACCCTTGTCTTATGCCTCTCTCAAAGGCGAATGGGGCCGTGAGGCGCGAGCCAACGCGGACAAAACACGTGGCATTTTTGTACAATGTTCTAAGATGGTTACAAAACACTTCCCCGAAACCGAAACTTTTTAGACAGTAAAAAAGGTAGCCGTGGTCGACTCTGTCGAAAGCGCCTTGTTGGTCGAGAGAGACAAGGGCGAGGGGCTGGTTTTCCTTGTTTACATACTCTAATATGTCCCGGTGTAGGTGGAGGTTGTCGTATATCGTCCTGCCTGGAACGCAATACGCCTGATCAGGATGGATAATGTGACTCATGACATTTTTTAGTCGGGTAGAGAGTGCTCGCGCCAGAATTTTGTAATCTGTTGTGAGCAACGAAATCGGCCTCCAGTTTTTTATGTCGAGTCTATCTCCTGATTTTGGTAGCAAAGTCAGGACTGACTTTTGAGCCGATTTTGGAAGCTGGCCATTTTCCATTGAATGTCCAAAAACTTCCCAGTATGGTGTAGAGAGTTCGGCCCAGAACGCTAGGTAGAACTCTGCTGTTAATCCATCGATCCCTGGTGCTTTTCCCTTGTTAAGCTCTCCGAGGGCGGTCGCCAACTCTTTGGGCGTGAAGGGTGTGTCGAGTTGTTCACGGTCAACTTGGGAAAGTGAGGGTAACGACTCGTACAAAGGAGAGTCGGGGTCCAGCACGGTGGCATCACCTGAGAACACTTTAACAAAATGGTCCCTTGCAGCTGAACAGAGGGAGGGTCCATCAGACACGATTTTTCCGTTATGACGAAGACGGGAGATCGGGCTGAAAGCAGCAGCTATGTCGCGGGCCATGACGGAACCGGCGGGTCTGTCTGTGGCCAAGAGGTGGTCTTGGTGAGCCGCCACCAATGTGGCCTCACTGCGCTGTGAAAAGGCATCTTTTGCATCAGCGTTTGCACGGGAGAGATCTGCCAGGTGTTTTTTGTCAAACGAGCAGCTAGATATGATTTCCTCAACTTTTCCCTCGAGGTGGATAAATTCAGCGTCCAGACGCTGTTTTTGTGCGCGAGAGAAAAGCTCCGTTACTTCCTGAATATCGGCTTTAATGGCGTCCCACCAGTCTTCCAGCGAACCATATGCGTTTTTGGAGTTTTCGTCATATGTGGTTAACAGATTCCGGATGCATCTTGAAAATTCTGGATCGCTTAGAAGTGAATTTTTGAAACGCCAATACGGGGGTCTGCTTTTTGGCGTAAATGTTTTTAATTTGATGATGAGAGCAAGATGGTCTGAGAAGGCTGGCACTATTTGGACGTTGGACACTCTGCAAGCGATGTTGGGAGTTGCATAGCACCTGTCCAGTCGAGATCCAGAAAAAGCTGGAGCGTTCCCTATAAAAGTGAAGCCTGGCTCCGTTGGTCGAAAGTCTCGCCAGATATCATCCAGATTTCCCTCCATTACTAAATTCCTAAGCCTCTGAGCAACTCGAGGTTGTCTCTCTGGGCCGCCATTTGACCGATCGACATTGGGGTTCAGCGTGACATTAAAGTCGCCGCCCACCAGGAACTGCCTGTCACAAATATCACTTTCTCCGTGTACTTCGTCTATTCGGTCACTCAAACTGTCCAAGATTTTAAGCGCCAAATCGCATTGGTGCGGGACGTAGATGCAAAAAACACGGATAGTGCTGTCCGAGTTTTGATTACCGAGCACCACCTCCTGAAGGTAGCCTGGGACTAAGATTTTTTTTGATCGTATAACGAGGCGAGAGGCCTTCTTTATGCCGATCATGGTGCCTGAGCAGACGCCTATAGGTGGATTGAATAAAAATTCATAGGCCATGTAAGCATGCGGGAAAGGTGATTTCGAACAATTGCTTTCCTGAATGAGGACCACATCAGGGAGATGGCGATCTAGAAAGCTACTTAGTTGGACCCACTTGTAACTACTCTTAACGCTCTTGGCGTTGAGAGTCACTACGCTTTGCATTAATCTAGGAATTGTGATGACATACTCTCGCACGACGTGGATCGTGCAAGGGAGACATTGTCCTCTCCTTCTTTTTCCCTAGACATAACTTTTCTAAGGTTAGCAATAAGCCTTCTCACTCTTTCCCTAATTGCCCGCTCGGATACCAGCTTGGGCTGCATCGCCTCTAACATATCAAGCAAACCGTGGACATTTCCAGTATATTTGTGGGCAACTGTGAGGGGATTACTGTTTCCCTTGACTTCCTGCAGGAAATCAAGGAAATCATTCGGTGAGATAATATTGTCAGCCTCACGACTCTCAAGCAGCTCTCTCGCCTCGAGCGGGAGGACGAGTGGTGCTATTTTTTGTCGTTTTGCTTTTTGCCTTCCCTTTTCTATTTCGGGATTGCTACTCTGTCTGTCGTGTTCTGGTATGTTCTTCTGGTGTAGGTTCTTCTGGTGTAGGTTCTTCTGATGTTCTTCACTTTTTTCAAGAATGTCAGTATCCATGTCGATAATGGCTGACTGATCCTTAAGAGCAGTGTCAGATGTCGATGTGTCAGAATCTTCTACCTGTTCTATGGTGACTACCGATTGGCTTGATGAGGGAGCTGTTTTTCTTTTGTTGTTCGCTGGCTCTATGGTGTCTCCACTGCCCGGCGGATCAACACAACTCTGGTGCTCTGGGGGTGGGGGGGCCTTGCATTGCTTGGCAACGTGACCAGTTTGGCGGCACTTGAAGCATTTTAAGTCATCGAATGACAGAAAGACTCGATATCGATCACCATCATAGTCAACCAAAATTGACTCCGGTAGTTGGCAGCCATTCTCTGCCACAACAAAGACCTGTCTCCTGAAGCTTAGAACAGAACTAAGCTCAGGGTCCTTTCCCCCCACGTTTACAAAACTCATCGGAGAAACGATCTTTACGGCCGAGCTCAGATAGTTTTCCAAGACAGTGTGTGGTATGATAGGGCAAACATTTGATAGAACTAATCTGCTTGCCTTGGTAACAAGCCGCCGTGCTGGCAGGAATTCGTTGCCTACTTCTACTCCTCCATGGTTCGACATGAAGGTGTCGACCAGTTCTTTAGTGCTCAGATAAATGGCCACCCGGCCGAGCGATAGCCTGGACCCAAACCAAATGTTTTTGGCGCCGACTTTTTCTGCCACAGCGTGGAGGTACTGGTGGATGGATATCGTGTCCACTGATTGTAACAGAAACGCGTGTTCTTTTGTCGGAAATAACGTACTTGACTCTTTGGATACCGGTTTTTTGGCTGTCGCCCTCATAGTTGACGTGTTTTCATTTGTGCTGGAGGCACTTGCTAAAACCTCGGCCATAGTTTTTTGGGCCGGGAAGGTGGTAAAAAGTTTTGGAACTGGAAGTTCTTGCGACTCAGTGCTGAGTTTTAGAGACTCTGCGGACTGGGAAGTGCGCCTGTCTAGATTTGCTTTGACTGGCAGCACGGTGAGTTTACTGTGAATTTCTGTGTTGTCCGTTTTTGGTGGTCGAACATGTGGTGGTTGTTTTGCCAAAGGGCTGACCTCTTTGACAGTTGTATTTTTTACATTTGGGATACGCGTCGTGGACTCTTTGGTATGCGGCACGTTTTTAGAAGGAGAGAGAGACGGTGATTAACAAAGAGCACTTAGCTAGAGCGACCCAGCTAATTACTCTACGTGTACCTGACCCTCCCGGGCCGGGCGATCGCTTGGGTAGAACTCTGCCAGAGCCAGCAAATCAAACGATGGTTACTCTAGAAATCTGTATAATTATACAGAGAAAAAGTTTAAAACACCGAAAAACAGGAGAAAAAATGAACCGGCGTGAAAAACAAAATGTGGAAATTGAAGATTGTCAGACCGGTAATGGGATGAGATAACAAAATACTGTGAAAACGTCACAGAAACGCTTTGAACGATACCGGTAGCGGGAGCCGAAGTGAAGCACGTCCGACTCCGACGAGATCCAGTGTGTGTGTGTGTGTGTGTGTGTGTGTGTGTGTGTGTGTGTGTGTGTGTGTGTGTGTGTGTGTGTGTGTGTGTGTGTGTGTGTGTGTGTGTGTGTGTGTGTGTGTGTGTGTGTGTGTGTGTGTGTGTGTGTGTGTGTGTGTGTGTGTGTGTGTGTGTGTGTGTGTGTGTGTGTGTGTGTGTGTGTGTGTGTGTGTGTGTGTGTGTGTGTGTGTGTGTGTGTGTGTGTGTGTGTGTGTGTGTGTGTGTGTGTGTGTGTGTGTGTGTGTGTGTGTGTGTGTGTGTGTGTGTGTGTGTGTGTGTGTGTGTGTGTGTGTGTGTGTGTGTGTGTGTGTGTGTGTGTGTGTGTGTGTGTGTGTGTGTGTGTGTGTGTGTGTGTGTGTGTGTGTGTGTGTGTGTGTGTGTGTGTGTGTGTGTGTGTGTGTGTGTGTGTGTGTGTGTGTGTGTGTGTGTGTGTGTGTGTGTGTGTGTGTGTGTGTGTGTGTGTGTGTGTGTGTGTGTGTGTGTGTGTGTGTGTGTGTGTGTGTGTGTGTGTGTGTGTGTGTGTGTGTGTGTGTGTGTGTGTGTGTGTGTGTGTGTGTGTGTGTGTGTGTGTGTGTGTGTGTGTGTGTGTGTGTGTGTGTGTGTGTGTGTGTGTGTGTGTGTGTGTGTGTGTGTGTGTGTGTGTGTGTGTGTGTGTGTGTGTGTGTGTGTGTGTGTGTGTGTGTGTGTGTGTGTGTGTGTGTGTGTGTGTGTGTGTGTGTGTGTGTGTGTGTGTGTGTGTGTGTGTGTGTGTGTGTGTGTGTGTGTGTGTGTGTGTGTGTGTGTGTGTGTGTGTGTGTGTGTGTGTGTGTGTGTGTGTGTGTGTGTGTGTGTGTGTGTGTGTGTGTGTGTGTGTGTGTGTGTGTGTGTGTGTGTGTGTGTGTGTGTGTGTGTGTGTGTGTGTGTGTGTGTGTGTGTGTGTGTGTGTGTGTGTGTGTGTGTGTGTGTGTGTGTGTGTGTGTGTGTGTGTGTGTGTGTGTGTGTGTGTGTGTGTGTGTGTGTGTGTGTGTGTGTGTGTGTGTGTGTGTGTGTGTGTGTGTGTGTGTGTGTGTGTGTGTGTGTGTGTGTGTGTGTGTGTGTGTGTGTGTGTGTGTGTGTGTGTGTGTGTGTGTGTGTGTGTGTGTGTGTGTGTGTGTGTGTGTGTGTGTGTGTGTGTGTGTGTGTGTGTGTGTGTGTGTGTGTGTGTGTGTGTGTGTGTGTGTGTGTGTGTGTGTGTGTGTGTGTGTGTGTGTGTGTGTGTGTGTGTGTGTGTGTGTGTGTGTGTGTGTGTGTGTGTGTGTGTGTGTGTGTGTGTGTGTGTGTGTGTGTGTGTGTGTGTGTGTGTGTGTGTGTGTGTGTGTGTGTGTGTGTGTGTGTGTGTGTGTGTGTGTGTGTGTGTGTGTGTGTGTGTGTGTGTGTGTGTGTGTGTGTGTGTGTGTGTGTGTGTGTGTGTGTGTGTGTGTGTGTGTGTGTGTGTGTGTGTGTGTGTGTGTGTGTGTGTGTGTGTGTGTGTGTGTGTGTGTGTGTGTGTGTGTGTGTGTGTGTGTGTGTGTGTGTGTGTGTTTCGCTTCGCTTCGCTCGCTACGCTCATAAAAATGATGTTTTCTAAATTTTCCCAATTTCGGACATTGCACTTTGAAACAATCGAAACCAATTCGAAACATCACAATAGCTTTGTTTACGTCAAGTTTGTCTGAAATTTGTCAATATCGTACATGCAAGTTGTTGAAAGCAATTCCGCGACAGAAATTAATCTCCAAGGGTTTTTGATTTGCGTAGCGAGCGAAGCGAGACAAGCGAAATCTTTAATTTCACGAATGTGAGTTTGTTTGTAGGTGTCTTTGCGCGCTCTACAGGCCAAACGCCGGCTTCGATTGCGATGAAATTCAGGGTGTCTACTTTTGTTCCACTGCCGCTGTGCCCATACGTTCACCTTCAACAAGAACATTTTGGCAGCGTTTCCTATGTAGTGACTATGGAACTGTAGTCGTCCATTGGTACCATTCCTAGCTGTTAAGTTCATTCGATAGCGCTTCGCCTCCACGAGAACAACACAAAACGAGGACCCTGCGAGAGTGTGTGCTAACCACTTTTTGACCCTTGAATCCGCGCCTTTATGATAACAATAATGAAAAGCGTAAACATGAAGAGCAAAGCATAATTGCAGCATTAATGACGAGTAACGATGACTCGGAAATCCTTGACATTGTGACACTTTTATGTAAAATTGCATGAAATGCAAAGGTCAAAACGGCTCGAAATAATGCAACACAACCTCGCGCTTGTTTATAAAACAGTTGTTCAGTGAAAAAGGCTTTTGGAGCACAGATATAAATACCAGGTGCCGACCTCTTCAGAGATACGAGTTTGGTTTTCAGCATCGTCCTTCCAACAACTTCCAGGTGAGATATCTGTTTGAAACCATACGCCATCTTGGATCTGACTGACTGCAGTGTTGCGATAATATGGTTGTCAGATTTTTCATTATATTTTGCTCGAATGTTACTCGATTTCATTTCAAGACCCATGTAAACAATAGAAATGAAATACTTTTGAAACCACATAAGTGACATGATCGATCCAGTTGGTATCGTGGTGCATTTAGGAAGACAGCTTCCTGTAACTCTGCTGTGTTTGTGTGGCAGCCTACCGAGCACCATGCAGACTGTGACCCTCGTGAGCGCATTCGTTCTGGTGGCCGTGGCCTTGCTGACGGCACCGCAAACTGGTAAGACCATCAACCATATCAGGAGCATTGTTCAAGCTTGGATTACTGCCAGCGCCAGTCATTTAAAATAACGCTAATTATAATAAATATTAATAAAGTCCATAGAATGGAAACAGCAAGCAGAAAGAATTGTCAAAAAAGGTATGCAAAACATAAACTTTAGACAACTACGAGGCATGAGCGCAAAAATAAAAGAATATGCTTACAAATCATTATTATAACCAGTGCTTTTGTGCCGGAACAAACTGGAACGCCGTTTCGGCACCTCTTTTCGGTACTCTATTAGAAAAATTAAACATTGGCGGGAATATCTGCAATCGCTGGAGAAATGAATTCCCCATTGCCATTTAGGAGGAAGAGTGTTTTGCTCCGTTCCTCGTGAGCCCTTTGCTACTAGACATTAGCTTAGTCTCAAAACATACAAGCCATGTCTTGAGCCAGACAAAAGGCTCTTTGGCCAGGGGCAGTTTTGAAATTATTTGATTTTTTTTTATTAGCAGAGAGTCCACGAGGAAGATGCGAAGACACTCTCCTTTTACCGTGAAATAAGGTTTAGTTCGTCCGTGTTGATTTTCGTGTGCCCGCATGCTTACCGAGTTTGTCGACATAAGGAAGAAAGTTACTTATTTTTATTTACAATAATAAAAAGGATTAGTTTGAATGGGTGCGGGGGGGGGGGGGGTAAAGAGTAATTTTCTATTTTGAAAATTGGCGTCCCGGCACCTTTATTTTTACAAAACAGCACTGAATTTAACCAATAATGGAATTTCGATCGTCAATCTGGGATCCCTACTGGAAAGATGATATCAATGAAATAGAAACAGTGCAAAGGCTAACTGTCAAAGTAGCTGCAAAGAAAATTTATTGGAAAGACCATTTACAATTGTAGAAAAAAGAACAGGTTGACAAACTTCTACAGAACATTGAATGGTACAATGGGGGCTGGTAGGAGTTGAAGAAGAAGATTGAACTGAACAAGGAAAAATGCCAGTTTAGATATCAAAATTCAAAAAAAGTCCTAGTGAAGATATCAAGGAAGGATTTCGGGAAATGGCCATTTATAAAAAGATTATAAAAAGAAACATAGATGGATATCTAGAACGTTATCGATCGCTCAGACCCAGCCAATTCGAGTTGTCGATCCGTGTTTTTTAGGTTAATGGTGTACAATCATTAGCATTTTATGCACATAATACTATTTATTCGTAGAATGTCAGCTGAGCTTGTTTTCTTAGCTCTTTATCAGCAAGTGCAGGCCGAAGAGGCTGCCGTCCGACGCAATCGGCTGAAATTGTACAGGCGACAATTGAGGGACTCCCTAAACCCATCATTTCGAAGTACTAGACTTTCGCGCGAGGCTACACATTATTTCATACTGCTGGGCTGTAGGTCTAGAAATTGATATCAAAATGTTAAATTGCAAATATTTTGCACACAAACAACTACGATTGATCACACAAATGTACTTATCTATGGTTTTATTTTTATAAAATGTAAAACATGTTGGTTCTTTTATGAATATAATATGTTTAAATGTGCGTTAAAAACGATTGTATATTTAATAATTAGAAGCAATAAAGTCTATTTAATTACCTTTTGCCCATCTTTAAGCGAGAAGAAACGGAATCGTTCAGTTTTCCGTTTGCCGCACGCATTTGTTTTCAAGCGTCAGAAAAAATCTCGCTATTTGATTGGCTAAGATTCAAATCGGTAGAGTAGATCTCGGAAGATCGATGTCGAGAGTAACTCCGGCATCGCGCGACTAGTTGTCGATCGTCGACTCTCGATCGACATCGCATTCGATCGAGATCTCGGTAAAATATTAGAATCGCAGTACTGGACCAGAAGTGGGTAGTGCAATAGTTCAATCACCAAGTATCTTTGCCCGTGCAGCGGACGCTGTGTGCTGCCCTGGGATTCCTATACATCTGACACCGTTCTCCCGGCTGCAGTGCGGTGACTGCACTGACCCTACCCCGTACTGCGGGTACGGACCCTGCAACATCTTCGGCTGCAACTGCGACGGGGGGTGCCGAACAGGCAGTTGCAACCCGAAGAAGCGCAGCACTGAGAATGAGGTATGATCTCGATTTAAAAGCATGAATTTTTGTGGTGTCGACCCATTATTTTTGACAACAGCTACATACCCTATATGGTACTAGTCTTAAGAATTTTGGTTGAATGATAGTTTAATCTAGTTTTAAATAGAAAATCAAGTAGTCTTGAACTCATCTTCCGCATTAAATACTTGTTGTCGATTTGATGAGCAAGATATGTAACAATGCCGCTCTTTTGCTAAATTTAACCTATTGAGTTGGCGGATGACAGAAAAAAAACGTCGCTGGAAGATGCATTTAATAGTGTGTGGTTTCAGAGAAAGCACTTAAGCTTTTGAAGAAACTGGCAGAATATTATCAATAACAAAGTAATATTTTGAAAGGAATTACAGTTTGTCTTAAAACATTAATTAAATGTTTTTATATTCGCCTAGTTTTGACAAATTCTATATTTGATTTGTGACAGATTGACAGCGCTGAATCCATTGTGACTGCTGGAGACGTGAACGACGACGGTGTCCTGTCCATCAAGGAGGCTGTGAAACTGCTGCAAAAGCAACAGGGTCATAGCGCGGCTCACCTCAGTACCGTGCGTAGCCTGGACAAGAACAAGGACGGCCAGATCTCTGCCGACGAGATCGATTCCTAAACTTTATTTCATAAGAAAATAAGTATTGGGGGCTAACCCAATTCTAGCAGGAGAGCCCTTTTATGCCAACAAAAATCATTTACGATAACTTTTACTTCGTTTTCTTCATAAGGTGAAGAAAAAATAATACTCCTATTACGGACATTGCAATATTGACTCTTCCATAATTAGTGTGCTTATGTTTCATGTGAATATACTTTTTTCTTTTGTGTTAAAAAATAAATAAACAGAGGGAGCTGCAACGAACTTGATGCAGTTTCAATGGCAACACTGTTAAAGCGTCGGTATGAGCTTTTTGAAATAAGGGAGGGGGGGGGGGGTGAAATGGTATTTTTTTTTCTACACACCGTAACCGGACTATTTTGATAATTTTCGACAGTAAACCACAAAATCAAGTAATTTTTTTCAATGAAATATTTTAAAATGTCGCATATTTAGAAATATATCTTTTTGGTCTTAATCCAGACTTAATCCATGATTAGCTCAATAATAATAATAATTTATTATTGTTGTTATTATTATTATTATTATTATTATTATTAATGTTGGTGCAACCTGTCGTGACCTATATTGACGTGTCAAACCACCGCCTCATACGTCACTTTCAGGCTCACATTACGACACCGGTCTCCTTTCGCTCGTCCAGTAACGCCTCGGTCAGCAGTCCCAAAATCCACCTGACGCAATCCTGCGTTCCGTGTTGCAGCTCAAATCGCCGATGCCTTCACAACACAGAATGCTTCGGTCATCAGGGGCGTAGGAAGGTGGGGGGGGGGGGGGGTCAATTCCTCCTCCCCCCCCCCCACACAATGGCGATGAAAATGCGATGACATTTTCAGGATGTTTACTTATGTTCTCAACTTATAACCGCTGTGCCCATAAGCTCACCTTAAAAGCGAACAATTTGGCTGCTTTTCTTAGTTAAATATATTGATCAGTAAACATTCCTTCTTCGTATCAGATCGTTAATGTCAGGTAGCGACTACCTCATCCTCAAATTGTTAACACGCGTTAATCTACTAGGGCGAACGCAATTTGTGTTGCGTTGCAACTTGCAGATGAGCGTAGCGGTTTGTATATAGCGCATAAAAAGATTGAGACAAAAAGCGTATGAGAATCATGGAGCAGCAAGCCGGACATTGAAGATAAAAAAATTTGTTCGGAAGGTCTACAACGACAATCCATCACCCAAGTCAACAGGATACAAATGAAACAATGTTTAATGTTAAAATATATTGATAGTTAAATTTATTGATAAATATAACTCATGCCCAAGGGTTTTTGTTAAGTTGGGGATATATTTCTGCCGCGGACTTACTTTCAAAAACTTGCATGCACGAAATTGACAAAATTTTTAATATCTGTCAAATCTTGAAGTAAACTTCAAGTCAAAAAGTCTGGTATGATGTTTCGGTTTGGTTTCGATGGTTTCTAAAGACAACAATCGAAATTGGGAAAATTTGAAAACAATTTGCACTTTTAAATATATTCCCGTACTTTTTCAAACTTTCCCAATTGTCGAATATTGCTCTTTTTTCTGCTTTGAAGGGAAAAGGTATGGAGGGTTTCCTTGAAAAACGCAGGGGGTCTAAGTTAAGAACAATTGTGGACACCCTGAAAATTTCATCGCAATCGACGCAGGCGTTTGGCCTGTAGAGCGCGCGATAACACACATACAAACAAAAAAACAAAAAAACAAACAAACAAAGAACCAAAAAAAAACTGATTTTTTTTAGCAGTAGTGAAATTGAAGATTTCGCTTCGCTCGCTACGCTCATCAATAAAGTAAAACGTCCCCGCGGTGATATGGTCTGGCTATCGAATGATTGACAGCGCACTGTCGGGAGTCTGCATAACAATACTAGCGTTCTTAAAGTGAAAAAAAATAGTTGCACACTTAGCTTTGAGCCGTACAAAAACACGGTCAAGACCCTGAGTCTACCCTTTGGGGCTTGACCGATCAACCTGAAGCAGGTGCAGGGCTGCGAAATGACACCGATCATTGATAAGCGTAGCGAGCAAAGCGAAATCATCAATTCCACCACTGCTAAAAAAAAGCACTTGTGTGTTTGATGTTTGATGTTTGTTTTTTTGTTTTTTTTAAGTGTGTTTGCGCGCGCTCTACAGACTAAACGCCTGCTTCGTTTGCTATGAAATATTCAGGGTGTCTACTTTTGTTTTCAACTTCGACCCCCTGCGTTTTTCAAGAAAATCCTCCAAACCACTCTCTTTAAAGCAGAAAAAAGAGCAATATTCGAAAATTGGGAAAAATTGGAAAAGTACAGAAATTTATTTAAAAGTGTGTCATTTTCCCAAATTTCCCAAATTTGCAATATTTCTCTTCGAAACCACATCGAAACATCACACCGTCTTTGTTGACTGCAAGTTGTTGGAAATTTTGTCAATTGCGTGCATGCAAGTTAAGGAAATCCACGACTGAAATAAATCTCCAAGGGTTTTTGATGAGCGAATCGAAATCTTCAATTTCACTACTGGTAAAAAAAACACTATTGTGTCCTTGTTTGTTCGCGCGCTCTACAGACCAAACGTCGGCATCGATACCTTTGTTCCCAAATTAGTATCGCTGCGCCCATACGCTCATCTTCAACGCGAACACTTCGGCAGCATTTCCTAGTCATAAAATAGGGAACAGGTAAAAGAAACTCACACAAAAATCCAATATTATTCCAAAACTACATCGGTTGATTTGATTTGATTTATTTTTTATTGCTTTTTTATTGATTTATTGATTGATTTCTTTTCTTTTCAATTAAAGCCCCGCTTTAATTCGTTTCATATGAAACGAAGTTTAGGAATCGATCTCGTCGGCAGAGAGCTGGCCGTCCTTGTTCTTGTCCAGGCTTCGCACGGTACTAAGGTGTGCCGCGCTAAGACCCCGTTGCTTTTGCAGCAGTTTCACAGCCTCCTTGATGGACAGGGCACCGTCGCCGTTAGCGTCTCCAGCAGCCACAATGGATTCAGGGTTCATAATCTGTCACAAATAGAGAATAGAAGTTGTCAATATATGGCTAATATTAATTTCTTTTAATCAATGTTTTTGGACAAACTGTCGTTTCTGACAAAATTATCAATTGTCATTGATAATACGCTGCTAGTTTCTTTAAAAGCTGCAGTACTTCCTCAGAAACCACACACATTAATTTGCAACTTCCAGCGTCGTTTTTCCATGTCATCCATCCAGCACAATAGGTTATACATTTTGCAAAGTGTTCCGTTGTTAGATATTCAAGTGATGTCAATCTGATCTGGTGGATACTTGATTCCCTATAGAAGGCTATAGATAATTCCACCAACTGTAATTGTCCGAAATTCGAATAGTTCCATAGGGTAAGTAGCTGTTGTCACAAATAATGGGTCGTCACCATAATAACAATAAAGATTTAAAAATTAGAGCATACCTCACTACCATTGCTACCCTTCCTCGGGGAGCAATCGCCTTTTCGGCACCCCCCGTCGCAGTTGCAGCCGAAAATGTTGCACTTTCCATACCCGCAGTACGGGGTAGGGTAGGTGCAGTCGCCGCACTTTGTGGCATAGCTAGGGCAGCAATCAGCGTCCGCTACACGGGCATAGAAACTTGGTGATAAAACTGTTTTCCCACAAGGTCCTGACACAACCTATCGCTTTATTGGCTTAGAACAGTTCACTGGCTTTTGAAAAACTTGGACCTGCACATGAAGGTCCCGTATGGTCAGCTGTCGGATGAGATTGGCAATTTACACACATTTGATTAGGTAAAATAGTGGATACCTGATTTTCTCAGGGACAGGAAGCCAGTGACCTATCTGGGAAAGCGGATGTTTTATTAGGAGTGCAATTGAGAAGAGTACACTGGGGCCAGCACACCTTTAATTGTTTATGTTAAGAGAGAAGTAAACGGTTGTCGTTTTTGTCGATTTAGGAATGATTTTGAAATTACAATGTTACAGGTGCAATTTAAACACACTCTATTCCACTCTACCTTCCGCCTTGTGGTCAGCTACTATTATGTCGTCATTAAATCAGCTGGTCACCGAATTCATTTCATTCAACGCAATTTTGTTGTTGCTTGGAATAGTAACTTTATCATCTTCAAGTTGTCGGGCATGCTTACCTAGAGCGGCCATGTGGCGTGTTTATGGCAGGGTAACAGATGTCAAGGTCTAGTTCTATGCTATAAACATAGAGAAATCGTTACCCTAACAAAACCTCATGGTAACCCTTCCTCATGGGCGGTCTTAAGCTTGTTCAATGAGCTCCGAGGTCGAGCCGTTTCCTTCACCTCGCACTGGATACACTTTCCAGGCCACACCTTTCGTCGGATCGCGACGAAACCTATATTTTCGGAATCTTCACACTTCGGACAACCAATTGAACTATTTTCATTTCGAAAGATTTACTCCTCAATTAATTCCAAGAGTTTAAAAATAACCATGTTCAGCCGGTACATTAAAAGATTTACTTAGGGGTAAATTCCAGCTCAGAATTAACCTATAACCGTACACACTTTCCAGGCCACACCCGTTAGCCGATTGCAACGAAACGAATATCTACGGAATCCTCACACTTTTGACAACCAATTGAACATTTCAGAACCTCGAAATATCTCTTGGAAATCCATAAAAAGTTGAATTCAGTTAACCTCAACAACCATCAATGAATGGCCTTAAGGGCCATCTTCAATACAAAACCGTCTGCGAAGAGCCTGGACCTTCAATTTGATAAAATCCACTTATTTAAGTGGTTAAGAGAGAAGTAAACGGTTGTTGTTTTGGTCGATTTTCGCATAAATTTCACATTAATATAGGGAACGTCTCCTGTCTACAAATAATTTAAAAAAAAAAAAAAAAAAATACACGCGTTGTTTAAGAGCTGCTGAATGGCGGATACTATTTTTTTTTGTCGTATTTTTAAAACTTTCAGCTGGGGGAATTTTCTAAAAGTGCCTAAAATGGTCTTAAATGGCACTTTTTAAAAATTCCCCCAGATGAAAGTTTTAAGAAAACGACGAAATAAAATAGTATCCGCCATTCAGCAGCTCTTTCACAACACGTGAATTTTTTTCAAAATTGTTGTAAATAATTTGTAGCCAGGAGACGGTCCCTATGAATGTGAAATTTATGCGAAAATCGACCAAAACGACAACCGTTTACTTCTCTCTTAACCACTTAAATAAGTGGATTTTATCAAATTGAATGTCCAGGCTCTTCGCAGACGTTTTTGTAATAAAGATGGCCCTTAAGGCCATTCATTGATGGCTGTTGAGGTTAACTGAATTCAACTTTTTATGGATTTCCAAGAGATATTTCGAGGTTCTGAAATGTTCAATTGGTTGTCAAAAGTGTGAGGATTCCGTAGATATTTGTTTCGTTGCAATCGGCTAACGGGTGTGGCCTGGAAAGTGTGTACGGTTATAGGTTAATTCTGAGCTGGAATTTACCCCTAAGTAAATCTTTTAATGTACTGGCTGAACATGGTTATTTTTAAACTCTTGGGAGTAATTGACGAGTAAATCTTGCGAAATTAAAAGAGTTCAATTGGTTGTCCGAAGTGTGAAGATTCCGAAAATATAGGTTTCGTCGCGATCCGACGAAAGGTGTGGCCTGGAAAGTGTATACCTACCTTACGAGGTGAAGGAAACGGCTCGACTTCGGAGCTCATTGAACAAGCTTAAGAACGCCCATGAGGAAGGGTTACCATGAGGTTTTGTTAGGGTAACGATTTCTCTATGTTTATAGCATAGCTGAAATTACTGGCGCTTGTAGTGACCTTTGCTTTAACAATGCTCCTGACCTTGACATCTGTTACCCTGCCATAAACACGCCACAGGGCCGCTCTAGGTAAGCATGCCCGACAATTTGAAGATTATCAAGTTATTATTCCAAACAACAACAAAATTGCGTTGAATGAAATAAATTCGGTGACCAGCTGCTTTAATGACGACATAATAGTAGCTGACCACAAGACGGAAGGTAGAGTGGGATAGAGTGTGTTTAAATTGCACCTGTAAAATTGTAATTTCAAAATCATTCCTTTGTAATTTCCCTGTTTGGTATAATTAAGCAGGGGCAGTGAGACGATATTGATTGAATTGAGCGAAATCGAAAGGAAACAATGTAAAAAAGGTTGCTACTCAGGTGATGATTATAACAAAAAAGATTGAATCTACAAAAATTGACATGACTAGTAGTGTCATAATGAAGTTTAAATCGTTTTACCGTTGTGCCTACAGTACGTGCTTACGTGGTACCTTTTATATACATCTTCTTATGAATTTTATTGACTTTGTTTGAAATTACTGGCGCTTGTAGTGACCTTTGCTTTAACAATGCTCCTGATATGGTTGATAGTCTTACCAGTTTGTGGTGCCGTCAGCAATGCCACGACCACCAGAACAAAGGCGCTCACGAGGGTCACAGTCTGCATGATGCTCGGTAGGCTGCCACACAAACAAACAGCAGAGTTACAGGACGCTGTCTTCTGAGATGCACCACGATACCAACTGACACGGGAATGTAAATTTGTGATGCTAAAAATATTCCCTTTTTATGTTAACATATGCCGAGATATACTAGGGCTTCGCGAACGCAATTTGTGTTGCGTTGAAGATGAGCGTAGGTAGCGGTTTGTGTATAGCGGATTAAAAGTTGCAGGCAGCAGTCACAAGAAACCCATGGAGCACCACACCTGGCCATTGCCTTCTCGAAAATTCTAATCACTTGAAAATGTATACGGATTCCGACGTTCCTTTGTTTCTCTACGAGGTCAAAAAAGCTGGTAACCAAGGAAACGAAGGAAACCGGACTCGTATTGAATCAGCCGTCAAATCACGAAAAAAACACCACAAAAATGCTAATAAAAACCAATTGGAAAAACCTACCGAACTAAGATTTGCAGGCATGATAAATATGTATAAGGTCAACATGTTTAGAAGTTTTGGTGAAGTAATGTTCAGAACTTTGAAATTTACAGGGGTTAAAAATTCTGAAAAAATCGAAAAATTTCACAAAAATTGATTTATAAAAAATTTACTGAACCCTAAACCGATCTTTTTCAAAAAAGCAGGGGTCTAAGTTGAGAACAGAGGTAGATACTAAGAAATTTTCATCCATGTCGGTTCAGGCGTTTGGTCTGTAGAGCGCGCACAAACACACCAAAAAAAAAAAAAAACATACACAAGTGACTTTTTTCTGGGGTAAGTGAAATTGAAGATTTCGCTCCGCTCGCTTCGCTCGCTACGATAATCAAAAATTGAGCAATAATTCAAGCCCATTAGAAATGAATAAATGAACAAATGATAAATGAGCTTGGATACAGAAGAAGATACCAGAGGATTGGAAAAAGGGAGTAATTGTTCCAATTTTCAAAAAAGGAGACAGGAGGGTCTGTGGAAACTACAGAGGGGTGACACTTTTGTGTCAATGTGCCAAATTGTATGAAAAAATATTGGAGAAGAGACTTAAAGACAATGTGGAAGCGAAATTGAGGGAAGAACAATTTGGATTTAGAAGGGGACGATCTACCATTGACGCCATTTTTGTTATTAGACAAATAATGGAAAGAAAATGGGAAAATGACCACACTATGCATATGGCATTCTTAGATCTAGAAAAGGCCTACGACCGTTTACCCAGAGAAATAGTATGGAATTGTTTGGAGAAAAAAGAAGTTGGAACTAACATCATTGAACGGATTAAGAGTACATACGATGACAGTATTAGTTGCGTACAAACGGCGGCAGGGTTAACTGAATGGTTTCCAATCAACGAGGGAGTTCGTCAGGGAAGTGTTTTATCACCAACTCTTTTTATTATTGTAATGGACGAATTATTGAGAAAAGTGGAACCAAACGAGGAAGAAGATGCCAGAACATTGATTTATGCAGATGATGTTGTGGTGTGGGGTGATACAAGAGAAGAGGTACAGAACAAGATTGACAAGTGGAGCGAAGAGACAGAAAAGATGGGGCTAAAAATTAGCGCAGAGAAGAGCGAATCGATGACAGTGGAAAGGAAGGTGCGTCATGCAAACTTAGGTATAAAGCTAAGAAGTGGATGTCTTAAAGAAGTAAAAGAGTTTAAATATCTTGGTAGTGTCCTCACGAACCAAGCAAGGCTTGAAGCAGATGTAAGGGAAAGAGTAAAAAAAAGCAGAACTATTTTACCAATCGGTTAGAAAATTATTATGGAATGGAATAATACCAAGAAAATGTAAATTGCTAATGTTTAAAATGTACTTTGTACCAATTTTGACATATGGTGCAGTTACTAGGGCAATAGCAGGCAAAGAAGAGAGCAAGATATACAGGCAGCAGAAATGAAATTTTTGAGAAGTATAAGAGGCGTTACAAAAATGGACAAGGTACGAAGTAAAGAAATTAGGAGTGACCTGGGAGTTGAGAGCCTGATTTTTAAAATTGGAAGAGAGAGGCTGAGGTGGTTTGGTCATATGAAGAGAATGGATGAGAGGAAAATTGTAAGAAGGGAATTCGAAAGTACAGCAGTGGGAAGAAGAAGAGTGGGAAGACCCAGGGAAAGATGGAGTGAGAAGATAAAAGAGGACGTAGAAAGACGGGGAAAGTGAATTGACGTGATAGATGGAAAGTTGTGGGAGAACAGAGAGCGATGGAAGGACTTAGAAGAGAAGATGGAGGAAAACAATGCAGCCGAAGAAGAAGAAGAAGAGGATCGTGAAGAGACGGAAACGTCCGGAGTGGCCAGTCGGACGTATTATTTAAGGCCCTAGATTAGGTGGGTTTGCCCCCACCCCTTGACCCTGTATGGAAACAAGGAAAGATAAATATATAGAAAGAAAAATATATTATCGCTATTCGCTACCCTTGTGTCACTCTGATAAAATATGGCGATAGGGTTCAATTAGACGACTCACCTGGAAGTTGTTGACAGGTTGATGCTTAAAACCAAAGACAACAGTATCTTAAGAGGTCAGCGCCTGGTATTTATACTCGTGCTTCAAAAGCCTTGTGCACTGAACAAGCGTTTTCTGAACATGCGCGAGCTTGAAATGCATTTCTGTGTGACATTTTGACCTTTGCATTTCATGCAATTTTACGTACAAGTGTCATAATATCCAGAATCTCAAGAATCATTATCAATGCATCAATTTTGATGTGCTTTTAAAGTTTACGCTTGTATTTCATTCTTGTTATCAAAACGTTCGACTTTTAACCAATAAATGTGCACGAGACGAGAGTGTGTTCCTAGCTGGATTTCATGACAGATTTTCGATGTGTCAGTCGAGTTTAATATGATTATTACATACTTTTATAAATATTTAGCTAGAAATTTCTGCGCCGTGTTCGCGTTGAAGATGAGCGTAGCATTGGAGCCGATAAATTGAAAGCAGAACGTCGTAAACCGTGATATGCCATGATATATAATCGTGATATATAAAATCATGGACCAAACTTGGAGTCAACAAGGTAGGTAAGCAAGGAAATGAAAGAAACCGGACTCTGATTGAAACAGGCGTCAAATCACGAAAAACCCTCTAAGAATATGGGAATAAAAACCAAACTGAAAGTCCTACCGACCTCAGATAGTCAGGCATAATTGATGAGCGTAGCGACCGAAGCGAGCGAAGCGAAATCTTCAATTTCACTACAGCTAAAAAAAAGCCCTTGTGTTTGTTTTTTGTTTGTTTGTTTGTTGGTTTGTTTTTTTGTATGTGTGTTTGCGCGCGCTCTACAGGCCAAACGCCTGCGTCGATTGCGATGAAATTTTCAGGGTGTCTACTTTTGTTCTCAACTTAGACACCCTGCGTTTTCAAGAAAATCCTCCATACATCTTCCATTCAAAGAGGAAAAAATAGCAATATTCGACAATTGGGTATGTTTGAAAAAGTACGGGAATTTATTTGTGCGTATTGTTATCAAATTTTGCCAATTTCGATAGTTGCCTTTAGTAACCATCGAAACCAAATCAAAACATCACACCAGATTTTTGGACTTGAAGTTGACTTCAAGATTTGACAGATATTAGAAATTTTGTCAAAATCTTGCATGCAAGTTTTTGAAAGAAAGTACGCGGCAGAAATATATCTCCAACCTAATAACAACCCTTGGGCATGAGTTACATCTATGTATTTACAAGCACATTGCTCAATGACCTAAAAATGAGCATATTTCCGCTACCTGACAGCTGACCGCTACACGCAACCCTCTGGCATAAGTTATGTCTTATGTATACATAAGACATAACTTATGCCAGAGGGTTCTTATTAGATTAGAGACAAATTTATGTCGCGGATTGAATTTCAATTACTTCCATAAACGAAATTGACTAAATTTCTGATAACAGTCAAATCAATGCCTTGGTCAAAATTTAAGTCAACAAATCAGGTAACCTAGGAAACGAAAGAAACCGGACTCTTATTAAATGAGGCGTCATTTCATGAAAAAATCCTCCAAAATTGCGAATACAAACCAATCGGAAAGTCCTACCGTACTCAGATTTCCAGGCATGATAAATATGTATAACGTCGACATGTTTGTAAGTTTTGGTGAAGAAATGTATAACACTTTGACATTCACAGAGGACCAATATTGTGAAAAAAATCGAAAAATTTCGTAAAAATTGATTTATTCAAAGATTTCAGAACTAATCATTTCCAAAAAACATGGATAATCTAAGTTCAGAACAAAAGTAGGTCCCCTGATATTTTCATCTAAATCGGTTCATGCGTTTGGTCTGTAAAGCGCTCGCAAACACACATACAAAAAAAAATACTAATGTGACTTTATTTTGGGGCTAGTGAAATTGGAGATTTCGCTCCGCTCGATTCGCTCATCAACAATTTTAATTTATGAGCGTAGCGAGCGAAGCGAAATCATCAATTTCACTACTGAAAAAAAAACATTTTTGTTGTTGTTGTTGTTGTTTACATGTGTGTTTGCGTGCGCTCTACAGACCAAATGTGTGCGTCGATTGCGATTAAATTTTCAGGGTGTCTACTTTTGATTAAGACCAATCACAGATATTTCTAGGTATGCAACATTTTGAAATATTTCAAAGAGAAAAATCACATGGATACGAAAAAAGATGGCACTTGATTTTGACGTTTATCATCGAAAATTATCACTAGGGCACTGGCGTAGGAACAGGGAGGGGGGTAAGTGGGGCAATGCCCCCCCCCCCCCAGCTTTGAGGCATAGGGGGGCAACTGGGGGGCAAATTTTATAGTTGAAATCATTCATTTTGTCTGCTGCTCAGAGTTGAGTATAACCTAGTGTTTCTGCTTAGCTGATGTTGAACGAAATCTTTTGACTCGTAAAAACAAATCACTTCCAGTAATATGACTACAGCAGTAGCAGGAATGCAGACTAACTCTGTTTATGTTATAGTCTGAGTCATACATGCACCCAGACTGGGAGAGGGAGAGGAAGAATTTTGTATTGCTAGTGTAGAGCTGGAATTCGCAACGGCAAGACGCTCTGCTGTATTCGATGTGCGATATTTACAGGCATCACAGAAAACGTGATAGTAATTTTCTTAATGCGTTAATTTGATATCTTTAAATTAAGTATTCTAAATGTATATTTCTTACCCCCATGTTCCCAGGCTGCAATTTTATCTCAAACCCTTAGATTTGCTTTAAAAAATATGGCCCCCCCCCCCCCAGTCCGGGTTTCACCACTGTCTGTCTTGCAGCTTGCCCCCCCCCCCCCCCCCCAACTTGAAAAGCGTTCCTACGCGCCTGCTAGGGTTTCGCGAACGCAATTTGTGTTGCGATGATGATGCTGGCAGAAGGTCTATAAAAACTATGGAGCACCAAGCCTGACCATTGCCTACTCGAAATTTGTGATCAATTGGAAATGTGGTCGGATTCTGACGTTCCTTTGTTTCTCTCCGGGCTGTCAGGTGGCGACAAAATGCAGATTATGAACTCATTGAGTATAATGATACCGTAAAAACGTAAGACATAACTTATGCCCGAGGGTTCTTATGAGATGGGAGATAAATTTCTGACGCGGATTTACTTCCAGTTACTTCGATAAACGAAATTGACAAAACTTCTGATAACTGCCAAATTTATGCTAATGCTTTAACTGAAATCAACAATTCTGGTAACCTAGGAAACGAAGGATTCCGGACTCTTCTTGAATCAGGCACCAAATCACAAAAAAACACTACAAAAATGCGAATAAAAACCAATCGGAAAGTCCTACCGACCTCAGATTTTTAGGCGTAATAAATATTTATAAGTTCGACATATTGTGCATAACTTTTGGTGAAGATATGCAAAGAACTTTGACATTTACAGAGGATCAACATTTTGAAAAAATCGAAAAATTTCGTAAAAAATTGAATTATTAAAATTTTTTTAAACCGATCTTTTCCAAGTCTTGGAAAAAATCAATAGATTTTTCCAAAAATCAAAAGTAGTTCAGAAATAGATTTTAAGCTAGTTGAGTAATTTGAACATAATAAATGCATGAATGTGAATTACGCCCGTGGATTCTTATTATTTTAGAGACATATATCTAGTGCGAATTTCCTTTAATAACTTCCATAAATGAGAATTTACTTATTTCTGAATTATCTGTCAAATAATTGCCTTGGACAAACTTCAAGTCAAAGCTTGGTCACCAAGGTGACGAAGGACATTGATTCAGGCGACAAAAAGTACCGAAAATCTCGAAAAAAAAAACACTACAAAAATGCTAATAAACACAAGTTGGAAAGACATACCGACCTAAGATTTGCAGGCATGATATATATTTATAAGGTCAACATGTCTAATTTTTTAGTGAAGTTATGTTAAGAACTTTGAAATTTACAGAGATTAAAAATATAAAAAAATCGAAAAATTTCGTAAAAATTTATTTACGGGGGTCTAAGTAGAAAACTAAAGTAAGTACTCAGAAATTTTCATTTAAATCAGTTAAGGCGTTTGGTCTGTAGAGCGAGCACAAACACACACAAAAAAAAACATACACATGTGACTTTTTTTGGTGGATAGTGAAATTGAAGATTTCGCTTCGCTCGCTACGCTCATCTATTATCTTTTTGGCATTTATATAAACTAGGGCGAACGCAATTTGTGTTGCGTTGAAGATAAGCGTAGCGGTTTGTACTTTGCGCATTAAAAGATTGAGGCAAAAGCATATAAAAGTCATGGAGCGGCAAGCCGGACCATTGCTTTCTCAAAAATTCTGATCACTTGCAAATGTAAACGATTCTGACCTTTCTTTGTTTCTGTCCGAGCTGACGGGAAGCGGAAATATGCTCATTTTGAGATCATTGAGCATTGTGCATGTTAATACATAGATGTAACTCATGCACAAGGGTTTTTATTGGGTTTTATTGGGTTGGTTTTTATTGGGAAAAATCTGGTGTGATGTTTCGATTTGGTTTCGATGGTTTCTAAAGGCAAATCGAAATTGGGAACATTTGAAAACAATACGCACTTTTAAATGAATTTCCGTACTTTTCCAAACATGCCCAATCGTCAAATTTTGCTCTTTTTTCTGCTTTGAAAGTGATTGGTGTGGAGGATTTTCTTGAAAAACGCAGGGGGTCTAAGTTGAGAACAAAAGTAGACACCCTGAAAATTTAATCCCACTCGAAGCAGGCGTTCGGCCTGTAGAGCGCGCGCAAACACACATACAAAAAAACAAACAAACAAACAAACAAAAAAACAAACAAACACACACCAAGTGTTTTTTTTAGCAGTAGTGAAATTGATGATTTCGCTTCGCTCGCTACGCTCATCAAAAGGTAACAGTTAAGAGAAACTCACACGAACGGCTCCTTGCTGGAGCTCCTCCTGTTTTTTTAACACAAAAGAAGAACGTATTTTTAAAATAAACATAAGTAGGTACATTATTTATGGATGTGTCCATACTGCAAAGTCCGTAATAGCAGAGCGCTTATACTCCATTTCATCTTATGAAGAAAACGACGTAAAAGTTATCGTATAAGATTTAATTGGCATGTAAGGGCTCTCCTGATGGTATTGGGTTAGCCCCCAATACTTATTTTCTTATAAAATGATGTTTAGAAATCGATCTCGTCGGCAGAGAGCTGGCCGTCCTTGTTCTTGTCCAGGCTTCGCACGGTACTGAGGTGTGCCACGCTATGACCCTGTTGCTTTTGCAGCAGTTTCACAGCCTCCTTGATGGACAGGACACCGTCGTCGTTCACGTCTCCAGCAGTCACAATGGATTCAGCGCTGTCAATCTGTCACAAATCAAATATAGAATTTTGTCAATACTAGGCGAATATAAAATACATTTAATCAATATTTTAAGACAAACTGTAGTTTCTTTCTAAATAAAAAACTTTACTTCTAAGTATGATGCGAGTTTCCTAAAATGCTGCAGTGCTTCCTCTGAAACCACATACAATAATATGCAACTTCCAGCGACGTTTTTCCTGTCATCTACCAACTCAATAGGTAAAATTTAGCAAAAGAGCGGCATTGTCTCGTATCTTGCTCATCAAATCGACAACATGAGTATGAAGATGCGAGTGATGGGGAATATGAGGAATATGAGTTCGATTTGTAAAAAAAGTATGCCGGTGAATACTTGATTTTCTATTAAAACCTAGTATATTCCATCATTAACCCGAAATTCATAACACAAGAACCATAATATGGTCTTCAGCTGTTGTCAAAAAATAATGGGTCGACAATAAAAAGATCAACCTTTTAAAGCTAGATCATACCTCACTCTCAGTGCTGCGCTTCTTCTGGAAGCATTTGCCTTTTCGGCATCCCCCGCTGCAGTTGCAGCCGAAGATGTTGCAAGATCCATACGAGCAGTACGGGGTACCGTCGGTGCAGTCACCGCACTTAACCGGAGCTCCCGGAAACGTAGTGATAGGAATCCCTCGGCAGCACTCTGCGTCCGCTGCTCGGGCAAAGGTACTTGGTTATTGAACAGTTGCACCACCGACTCCTGGTCCAGGAGTCCAGTTTTAGCTGTCAACGGTTAATTTGGCTTTCAATAGAAACAAAGCAAAAACGTGCACTCGCACATTGGACCCGCACATGAAGGTCCCCCATGGTCAGCTGTTGGATGAGATTGGCAACTTACACACTCAAAAAAAGGTTAAAATGTGGATTGCTGAATTTTTCAGGGACAGGAAGCAAAAGGTTAGGGTGAGTGATAAACTATCTGTGAACTGGATGTGTCATAACGAGTGTCCTCGTGAAGTTTACTGGGGATACTGCCTTTCCAGATTTATGTAGACTAGAGGTTACCGCGAGGTTACGGTGGGGTTACAATTTGCATTTGTTTTTAGCATAGCGCATACCTTGGCTACTGTAATCACGCTGTTACCACGCCACACAGTAGCTCTAGGTAAGCATGCTCGTGACATTTGTCGTGACAAAATTCCCGACAATTTATAATAGATAATAAAGTAATGATTCAAAAACTAAAACTAAAAATTAATAATTTTGTTCTGGCCAAAATGCACTAACAAGTTTCGGTCAGAATGCGGTTATCTTCCCTCTCACTGTACATAAGAAGGCATAAGAGCCTCTCAATTTAAGCAGAAGGTTCACTCTCTCTAGCAGTGATAAGCTTACGACACTTGCGAGCAAAATATCCGATCTGTTGTGGGTTATTGAAATGTCCAATCAGTAAGAGATCAAAGATTTACGAGATCTTTGAATTTTTTCACAGTAAACATCTCCATTCAAATAACTAGGGCGAACGCAATTTGTGTTGCGTTGAAGATGAGCGTGGCGGTTTGTATATAGCAGATTGAGGCAAAAAGCCTAAATCATGGAGCAGCAAGCCGGACGATTGCTTTCTCAAAGATTCTGATCCCTTGAAAATGTAAACGATTCTGACCTTTCTTTGTTTCTGTCCGAGCTGTCGGGTAGCGGAAATATTCTCATTTTGAGATCATTGAGCAATGTTCCAATATCTGTCAAATCTTGAATTCAACTTCAAGTCCAAAAATCTGGTGTGATGTTTCGATTTGGTTCCGATGGTTACTAAAGGCAATAATCGAAATTGGCAAAATTTGATAACAATAAGCACTTTTAAATAAGTATCCGTACACTACCAAACATCCCCAATTGTCGAATATTGCTATTTTTTCTGCTTTGAAGGGAAGAGGTATGGAGGATTTTCTTGACAAACGCAGGGGGTCTGAGTTGAGAACAAAAGTAGACATCATGAAAATTTCATCCCACTCGAAGCAGGCGTTTGGCCTGTAGAGCGCGCGCAAACACACATACAAAACAAACAAACAAACAAACAAACAAACAAACACACACAAGTGCTTTTTTTTAGCAGTAGTGAAATTGATGATTTCGCTTCGCTCGCTTCGCTCGCTACGCTCATCAATTAATTTTCAAAACAATCTCCCTGCTGCTCTAATCCTCTCTGTTTTACGAAAATGTTTGTGTAAGCAGCTCACGTCAGATGTGATTTGATTGGAGCCTGGAGAGCTCGGCCTTCACGACACATTCGATACCAAGGTATCCATGTCAGCTAGGGATGGCTTTTAGCGGTTAAACATACGGGCAATTTGATAACCCAAACTGCTGTTAGTAGAAAATTGAAAATTGCACAACTTACTAGCCGGAACATTTGACAATTCGTGCTGCAATCAAAATTCTCTTCTGATGATTCTAAGGCATGTTATTAGTCCCAAAAAAATACAGAGGGTGACAAAGATAATTCCAGGACACAGCCCTTAGCTCAAAATTAATATTTTTTTGGACAGTGACAAATAGCAAGGTTCCAGCTAGGCGCTGTAGATTTGTGGTTTCCCCATCTTCAGTCATTATCCTCATCTAATTGCCGCTTGAGACGTAACTTGAACTACGTTTATCTGAGTGAGACCTTGGGTTCTTGGAATTTTTTTAAATATAATATTCTTTAAAACAGTTTTCAATCATTTGTTACTAAACCTTCAAATCTGAATCTAAAACATATTACATCAAAATTGTCGCCTTCTGCGATATAATCTTCCAGTGCATTCCAATCTCTCATGAATCTTTTTACAAATGACACATTTCCCGAAATACTTTTTTCAGTTCTTCACTAGGACTTGTTTTGAAATTTGATGCCTACACTGGTATTTTTCCTTGTCCGATTCAATCTTCTTCAACTCCTACCAGCCCCCATTACCATTAAATACTCTGTAGAATTTTGTCAACCTGTCCTTTATTCTTCTGCTTCCCAGAGTTGCCCATCCTAATTCTTTGATCATTTTAAATTGTCTTTCCAATATATTTTCTTTGCAATTTTGTCGATTAGCCTTTGCACTGTTCCTACTTCATTGATTTCTTCTTTCCTGTAGTGATCCCAGACTGACTATCCAAATTCTATTTTTGGTATACTAGTGATTTGAAATAATTTTCTTTTAACGAATAATTCTATTGACTTCATTATTTATTTGTATTAACTTTATTTTAAATGAACAAAGCTCCTGACATGGTTGATGGTCTTACCAGTTTGCGGTGCCGTCAGCAAGGCCACGGCCACCAGAACGAAGGCGCTCACGAGGGTCACAGTCTGCATGGTGCTCGGCAGGCTGCCACATAAACAAACAACAGAGATATACAAGACGCTGTATTTCGAGATGCACCACGATATCAACTGGATCAATCATGTCACTTATATGATTTCAAAATTATTTGATACATGGTCCTTGATATGAAATCGAGTGATAATTCGAGCAAAATAGAATGAAAAATCTAGCAATCATATTATCGAAGGAAGACGAAGCTGGAAAAATGTGCCACCGAGCCGGGATACGAACCCAGGACCTCCTTCTTGCCGGGAAGCTGCTCTGCCAACCCAGATGCGCCCCAGATGCGTTGCACTCACTCGGTCTCTCTCCTTCTGATGTCCCGTATCCCACCCGACGAAGCGGGGAGAATTTGTACCCGAAGTTGGTAGAGCACCTGCCCGGCAAGCAGGAGGTCCTGGGTTCGTATCCCGGTTCGGTGGCACATTTTTCCAGGTTCGTCTTCGCTTTCTGGTCAAGCCAGTGCTGGTACCATCTATCGCTTACTGGTCAAGCATCTACCCTGATACTACCAGATAAACCAAATCTACCAAAAATCTACCAAAAAAGTAAGTCATATCCAAGATGGCGTATGGTTTCAAACAGATTTCTCACCTGGAAGTTGTTGAACGGTTGTTGCTGAAAACCAAACTAGTATCTCTAAAGAAGTCGGCGCCTGGTATTTATATCCGTGATCCAAAAGCCTTGTTCACTGAACAAGCCTTTTCTGAACATGCGCGAGTTTAAAGTGCATCATTTCATGCCTTTTTGACCTTTGCATTTCATGCAATTTTACCTAAAAGTGTTATAATTTGTAGGATTTCCGAATCATAAAGATTCATCATTAACGCATCAATTATGCATTGGTTTTCATGTTTACGCTGAATTTCATTATTGTTATCATATGCGCGGATTTAAGGGTCAAAAAGTGCAATTAGCACACACTCTCGCAGGGGCCTTGATTAATGATGTTCCCGTGGAGGCGAAGCGCCTTCAAATAAACTAAAGAGCTAGGAACAGTACCAATAGACGACTACAGTTGCATAGTCTTAAGAATGGCATTGCATTTAACTGGGCAAACCTGTGATTGTCACAAGACCTGTAGTTGTCCATTTGATAATACAACATGCAACACTCTTAGTCGCAATATAATATGTGTGTATATAAAATATATTTTATACTAGTAGTTACAACTCAATTGTTGCATGTTATTGGTTGCTTTCTGTTGTAACTGCCCTCAACTTGGAGTTAAAAAAACTTGATTAAAATGGGCATAAAATACAAATGCGCAAATGGATAAATTATTGAGAAGCATAGCGAGCGAAGTGAAAACTTCAATTTTACTATCCCCCAAAAAAAGTCACTTGTGTATTTTTTTTTTGTAAATGTGTTTGCGCGCGCTCTACAGACCGAACGGCTGAACTGATTTAGATTAAATTTTCTGGACCCTTACCTAATATCCACTGTCCGTAACACCGTCGTAGTACGGGACTACAAGATAACACCGTACTACTGTAGCACCGGTCTAGCTCCAGTCTGTGGTCCCGATCTAATATGCACGCTCTACGCTGGGGTTTGATTAGTACCGGTACTAAACCAGATCAAACGACTCTGATCTTACGCTATTGGCTAAAAAGACAGGCCCCATGATCTCATTGGCTGTCGGACATCTTGCATTTGGCGCGATTATTAACCGAGGCACTGGTGAATGCCATAAAGACTATTAAGCTGATAAGTGATACGCTGACAGTCCTAGTCCTGTCCTAGTCTAGTATACTATCAAAGTACTGCTACCTAGCGGTTCTATGATAGTCCCACAGAGTCAGGCTACGAAGTGGATATTAGATCGGGACTACTGCGTAACTCCCTCGTAGTTCGATTACCTTCATTAACACCACCGTAGTACCGCTAGAATGTGGATATTTGGTAAGGTCGACCTATCTTTGTTCTCAACTTATATCCTCTACGTTTTTGGAAAATAACGGTTCAGAAATTTTTTAAATATCAATTTTTACCAAAATTTTCGATTCTCTTTATATGTCGAAGTTCTTTACGTATTATCTTCACCAAAAAATATTTATAGTCAGCCTTATACAAATATTTATTATTCCTGGATATCTGTGGTCGGTAGGACTTCCCGATTGGTTATTATTGATATTTTTCCGATTTTTCCTCCGTATCCTTTGTGTCGGCTCCCTGTGCTTCTACTTTAATATCTTTTATTCTATGTTTATATTGCAAAACTGTTCCCCGCTGATAACTATCATCCATATTAAAATTACTTTCTTTGTGGGTATAGATTTTGGAATAGAGTAGCAAATGTATTGTTTTTGGTTCTCTTTAAGGATTTAAATAGTGGGTTTACATTCCCTGAGACAGCATACATTATGCACTAGGTATTTACTATTTTTTCACATAAAATTGGATAAGAATGTAAGGATTTTGATCAAGCATCAAGGAAAAGAAATCCAGGCAGGTTGACGAAACACACTGTTTAATTGTATCGTCAGTGATGTGCCGGCGGACCGGGCACTACAATTTACTGGTCAAAGGACCGGAGTCAACTGCCTTCTTACCAAGGGTCGCATCCCTCCCTTGTTTACCCGACTTACCTGCCCACAGAGGAGGAACAGGCATCTATCCTACAGAAGGACGGGAAACGTCACAAGATTAGTTAATATAAAAAGACGATCACGAATTATTGCTCTTTTCATAAATTTAAATGGTATTGATTAAAAAAAAAAAAAAAAAAAAAAAAAAGAAATTGCGGTCGTCTATCATTGGGATTTTGGATGGTTTTTAACCCTTTAAGACGCAGCGGTACAACTGTTTTACCACCTACTAAAACGAGCTGTATCACTCACAATTCCAGCAATGAAATGTTCGAAAGTAATCTATTTCGTGTATTCGGCGCCAATGTCCACAAAAAAATAAATCGTACCTACAGAGACATCCATGAGCTAATAATCGAACTTAAAAGTTTAGGTGGTACAGGGGCTGTACCACCTGGTTCCTCCAGGGAGCGCGGAACCTCTTTTGTGTGACAGATCATGTGGGATCGACCTAGAAGGCGATTTTCGTTGGGAATCAACACTAGTCTCCTAACAAAACGTAAGTGCACTGAAAGATTGTGGAACACTTGTGAGTTACTATACAACAAGACCACTATTTTGTCAATGCTGACACAAAATACGAATGTTTGAAAATACTGCTCAGAAAAAGTTGCAGACCGCGAACTTTTTTCTCGTATTTAACACCTGTCAAAACAATATAATACTTGCATTCAAAGCTTTGAGTCACATTGCTTTACATTATTTCATATCACACAAGAAGATCTTGTGCATATTTCATTCTAAATGACAATGAGAAAGATAATATTACTGATATTACTGACCCTTGCAACATTCTCTCGAAAAATGTCGCAAACTAACATAACCGCACTTTATATTTTTAGATCAAATGGAATGACAATTGGGCTGGAGCTCAATTTTCATCACAAACTTATGTTACAGATTTCTTCGATAACATTGAAGATGATCAAGCTGAGATTTTGTACTTCCGTGGTGTTTCAGATGATGTCATATTTACGGAAATGTGATCCTGATCAACGTATTACAGCCACCAGACATTTTGTTGACAGACATTCATGTATATTTATGTGATGTTAGAAAGGCCATATCATAATCTCATTGATTTCACGCTGTGTTCATAATATCCTACTTGTATTTGGCTGAGTAAAAACTTAATATTTATTTGTTTCTTCTAGAATAGGATGCCACCAGAACATCTACGTCCCAAGTCACGAACCAACGGAAGCATGGAAAGTCTTCCAGATTGATAAGAGACAGAACTGAAAGCGTGTATAACGACATTCCTGCTGACAACGATATTTCCAGCACCTACGTTCAGAAAAAAGATTGGGCTCACTGAGCCGTGTTGTGTTTTCGGAAAATAAACAATCTTCCTACTGTTACGCGTTTATGGTTTACCTACTATCGTAAATAAAATACCGTGTAGAATATCAAGCATTGGTTCTCTTATACCAGCAGTACGGTCCTGAAGTATGTGTGATTTCTGTTCCTTGCTGCTAAAGAAATAAGTAGCACCATTCATTCCTAAACCGGTGATGTCCTCATAATATCGAACAGCAGCTACGGGTAACCAACTTTTGTGTTTATAATTCAAATTGTTTCAATTAAATTTTTTTTGTAACACTCTCAGGTATTGTTCTATTCATTTTATTACTTGGATCTTGACTTACTATTTGGTTCCTACTTGTATCTGACTAGAAGTGTCACTAATGTCTTATTAGGTAGTGTCAGTGCATTGAGTTTGAGGTTATGTACCACGTATATTTCTGATTAATGAGATGCATTCTGTGTTGTGAAGGCACCAGCGATTTGAGCTGCAACACGGAAGGCAAGATTGCGTCAGGTGGACTTTGGGGCAGCTGACCGAGGCGGTACTGGACGAACGAAGTTATACCTGTGTCGTAATGTGAGCCTAAAAGTGACGTACGAGGCACTGGTTTGACACGTCAATATAGGTCACGACAGGCTGCACCAATATTGAGCTAATCATGGATTAAGTCTGGATAAAGACCAAAAATATATATTTCTAAATATGCGACATTTTAAATATTTCAAAGAAAAAAATTACTTGATGTTGTGGTTTACTATCGAAAAGTATCAAAATAGTCCGGTTACGGTGTGTAGAAAAAAAAATCACCCCCCCCCCCCTCCCTTATTTCAAAAAGCACATACCGACGCTTTAACAGTGTTGCCATTGAAACGGCATCAAGTTCGTTGCAGCTCCCTCTGTTTATTTATTTCTTAACACAAAAGAAGAAAGTACATTTACATGAAACATAAGCACACTAATTATGGAAGAGTCAATATTGCAATGTCCGTAATAGGAGTATTATTTTTACTTCATCGTAGGAAGAAAACGAAGTAAAAGTTATCGTAAAAGATTTTTGTTGGCATAAAAGGGCTCTCCTGCTAGAATTGGGTTAGCCCCCAATACTTCTTTTGTTATGAAATGAAGTTTAGGAATCGATCTCGTCGGCAGAGAGCTGGCCGTCCTTGTTCTTGTCCAGGCTTCGCACGGTACTGAGGTGTGCCGCGCTATGACCCTGTCGCTTTTGCAGCAGTTTCACAGCCTCCTTAATGGACAGGGCACCGTCGCCGTTCACGTCTCCAGCAGTCACAATGGATTCAGGGCTGACAATCTGTCACAAATTGAGTATAGAATATTAACAATACTAGGCGAATAAAAATACATATAATCACTGTTTTAAGACAAATTGTAGTTTCTTTGTAAAAAAAAAAAGTAATTGTTAATATGCTGCTAGTTTCTTCAAATGCTGCAGAGCTTTTTCTTAAACCGCACACAATAATATGCAACTTCCAGCGACGTTTTTTCCTGCCATCTACCATCTAATCGGGTAACATTTAGCAAAAGAGTGGTATTGTCACAAATCTTGCTATCATCTAAAGTCGACAACAGTTATCGACGACTGTTATATCAGTTCGATTTGTAAGAAAAAAAAGCCGGTGACTACTTGATTTTCTATTTCAAACTAGATTAAACCATCATTGAACCGAAATTCTTAAGACTGGTATGGTCTTTAGCTGTTGCCAAAAATAATGGTTCGACACAACAAAAAATCATGATTTTTAAATCGAAATCATACCTCACTCTCAGTGCTGCGCTTCTTCTGTAAGCAACTGCCTTTTCGGCACCCCCCGTCGCAGTTGCAGCCGAATATGTTGCAGGGCCCATACCCGCAGTACGGGGTACCCATAGTGCAGTCACCGCACTGTAGCGGGGATAACGGGTCTGGATAGATAGGAACCCCATGGCAGCACACCGCGTCCGCTGCACGGACAAAGATACTTGGTGATTGAACTGTTCTACCACCGATTTCTGGCCCAGGCTACTCCTTTTTTTGTCAACGATTAATTGGCCTTTAATATAAACAAAGCAAAAATGTGCACTCGCACATAGGATCCGCACATAAAGGTCCCGCATGGTCAGCTGTTGGATGACATTGACAACCCTCACATTTATAAAAAGGTTATACAGTGGTTTGCTGAATTTTTCAGGGACAGAAAGCAAAAGGTAAGGGTGAGTGATAAACTTTCTGGTTACTGGATCTATATTCTTGTTTTCTTCTGCATTTAATTCTTCAATTTTTCTTCCATAATCATTTACTGTTTTTGGCCATTCATCCACTATTCCATTCGTTTGCTCATTCCATTCTTTCATCGTCCTGTTCCAAAAAGAATATTTTCCAACACCTCTCCTTTTTTGCTTTTCTTTCATTTTCTATTTGTGGTGATGCCTTCCCAGATAGTTACTTCTTTCTAATTTGACTTTCAAAAATGAAAATTCTTTCATCCTGTCCACTTTTCTGATATTATTCTATAGCCTTGGTATCTTTCTTCTTTTTGCAAGCGGTTGCCACACAAGTTCTTTGATCATTACTGTAGGGCTGTCGTTTATTATTTCGCTTGTACCATTTCTATAAATTTGCCAATTCCAAATTCTTAACCTTTTCAATACTTTTCTTGCAGCCATCCTTTGAATAACTTCAATTTTTGCGATATTCTATTTCGAGGTACGGATTCCATATAGCCCCAGCGTAATCCAGTATTGGTCTATTAAGTGAAAGGTAAGCTTTTTCTCGAACTATATATATTTTTTTTTAATTTCTTGTTACAAAATTGAGGCTTTTTGTGGCTTTGCTTGCAATTCTCTCCACATGTTGAGTCCAATTCATCTTTTGATTCAACGTAACTCCAAGATAAGTGTGTGCATCCATTTCTTCCAGAGGAGTATCCATGATGTTCATGTTAAATAAACATTTATTGTGTTTTCTGGAGAAGCACATCACTTTACATTTGCTAACATTTAAACTCATTTTGTAAATTGTGACCCACCTAGTTATGTTTTATAAGTCATGTTCTAATATTTTCACATCAGCCTCACTCTTAATCCTACGATAAAGCGCGCAGTCGGCTGCAAATAACCTTACTCTTGATTCAATACCAATACCAATTTCAATATTATTTATGTATACATACCTTGGCTACTGTAACCACGCTGTTTCCGCGCCACATAGGAGCTATAGGTAAGCATGCTCGTAAAATGTGTGATGACAAAATTCCCGACAAAATAATATGGATGATTTTAATGATTCAAAACCTAAAAAGAGTAATTTTGTTCTGGCGAAAATGCACTAACAAGATTCAGCTAGAATGGAAAGTACAGAGATGCGATTAATGAAATGAATTTGATAACCAGCTGATTGAAAAAAGATATACTACAAGACAACCAAAGGGCAGAAGCTTAAGTAGGAAAGCCTTACTATGTATTGTACCTATGTATCATGGTTATTTCAAAACTATTCTTTATTAATTTCAATGTTCGGCATAGTTCTGCAAGGGTAGCGAAATGATATCGAGTGATTTGAACGAAATCGAAATGAAACAATTGATACACATAATTGCTAATAAGGTGATGATTTTAACAAAATAGTGATATTACAAGAATTACATTTCCGTAGGTGTGATAAAGAAGTGTTTTGAGTGTTTTCGTTTTGACTATACAGTAGGTGTTTTCGCGGCGCGCGTAATTGTTTTTATTCATTTAATTTACTGCAAATTGTACATTTGTACAATAAGCCGATTGTTTTCCCGTTTTAATACCACATACAATTTATACAATCAATTTTAAATATTTGTTATTTAACTATATAATCTGATTGTTAAACTTGTCATATCAAAATTGTCTCCTTCCACAATATTATCTTCTCGAAATTTCCAATCTCTCATAAATCTTTTTCTAAACCACCATTTCCCGAAATCCTTTCTTGATGTCTTCACTAGGATATTTTTTAATTTTGATGACTTACCTGGTATTTTTCCTTCTCCAGTTCAATCTTCTTCTTCAACTCCTACCAGCCCCATTACCATTGAATTCTCTGTAGAAGTTGGTAAACCTGTCATTTATTCTGCTACTTTCCAGAGTTTCCCATCCTAATTCTTAGGTCGTTTTAAATGGGCCTAATACATTTTCTTGACAGCAAGTTTGGCAGTTAGCATTTGCACTGTTTCTATTTTATTGATATCTTCTTTCCTGTAGGGATCCCTGATTGACGATCCAAATTCCATTATTGGTTATACTAATGATTTGTAAGCTCTTTCTTTTATTTTACCGCTCAATGCCTCATGCTTGTCGCATTACAAAGTTTATGTTCTGTAAACCTTTTTTCGCAATACTTTCTTCTCGTCCATTCTATTGACTCTAACATTTATTTTTATTAACTTTATCTTCAATATTGGCGCTGGCTGTGATCCTAGCTTGAACAATGCTCCTGACAAGGATGACGGTCTTACCAGTTTGCGGTGCCGTCAGCAAGGCCACGGCCACCAGAACGAAGGCGCTCACGAGGGTCACAGTCTGCATGGTGCTCGGTAGGCTGCCACACAAACAAACAGCAGAGTTACAGGACGATGTCTTCCTAAATGCACCACGATACCAACTGGATTGATCATGTAACTTATGTATTAATTTTCTTAGACTCATGTCTACTTTATCCTATATTAAGCACTTGTTTTGAAAAAAAAAAACTATTTCTCACTGGGATTTGAATGCTAAAACAAAAGTCTCACTGGTTTTCCAGTTTCAGTGGAAACCAGTGAGACTTTTGATTTAGCATTCAAATCTCAGTTTGAAATAGTTTTTTTCAATGTCACTTATGCGATTTAAAAGTTATTTGATTTCTATTGTGTTCATGGACCTTGATATGAAATCGAGTGATAATTCGAGCAAAATAGATTGAAAATTTTAGCAATCATATTATGACAGATTTCTCACCTAGTAATTGTTGAAAGGTTGATACTGAAAACCAGACTAGTATCTCGGAAGAGGTTAGCGCCTGGTATTTATATTCGTGCTCTAAAAGCCTTTTTCACTGAACAAGCGTTTTCTGAACATGCGCGAGTTTGTGGTGCATTTTTTCGAGCCATTTTGACCTTTGCATTTTATGCAATTTTACGTATTACGTCATCAAGACGCGTCATTAACTGCGTATGTGGATTAATTATAATTAAGTAAGGAGGCTCATTTACTTGCTAAGATTAGTTTATTGTCCACCACAATCAATTACCCACGCTCATTTTCAACGCAACAGTGTGTATATTAAACATTATATTCAGTGCTTTTTTTGTAAAAATAATGTTGTTCGAACGCCAATTTTTATAATAGAAAACTATCCTTTAACCCCCCCCCCCCTCCCCAAATACCCCACTGCCAATAAAGGACACTCTGCGTTGCGTTTGTTGTTTTGTTGATACTGGACGTCAGCTGTTATGAGCTGTGAATTTAGAATTATTTCCATCTAATCATTTCAATTATTGTAAAGAGAAAATTCATAATTTTTTTCATTATGTCCACTAACTCGGTAAGCACTCGGCACACGAAAAACAACACGGACGAACTATACCTTGTTTCACGGTAAGAAGGAGAGTGTCTTCGCATCTTCCTCGCGGACTCCCCGCTGCTAAGACACAAGCAAAGAGTTTCAAAACTTCCCATAAAGCCTTTGTCTGACTCAACACATGGCTAGTAAGTTTAGAAACTCAGCTAATGTCTAATAGCAGAGGGCCCACTAGGAAGGAGCAATTACACTCTTCTTCTTAGCGTGAAATGGAATGGAGTATACATTTATCCAGCGTTTACCGCGCGCAGATATTCCCGCCGTTTTTTTATAGAGTACGTAAAAGAGGTGCCAGAACGGCGTTCCGGTGCGTTCCGGCACAAAAAAAATACTGATTATATTTTAATATGAGCGGAGAATTGGTCCCCGTTTTCGAAAATTTTTCATGCAATGTCGTTTCTAGCTATCTTAAAAAGGCAACGTTGCCGACTACCCTTCGGATAAATATTTCTGATAGCTTACCAAATCATAAACGATACAATGAAAAAGAATAACTTTTATTTTTATGAAGAAGTGCATGCAATTTCGACCGACGGCAGCAATCGACGTGCTGATATTATTGCCATCTGCAATCAAGCATGTGGCGAAGGATTCATCCTCTAGCCCACAGTTAGATTTGATGACCACATTGGCCAAGCAGAGGAAGTTGATCAAGAAAAATGCAAAATATATGACCCTACAATCCCATATTTTGAAGAGATATATAACATAACGAAGTTTAAATTCATTTGACTTATGATAGGAGCACGAGGAACATCGACTGCATTCTTTAAAAATTTCACAAAACAATTTAAACTTAATAGCTCATTGCTAAATGAAATGAGCATTAGGTATATGGCACTTAAAGGTTCCATCTCATTATTACGCAACCATTTGTATGGGCAGCGTATTAGTATATAAGCTTAACATTTTATATTCATACCATAATCAATCAATTCGTAATTCATGTAATTTCTATTTTATATTATATTGTTTAAATGTTATTCTGTGTCAGTGTGGCAACCACTTTGGTGGCAGAGTTGATAAAAAAATATCAAGTTTCTCTCACTCGACTCATCACAAACAAATTTTGTAATACTATATTTAGCTATTGTTCTTATCACATGATAAAGGTGGTTCGCAATTATATTGTATTTAATTGTTACCAATAAAATGAAACATGGAACATGCAATAACTTTAAGAAACTACCTCTGATTATTTATGTTTTAATAATCCGTGTTATGTCCGAAATACCAAAGCGCATTTGCTCCATTTCATATAAGAAAATAAAGTATAAAATATTTCAAGCGATTTTTTTTGGCATGAAATGGCTCGGTGCCGGCTTTACTTCTTTTCTTATGAATTGAAGTTTAGGAATCGATCTCGTCGGCAGAGAGCTGGCCGTCCTTGTTCTTGTCCAGGCTTCGCACGGTACTGAGGTGTGCCGCGCTATGACCCTGTTGCTTTTGCAGCAGTTTCACAGCCTCCTTGATGGACAGGACACCGTCGCCGTTAGCGTCTCCCGCAGCCACAATGGATTCTGCGCTGGCATTCTGTAATTAATTAATTAAGGTATAACATTTTTTAATACTAGGGTTTCTCAAACGCAATTTGTGTTGCGTTGAAGATGAGCGTAGGTAGCGGTTTGTATACAGCTGATAAAAAGGTGGAGGCCGAAGGCCTGTGAAAACCAATGAGCACCAAGCCAGACCATTGCCCTCTCGAAAACTCTGATCACTCCACAATTTAGACGATTATGACCTTCCTTTGTTTCTCTCTAAACTTGTCAGATAGCCAAAATGTGCTACATTTGAGCTAATTGAGTAATTTGAACATATACATAGGTGTGAATTACGCACGTGGATTCTTATTATAAGGGATAGGTATATATCTAATGCGAATTTACTTCAATTACTTCCATAAATGAGAATTACTTAATTTTGATATATCTGTCAAATCATTGCCTTGGACAACCTTCAAGTCAACAAAGCTTGGTTACCAAGGTGACAAAGGAAATTTATTCAGGCGTAAAAAAGTACCGAAAATCACGAAAAAACACAACAAAAATGCTAATAAACACCAATTGGAAATACCTACCGACCTAAGATTTGCAGGCATGATAAATATTTATAAGGTCAACGTGTTTAGAAAATCTGGTGAAGTTATGTTAAGAATTTTTAAATTTACAGAGATTTAACATTTTGAAAAAATCGAAAAATTACGTAAAAATGTATTTCTAAAAAATATCCCGAACCGATCTTTTCCAAAAACGCAGGGGTCTAAGTTGAGATCAAAGGTAGGTATTTGGAAATTTTCAGTCAAATAGGTTTAGGCGTTTGGTCTGTAGAGCGCGCACAAACACACAAAAAAAAAAAAAAAAAACATACACAAGTGACTTGTTTTTGGGGGTAGTGAAATTGAAGATTACGCTCCGCTCGCTTCGGTCGCTACACTCATCAATTAGGCGAATGTAAATTACAATGAATAATTTTTTTCTTTTTGAAAAACTGTGGTTTGTGACAAAATGATAAATTTTCATTGATAGTAATATGCTGCTGGTTTATGCAAACGCGGTATTACTTCCTTTAAAACTACACACATAAATGTTGCATCTTCCATCGTCCTGTTTACCGGTCATCCAACAACTCAATGCGTAAATTTAGCAAAAGAGCGGCATTTTCACATTTCTTGCTATCATTAAATCTACAACAAGTATCTAATTAGGAATTTTATTGTGGTGGGCTTACCGGTGGTTTCTTAATTCTCTATTTAAGACTAGGTTAATCCATCAGTAAATAGTAATTTACCGAAATTCTTAAAGGAGCTCTCCGAATTGCTTTTAAAAGAGCATATAGTAAACAGAATACCAATTAATTAAACATCCCGTTTTAATTTGTTGAAAAAAAAGTGCGAAGGAATAATCGCACATTTTCGTTTTTCGTGGTACCTCCTCATGACGTATCCTTGGGGAACGGCTAGCGCCAGCGGCATGCGCTCGGCCGCGCTACGCAGTGGCAATTGCATCTCAATGGACAGCGACATTACATCTAATTTTTGTAAATATCCATCTCAAATACGAGCGTTGTGTCATGAAGGCGAGTGCATTACTGATCACGGCTCTTTCGATGTTATTACAAAAAACATTGTTGTGCTCAACATAGCAGACACCACAAGGTAGGCAACGCAATTTGTGTTGCGTTGAAGATGAGCGTGGCGGTTTGTATATAGCGCAAAAAAAGATTAAGGCAAGAAGCTTATGCGAATCATGGAGCAGCAAGCCGGACCAATGCTTTCTCAAAACTTCTGATCACTAGAAAATGTAAACGATTCTGACCTTTCTTTGTTTCTGTCTGAGCTGTCGGGTAGCGGAAATATGCTCATTTTGAGATCATTGAGCATTGTGCATGTTAATACATAGATGTATTATATGCCCAAGGGTTTTATTGGGTTTTATTGGGTTGGTTTTTATTGGGAAAAATCTGGTGTGATGTTTCGATTTGGTTTCGATGGTTTCTATAGGCAAATCGAAATTGGGAACATTTGAAAAAAAATACGTACTTTTAAATAAATTTCCGTACTTTTCCAAACATGCCCAATTGTCGAATTTTGCTCTTTTTTCTGCTTTGAAAGTGAAGGGTGTGGAGGATTTTCTTGAAAAAGGCAGGGGGTCTAAGTTGAGAACAAAAGTAGACAGCCTGAAAATTTCATCCCACTCGAAGCAGGCGTTTGGCCTGTAGAGCGCGCGCAAACACACATACAAACAAACACACACCAAGTGTTTTTTTTAGCAGTAGTGAAATTGATGATTTCGCTTCGCTCGCTTCGCTCGCTACGCTTATCAACAAAAAACATTGTTTTGCTCAACATAGCAGACACCACAAGGTAATTCCTGTCCACCCTTCAAATAACTCTCCTCGTCTCCTTTATTCGGCTAGTTTAACATTATTTTCCGGGATTTCGGTTTGGGAAATATTTGGATCCACACTATATGGAGGTCCAGCCATTTTCTCTTCAAACCGACAAGCGACCCGACCGCGAAAGCTATCGGCCTAAAGCCCCCTTTACACGGCAACATTTTCCACAAAAGTTGGCCACATAAGTGTGCCCCACATGTCTGCCATGAAAATCTTTGGTGCAAATCGTGTGGCGGATCTTTACATGGGACAATTTCTTGTGGTGTTTTGTGACAACTGCTGACTGATGACAGGTGACGGATATGCGCTTTCAGATCGTTTGTTTGTAGGTTATGTAGTGCAAAATGATTGATAATGATGATATTGAGTTGATTTTGGACATTGCATTGATAGCTGACATTGTAACGGTAGTTGAAAGAGCTTCTGAGAAAGCAGCCAGAAAAGCTAAGCGATCATGTTGGCGAAGAAAGTGGATTGCAAGACGCGAAGTGAATAGCCGCGGTGTGTTACATTTAGTACACAGCGAACTTGCAGTGGAAGACCCGCTTGCCTTTAAAAACTACTTGCGGGTGGACGAAGCAACGTTCACGAAGCTTTTATCCATGGTTGAGGGTAAAATTTCCAAGAAGGACACAAACATGCGGCAGTGCATATCGGCTTGCCACAAGCTTACCGTCACTCTGCGCTTCCTGGCTACTGGGGAAACATACCAAAGCTTGGAACTTTCAACACGAATACCGGCATGCACAATCTCACTCTTTGTACCAATAGTGTGTCGGGCAATATACGCAGCATTGGAAGGCAAATACATGCAGGTAAATAATTATAAAATAAATTTAGGTATACCTAGGTACCTAAATAACAGAACATGACAAATGGATTTTTTGAAATTGAAGCTTTGCTTTGCCCCCTATGCTCATCCAAATATTAGTTTTGAGCTCATTGATATATTTTGGAAGAGTATTAAAATATGCTGTCATTTTTCTAGGTGCCAAAAACAGAAGCAGAGTGGATGAAGGTTTCGGATGATTTTCAAAGATTGTGGAACTACCCTAATTGTATCGGGGCAATGGATGGGAAGCATATTGCTTTTAGACCTCCAAGATCTGCTGGGTCTAAATTCTACAATTATAAGTGCTTTCACAGCATCGTATTACTAGCTCTTGTTGATGCCAAGTACAGATTCCTGTACGTCGATGTTGGCACCAACGGCCGGGTTAGCGATGGTGGTACGTTCCGTGAGAGTGAATTATCAAGAGCGCTTCAAAATAACACGCTCAATGTCCCAAAAGCAAAACCGCTTCCAAACCGAGAAATTCCAACACCATTTGTAATTGTCGCCGATGATGCGTTTTCGCTTGCACCGAATCTCATGAAGCCGTTTCCAAACCGAGGATTAAGCATCGAGGAAAGAATACACAACTACAGGCTGAGTCGGGCGAGGAGAGTGTCCGAAAATGTTTTTGGAATCTTCGCTAACCGCTTTCGGATTTTTCTCGGAACAATCAACTTGTCACCCGAAAAGGTTGAGCTCATTACCCTCACCGCATGTGCACTGCACAACTTTCTGCTGTCTGAGAGCAATTCCGTCTACATGCCTACGGATTTCATCGACAGAGATGGTACAGATACACGCATCATTCCCGGAACTTGGAGGGAAGGGGGATTGCAAATGACAGGGATTGAAAAAAGGCTATTGGGTAGAGCATCCCGTGAACCAATTGCCATTCGTAACGAATTCAAAGCATATTTCAATGGGGAGGGTGCGGTATCTTGGCAGAATGATCACATTTACAACACATAGGTAGGTAATTGTCAGATTATTTTTTTAGTTCATTCATCATCATCACACTCTTCCATAACCTTTGTTGTTACCAGGCGCTGGATGTCCTGCTTGAGTTCGATAACGTTTCTCTTCTTTTTTAGAAGAAGCATCTCGGACCCGATCCACTTTGAAAAGTTTAGCACATTGAAAGGATCTTCTACTGGAGAACTCGCTGGTCGGTGAAATCTTTGGGCCACGAGGTCGGCAATCGTGGATCTTGCCTCGCTGGAAATGGTTTCCAATACAGCTGAAGATGAAACTGAAATAAAAAAGACAAATTATGTCGGTTTTAAATTTGTAGGTCAACCATTCAAATGAAATGTAATAATTTCATGTATGCTGCTTATTATTAATGAAATCTTGTGCTTTGATTCATCGACAAATAGATATCTTGTGCTAAGAGTTTGTTTGTAAATATAATTTAGATAGCTATGATAGGCAAAGTTTAGTTTAATTGAATAAAAGATAGGATCGATATTATGTTACGCAGTTGATTTAATAAGTGGGTATCCATGTTTGATTTTGTGAGTGGGAAATCAATTTTTTTTTTACACTTCCGACTACACTTTCAATTATACTCAATGTCTACTGCTTTTCATTTAGTACCACAAGAAGTTATGATTTTCCGTTCCACTGACTTGATCAAAGCTTCACAAGGCCGTTGGGCCTAGCCGAAGCAGGCTAAAACCATCTCACCTGTTCGGCCACGTTTTGTCCCACGTTTGCCATCCAGCGAGCTCCCTCGGGACGAGCAAGAGGAGCTCCCTCGACGGGATGGGCCAGCGGAGCTTGGTGTGGCGTTAGTTTCTTGTAGTTCGAGCTCCTCTTCAAATATCTCATCGAACGCATTCGACTGCTCTCCATCCTCATCGATGATTTCCTCGCATGATGCCATCTGTGGGAATTGAAAGTGTATGCAATAAATATAAACATACACTCAGTGGCAGGGATGGTACCTCCCCAAAAGAGCTTGTCTGTAGCAAGTCTTCTTGACTTCAGAGCTTGTTTCGGTTCCCACAAACAGATTAAATTAACAACGTATACACTTACAGCAAGGCTTGGCTGATCTGCCTGCGACAGGTTGGAGCGGCCTTTGGTGCTGACAATGTACTTCTCTAAAAAGAAGAGCAGCTTGTAGCACCAAAGGCTGGGTGTCTCTACACTTTCCGCACTGCAGCCGCTGACTCGCGAATTTTTTAGTTTTGTGGCGGCATCACAAAACTGCGTTCTTAGCCCCGCGATCTTCTTCTTCACCTGGTCGACTTTGACCCCAGGACGCAGTTTAGCCATTTCGCTTGTTATAGCCTCCAGCGCCGCTTGTCGTTTGTTTCTGGACAAATAATTTATAAATAATATATTGAGAACTGTGACTGTCAGATGAATCCATGGTTTTAGGTTATGTGTTTGTATATCATCATATTTACAGTCTATTAATTGAAACATATTGTATCATGTGTTTAAATAATAGCTACCTGTTGTGATAATCCGGCGACGTTATCACATAAAGACAAGTGTGTTCCTCGTATAGCTCTATTATTCTTTTCGCCTCGTCCCTACTCCAGACCACACTATCCTTGGCGGCGTCCATGTTGTCTTCTGTCTCGACTCCCACAGATTCATCTCTGATTGGTCAGTTTTGAGAAAAGATGTGCTCAATATAGAGCGTGTTCTATACGAAAAAACTTGTCCACATTTATGTTGTCAACTGTTGCGAAAAAGATTTTCACAACATTTTGCGTTTACATGGGACAAGTTTTCTTGCACGCAAGACTTTCAACACAGACTGTTGTGAAAAATGTTGCCGTGTAAAGGGGGCTTAACACCAGACATTGCGTAGCGCGGCAGAGCCCATGCTACTGGCGCTAGCCGTTCCCCAAGGATACGTCACGAGGAGGTGCCACGCCAAAACGTAAATGTGCGTTTATTCATACGCATTTTTTTTTCAATAACTTCAAACGGGGTATTTAATTAATTGGTATCCTGTACACTATATGTTATTTTAAAAGCAATTCGAATGGCTCGTTTAAGTCGTGTACCATAGAAAAAAAATGAGTCGGTAGTTTTTTAATTACGAGCATACCCCACTAGCAACGCTGCGCTTATCCCAAATAAAGCAGTCGCCAGATCGGCACCCCCCGTCGCAGTTGCAGCCGAAGATGTTGCAGGGTCCGTACCCGCAGTACGGGGTACCGTATGTGCAGTCGCCGCAAATACCGAATGCGTCAGGGCAGCACTCTGCGTCCGCTGCACGGGCAAAGATACTTGGTGATTGAACTGTTGCACCACCAACTCCTTTACGAACTACCCCTTGTTTTTGGCTTAAAACAGTTAATTCGATTTTAATAAAAACAAATCAAAAAATTTGCACTGACACATTGGACCGCACATGGAGGTCCCGCATTGACTGTGGCTGAATGAAATTGACAACTTTCACTCCTTTGGTATGGTTATAGTGTGTATTGCTTTTTTTCTCAGGGATAGAAAGCAAAAGGTAGGGGTGAAAGATGAACCATCTGGAAACTGGATGTTTAATTACGAGTACCATTGAGAAACGTACTGGGGCCACTGCCTTTCCTGGTGTATTTCAACAACTTGAACTGAGTTATTTTTTAAGTTCAAGTGTCAAGCTCTTTGCGGATTTTTTTTGATAAATACAGGGGTCTTAAATAAGCACCCGTGAGGATGGGTATCCGCTAGTTTACGGTAGGGTTACGAGATGCCTATGTTTTTAACATAGCAGTAGACTTTGGCTACTGTAACACCGCCACAACCATGCCATATGACCGCTACAGGTGAGCATGCTCGTGACAAGTGACGTGACAAAATGCATGTACCTAAATGATAAAGAAATAATTTAAAAAAGCAACAAATTTTAATTTTTTCCGGGCGAAAACGCATTAACAAGGGTATGCCAAATAAAAATTTAATACAGAGATGCAATTAGTAAAATGAGTTTAGTAGCCAGCTGCGATTGAAAAACTATTTATTACAAGACGACCAAAAGGCAGAAGCCCTATGGTTTTTGTTAACCTACTATGTGAAATGGTTATTTCAAAATTATTCGTTTTTATTTCAACGTTCGGCATAGTTCTGCGTAGCCAGTGATACGATATCGAATGATAGGGATGAAATCGCAAGGACACAATTGATATACATATTATAATTGCTAATCAGGTGATGATTTTAACAAAATAGTAAATTAACAAGAAATGGAAAAACTACTAGTTTAATCAAGTGTTACTAGTTTTTAAATGACTGGCGATGGCAGTGACCCTTTCACAGTGGCGTAGCGGATTCCAAAGCTGCCCCCGCAAGGCTTGCCCCCCCCCCCTCCGTCAGGGGGTGCCACCAAGCCCAAGCAGTGTGTTTGTTTAATAACGCAAAATAATTTCAAGAATGACTTTAAGCCTCACCTCGACTTGCTTTGAAATATGTGATTGTGAACCGCAACATAAGCTTTGCAGAAATTAGGTATGCTGTTTTACTGAACGACTTTTTTTATTGTAACTTTGCAGTATGTGGGCCTTCAGTTTCTAAGACTATAATAGAGATAAGTATTGAGATAGGTAGAGATTGAGATAGAGATAGTAGAGGTGGCATTCTTGGCTTCGAAAGAAACATGATTTTTCGTAAAACGTCACTGCTCTATGCAATCAGTTGCAAACCTGCTCAGTTCATAAGCTGCAACCTTCGCGTATGATTCTAAAACGAAGAAAATATTATGAAATATGCTTCTTGTGATGACAATAGAAATGCAATAAAATAGTGGACTTTTAGAAACTAGATGCCATATTTTGGACTTCAAAATATAATTTCCGTAATTTAATTTTTACTTGGTTGTTGGGGGGAGAGGGAGGGATTGGGTGTAGGAGTAGGGGCCACACAAATTTGTTTGGCGAGGGGCCCCGCAATTTTGCGTTACGCCACTGTCCTTGCTGTAACAATGCTCCTGATATGGTTGATGGTCTTACCAGTTTGCGGTGCCGTCAGCAAGGCCACGGCAACCAGAACGAAGGCGCTCACGAGGGTCACAGTCTGCATGGTGCTCGGTAGGCTGCAACACAAACAAACATCAGAGTTACTGGACGCTGTCTTCCGAGATGCACCACGAGACCAACTGGAACGATCATATAACTTTGTGATTTCAAAATAATTCGCTTTAAATTGAAAACGTGGACCGTCGAAATCGAAAGAAACAACAAGTGAAATGTTCGCGGCCCTGGTATCACACAGATTCACTTTGGCGAATGGTTGCAAATAAATTACTCACCAGGAAGTTGTTGACAGATTGATGTGAAAACCAAGTGACTAGAGCTTTTAAAGAGGTCTGACCCTGGTATTTATACCCGTGCTCCAAAGGCCCTGTTAACCAGCACGCTCTTCCGAGAAACTCTTGCACTACAACACTGAGCTGTGCATTATTTTGAGACATTTTGACCTTTGCCTTTCATACAATTTTACATATAAGAGTTATAATATCCAGGATCTCAAGATCATCAATGCATCAAATATGCTTTTCTCATGCAGTTTAAATTTGTTTTTATTACTGTTATCACAACGTTCGACTGTCAACCAATTACTGTGCCCGAGGCGAGAGTGTGATCTGAGATGTAGCTCGTGACTGATGTTCTATATGTATTAGATTAGAAGAGTATTTTTTTCAAAGCATGTAGTGCAATGCTACTTAATCTTTTTTTGCACAGGCCCAAATAAAACAAATGTGTGACCTGCTGGGAGCAAAGGGAAATATGACACAAAACTAGCAAATTGAAAGATATTGCGTTGTGTAACATTATGGGTATTAATTGAACGCGTTCTCGTCACTTGTACTTGCTTGCACTTGATAAATGCAAACGACGCAATGGCAGGGGGGGGGGGGGGGCGGTTCAATACCACAACATTTTTTATTTTGAACATTTTGATGGTGCAAATCTATGCGTTTCAAATAGTTTTTACCTTACAATACATTGATATTACGCACTTGTTGCAAGGAGGTTGTGGAATTTTCAAATCAATACATTTTCCATGGAGAATAGCATGTTAAGTTAGCATTTCATATTTAAGCAACATATTGAGGCGGGCCGCAAAAATATGAGCGTCAGGCTGCAGGTTGGTACCACTGAATTAATGGAACATATTTATGTACATTTCACTAGGAATTGCTGCACCATGTTTGCGTTGACTTAAAAACAGATTGCCAGGGCAAGTACTGAGAATCTTTCCGCGCGGAATCCGACCGGTTGAAGGCCAACTGGAGGTCGGTTGAAGGCCAACTGGGGGTTGGTTGAAGGCCAACTGGAGGTCGGGTGAGGGCAGGTCATTTCGTAGCGTTTAGAAGAGCAGCAAAGAAAGAATTTGGTTGTGTGGACTGGGAAGTTGGAACTCGGGAGTTTCTGGGTGATTGTGTTGTAGTGAGCCTTCGTGAGGTTGGAGTCGTGTGTCTGGTTAAGGTTAAATTGGCACTTAGCTGTTGTAGCTATATAATTATAGTGACGAAATGTTATTATTTTATTTAGCTAATTGTCTATAGTGAGGTCAACAAAAGGTTCATATTGTATTGGAGAGATCAAATTATAGTGGTGTAGTGGTGAGTGTTGTGGTTTAAATGATCGTGAGAGAGGGAGCTTTTTACCGGTGCGGGTGAAGGCACGTGTTGATTCTGGTGTTTGTTGGTATTAATGCCATGTTCCGCCAAAGTTTAAATACTCTATGCATAATGTGTTCGTGTAGAAAGAAGCGGAGGAGTATGGATAAAGACTGCCAAAGGAATACGTGCAAAGATCAAAAGCAGATTAAAGGGATCGTGGCTAGTGGCTATATATACTTTGTGTTGGTTCTTTGGTATACCTACCTTTTTTTGATCTAAAAATTAAATAAAAGTAGAGTATACCTACTTAATGTTAGGTTAATACTTGCGAATCCTGCCCAGGCTGGTCAATAGCAATGGTCAAAGCTAGTAATAGAATTTGAAAAATGTTTGATACATAAATCCCAATTTTTCCCTAATTCTTTGTGACTTTCGTCTGTGGCCAAACTTGAAGCTGCTAATGAACCCACATTCTCTCATGACTTCGAGCTGAAGTTCGGGACATCGACTGTTTACGAAGTTCGGCAAACAATTTTTTATCCGCTTTTATCGCGCATTATTCAAATTATTAGGCGTATTATATTAAGCATTATTCAGATAGTTTTTGTCAGTTTCCGTTGTGTAGCGATAAAGTCTTGCCGTATTGTATTGCTGACAGATGCATTCTGTGCTGAGAAGGCATCGGCGATTTGAGCTACAATAAGGAAGGCAGGATTGCGTCAGGTGGACTTTGGGGCTGCTGACAGAAGTGGTACTGGACGATCGAAAGGAGACCGGTGTCGTAATGTGAGTTCGAAGTGACGTACGAGGCAATGGTTTGTCACGTCAGTATAGGTCACGACAGGTTGCACCAACATTGAGCTAATCATGGATAAAGTCAAGACCAAAAAGAAATATTTCTAAATATGCTACATTTTGAAATATTTCAAAGAAGAAATTATGATACTCAAAAAAGATGGCACTTGATTTTGACGTTTATTATCGTAAATTATCAAAATAGTCCAGATACGGTGAGTAAAAAAACCCTTTAGCCCCCCCCCCTCACCACACCAATTTCAAAAAGATCATACCGACGCTGTTACGGTTCTGCCATTGAAGCTACATTTTAGTAAAAGAGTTATAATAATGAGTTTGTTGTTTTTACCATTTATATATATATATATATATATATATATATATATATATATATATAAGGGAACAGGTAAAAGAAACACACACGAACAGACATTTACATTCAGGAACTCCCTCTGTTTATTTATTTTTTAACACAAAAGAAGAACGTATTTTTTAATTATATATAAGTACACAAATTATGGATGAGTCAATATTGCAATGTCCGTTATAGCAGAGTGCCTGTACTCCATTTCATCTTGAGAAGCAAACGAAGTAAAAATTATCTTTTAAGATTATGTTGTCATGAAAGGGCTCCCCTGCTGGATTCGGTGAGCCCCGATTTACTTATTTTGGTATGAAATGAAGTTTAGAAATCGATCTCGTCGGCAGAGAGCTGGCCGTCCTTGTTCTTGTCCAGGCTTCGCACGGTACTGAGGTGTGCCGCGCTATGACCCTGTCGCTGTTGCAGCAGTTTCACAGCCTCCTTGATGGACAGGACACCATCGCCGTTCTTGTCACCAGCAGCCACAATGGATTCAGGGCTGGCAATCTGTCACAAATCGAGTATAGAATTTGTAAATATTAGGCAAATATAAATTATATTTAATCAATATTTTTGGACACTGTAGTTTCTGAAAAATGATATATATTTTAGTTGATAATATGCTGCTAGTGTATGAAAATTCTGCAGTATTTCCTCTGAAACCAAACACATTGTTTGCACATTCCAAATTCGTTTTTTCCTGTTATCCAGCCACTCAGTGCATTGAATTATGCACAAGATCGGCATTGTCACATAACTTGCTGTCATCCAATCGACAACAAGTATCTTATGAGGAATTTCTCTGTTCGATACGTAAGTTATATTAGTATAGGTAATTTTTGGATTATCTATAAAAGACTAGGGTAATCCATCATTAAAGTGTAATATATGATTTTCTTATGACTAGTACCTTAGGGTCATTAGCTGTTGTCAAAAATAATTGGTCAACATTACAAAAAATCATGCTTTTAAATCGAGATCGGACCTCACTCTCAGTGCTGCGCTTTTTCGAGATGCATCTGCCTGTTCGGCATCCCCCGTCGCAGTTGCAGCCGAAGATGTTGCAGGATCCATACGCGCAGTACGGGGTACCACGAGAGCAGTCCTGGCACTGTGGCGAGGATCCCAGTCCCGAATATTTTGGAAACCCACCGCAGCACACAGCGTCCGCTGCACGGGCAAAGATACTTGGTGATTGAACTATTGCACCACCCACTCCTGGTCCAGGCTACCCACTTTTCTTTAAGGCCGTTGTAGACAACTCCTATAGTAAGCATTTGTTATTGTTTTACGGGAAAAACCGCTTATTTTTCAATCGAACCTCAAAGATGACAACATTTTAGAGAACAATTTGTAAAAAAAAGTAACAAAATACCAAAATCGGACTCAGATAAACGCTGTTAAAGTTACGTATTTTTCGTCCAGTGGATAAGGATAATGGCTGGATATAATTGTTGAGCGTAGCGAGCGAAGCGAGAGGAGCGAAATCTTCAATTTCACGACTCCTTAAAAAAAGTCACTTGTGTATGTCTTTTTTTTTTGTATGTATGTTTGCGCGCGCTCTACAGACTAAACGCCTGAACTGATTTAGATGAAAATTTCAGAGGACCTACCTTTGTTCTGAAGTGAGATCCTCAAAGTTTTTGGAAAAGATCGGTTCCGAAATGTTGAAATAAATAAATTTTTAAGGAATTTTTCGATTATTTCAAACTTTTGAATCTCTGTAAATGTCAAAGTTCTTTACATATCTTCACCAAAACTTACAAACATGTTCACCTTATACATATTAATTATGCCTTAAAATCTGAGGTCGGTAGGACTTATCGTTTTGTTTTTATTCGCATTTTTGCAGTGTTTTTTCGTGATTTGGTGCCTGATTCAATAAGAGTCCGGATTCCTTCGTTTCCTTGGTTACCAGCAATGTTGATTTCAGTTCGGGCCAAAGCATAAATTTGACAGATTTTAGAAGTATAGTCAGTTTCGTTAATGGAAGCAACTGAAAGTAAATCCACGTCAGAAATTTATCTCCAATCTAATAAGAACCCTCGGGCGTAAGTTATATCTTACGTATTAACGGTATCATTACTCAATGAGTTCATAATCTGCATTTTTTCGCTATATGACAGCTCGGAGAGAAACAAAGGAACGCAGAATCCGTCTACATTTCCAAGTGATCAGAATTTTTGAGTAGGCAATGGTCCATGGTTTTCATAGGCATTCTGTCTTCATACCTTTTCATTAGCTATACAAAAACCGCTACCTACGCTCATCTTCAACGCACGTTTGCGAAGCCCTAGTATTACCAATATTCTACACCACCTAGCTGGTACCCTTCTCATTTTCCCTGGCTATTCAAAATGTTATTTCGAGCCTAGGGTTGTTTTCAGGAATTATTTTTTTTCATACTCTGCATCCCCCCCCCCCCCCCCAAACACGCATTAGAAACATCACAGGAGAATTTTGAAGAGTCTAGGAGTAGTCAAATATTCAGGTCGGCTTATGGTCAAATTTTCAATTATCTGCTGATAGTAGTATGGACTATCCATTGGACGATGTGTTAAACCCGCAAAATCCCATCCCTAGGTGTCATACGACACCATGGTCTGGAACAGCGTGGGCAACCTTTGGAAGTCAAAGGCCTGATTCAAATCTTCTGGGTGTTCGGTGGGCTGGACGACCACTTTAGGAAATGAGGGGGGGGGGATAATCTCAAATGAGTTTTGGCTGCTTTCCCAAAAGCAGCTATAGCTAACTGTTCCTACTCATCATCCAGCGTTAGCAGATGGCCCATTCCAGTCCTGTTTCGTCAATAACGTAGACAAAGAGGCGAATGCCATACTGAGGACATACGCTAAGGCGGCTCATCTTTGACAGCAAAAAATACAAATTAGAGGTTATGGATTTTTTGAACACGTGCGACAGGATGACAAGTGAAAGGTGCCATGTATATCTTGCGGCGTTCCGGACCAATAAAATGGCTGGAAATTCTAACATTGTCAAGTCTCGGCCGGGGAGTGCACATGCATGGTCTAGAATGTGACTTGACGGCCGAGCACAACGAGCTCGAATCTAATCGCATCTGATGTAATCTGCTGACACAAAAATGCTCATAAAACAGGATGGATTATAGCAGTCGAGATTGTTTTAAAAATTAATTAATCAATCGCCGTCTTTTGCGTGTCTCCTATTCAATCTAGAGATGCGATTCAAATAGAGTACAAGTCATTTTTCAAAGAGAAATCGAGTGGTGTTATTGGGAACTTCGAGTTCGAAAAAATAAACACTTTTATTATTTGAATGGAGATTTTTACTGTGAAAAAATTCAAAGAACTCTTAAATCTCTAGTCTCTTACTCATTGGAAATTACCATAACCCACAACAACTTGGATTTTTTTCTTATTAATATTTTCTACAGTGAGATATTTTGTCGTTTTCATTTTAGTGTCCGGGATAACTGAGCAGTGATACGATATCGAGTGATTTGTACGAAATTAAACGGAAACCATTGATACATATTATAATTGCTTATTGATGAGCGTAGCGAGCGAAGCGAGCGAAGCGAAATCATCAATTTCACTACTGCTAAAAAAAACACTTGGTGTGTGTTTGTTTGTTTGTTTGTTTTTTTTTGTATTTTTTTGTATGTGTGTTTGCGCGCGCTCTACAGGCCAAACGCCTACTTCGAGTGGGATTAAATTTTCAGGGTGTCTACTTTTGTTCTCAACTTAGACCCCCTGCGTTTTTCAAGAAAATCCTCCACACCCTTCACTTTCAAAGCAGAAAAAAGACCAAATTTCGACAATTGGGCATGTTTGGAAAAGTACGGAAATTTATTTTTAAGTGCGTATTTTTTTCAAATGTTCCCAATTTCGATTTTCCTTTAGAAACCATCGAAACCAAATCGAAACATCACAGCAGATTTTTCCCAATAAAAACCAACCCAATAAAACCCAATAAAAACCCTTGGGCATGAGTTACATCTATGTATTAACATGCACATTGCTTTATGACCTCAAAATGAGCATATTTCCGCTACCCTACAGCTCTGACAGAAACAAAGAAAGGCCAGAATCGCTTCAATTTCTAGTGATCAGAATTTTCGAAAAAGCTATGGTCCGGCTTGCTGCTCCATGATTTAGGCTTTTTGCCTCAATCTTTTTATGCGCTATTAACAAACCGCTACGCTCATCTTCAACGCATCACAAATTGCGTTCGCCCTAGTTATAATAATTATATGTAAATATTATTATATTTTGTACAGTGAGAGGAAAGATAACCGTTAAACGATTAATTGACTTTCAATAGAAACAAAGCAAAAATTTGCACTCGCACATTGGAAACATCTAGTGTGTACATCATTTAGTGTGTAAAAATCTGGTGTGATGTTTCGATTTGGTTTCGATGGTTTCTAAAGGCAACAATCGAAATTGGGAAAATTTGAAGAAAAAAAAAGCACTTTTAAATAAATTTCCGTACTTTTCCGAACTTGCCCAATTGTCGAATATTGCTCTTTTTCTGCTCTGAAAGTAAAGGGTATGGAGGATTTTCTTGAAAAACGCTGGGGGTCTAAGTTGAGAACAAAAGTAGACACCCTGAAAATTTCATCCCGATCGCGGCAGGCGTTTGGCCTTTAAACACACATACAAAAAAAAAACACACAAGTGTTTTTTTTATCAGTAGTGAAATTGATGATTTCAGTCATCAATATATGATGAAATATATGATGAATAGATGAATATATCATCAATATATCAATATATGGGTTTTGCAAAATGTTATCTCCGGTTCGGGTTCGGGTTTAGCACAAAATTACGGTTTTTCCGAGCTACAAGTTTGGTTTCGATGGCCTACTAACTTCCAAAACATCGATTCTCTATAAAACAGCCATCGCCTGCTTTTCGGATTAACTTTCCAAAAAAATTCCCAAGAGACCCGAAAACCCGAAAAAACCCGAAAAATAATGCCGGTTCGGGTTCGGCTACGTGTTCAGTACAGAATTACGGTTTTTCGGGTTACGGATTTAGGTTCGGGATCGATGCCAATAGGATTCTATTTTGCTAATTGCCTAGTGAGGTCAAATAAATGTAATTATTGTATTAAGAAGATTAAAATATAGGTGTTTAGTGGTGAGTCTTGTAGCTTAATGATCCCGAGAGGGGGACCTTTTTGCCGGTGCGGAATATGGAACGTGTCGATTCAGGTAAATTGTTAGTCATGTTCCTTCAGTGTATAACAATTTGATGACTGTACGTGTAAAAGAAAGCGGAGGAGCATGGGGAAAAACCCCAAAGGAATACGTGCACAGAGCGTAGGTAGACGAAAGAGATCATGGTAACGAAAAGTAGTGTGCGAAACATGTGTGTTTATAACATATTTTATTTTACCGTGTATTATTGAAATCAGCGAAAAATGGGTATTTATTCAATAATTGTTCATGCCCAGTCGTCACACTCTCACCCCTTTAAATAGGCAAAACTATCGGCTTCTCTTCGGATTATTACTATCTGCTGGCTTCTCAATAAGTAAAAAATAAAACAATATTACTCGACTCATCACTAGCATAATTTATATATCATGATTTGTTTGTTTTTATCACATGATAAAGGACGTTTGCTCCTTTATTTTATTTTATCTTTCCAAACCACCTCAAAAATCGAATAAGTAAAATTACTCACAAAAACAGAAAATAACATGTTGAAATAACAGCATTTTAATCGTTTTTTATGAAACAAAAAACGAATTATTTTTATTTTAAAAACGTACACAAGTTATGGATGAGACAATTTATGCCATGTCCGTAAAATCTGAGCTCCTTTTCTCTATTTCACCTTAAGAAGAAATCAAATTCAAGATATAGTATAAGATTTTGTTGGCACGAAAGGGCTGGATTCGGTAAGGCCCGCTTTAATTCCTTTCATACGAAATGAAGTTTAGGAATCGATCTCGTCGGCAGAGAGCTGGCCGTCCTTGTTCTTGTCCAGGCTTCGCACGGTACTGAGGTGTGCCGCGCTATGACCCTGTTGCTTTTGCAGCAGTTTCACAGCCTCCTTGATGGACAGGACACCGTCGTCGTTAGCGTCTCCAGCAGTCACAATGGATTCAGCGCTGTCAATCTGTCACATATCGAGAATAGAATTTGTCAATATTAGGCGAATATTAATATAATCGATATTCTTGGACAAACTGTAGTTTCTGACAAAATTATTGTTTTTAATTGATAATATGCTACTAGTTGATGAGCGTAGCGAGCGAAGTGAAATCTTTAATTTTACTACTGGTAAAAAACACTTGTTTTGTCTGTGTGTTTCTTGTGCGCGAACTACAGACCAAACGCCCGTTCCGATTGCGTTGAAATTTGCAGGGTGTCTACTTTTTTCTACCCCCGGCGATTTTCAAGAAAATCCTCCATTCCTCTCCCCTTCAACTCAGAAAAAAAGCAACATTCGATATTGGGAAAATTAGGATAATACGTAAATTTATATAAAAGTTCGTATTTTTTCCGAATTTTCCAAAAATGTTTTGTGACTTTTTGTGTGACCCAACTTGGAAATACTAATTAATGAGCTTAGTTCATCTTCAACGCGAACACTTTGGCAGCGTTTCCTAGTTTTTGCAAAAAGAGCAGTATATCCTATGAAAACGCACAACTTAATTTGCCTTCCAGCGTCATTTTTTCCTGTCATCCACCAAATCATTGGGTTAAATTAAACACAAGAGCGGCTTTGTCACATATCTTGCTATCATCCAACTGATTTAATGACTTATCTAAAGAGGAATTTTGTTGTTCGTTATGTAAGTTATATATGCCAGTGGTTATTCCATGCTCTATTAAATACTTCTTTTATCCATCTTAAAACTGTAATATTCCGAAATTCTTACTACAAGTACCAAAGGGTCAGCAGCTAATGGGTCGAAACCGCAAGAACAATCATGCTTTGAAATTAAGAGCATACCTCACTGTCTTTGCGGAGCGTATAAGGATCGAAACATTCGCCTTTTCGGCACCCCTTGTCACAATTGCAACCAAAGACGTTGCACTTCCCATACCCGCAATACGGGGTACCTTGGGTGCAGTCGCCGCATCGTTTGTCGAACCCCATCGGAAGCATTGGCCTTGTATAGCAGCAGTCAGCGTCCGCTGCACGGGCAAAGGTACTTGGTGATTAAACTGTTTTACAACCAACTCCTGATTCAAGCTACCCCTTTTCCAGGCGTAAAGCAGTTAATTGGCTTTCTATAAAAACAAAGCAAAAGACGGGAATTTTAAGATTGTTCAACAGGTCCCGCTTGGACTCGAACATGCAGTTACCGCTGGTCAGCTATTGGATGAGATTGTCAGTTAACACACACATTTGATAGGGTGGATTAGTGGATTGATGATTTTCTCAGGCCCAGGAGGCAAATAAACAGCTACATGGAATAGCGGACATTTTATAATATTATATTCATGGTTTATGTCAACGACATGAACGTAGGGAATAGGGATATTATTTAATTCAAAGGTCCGCCTGTTCGCAGATTTTATTTGCAATATATAGGGCCCTCTAATGAGCGCCCAAGCGGATGAGTTACCGTGAGTTTACGGTGGGGTTATGATTTTCCTATGTTTCTTACTTGGAAGCGGATCTTGACTAGTTTAACGCAATGACCCACAACATGTAGATGCTAAAGTAATGATTCAAACCAGAAAAATATTCAATTCTGTTGTGGCGAAAACGCACTAACAAGGTTTTTTTTGTGTGGGTAGAATGGTTTTAGTAGAATGTAAATGTATTACAAAGATGAGATTCATGAAATTAATTTGGTGACCATATTATTTTAAGTCGACCATTAGGCAGAAGCTAAAAGAGGATAGTAGCTTTAGTAGAATTGTACCTATATGTAACATTGTTATTTCAAAATAATTAGCTTTCAATTTCACTGTTCGGTACGGGCAGTGAAATGATATTGAGTGTTTCAGCCAAATCAAAAGAAAACAATCGATATATGATCGTTACTCAGGTGATTATTTTAACAAAAGAGTCACATTACAAGAAATGACACTGTAGATTAGTGGTGTAATGAAGAGGCCTGAGCACAATTAAATTAGGAAGATGAGTAGCAATAAGAATAACGAATAATAATGTTAAAACACAGGGTAAAGTAGGGTAAAGTTTGCAAGTGCACACAATTGGCGCAGCGGCAAAGTAATAAGATTAACGTTAAGAATAGTGAATAAGCGAGCTGGGATATTCAAAATTCATGCTACTGATCTTTTTTCAACCAATCACAGAGCAGTATATTTTGGAAAAAAACACAGTGCAATAAACAAAATGTTGTTGAAACGTCAGCGTTTTGAAGTAATGCTGTCATTAACAGCTGTCGGTGAACATTATTCACGTTTTAAAGGAGCTTGAACTTGTGCTTACCCGTATTGTTTTTTCACTTATTCCTATTCTTATACTTCAATTGTGCGCGGGCCTTTCCGAGTCTTTTGCCGGTGTGCCGTTGGTATACGTGTTTTCGTGGTACATCCTTTATATTGTTACTTGTTAGGTATTCTCTTGGCATTATTTTAGATTACTGTCCCTAGCAGTGACCTTTGCCGTGACAATGCTGATGATATGGTTGATGCTCTTATACCAGTTTGTGGTGCCGTCAGCAATGCCACGGCCACCAGAACGAAGGCGCTCACGAGGGTCACAGTCTGCATGGTGCTCGGTAGGCTGCCAGACAAACAAACAGCTGAGTTACAGGACGCTGTCTTCCGAGATGCGCCACGATACCAGCTGGAACGATCATGTAACTTTGTGATTTCAGAATTATTCGCTTTTAATTGAAAACGTGGACCTTGATACGATTCGAGATTGGGGCGAAATCGAAAGAGTAAACGAAGAGTGACATGTTCGTGGCCCTGGTATGACACAGATTCACGTTGGCGAATGGTTGCAAATGAATTACTCACCTGGAAGTTGTTGACAGGTTGATGCTGAAAACCAATCGACTAGTGCCTCAGAAAAGGTCGGCGCCTGGTATTTATACCCGTGTTCCAAAGGCCATGTTAACCAGCACACTCTCCCGTGAAACTCTTGCACTACAACACCGAGGTGCATTATTTTGAGCCATTTCGATCTTTGCATTTCATGCAATTTTACATGTAGTGTCATAATATCCAGGATCAGAATCAGCAAGTTAACCAATAACTGTGCACGAAACGATAGTGTGATCCGAGATGTAGCTCGTGACTGAATCAATAGGCTTTTTTTCCAAACATTTATTGCATTTGTATTCAATTTTTTTTGCACAGTCCCAAATAAAACAATTGTGTGACCTCTGCGGGCTGCGAAGGGTAATATGACACAAAACTAGCAAATGAGAGATAAAGCGTTGTGTAACATTATGTGTATTGATTGAACGCATTCTCGTAATAACTTGTACTTGGTATTACTTGATAAATGCAAACGACGCAATTGGTAAAGGGGGGGGGGGTTTATACCAACTCATTTTTTATATAGAACATTTTGATGGTGCAAGTCTATGCGTTTCAGGGAGTTTTTAAATGGAGTTTATTGAAATTACGTACTTGTTTCGAGAAGGTTGCCGAATTATTGATGAGCGTAGCGAGCGGAGCGAAATCATCAATGACACTACTGCTAAAAAAAGCATTTGTGTGTGTTTTTTTTTGTATGTGTTTGTGCGCGCTCTACATACCAAAGGCCTGCTTCGATTGGTATGAAATTTTCAGGGTGTCTACTTTTGTTTTCAACTTAGACACCCTGAGTTTTTCAAGAAAATACTCCGTACCCTTCACTTTCAAATCAGAAAAAGAGCAATATTTGACAACTGAGAAAGTTTGGAAAAGTACGGAAATTTATTTAAAAGTGCGTATTTTTTTCAAATTTTCCCAACAAACCGCTACGCTCTTCTTCAACGCAACACAAATTGCGTTCGCGAAGCCCCAGTTAAACCAATATATTTTCCATGGAGAATTGCATGATAAGTTGGCACTTAAAATTTAAGATAAAATTTTGAGGCGGGCCGCAAAAATATGAGCGCCGGGCTGCAGGTTTAGTTCCACTGATTTTAATGGCACGTGAACGTGGTCACCGCGATTCGACGAGGCCGCCAATGCAGCATCGAACTCCTCAGCGCCAACGTCCGTAGTATTGGCGTCGGGGCGGAGTGTCTCGCCCCTTCGGAGCACCCAGTGCCGTTTCTCTGTCGTATAGATCGTGCGATCTCGGACGTCCATCCCGTCTCAAGGCCTCGAAGCTTCCCCCGATGTTCGTCCAGAGCATCGCTCCCAGCGATTCCCCTCCAGAAGGCACCACGTGATCGCGATGTTCAATTAGGACGTTCGTCGCTCTTTTGTTATCAAATATGATAGTGAAGAATTAATGCTGATGCCGATTTCCGAAGATCTTCTGCGACGCTCTACTACCTTACTTATAAACATAGTTACATTTCAATGTATTACAAATGTATTACATAGAAATGTACTAGGGCGAACGCAATTTGTGTTGCGTTGAAGATGAGCGTAGCAGTTTGTATTTAGCGCATAAACAGGTTGAGGCAAAAAGCCTATGAAAATCATGGAGCAGCAAGCCGGACCATTGCTTTCTCAAAAGTTCTGATCACTTGAAAATGTACACGATTCTGACCTTTCTTTGTTTCTGTCCGAGCTGTAGAGTAGCGGAAATATACTCAATTTGAGATTATTCAGCAATGTGCATGTATATACATAGATGTAACTCATGTCCAAGGGTTTTTATTAGGTTGGAGATATATTTCTACCGCGGACTAACTTTCAAAAGCTTGCATGCACGAAATTGACAAAATTTATAATATCTGTCAAATATTGAAGTCAACTTCAAGTCAAAAATTCTGGTGTGATGTTTCGATTTGGTTTCGATTGTTTCTAAAGACAACAATCGAAATTGGGAAAATTTGAAAAAAATACGCACTTAAAAAAAGTTTCCGTACTTTACTAAACTTGCCCAATTGTCGAATATTGCTATTTTTCTGCTTTGAAAGTGAATGGTATGGAGGATTTTCTTGAAAAACGCAGGGGGTCTAAGTTGAGAACAAAGGTAGACACCCTGAAATTCCATCCAAATCGAAACAGGTTTTTGGCCTGTAGAGCCCGCGCAAACACACATACAAAAAATACAAAAACAAACAAACAAACACACCCAAGTGTTTTTTTTTTGCAGTAGTGAAATTGATGATTTCGCTTCGCTCGCTTCGCTCGCTACGCTCATCAATTACAAAAGATGGGATCCAGGCAGGGCAGGATCAGGATGAGTATACGACCGGACATGGGACCGGAACTGCATCGTCGTCAGCTCTCCCTCCGAGATCGTCCACGACAAGAGGTTATGATCCACGCAAGTGTGGCGCAAAAATAACACCAAAGCATAATTTCCTGGTGGCCCAATATCCGCCTTTCAAAGTTGAACTCAAGTCCGCGCGTGGCGTCCAGGAGCATGGGTGGAATGAGATGAACCTCACAATGTACTTGCAAAGTTTAGTTAATTGTCCACTACAAGCAAGTACGCTCATCTTTCACGAAACAGTGTGTATATTTAACATTTTATTACCATGCAAGTATCATTGAAATGAGCGGAGAATGTGTAAACTCATTCGATAATTTTTCCTGCACAGTTGTCTCACCGCTTTCATAAACAGGAAAAACTAACGACCACTCTTCGGATAAATATTTCTACCTGCTTGCCAATAAAGAAAATAAACAATAACTTCTGACTCATCACTGGAATCATTTACATTGCATGCTTTGTTTGTTCTTATCACATGAGAAAGGACGTTCTTTCCGATATATATATATATTTTTTACCGATTACTTGAAAATCGAATACGTAAAATGACTCACACAAACAGCCAATAGCATTCCTAAATTACAGCATTTTAATTGTTTATTATTAAACAAAATAGTTTTTTTTTTTTTTTTTTTACACAAGTAGGTACACTAACTATGGAATTAATGCAATATCCGTAAAATCTGAATGCCTTTAATCCATTTCATCTTAAGATTGGGTTGTACCAACTGTTAGTTAAGGTTTAACTATTAGTTAAATTTTATTATTAGGTATCTCTAGATGGCTTTGCAATGAGTTGCTAACTAATAGTTGAGCTTAACTATCAGTTGGTTCAACCCAATCTAAGAAGAAAACGAATAGGAAAAAGCGTATAAGATTTTGTTGGCGTAAAAGGGCTCCCCTGCTGGATTCGGTGAGCCCCGCATTACTTCTTATCTTATGAAATGAAGTTTAGGAATCGATCTCGTCGGCAGAGAGCTGGCCGTCCTTGTTCTTGTCCAGGCTTCGCACGGTACTGAGGTGTGCCGCGCTATGACCCTGTTGCTTTTGCAGCAGTTTCACAGCCTCCTTGATGGACAGGACACCGTCGTCGTTCACGTCTCCCGCAGTCACAATGGATTCAGCGCTGTCAATCTGTCACAAATCGAGTATAGAATTTGTCAATTATAGGCGATTATAAATCACATTTATAATCAATATGGAACAACTGTAGTTTTTGACGAAATGATACATTTTAATTGATAATATTTTCCTAGTTGATGCAATTTCAGCAGAACTTTCTCTGTAACCGCACACATTAATTTGCATCTTCTGCGTCGTTTTTTTGTCATCCAACAACACAATGGGTTAAATTTTGCACAACCCTGCTGAAAATTCTTACCAAGATATTGCAAAATCTTATAAAATCATTCAAGATGTTGCCGCGATCTTGCAAAATATTACAAGATTCTTCACAAAATTGGAAGACTTTAAGATAAGACCTTGAGTCAAGATCTTGCATGATTTTGAGACAAGATCTTGAGACAAGATCTTGTCTCAAGATTGTGACAAATCTTGTAATATATTGCAAGATCTTGTGACAATATTTCTTGCAAAATCTTGCAAGATCGTGGTAAGAATTTTCGGCAGGGAAGAGCAGCATTGTCACTTATCTTGCTACCATCCAATCGACACCAAGTATCTAATGAGGAATATCGTTTTTTTTTAAATGTAAGTTATCGATGGTTTGTTGGTTTAGTGTAGTACGGTTTTGCTCTGTTTGAAAAGACTTTCGGTCCTAAAAAGGACCTTGGTCCTTATAGTTGTAGACACTAAACCATCAATTTGCGGCTCTGAAACACTTCGCCATTTATCGATGGTTTGTTTGATTCCCTATTAAAGACTAGGTTATTCCATAATAATGTATCGGAATTCGACTAAAGTACCCAGTGGCGGCTCATGGTGAAACAAAGTGAGGAGGCCCGATCATTTTTGACCCCCCCCCCCCCCCCAAACAAGACCTAGAAAATAACTGCATCTATCTGCCAGCGACTGGTTGCAAAGCCATATGCCCGAGGGTGTAGGTCTTTATTTGATAGTGTGCATCATTTCAACCCTTCTCGAATTGACAGCAGTTTCAAAATTTATTTATAAATCGCAATTTGAGATTGTATGCCATTGGGTTCCGGTGGAACCCTTTTTAGTACGTTGGTGACCGTAGGCCGTGTCTCTTCTTGCGAGCATAGCAAGCAAGGTGCGGGGGTCTCCGTTCCGCGTGCATAAGGTCCAAAGTCGCGCACCGCGCTAGGCTGGCGGCCCAGCATGCGTGCCTTTGTAACGATCCAAACCTTCGCGCGCGTCATGGTCCATCTGGACACCACACGCCACCTACCGGCGACAGCGAGAGCAAGAGCGCATCGAAGTCACCGCAAGAGTGCGCTATGCACCCGACTTGGACCCGGAAGTCAGCTGAAGAAAGCCCGAAAAACTTCCAGAACGTCACTTCTTCACGGATCATCGTCGGGACTGGAGGCAGCGACTCGCCCGGGACGCGCCTTTCCGTTCCCAGCATCAGCCTAGCAGTCCTCGCCAAATCAGCCCTTTTCATTGGCTGAACATTCAAACTGTCGTGACGTCACTCCCCGCGCGATGAGCCCATGTGCTCGACGACAGACTTATCTCGTCTCCATGCGCCATAACCCCAATTGCGTCAGTACAATTCGGACTTCCATCGCAGAACGTGTCTCGTCTGCTGACTTGCAGGCTATGTCCGAATTTCCACACTCTTGCGCGAAGCCCAGTTACTCAGAGACTTTAGCGAAGCATGCGAATGATTGAATTATTTGCGCGGTTATGACAATCAAATAGCTGCTGCCCAGGCTATAATGAACCTTACTCCCACACTGCAGTACGCGCGCCGTACTTCTAGTTGTATTTTATAGCATCGCGTATGAGTTTTACATGTTTCTAGTCCAATGTTGTAACATTCACACAAAATGCTTATTATACTAGCTTAACAAAATGTCGGTTGTGTCAGAAAAATCTTGAAAACGGTGAGAGACTTTGAACAATCTTTTGACAGCTCAGTGAGGTGATATTCACTGTACCTATCTTATAACTCTTCGGGTATTGCTCGGAGTAAACTTATTCATTCACTTATTGATGCATTTTTAGTGCTCAACGGAAAACTGAATGAAAAATATAGTTCTGGTGTGCTGATTGTAATTGTAAATTTATGCTACAAGACTTGACCATGACATCTCAGTGCCAACACCGAACAATTGAACTTGTAGTGTCACTGTCAGATCTGGAATTGCTCGAGTGGCGCGAATACTTTGACAGCAGCGTGGTTTTTCAAACGCCTGCCATAAATTTGATTTCAACCACTTATTTATCAACTTAGTGATCTTCAGAGTCCTCAAGCGGAGAGTTATATGTTTCATTCTCATTCATTATTATCATTATCATTTCATTCATTTATCGGAATACGCGCAGAGCTTTCTTGACACGGCGCTTTTGGCGCGAGTGAGTGACATCACATTATTTTGAATGTTCAGCCAATGAGAAGGGCTGATTTGGCGAGGTCTGCTGGGATAATGCTGGGAACGGAAAGGCGCGCCCGGGACTTATCACTTCGTCAGGTTTTGTTTTACCCTTCATGGGAATTTGCTTTGTACTTGGGATTACATCCCGAAGTTTGCTTTGAACTAACCTTTTAGCTTAATTGTGATAGGCCAGCATAGTCTGTACGGCTATTAAATTCAGTAACGTAAAGATAACCTCTCAATTCGCGTTTTTCTCGCCACGAGGCTGCCTTTCGTCTCGTCGAGGATTCTGGAGAAGTCACTCAGTTCGATAAGGTGTTCCAAATTCTAAAACTATTCATACTTTTCGACTGGGGTCGCTCCCCAGGCTATAACTTTAGGCCAATTGTAGAACTGAATGGGCAGAGTTGCCTTTGTGTTTTTCACGCAAAATCTTGATTGGCTATTCATTTATGTGCGGAGACCACCCGCGGACGATGCAATTTATTATTTAAACGAGAAACCAGAGACCTGTGTTGTACCACATGTGTGTCAAATAATAAACCAGCCTTTGGGCTTTATGTTATTCGTAAATACATTGTGCACCAACTCCATAGACTAACCCACGACCGGCCGTCGGCTTCCCTCAACTCCAACCTGCGAGGAAGTCGCGTGGCACCTTAGTAGCAATTAATCGCGTATTTTGAGCTAATACGCTGCGTAGCGCAAATCGAGGTGGAAAAAATTATATTTGAACTGTTGTAAACACAAATGTATTGTTATATTATGTCTGTAAATAATGTTGGGGAGGCCCGGCCTCCTCGGCCTCCCCCGAGAAATCGCCCCTGAAAGTACCATAGGCAGTCAGCAGCTGTTGCGAAAAATAGTGGGTCGACACCAAAAAAATCATGCTTTTAAATCGAGATCGTACCTCACTCTCAGTGCTGCGCTTCTTCTGGTAGCAGCTGCCCTTTCGGCAACCCCCGTCGCAGTTACAGCCGAAGACGTTGCAGGGTCCGTACCCGCAGTACGGGGTAGGGTCAGTGCAGTCGCCGCACAATACCTCGCCTAACGGTGTAGTTGGCGTAGGGATAAGATGCGCATGGCAGCACTCAGCGTCCGCTGTACGGGCAAATATATATTTGGTGATCGAACTGTTGCACCACCAACTCCTGGTTAAAGCTATCCCTTTCTTTTCTTGAAACAATTGATTGGCTTTGAATAAAAAGAAATAAATAAATGTGCACGCGCACATTGGTCACGCAAATGGAGGTAAGGGTGAGGGATAAACTATATGAAAACCGGATGTTTCATAACGAGTGCCTTTGAGATGTTTTCTGGGGCCACTGCCGTTCCTGGTTGATGTAAACAACTTGAACGTTGGTATTTTATCACGTTTACATATCACGCTCTTTGCAGATGTTTGTGTTAAATACTGGGTTCTTAAATAAGCGCCCATGAGGATGGGTTACCGCAAGGTTACGGTAGGGTTACGATTCGCCTATGTTTTTAACATAGCAGTAGACTTGGCTATTGTAACCGCTATAGGTGACATAGGTGACTATAGGTCCTAAAGGTGACATGCTCTGCATGTGTCGTGACAAAATGCCCGAAAACATGAAAATGATAACGTAGAGGTCCTAAACAACAACAAAATGTAATCTTGCCCGGGTGAAAACGCCCTAACAAGGTTCTGCCAGAATGGAAATTTAATACAAAAATGCAACACTAATGAAATGTGTTCGGTATAGTTTTGAATGGGCAGTGATACGATATCGAGTGATTTGAATGAAATTGAAAGGAAAACATTGATAAAAATTGCTCATCAGGTGATTATTTTAACAAAACAGTTAATTTACAAATGACATTACCAATAGTGCCAAAAGGAAGTCTTACGAGTTTTTTCCGTTGTCCCAACGGCATTTGATTTCGTAGAACCTACTTATATATTGTTTTAAATGACTGGCGATGGCAGTAAACCTTGCAGCTTGCTGTAACAATGCTCATGGTATGGTTGATGCTCTTACCAGTTTGCGGTGCCGTCAGCAAGGCCACGGCCACCAGAACGAAGGCGCTCACGAGGGTCACAGTCTGCATGGTGCTCGGTCGGCTGCCACACAAACAAACAGCAGAGTTACAGGACGCTTTCTGCCGAGATGCACCACGACACCAACTGGAACGATCTCGTGTCTTCGTGATTTCAAAATTATTCGCTTTTAATTGAAAACGTGGACCTTGATATGTTTCGAGATTGGGGCGAAATCGAAAGAGTAAACGGAGAGTGACATGTTCGTGGCCCTGGTATGACACAGATTCACGTTGGCGAATGGTTGCAAATGAATTACTCGCCTGGAAGTTGTTGACAGGTTGATGCTGAAAACCAAACGACTAGTGCCTCAGAAGAGGTCGGCGCCTGGTATTTATACCCGTGCTCCAAAGGCCATGTTAACCAGCAGACTCTGCCGTGAAACTCTTGCACTACAACACCGAGGTGCATTATTTTGAGCCATTTCGATCTTTGCATTTCATGCAATTTTACATGTAGTGTCATAATATCCAGGATCACAGAATCAGCAAGGCATCAAATATGCTTTGCTCTTGCAGTGTACGTTTGTTTTTATTACTGTTATCATAACGTTTGACTGTTAACCAATAACTGTGCACGAAACGATAGTGTGATGCGAAATGTAGCTCGTGACTGATATGAATTAGTAGACTTTTTTTTCAAAACATTTAATGCAGTGGTACTCAACCTTTTTTGCACAGGCCCAAATAAGGGTACATGACACAAAACTAGCAAAATGAGAGATAAAGCGTTGTGTAACATTATGTGCATTGATTGAACGCATTCTCGTAACTTGTTCTTGCTTGTACTTGATAAATGCAAATGGATATAGCTTACGACGCAATGGGTGGAGGGGGGGGGGGTCAATATCAAGACATTTATTTATAAAATTCTGATGGTGCAAATCTTTGCGTTTTAGGAAGTTTTTACCTTAAAATTCATTGAAATTACGTACTTTTTACAAGGAGGTTGTGGAATTTGCAAATCAATTAATTTTCCTTGGAGACTTGCATGATATGTTGGCATTTCAAATTTTAGAAAATGTTTGAGGCGGGCCCCAAAAATATGAGCGCCGCAGGTTGAGTTCCACTGATTTAATGGCACATATTTATGTACATTTCACTAGGAATTGCTGCACCGTGCTTGCGTTGAATTAAAAACAAATTGCATGGGCAGTTACTGAGGATGCCTTACCACGCAGGATCATACCGGTTTAAGGCCTACTGGGGGTTGGTTGAGGGCAGGTCATTTAGTAGCGTTTTGAAGGACAGCGAGGCAGGAATTTGGTTGTGGGTGGACTTGGAAGTTGAGACTCGGGAGTTTTTAGGTGATTGTGATGTAGTGAGCCTTCGTGAGGGTAAACTCGTGTCAGTTTTAGGTTAAATTGGCTTGTAGCAGTTGTAGCTATATAAGTAATGACGGAATGTTATAATTATATTTGGCTAATTGCCAGTGAGGTAAATGAAAGGTAATTTTTTGTATTGGTGAGATCAAATTCCGGTGTTGTAGTGATGAGTGTTGTGGTTTAATGTTCGCAATAGAGGGAGCTTTTTACTGGTGTGGGCGAAGGCACGTGTCGATTCTGGTAGTTTGTTGGTTAGGTTCCGCCAGTGTATAAATACTCACTTTAAATAATGTTCGTGTAGAGGGAAGACGAGGAGTATGGATTTAAAAACCCTTAAAAGGAATACGTGCAACGAGCAGAGGCAGATTTTAGGGGTCGTGGCTAGTGGCTATATAAGTTGTGTGTGTTTTTTGGTACCTTTTTCTGATCTAAGAAGAATAGTGTACACAAAGATCCGAATGCAGACTCGACAATAAGCGCACACTCACACTGAGTCCGCACTCAGTGCGTACTGAGGGGAAAATTTATCATTGCAAATGCCAACTAAGTGTGCACTGAGTGTGAATGCGTACTCAGTGCCGTCTCTGCATTCGGACCCTACTTTTTGTTAGGTGTATACTTGCCGATCCTGATAAGGTTGCTCACCGGTGCCTTGCCGACTAACTTGTTAGATTTCTATCTGCTATTATTTCTTATTTATCCTCTTATTTAGAACTCTTATTTATCTGACTGTCACAACTTTAGTGCAGTTTGGTTATATTTTGAAAATATAACTCTTTCTAGTAGTTTCAACTGAATTTGCTGCATGTGACTGGCTGATTTCAGTTGTAACACCTACTTAATATCGAGACCATTTTTTAAATAAAACTTAATAAAACTGGGCACAAAACACAAACGTGTATGTGGATGAATTATAATTTAGTAAGGTGACTCATGATGTTAGCTTCCAGGCTTTCGAAAATCGCCGCGCCTTCCCTCCGATCCCTCAGGCGACGCTCCCAGTGGCGGTCCTATGAGGGGGTTGGATACGGGACAATTTTTCCACGAACCAAAAACATACTCAAACAGATACTAATTTACTACACGTGAAAACAAAATACAGTGCTGTCCCTATAGCCCTATTTAGCTCCTAACTGGCCAGAATATAAGGATACAAAATAACTTCCAATCCCAATGTATAGGCGCCGGCCGCGGACAGGGCTAGAAAGAGGTCCAGCCCTCGGCGTCGAAGCGTCGAACTCGACAACGGCGACGCCCGTAGTTTGTGTCCAGATGACGTCGGAATGGACACTGCGGTACGGAGATGCCGTCGGTGTAGCTTCGACCTAGACGAGAGCGCCGTCTGTAATCTTCGCGTCGAGGCGCGGAGAGAACGTGGTCACCGCGATACATCGAGACCGCTAATGCAGCGTCAAACTCCACAACGGCGACGTCCGTAGTAGTGTATCGTCCTTTGGAGCTCCCAGTGCCGTTAATCTGTCGTACAGACCGTGCGTCCTTGGACGACTGTCCCGTCTCAGGCCCTCAATGCATCCAGCGATGTTCCTCAGTCATCACTCGCAGCGATTCCCCCCAGAAGGCACCACGTGATCTCGACGTCCAATTAGGACGTTCTTCGCTCCGTTATTACCAAATTTGGTAGTAAAGAATTTTTGCTAATGCCGATTTCTGACGATCTTCTGCGACGCTCTACTACCTAACTTATCAACATCTAGTTACATTTCTATATATATACCTTAAACAATCCAAAAAAAAAGGGATCCAGGCAATTCAGGATGGAGTCCGAGAGTGGCGTCTCATGGGTGAAATGAGATGAAACTCACATTGTACTTGCAAAGTTGAGTGAATTGTCCACTACAAACAGTACGCTCCTCTTTCACGAACAGGGAGTATGTTAAGCATTATAATACCGTGTTAGATTGAAATTTGCGGAGAATGGGTAAACTCATTTGATAATTTTTCGTGCACAGTTGTCTCACCGCTTTCATAAACAGGCAAAACTACCGACTACTTTTCGGATAAATATTTCTACTGGCTTGCCAAAAAAAAAATGATAAGAATACTCGACTCATCACTATAGCATAGTTTATATCACATGATTTGTTTGTTCTCATCACATAAACACACATACAAACAAACAAACACACACACACATGTGTTTTTTTTTACCAGTAGTGAAATTAAAGATTTCGCTTCGCTCAATACGCTCATCATCAACCATTTGAGATTTATTTCCGTCGCGGATTCACTTTCAATAACTTGCATGCACGAAACTGACAAAATTTCTGACGAACTTGAAGCCAACAAAGCTAGTGTGATGTTTCGATTTGGTTTCGATGGTTTCAAAGAACAATATTTGAAATTGGGGGAAATTTGGAAAAAATACGTTCTTTTAGACCCCAATTTTTGAATATTGCACCTTTCTCTGCTTTGAAGGGGAGGGGTATTGAGAATTTTCTTGAAAAACGCAGGGGGTCTAAAGCCTGTTTTACACGGTAAAAGATTTTCATCAAATCTATCATAGCATCTTTTATAACATCTGTATCTTTTATATTATAAAATCTTTCACGAAAATGTATGATGGTATTTACAAGGTCCTAAAAAAATGTGATGAAAAACACGTGGTTGTGACAGAAGCACTGCCAGTTGTTTGTCATTCTGTATGAAATTCAAAAGGCGATGGATTATGAAAATGTTAAAAGAAGGTGCGAAATTTAAACTGTTAATATGTCTGTAAAATTAAAAATTGATAGGGATTTGACAGATATGGCTAACATTCAGGCTATTGCTGATACTTTATCCATTTTAGATGAAGTAGAGAAGGTTTTGAAGGTTTGTGAACCAGAGAAAAGGAAGAGGAAATGCTGGAGACGTGAGTGTGAGCTTTACAAACTTGGCACAGTGCACCATCTATCAAATCAGTATCTTTCATATGCTGAACGCTGATTGGTTAATTTTCGTCACATCTATCACGGAAATAGAACGCCTAATTAAAAATACGTCATCAAATCTTTTATCACATTTATCATGATATACCGTGATAGGCATTTTTCATCACACTTTTGCATTTACATGGTGACATTTAGTTACGTAAAAGATATCATAATAGATATTACAAAAATATTTTACAGTGTAAAACAGGCTTAAGTTAAGAACAAAAGTAGACACCCTGAGAATTTCAGCACAATCGAAGCAGGCTTTTGGTCTGTAGAGCGCAGGCAAACACATACAAACAAAAAAGCAAACAAACACACAAGTGTTTTTTTATCAGTAGTGAAATGATGATTTTTCTTCGCTCGCTATGCTCATCAATCACATGATTTTTTTTGTTTTTATCACATGTTAAAAGACGTTTGCTCCATTATTTTATTTTGTTTTTACCAATTACTTTGAAAATAAAATACGTTAAACTACCCACACAAACAGAAAATAACATTCCAATTTTTTTTTTTTTTTTTTTTTACATAGGAATATGTACACCAATAATTATGGAAGAGGCAATTTATGGAATATCTGTCAAATCTGAGCTCCTTTACTCCATTTCATCTTAAGAAGGAAACGAATAGAAGATATCGTATGAGATTTTGTTAACCTAAAAGGGCTCCCTGCTGGATTCGGTGAGCCCCGCTTTAATTCCTTTCATATGAAACGAAGTTTATGAATCGATCTCGTCGGCAGAGAGCTGGCCGTCCTTGTTCTTATCCAGACTTCGCACGGTATTGACGTTTGCAGCGCTATTACCCTGTTGTTTTTTCAGCAGTTTCACAGCCTCCTCGATTGATAGATCATCGTCGCCGTTCACGTCTCCAGCAGTCACAATGGATTCAGCGGTATAATTCTGTGACAAATCGAGTATAGAATTTGTCAATTAAAGCCAAATATAAATCACATTCAATCAATGTGGAACAACTGTAGTTTTTGACAGAATGTTTAATTTGTATTAATAATATTCTACTAGTTGATGCAAATGCAGTAGAACTACCTTTGAAACAGCACACATTAATTTGCACCTTCTGCGTCGTTTTTTGTCATGCAACAACGCAATGGGTTAAATTTAGCACAAGAGCGGCATTGTTACATATCTTGCTATCAGCCAATCGAAAACAATGATCTAATAAGGAATTTCGTTGTTCGAAATGTAAGTTATTTTCGCCGGTGTATACTTGATTCTCTATCAAAGCCTTGTTGATGAGCGTAGCGAGCGAAGCGAGCGGAGCGAAATCTTCAATTACACTTACCCCAAAAAAAAGTCACTTGTGTATGTTTTTTTTTTTTTTTTTTTTTTTTTTTGTGTGTTTGTGCGCGCTCTACAGACCAAACGCTTGAACCGACACGGATGAAAATTTCTGAGTATCTACCTCTGTTCTCAACTTAGACCCCCTGCGTTTTTGAAAAAGATCGGTTCAGTAAACATTTTATAAATCAATTTTTACGAAATTTTTTGTTTTTTTCCGAATTTTGAACCCCTGTAAATTTCAAAGTTCTGAACATAACTTCACCAAAACTACTAAACATGTTGACCTTATACATATTTATCATGCCTGCAAATCTTAGCTCGGTAGGTTTTTCCAATTGGTTTTTATTAGCATTTTTGTGGTGTTTTTATCGTGATTTGACGGCTGATTCAATACGAGTCCGGTTTCCTTCGTTTCCTTGGTTACCAGCTTTGTTGACCTCGAAGAGAAACAAAGGAACGTCAGAATCCGCATACATTTTCAAGTGATTAGAATTTTCGAGAAGGCAATGGTCAGGTTTGGTGCTCCATGGTTTTCTTGTGACGGCTGCAAGCACCTTTTAATCCGCTATTCACAAACCGCTACCTACGCTCATCTTCAACGCAACACAAATTGCGTTCGCGAAGCCCTAGTTTAATCCATATTTAAACTGTGATATATCGGAATTCTTACGACTAGTACCATAGTGTCAGCAGCTGTTGTGAAAAATAGTGGGTCGACACCATCAAAAATCATTCTTTTAAAATCAAGAGCATACCTCACTCTCAGTGCTGAGTGTCTTTGGGAAGCAACCCCCTGTTCGGCACCCCCCGTCGCAGTTGCAGCCGAAGATGTTGCAGGGTCCGTACCCGCAGTACGGGGTACCCTCGGTGCAGTCAGCGCAATAACCATTTCTGTCACGGCAGCACACAGCGTCCGCTGCACAGGCAAAGATAGGTACTTTTATGATTGAACTTTCTTCGCCACAACTCCTGATACAAGATACCCCTTTCTTTCATTAAAAAAATTAATTAAATTTCAATTAAAACAAAACAAAAATGTGCACTCGCTTATTGGACCCGCACATGGCGGTCCAGCATATTCAGCTGTTGGATGAGATTGACAACTTTCCACCATTTGATGTGGTGATATTATAGTGTATTGCTGTTTTTCTCTAGGACATTAAGCAAAGGGAAAACTGTCTGGAAAGTGAATGTTTAACTACGAGTGCAATTGAGAAGGTTACGGGAGCCATTTCCTTTCATGATTTATGTAAACAACTTGAACAACGGTTTTTAGTTCAAATTCCTCAAGTTTATTAAGTTCAAATTCGAGTCTTTTTGCAGATGTTTTATAACATACAGGTCCCCTCAATAAGGCCCATGAGGTTGTGTTACTGCGAGGTTGGGGTGCGGTTACGTTTTGCCTATGTTTTTAACATAGCAGTAGACCTTGGCTACTGTAACCCCGCCATTACCTCACCACGTGACCGCTATTGGTGAGCATGATCGTGACATGTGTCGTGACAAAATGCCCTACAACTTGTAGATTCTAAACTTAAAATATTCATTTTTGTTGCAGCAAATACGCACTAACAATTTAACTAGAATAGAAATGTAAAACGGAGATGCGATTCATGAAATCAGTTTGGTAACCAGGTGAAAAAGTATTAATTACAAGACGGCCGAAAGGCATAATCTTTAGTGGCCTCTTCGCATATAATCCGCTTATCGCAGCTTAAGATAACAACCACAACAATCTTGGCAAGTGCGAACACATCAATAATAAACATTCTCTGAGATAAATGAAATTAAAATGTTCCGGGAATCACGAGTAGCACAAACACAAATTATCAAATGTGAAAATCGTATAATTTCTTGTGTATTAAGTTGTAATTAACACGATAGGGTTCGATTTTGATAGCTGATTCCAATCGATGTTAAGTTAAAGTCTTCGTGCTTCAAATGGCCATTTTACAAGACTTTCAAGACTTTCTGAACACTCCCGTGGAGTCTTAAAAATTAATCCGCGCTCCAAACGTCTGCCTCGATACTGTAATCCTCTGCATCCGCCTCTCGATTAAACGAACAATAAAAGTAACAGAATGATTCTTGTTGACAATTCCGTGGTGGTTGATCCCTAAAAATTAGTGGCGCAGGCCCTTACGTGGGGCATAAAAAGAGGGTCTAATTGTTCTCGGAAATCGGTGAGAAAAAACTCTGCATCGCCAAAGACTGCACGCTGTTTCGGATCTAAACCTTTGTTCAAAAGAGAGCGAATGGATATCGTTTCACAATCGATGTCTAGAGCTCATTTAGAGCTCATATAAATGATTTTTTGAAAAATTGTAATACATTTAGGGGTTCATTTTACGGTTTTATTTGACCTCTGAATTCAACGTTTAAGTGGGGGTAGGGGCGAAAGAAAAAACTTCGAGGAGGCCTCTGAAGTTAGAAAGCATATTTTTTTATTGTACCAATGAGAAATGGTTATTTCAAAATTATTCGTTTCCATTTCAATGTTCGGTATAGTTCTGCATGGGCAGTGATAAGATATCGAGTGGTTTGAATGAAATTGAAAGGAAACTATTGATACATATAATAAATTTAATATAATATAACGATTAATTTAAAAAAAAGAGTGACATTTTAAGAAATTAAGATACTAGTGAAGTTATAATAAAGTGGTACGAGTTTTTCCGTAGAAGCTGTTATACGTGATTTCTTGGTACCTACTTCTATATTTATATTGTTATTAGGTATACTATTAACTTTTGTTTAAATAACTGGTGCTGGCAGTGCTCCTTGTTGTGACAATGCTCCTGATATGGTTGATGGTCTTACCAGTTTCGGGTGCCGTCAGCAATGCCGCGGCCGCCAGAACGAAGGCGCTCACGAGGGTCACAGTCTGCATGGTGCTCGGTAGGCTGCCACAAAACAAACAGCAGAGTTACAGGACGCTGTCTTCCAAAAGGCACCACGATACTCATAGGATCGATTTTGTAACTTTGTGATTAAAAAATTCACTTCTTTTATTGTTAACATGGACCATGATATAAAAATGTGTGATAATTTGAGCGATAAAGAATGAGAAATCCAACCATTATATTTAAGCGACACTTGTTTTACTTAGATACAAGATGGCGAATGGTTTTAAATAGATTTCTCACCTGAAAGTTGTTGAATGATTGAAGTTGAAAAAAAAACTACTTGTGTTTCTAAAGTGCCCGGTGCCTGTTATTTATACTCTACCTGCACAAGCCTTTTTCGCTGATCATGCGTTTTCGAAACACGCGCGAGCTCGAAATGCATCATTGACCTTGGACTTAGTGGCAGCTGACCGAGACGGTACTGGACGAACGAAGTGATACCGGTGTCGTGATGTGAGTTTAATGTCACGTACGAGGCTCTGGTTTGAGTGGTTGTAATCCTAGAATGGTGGAAGCTTGTATTTTAACCCTCATAATAGTTTAGCTTTCCGGCTTCACCCAGTTATTGCTACTGTCAACTGTGCCCAGCATTACATTTGAAACTGTTGTTTGAAACTCCTACTTGAGATCTCACCTAGGTGTTGAGAGTCTAACGTTATGTTCAGGTAATAAAATTTAATTCAGCCAATCACGTGCATCGTAATCAGTAAACTTGTTGGGATCCCAACTAGGAGTTGAAAAACTTGGTTAAACCAGGCATAAGTACAATAAAAAACTAATTTGCAAGGGAATTAGTGAGGATGCCTTGCCGCGACGGATCCGTCCGGTTTAATGCTAACTGAAGGCAGGTGGGCAGGTCATTCATTCGGGCTTTGACGAGGAGCGAGGAAGGAATTTGCTTGTACGAGGACTGGGAAGTTGGGACTCGGGAGTTTTTAGGTGATTGTGTCGAAGTGAGCCTTCGCGAGGGTGAAGTCGTGTGCCGGGTTTCAGTTAAATTGCCTTATAGCGGGATAAGAAGTTTCGGTGTGTTTTAACCAGGGCATCGAACTAAAATTAATTTTGGTACGGGTTCAGGTTCAAGTTCAGTAAATATGAAATTTTGGTTCGGGTTCGTGATTTTTTTTTGCGTATTTCGGTTCGGGTTCGTGGTGTGTCAATTTGGTATTTCCGGTTCGGGTTCGGGTTCAACACGAAATTACGGGTTTTTCGGGCTAAGTTCTTGCGTTCGATGGCTTCTTACTTCCAAAAAATCGATTCCCTATATAAAAAAAGGCCATCGCCTGCTTTTCGGATAAACTTTCCAATTTCAAAATGTAAACAATTCTGATCTTTCTTTGTTAATTGATTCTGTCCGAGCTGTGGGGTAGCGGGAATATGCAAATTTTGAGGTCATTGAGCAATGTGCATGTAAATACATAGATGTAACTCATGCCCAAGGGCTTTTATTAGGCTGGAGATATATTTCTGCCGCGGAGGGTTTTTATTAGGTTTGAGATATATTTTCTACCGCGGTCACATCTTGAAGTCAACTTCAAGTCAAACAATCTGGTGTGATGTTTCGATTTGGTTTCGATTGTTTCTAAAGACAACAATCGAAATTAGGAAATTTTGAAAAAAATACGCACTTAAAATAAAATTTCCGTACTTTTCCAAACTTGCCCAATTGTCGAATATTGCTCTTTTTTCTGCTTTGAAAGTGAAGGATATAGAGGATTTTTTTGAAAAACGTAGGGGGCATTAGTTGAGAACAAAAGAAGACACCCTGAAAATTCCATCACAATCGAAGCAGGCGTTTGGCCTGTAGAGCGCGCGCAAACACACATACAAAAAAACAAACAAACAAACAAACAAACAAAAAACACACACAAGGGCTTTTTTTTAGCTGTAGTGAAATTGAAGATTTCGCTACGCTCATCAATTACCTAGGGCTTCGAAAACGCAATTTGTGTTGCGTTGAAGATGAGCGTAACGGTTTGTATTTAGCGCATAAAAAGATTGAGGCAAAAAGCCTATAAAAATCATAGAGCGGCAAGCCGGACCATTGCTTTCTCAAAGATTCTGATCATTTGAAAATTTAAACGATTCTGACCCTTCTTTGTTTCTGTCCGAGCTGTCGGGTAGCGGAAATATGCTCATTTTGAAGTCATTGAGCAATGTGCATGTAAGTAAGTAGATGTAACTCATGCCCAAAGGATTTTTATTAGGATGGGGATATCTGCCGCGGACTTTCTTTCAAAAACTTGCATGCACGAAATTGACAAAAATTCTAATATCAGCTGTCAAACCTTGAAGTCAACTTCAAGTAAAAAAATCTGGTGTGATGTTTTGATGGTTTCTAAAGGCAACAATCAAAATTGGGAAAATTTAAAAAAAATACTTACTTTTAAATAAATTTCCGTACTTTTCCAAACTTGCCCAATAGTCGAATATTGCTCTTTTTTCTCCTTTGAAAGTGAAGGGTGTGGAGGATATTTTTGAAAGGGGATCTAAGTTGAGAACATAAGTAGACACCCTGAAAATTTCATCCCAATCGAAACAGGCGTTTGGCCTGTAGAGCGCGCGCGAACACACATACAAAAAAAAACACTCACAAGTGTTTTTTTTAGCAGTAGTGAAATTGATGATTTCACTTCGCTCATCAAAAATACGTAAAATTACCCACACAAACAGAAAAAAACATTCCGAAATATCTGCATTTTTATTGTTTTCTTTAAACAAATAAGCTTATTTTTTTTTACATAAGTTTAGGTACACCTATTATGGAAGAGGCAATTTATGTAATATCTGTAAAATCTGAGCGCCTTTTCCCCATTTCATCTTAAGAATGAAACGAATGGAAGATATCGTATGAGATTTTGTTAGCCTAGAAGGACTCCCTGCTGGATTCGGTGAGCCCCGCTTTAATTCCTTTCATATGAAACGAAGTTTATGAATCGATCTCGTCGGCAGAGAGCTGGCCGTCCTTGTTCTTGTCCAGGCTTCGCACGGTACTGACGTTTGCAGCGCTATTACCCTGTTGTTTTTTCAGCAGTTTCACAGCCTCCTCGATTGATAGATCACCGTCGCCGTTTACGTCTCCAGCAGTCACAATGGATTCAGCGGTAAACTTCTGTGACAAATCGAGTATAGAATTTAATCAATTGTAGGCGAATATAAACCACATTTAATTAATATGGAACAACTGTAGTTTTTGACAGAATGTTTAATTTGTATTAATAATATTCTACTAGTTGATGCAAATGCAATAGAACTACCTGTGAAACCGCACACATTAATTTGCACTTTCTGCGTCTTTTTTTGTCATGCAACAACGCAATGGGTTAAATTTAGCACAAGAGCGGCATTGTTGCATATCTTTCTATCATCTAATCGAAAACAATGATCTAATAAGGAATTTCGTTGTTCGAAATGTAAGTTATATTTGCCGGTGTGTACTTGATTCTCTATCAAAGCCTTGTTTAATCCATATTTAAACTGTAATATATCGGAATTCTTACGACTAGTACCATAGTGTCAGCAGCTGTTGTGAAAAATAGTGGGTCGACACCATAAAAAATCATGCTTTTAAAATCGAGAGCATACCTCACTCTCAGTGCTGAGTGTCTTCGGGAAGCAACCTCCTGTTCGGCACCCCCCGTCGCAGTTGCAGCCGAAGATGTTGCAGGGTCCGTACCCGCAGTACGGGGTACCGCGGGAGCAGTCGCCGCAATAACCATTTCTGTTACCGCAGCACACAGCGTCCGCTGCACAGACAAAGATAGGTACTTTGTTGATTGAACTTTCTTCGCCACAACTCCTGATACAAGCTCCCCCTTTTTTTTATTAAAAAATTTAATTGAATTTCAAAACAAAACAAAACAAAACAAAACAAAAAATGTGCGCTCGCACATAGGTCGCGCACATGTCGGTCCGGCAAGGTCAGCGGTTGGATGAGATTGACAACTTACACACATTTGATAGGGTGATATAATATAGTGTATTGCTGATTTTCTCAGAGACAGGTAGCAAAGGGTAAATGATAAACTATCTGGAAAGTGAATGTTTAACTACGAGTGCCATTGAGAAGCTTACGGGAGCCATTTCCTTACATGATTTATGTAAACAACTTGAACCAAGGTATTTCATTAAGTTCAAATTCCAGGCTCTTTGCAGATGTTTCGTAACATACAGGTCCCTTAAATAAGGCCCATGAGGATGGGTTACTGCGCGGTTGGGTTGCGGTTACTTTTTGCCTGTGTTTTTAACATAGCCTAGTAGACCTTGGCTACTGTAACCCCGCCATTACCTCACCACGTGACCGCTTTTGGTGAGCATGATCGTGACATGTGTCGTGACAAAATGCCCTACAACTTGTAGATTCTAAACTATAAAATATTAACTTTTTTTGTTGCGAATACGCACTTACAATTTAAATAGAATGGAAATGTAATACAGAGATGCGATTAATGAAATGAGTTTGTTAACCAGGTGATAGAAAAAGTATTAATTACAAGACGGCCGAAAGGCATAAGCTTAAGAGGCCTCTTCGCACTTAATCCGCTTATCGCAGCTTAAGATAAAAACCTCAACAATCTTGGCAAGTGCGAACAAACCAATAATTAACAATCTCTGAGATTAATATGATTAATCTCTGAATTAATATGTTCCGGGAATCACGATTTGCACAAACACATAGGTATCATATGAAATGTAAAAATCGTGTAACATCCTGTGTATTAAGTTGTAATTATCACAATAGGGTTCGATTTTGATAGCTGATTACAATCGATGTTATAGCAAAAGTTTTCGTGCTTCTAATGACCATTTTACAAGTCTTTCAAGACTTCCTGAACACTCCCGTGGAGTCATAAAAATTAATCCGCGCTCCATACGTCTGTCTCGGCTGTAATCCTCTGCATCTGCCTCTCGATGCAACTAACAATAAAAGTAACATAATGATTCTCGTTGACAATTCCGTAGAGGGTGATCCCTATAAATTAGTGGCGCAGACCCTTAAGTGGGGCATTAAAAAAAGGGTCTTAATGTTCTCGGGAATCGTTGAGAAAAAACTCAGCATCGCCAAAGACTGCACCCTGTTCCGGGTCTAAGCCTTTGTCCAAAAGAGAGCTCATTTAGAGCTCATTTAAATGAATTTTGAAAAATTGGAATGCAATTAGGGGTTCATTTCACGGTTCGATTGGACCTCTGCATTCAACGTTAAAGTTGGGGTAGGGGCGTATGACGAAACTTCGAGGAGGCCTCTGAAGTAAGGAAGCCTATTATTTTATTGTACCAATGAGAAATGGTTATTTAAAAAATGTCCGGTATAGTTCTGCATGGGCAATGATAAGATATCAAGTGGTTTGAATGAAATTGAAAGGAAACCATTTATACATATAATGTGACCGAATAGCTCATGGTTGGTAGAGCACCTGCCCGGCAAGCAGGAAGTCCCGGGTTCGTAGCCCGGTTCGGGTGCACACTTTTCCAGCTTCGCCTCCCTTCCATCAATTGCTTACTTGTATATGCATAAACCAGTAACAATTTCCTCTCAAATGTAATAGGATATAACGATAAATAAAAAAAAAGAAAAACAATATAAGAAATTAAAATACTAGTGAAGTTATAATGAAGTGGTACGAGTTTTTCCGTATAGTAGCTACGGTACGTGATTTCTTGGTACCTACTTCTATATTATATTTTGAATAGGTATTCTATTGATTTTATTTAAAATAACTGGCGCTGGCAGTGCTCCTTGTTGTGACAATGCTCCTGGTATCGTTGATGCACTTACCAGTTTGCGGTGCCGTCAGCAATGCCACGGCCACCAGAACGAAGGCGCACACGAGGGTCACAGTCTGCATGGTGCTCGGTAGGCTGCAACACAAACAAACAGCAGAGTTACAGGACGCTGTCTGCCGAGATGCACCACGATACCAACTGGATCGATTATGTAACTATGTGATTTAAAAAAAACACTCCCTTTTTATTGTTAACATGGACCGTGATATAAAAATTTGTGATAATTTGAGCGATAAATAATGAGAAATCTAACAAATTTTATTAGAGCAACACTTGTTTTACTTAGATACAAGATGGCGAATGGTTTCAAATAGATTTCACACCTGAAAGTTGTTGAATTGAAGTTGAAAAAAAACGACTTGTGTTTCTAAAGTGCCCGGTGCCAGTTATTTATACTCTACCTGCACAAGCCTGTTTCGCTGATCATGCGTTTTCTAAACACGCGCGAGCTCTAAATGCATCATAGACCTTGGTCTTAGTGGCAGCTGACCGAGACGGTACTGGACGAGCGAAGTGATACCGGTGTCGTGATGTGAGTTTAATGTCACGTAAGAGGCTCTGGTTCGAGTAATTTACATAGGTATTGAAAGGTTGCACCAACATTGAGCTATACATTGAGATATTAGTGAATTTTCGAAATTGTGAAAGATTTCACAGAGAATAATCACATTTTTGCACAAGAAGGATGCAAAATCGTATTCATATGATGTGTCTTCTTTAGACGACTATATTATAAAGCTAAGCAAAGAAGGCTTTCCATTTTTTATGATAGCTGTCAATCTTTTCTTCCATTGCATATCATCAATCAAAATTGTAATCAAGAATGGTGGAAGCTTGTCTTTTAATCCTCAAATAGTTTAGCTTCCCGTCTTCGCCCAGTTATTGCAACTGTCAACTGTGCCCATCATTACATTTGAAACTGTTGTTGTTCCTAGGTGCGTTTTCTTGTTCTAAATATTTTCAAATAAACCTTGCTGAAGGTTTGCAGATGTATAGGATTTAAGAGCCACAAAAGTTTAAGAAAAATCAAGAAGAATGCTAGTTGCCATGTCAATCAATTGAAAAAGGCCCAATTTTACCTAACTTTCAACTCCTAGTTGAGATCTCCCCTAGATGTTAAGTTAAAGTCTAACGTTATGTTCAGGTGTTAAAATTGAATACAGCCAATCACGTGCATCGTATTCAGTAATTATTGATGAGCGTAGCGATCGAATCGAGCTGAGCGAAATCTTTAACTTCACTACCCCCCAAAAAAAGTAATATTTGTAGTTTTTTTGTGTGTGTGTTTATGCGCGCGACAATATGCGTTACCAAGTAAGCAAAACGCTATTATCTCACTGTATTTATCTCATTGTATTATAATACATTCTATTATTTGTTCTCATATGTACTTATTATTCGGTGACACGCACTGCAGTATTCTGTATTTATGTAACACTGTATTATGTTTGATTGCATGAGGCCATGCCGTACCGTAGCTGGCCATGGCGGCTGGCCTCATAGCAATATGCGTTTTCGGACACCTCGTGTGCCTTCTATGCGTCATTGATACCTTTTGAATCAAATTTTGTTCTATCCAAACATATTTCGCCTAATAAGTTTTTCTTCTTGTCAGTCGTGTTCATAAACTTGCACATAAAAAAGCTACCTTCGTCAAATTTCACTTGAAAACTTTGTTTCAAAAGGAGTTGGCGTTCGCACGTGCACTCCTCTACAATGAAATTTAAAAAAAATAGAAAAATAGAAATCAATCGATTTTCAAAGTGACAACTACGAATTATTTCTGGGAATAAAGCATAATATCAACATCTGCCAGGCGATAAGCGGCTTAGTGACAGATTTTGTATCGACCAGACATCGAGTACAGAAAACTGCACATTCTATCGATCAAATATCCGCAATTTTTACCCGATCTCTTCGATTCAAAATGATACGCGCTCTGTTTGACGTCACGAATCCAATCGAATCGAAAAAAAAATTAAATTTTTAGATTTTGTAGTTTTTTTTAATAGTAAGGTGAGATGTTTAGAAACAAAGCGATAAAAAATTATCCTTCCGAGGCGATAAGAGTGGCTGTGACTAGTTGAGTAGTCGCTCGAGACTAAGCTGATAGCATTGAATTCAAATTCAATGCTGATAGTTTCGAAGTCTAGATTGGGAAAGGGGGTGGGGGCATGGTGCAAGCATTGGCAGAGTTAGACTGCGATGTTTTGCGAGACATATTAAGACAAGGAGCGTGAGAAAACACGTCCTTCTACCTTGAGAGGTCAAGAACGACTGATCTCGCGAAAAAACATATTAAGCAACTTTTGCAAGTAGCCGTGGGTATGATACTGTGCACGAGACGAGAGTGTGTTCCGAGATGGTGCTCGTGACATATCTTCAATATGTATCAGCGGCGTATTTTATTCATTACATTTAACGGGACATATTAACATTTAAGTTGGAAGATCACCTCCAGATAACAGTTGCAGTAAATCGCCTCCTATCGTCATTACACACATCACTTGTACGACACATGTGTCTTACAAAAGAAAAAAGAAAAATTGGGGGGAAATGGTCAAGGACACTGTATTGAATGAACACTTAATATTTATTTATCTGGTTTGTGGATGGAGCAAATTCGGGGATCGTCGTACACAAGTGTACCTTCGTGAAAACAGTTTATTCTTTCTTCGTTTTAAACACAAAAGGTATAACAATCACAATTTTCAAATGATATAATTTTGTAGAGATTGAGACTTTTCTAGATAAAGAGAGCGAGTATGAGTTTACGACCGCGACTGACTGGTAATGAGACTGAGGAATAAACTGCAGGTCAATTTTATACCCCCGGCTGAGGGCCGGTGATGATATGTCTAATAATAGAATGACATAGGTAACTAGTCTAGCTAGCTTGTAGCATGCTTTGCCGTAACATTCCGCCCGCCTCGTCGACTTGTTGACGAAACTAGCGGTCTTCGTTCTTGGAGATTGGCAGTGGACAAAGCTTGACCACTGGCCGTTTGAAGGTAGACGTCGCCGTCTTCACGGTGACTACTCGTGTCAGCCCGTCGGAGCCGGGATGGAGCTCAATGACCCGGGCGAGAGGCCATTTTGCTGGCGGGTAGCGCTCGTCCGTGAGGAGCACCAGTGACCCAATTTTGATAGAGTCCGACGGTTGATGCCACTTGCCGATCGCGTGGAATCGTTGGAGACACTCGCTTGACCAGCGAGACCAGAACCGTTCCAGTAGCTGCCGGAGAAGTTGCCACCGAGAGAGTCGCGAGATGGCAATGTCTGAGAGAGTTGGCTCTGGAACAGTTGTTAAGGCAGACCCAACAAGGAAATGGCCTGGAGTTAGTGCTGAGACGTCAGTAGGGTCCTCTGAAATAGGGCAGAGTGGGCGTGAGTTCAGAACGGCTTCAATTTGAATGAGAACAGTGTTGAACTCTTCATAAGTTAAAATAGTTTCGCCGATCGCGCGTCGCAGATGGAACTTCACGGACTTTACCCCGGCTTCCCACTTTCCACCGAAGTGAGGGGCAGATGGAGGGTTGAAGTGCCATGTTGTTCCGTCATTGGCCAGTAGGTTGGCGAGTTGGTTCATTTCTTGCGACGCCTTTGCGAAAAGTTCGCGGAGTGCTGCCTCCGCGCCGGTAAGATTTGTTCCACAGTCGCTCGTGAGTGTGCTGCAGATTCCACGGCGACCTGTGAATCGTTTGTAGGCGGCCAAGAAACCGTCAGTGGAGTAATCGGTAGCGAGTTCTAGATGGATTGCTGATGTAGAAAAACAGACGAACAATACGATGTAGCCCTTGTATGTTCGTGCCGCCCGCCCTTTCCACGTCTTGACTGTGAAGGGCCCGGCGTAGTCTACGCCAGAGTGTAGGAAAGGTCGTGACGGAGTGACCCGTGTGGCCGGTAATTGTCCCATGAGTTGTTTGGCGGTAATTCCTCGATGGCGTGCGCACTTGACACATCGTAAGATAAACGAACGTACTGGAACTCTTCCGCCTTGAATCCAATAAGATCGACGAATGTGAGCTGTGGTGACTTGAGTTCCACCATGCATGGTTCTCTTGTGAGCGTCGTCGATCACTAATTGAGTGAACTTTGAATCACGTGGAAGTATGAGAGGGTGTTTTGCGTCGGGGTCAAGGAGTGCATTTTTGAGGCGACCACCGATGCGAAGCAGATTCGCTGCATCCAGATATGGAGCGAGGCGTGATAATGAGTTACTCCTTGGGAGTATTTGACTTTGAGAGAGTGTTTTCTGCTCACCCGAGTAGTAGGCGCGTTGCACGGCTCCCACCCAGAAGAGACGAGCAGATTCCAATTCCGCAGGGCTGACGGGGTAGTTGAGTGACGATCTCGGAACGCGTTGCATCCGTGACGTGACTCTCCGACAGATCGCGGTTATGCGAAGAAGACAACAACACTTCGCTCTTCCAATTGCATCCCGTCTTCTGGCGTCGGATTCGATTCTGGCCATGTCGTCGACGGTTGAGAAAGCCACTTCGGTCCGGTCCACCACAGCGATTCTTCCTTCAGTTGCCGCGGCGACAGTCCTCGAGATGCGCAGTCTGCTGGGTTCTCTCTCCCGGAGACATGATGCCATTGAGCGTCGGGTATGATTTCTTGAATCGCGGACACCCTGTTGCGAACGAAGTCCTTCCAGCGAGATGGGTGACTGCGAATCCAAGCGAGAGTGACAGAGGAGTCGGTCCACAAGTGGACTGACACATTAGAGAGATCGAGCACATGACGTACGTGAGTCATCTGTCGAGCGATCATCGCAGCTGCAGTGAGCTCGAGACGAGGAATTGTCATTCTTTTCAGGGGCGCTACCTTTGTCTTAGCGCCAACGATTGTGATGCACGCTGTGTCGCTGTCAGATTGGACGCGAACGTATACCACTGAGGCCATGGCTAGTTGAGATGCATCAGAAAAACCATGAAGTTCGACGGCATGTTTCTCGGTGGAGGTGCCGAGCCAACGTGGGGTCGAGATAATCGAGATGTCTTTGAGTTGGTCCATGAACTGTGACCATGGCTGAGTCAGTTGAGGTGGCAGGGTGTCATCCCAGCCAAGTTTGAGAAGCCATATCTCCTGCATTAGCATTTTAGCTCTGACTGTCACTGGGGATAGCCAGCCAAGAGGATCGAAGAGTTGAGATATTTTTGACAATACCTTGCGTTTGGTGGGGTGAGAAACATCACTGCGACTCATGAAGACGAAGTCGTCGGACTGTGGCCTCCATGCGAGTCCGAGTGTGTTGTGAAGAGGTTGTGCATTGAGTTCCCGAGACGCCGACGACGTAGCCTTACGCTCGTCGGGGAGTTCCTTGAGAATGGAGTCGTCGTTTGACGTCCACTTTTGTAGATTGAAGCCGCCCGCCGTGCAGAGACCATCGAGTTGTTTCAGCACTTGCAGAGCTTCTTCAGGAGTGTCTGCTCCGCCGAATGCATCGTCGACGTACATTCCACGGCGAAGGATGTCCACCGCGCGAGGAAAGCGGTGTCCTTCGTCAAGACTTAGCTGTTTGAGAACACGCAGGGCGAGATACGGAGCGGCTGCTAGGCCGTATGTTACCGTCAACAGCCGATGGGTGAGAGGTGATCGAGAGAGATCCGGAGTCCACAGGATTCGTTGGAAGTCTAGATCATCTTGATGTACCAGTATCTGCCGGAACATTTTCTCAATGTCCGACGAGAAGACGTGTCGAAACTGGCGCCACCACAAAATTACGTCTGCTAAGTCAGTTTGTAGCTTCTCGCCTATGTGCAGATGTTCGTTGAGAGCAGATCCGTCGTCCGGACGGCACGAGGCGTTGAACACAACCCGAAGCTTGGTCGTCGAGCTGTTCTCCCGGACAACTCCATGATGTGGCAGATAGAACACTGGTTGAGGTTCGCGCTCGGATGCTGGCACTAGTCGCATGTGGCCGAGATTCTCGTACTCGCTGAGGAACTCTGCGTAGCTTTGGAAGTAGAGAACATCTTTAGAAAGCTGTTTGGTTAACCGAGAGAACATGCGTGAGGCTGGCGTTCGCGAGTCTCCGAGATTGTTTGGTGTCGTCCTGAAAGGAAGACGAACAATGTAGCGACCAGTTGATTCCCTAGTATGAGTGGCGACAAAGTGAGCTTCACACTTCGCTTCCTCGGGCGACAGTGCAGGAGGAGAGGTTTCCGGAGGTTCTTCTTGAACCCAGAATCGTTCGATCAGATCGTGCAGATCGTGATCTATGGAACATTTGAATCCTTGCGCCGACGGTTGAGATGATGGGTCTTGCGTGGGCGCGATTGGACCAGACAGGATCCATCCCAGATTCGTTCGCTGTGCAATTGGGCTGTTCGGGGGACCTTTGATTAGGTCTGCCTCGATAAGTTGTCCATAGATGTCCGCACCAAGAATAAGATCGATTTTCCCAGGAGTCGAGTAATGAGCTCGTACCCGTAATTGAGCTCGTACCCGTAGCGCGATCATAAGCTTGCAAAGATCTAATGCGAGAGATCATGAACGCGTTGAGGTCGTTCCAGGTAGGCGTATCTGTGCGTGCGCCAAGCGAACTCTCCCATTCCTTGACCGAGCCCGCGTCCATTCTGCGAGTGGTCAAATACACGAGGATGTCGTCCCACTGATCGACAGGTCGTTTCAGCGCCTTAAGAGATCCGATGGCTTGATTGGTTGCAGCGTAGAGATTTTCCAACTCCACTGCTGATTCTCGAGAGACTGCCTTGACTGAGAAAAGTGCATGTATTGCCGATTCTACTAAGACGCGTTTGTTGTCATAGTAGGAGCAGAGATCCTTCCAAGCGACTTGATAGTTTGCGGCCTCAAGAGTTGCGTTTTTTAAACGTAGAGCAGCGTTATCAATTAGGCATCCTTTCAGATAGTGCAATTTTTGGACATCTGACAACGCTGGATTGGAGCCGACCATAGATGAAAACAAGTCATAAAATTCCATCCAATTGCCGTGATTGCCATTGAACTTAGGCAGGTCGATTGGCGGCAGCCGAATATTCAGATCATGACTCACCAGTGGCTTCGATTCGAGCTTAGATTGGCGTTCGTGAAGCATTCCCCATAATGTTTCGGAGGCATCTAGATAACTTTCTGAACATTGAGAGTATTCTTGTTTTTTGAAATAGGAATGTTCATTTACCTTTTCCCGATCATCCGGCTTCAGTTTGAAGACTTCCTTCGAGATCAGATCGTGTTGCGTCTTGAATTTCTGCCAGTTTTCGGACAGATCTTTCTGGCGAGTTTGCACTCGTTCTGTGGTGATCTTCGCTATGCCGACTTTCTTGAGATTCTCCACAGTGCGCGATATTGTCCAAAAGAGCTCGCCTTGAGAATTGATGAGTTGCTCGATTTGAGCCATGTTGATGTGATTGTTAACTCGCGATCCTGACAATCGATTCGCATTCCTCCACGCTCCGGCTCGAGGGACCAAAATGTATTGAATGAACACTTAATATTTATTTATCTGATTTGTGGATGGAGCAAATTCGGGGATCGTCGAACACAAGTGTACCTTCGTGAAAACAGTTTATTCTTTCTTCGTTTTAAACACAAAAGGTATAACAATCACAATTTTCAAATTATATAATTTTGTAGAGATTGAGACTTTTCTAGATAAAGAGAGCGAGTATGAGTTTACGACCGCGACTGACTGGTAATGAGACTGAGGAATAAATTGCAGGTCAATGTATACCCCCGGCTGAGGGCCGGTGATGATATGTCTAATAATAGAATTACATAGGTAACTAGTCTAGCTAGCTTGTAGCATGCTTTGCCGTAACAGACACACTTATTTACGTCTTCCTACCTTCGATCACTGCTCCGGTGCGGGATAGGCAACTAGTATGCCGTGCCAGCTCTCACTGCTCCGGTACGGGGTAGGCAACTAGTATGCCGTGCCAGCTCTCACTGCTCCGGTACTGGATAGGCAACTAGTATGCCGTGCCAGCTCTCACTGCTCCGGTAGGGGATAGGCAACTAGTATGCCGTGCCAGCTCTCACTGCTCCGGTACGGGATAGGCAACTAGTATGCCGTGCCAGCTCCCACTACTCCGGTACGGGATAGGCAACTAGTATGCCGTGCCAGCTCTCACCGCTCCGGTACGGGATAGGCAACTAGTATGCCGTGCCAGCTCTTAGGGCCGGTCTTACAATATTTTTCAACTCTGGGTTGAGCGAATAACCCTCAGAAACAAAGGAATTCCACGGCATCCTATTGGCGGTTGCCATGACAAATAACTTTAACTCCTACTTTAACTCTGGGTTGAGGCACTTGTAAAACCGGCCCTTAATGCACTCAACATGTATGTTGCCGTTCTTCCGTGATCTTAAAACTGAACAAACATTAAAACAAACAAACAAGGGGATTATTTAGCTACTTCAAAAATTCAATTTACTTATTTAGAATGTACTATTAAATATTTAATCTTCTAAATAGCAATACATAACAACAGATTCATGGTTATAGAGTTGGTCTGAACGAAGATGACAGCTGGTAAGGCCGATATACTTTAACGTTGCATGGGAAACATACAGCGTTGAGCTAGTTGCGTATCCCGGCTAGCAATGGTCGAAGTTCCTACAACATACTAAAATATTTAAATAATGCCTTTAACGGTGCGGCTGTGATAACTCGGCCAATTTTGGACTGTTTCGAGAAAAAAACGTGTATAATAATATGTAGACCTACATGCTGTACACAGTTTTTTAAGTTTCGGCGAAAAATTATTTTCAGGATGGCCAAAATTACACAATAACAGGTTTATTCTCGAAACAGACCAAAAGTGGCTGATTTATCACGGCCACACCGTTAAAGGCATTATTTAAATATTTCAGTATGTTGTAGAAAGACGTAAATAAGTCCCCATTTCCCCCCTATTTTTCTTTGCGCTTTCGTATACAATGGCTCTGTAAAGAGTAAAAAGTTTTGAGTTTTGTGGTATGTTCTAGCCAGTGCTTTTTTTGTGCCAGAACGCACCGGAACGCCGTTCCAGCACCTCTTTTAGGTACTAAAAAAAAAAATTTGGCGGGAATATACATATAATATGTATTTCATGTTTGGCTTGCGTCCGATCCTTTCCAACCCACCCTAGTCATAGATTAGTTGACTGCACCAGCCGACGAGCGTCGTCCGACCACCGTCTAAACTGGTACGTCGCAACAGATATTATAATTCTGTCTATTTCGTACGTGCAAGTTTTTGAAAGTAAATCCGCGGCAGAAATATATCCCCAACCTAATAAAAACCCTTGGGCATGAGTTACATCTATGTATTTACATCCACATTGCTCAATGATCTCAAAATGAACATATTTCCGCTACCCGACAGCTCGGACAGAAACAAAGAAAGGTCAGAATCGATTAAATTTTCAAGTGATCAGAATTTTTGAGAAAGCAATGGTCCGGCTTGCCGCTCCATGATTTTCATAGGCTTTTTGCCTCAATCTCTTTATGTACTCACAATGTACTTGCAAAGTTTAGTTAATTGTCCACTACAAATAAGTACACTCATCTTTCACGAAACAGTGAGTATATTAAGCATTTTAATACCGTGCTTTATTAAAATTTGCGGAGAATGGGTAAACTCATTTGATAATTTTTCGTGCACAGTTGTCTCACCGCTTTCAAAAAGAGGCAAAACGACCCACTACTTTTCGGATAAATATTTCAGCTGGCTTGCCAATAAACAAAAGAAACAATAATACTCGATTTATCACTAGCATAATTGATATCACAGGATTTGTTTGTTCTTATCACATGATAAAGGACGCTTGCTCCGTTATTTTATTTTATTTTTTCCAATTACTTTAAAAATCGAATAAGTATAAAATTACTCACACACACAGCCAATAACATTCCAAAAAAACAGCATTTTAATGGCTATTTATTAAACAAAATAACAAGTTTATTTTTATTTTACACAAATACACTAATTATGGAAGAAGCAATTGATGCAATATCCTTAAAATCTGGGCGCCTTGACTCCATTTCATCGTACAAAGAAAACAAATAGAAAATATCGTATAAGATTTTGTTGGCGTAAAAGGGCTCCCCTGCTGAATACGTTGAGCCCCGCTGTAATTTCTTTCATGAGCAATTAAGCTTAGGAATCGATCTCGTCGGCAGAGAGCTGGCCGTCCTTGTTTTTGTCCAGGCTTCGCACGGTACTGAGGTGTGCCACGCTATGACCCTGTTGCTTTTGCAGCAGTTTCACAGCCTCCTTGATGGACAGGGCACCGTCGCCGTTCACGTCTCCAGCAGTCACAATGGATTCAGCGGTAAAGTTCTGCCACAAATCGAGTATAGGATTTGTCAATTTTAGGCGAATATAAATAACGTTTAATCAATTTGGAACACCTGTACGAAGTTTTTGACAAAACGTTAAATGTTTTTTTATAATATTCTACTAGTTTATGCAAATGCAGCAGTACTTCCTACGAAACCGCACACATTCATTTGCACCTTCTGCGTCTTTTTTTGTCATCCAACAACACAATATGGGTTGAATTTATCACAAGAGTGGCATTGTCACATAAATATTATCTTGCTATCGTCCAATCGAAAACAAGTATCTTATGAGGAATTTTGGTGTTCGATATGTAAGTTATATATGTGCCGGTGGTTACTTGATTCTCTATTAAAGACTAGGTCAATCCATCGTTAAACTGTAATATATCGGAATTCTTATGACTAGTACGATAGTGTCAGCAGCTGTTGTGAAAAATAGTGGGTCGACATTACAAAAAAACATGCTTTTAAATCGAGATCATACCTCACTCTCAGTGTCACGCTTCTTTCCAAAGCAACCTCCCTTCCGGCACCCTCCGTCGCAGTTGCAGCCGAAGACGTTGCAGGGTCCGTACCCGCAGTACGGGGTTCCCACCGAGCAGTCGCCGCAATAACCACTCACGTTAGGGCAGCACACAGCGTCCGCTGCACGGATAAAGATACTTGGTGATCGAACTTTTTCGCCACAACTCCTGATCCTAGCTACCCCTTTCTTTTTGATGAGCGAAGCGAGCGAAGCGAAATCATCAATTTCACTAGTGCTAAAAAAAACACTTGTACGTGTGTGTTTGTTTGTTTGTTTTTGTTTTTTTTTGTATGTGTGTTTGCGCGCGCTCTACAGGCCAAACGCTTGCGTCGATTGGGATGGAATTTTCATGGTGTCTACTTTGTTCTCAACTTAGACCCCCTGCGTTTTTCAAGAAAATCCTCCATACCCTTCACTTTCAAAGCAGAAAAAAGAGCAATATTCGACAATTGGGCAAGTTTGGAGAAGTACGGAAAATTTGTTTAAATGTGCGTATTTTTTTCAAATTTTCCCAATTTCGATTGTTGTCTTTAGAAACCATCGAAATCAAATAGAAACATCACACCAGATTTTTTACTTGAAGTTGACTTCAAGATGTGACCGCGGCAGAAAATATATCTCCAACCTAATAAAAACCCTCCGCGGCAGAAATATATCTCCAACCTAATAAAAACCCTTGGGCATGAGTTACATCTATGTATTTACATGCACATTGCTTTATGACACCAAAATGAGCATATTCCCGCTACCCTTCAGCTCGGACAGAAACAATTAACAAAGAAAGGTCAGAATTGTTTACATTTTCAAGTGATCAGAATCTTTGAGAAAGCAATGGTCCGGCTTGCTGCTCCATGATTTTCAAAGGCTTTTTGCCTTAATCTTTTTATGCGCTATAAGCAAACCTCTACGCTCATCTTCAACGCAACACAAATTGCGTTCGCGAAGCCCTAGTCTTAAAACAATTAATTGATTTTCAATAAAAACATAAAAAAATGTGAACTCGCACATTGGACTACCACATGGAGGTCCCGCATGGTCAGCGGCTCGATGTGGTTGACAACGTACTTATATTTGATCGGGTAATTGATGAGCGTAGCGAGCAAAGCGAGCGAAGCGAAATCATCAATTTCACTGCTGCTAAAAAAAAACTTGTGTGTGTTTTTTTGTATTTTTGTATGTGTGTTTGCGCGCTCTCTACAGGCCAAACGCCTGCTTCGATTAGGATGGAATTTTTAGGGTGTCTCCTTTTGTTCTCAACTTAGACCCCCTGCGTTTTTCAAGAAAATCCTCAATACCCTTCACTTTCAAAGCAGAAAAAAGAGCAATGTTCGACAATGGGGCATGTTTGGAAAAGTACGGAAATTTTTTTAAAAGTACGGAAATTTATTTAAAAGTGCGTATTATTTTCAAATGTTCCCAATTTCGATTTGCCTTTAGAAAACATCGAAACCAAATCGAAACATCACACCAGATTTTTTCCAATAAAAACCAACCCAATAAAACCTAATAAAAACCCTTAGGCATGAGTTACAGCAATGTATTAACATGCACAATGCTCAATGATCTCAAAATGAGCATATTTCCGCTACCCTACAGCTCGGACAGAAGCAAAGAAAGGCCAGAATCGTTTACAATTTCAAGTGATCAGAATTTTCGAAAAAGCAATGGTCCGGCTTGCTGCTCCATGATTTAGGCTTTTTGCCTCAATCTTTTTATGCGCTATACACAAACCGCTACGCTCATCTTCAACGCAACACAAATTGCGTTCGCCCTAGTTATTTCAATGTTCAGCATAGTTCTGCAGGGGCAGTGATACGATATCGAGTGGTTGAACGAAATTGAAAGGAAAGAATTTATACATATAATTGTTCAACCGGTAATGATTTTAATAAAAGAGTGACATTATTGATGAGCGTAGCGAGCAAAGCGAGCGAAGCGAAATCATCAATTTCACTACTGCTAAAAAAACACTTGGTGTGTGTTTGTATATATATATATATTTTTTTTTTTTTTTTTTGTATGTGTGTTTGCGCGCGCTCTACAGGCCAAACGCCTGCTTCGAGTGGGATGAAATTTTCAGGCTGTCTACTTTTGTTCTCAACCCCTGCGTTTTTCAAAAAAATCCTCCATACCCTTCACTTTCTAAGCAGAAAAAAGGGCAATATTCGACAATTGGGCAAGTTTAGAAATTTACGGAAATTTATTTATAAGTGCGTATTTTTTTCAAATTTTCCCAATTTTGATTGTTGCCTTTAGAAACTATCGAAACCAAATCGAAACATCACACCAGATGTCTCCCAATAAAAACCAACCCAATAAAACCCAATAAAAACCCTTGGGCATGAGTTACATCTAAGTATTAACATGCACAATGCTCAATGATCTCAAAATGAGCATATTTCCGCTACCCGACAGCTCGGACAGAAACAAAGAAAGGTCAGAATCGTTTACATTTTCAAGTGATCAGAATTTTTGAGAAAGCAATGGTCCGGCTAGTTGCTCCATGATTTTCAAATTCTTTTGCCTCAATCTTTTAATGCGCAAAATACAAACCGCTACGCTCATCTTCAACGCAACACAAATTGCGTTCGCCCTAGTAAGAAATTACGTTACTAACGTAGTAATAATGAAGTGTTGCGTGTTTTTCCGAAGTCGCTACGGTACGTGTTTTTTGGTATACCTATGTATATCGTGTTATAAGGTACTCTATTGACTTTATTTAAAATTACTGGCGTTGACAGTGATCCTTGCTGTGACAATGATCCTTATATGGTTGACTGATGCTATTACCAGTTTGCGGTGCCGTCAGCAAGGCCACGGCCACCAGAAAGAAGGCGCTCACGAGGGTCACAGTCTGCATGGTGCTCGGTTGGCTGCCACAGAAACAAACAGCAGAGTTACAGGACGCTTCCTTTCGAGATGCACCACGATACCAGCTAGAACGTTCATGTCACTTAGTGATTTAAAATAATATTCCCTTTTTTATTATTGCTAAAATGGACCGTGTTGTAAAAATTCGTGAGATAATTTTTTGAGCGATATAGAATGAAAAATCTAACAAGTACATGAGAGTTTCACTTGTGACACTTAGATACTAGATGGCGAATGTTTTTAAATAAATTACTTACCTGGAAGTTGTCGAAAGATTGCAGCTGAAAACTAAACGTCTAGTGACTCTAAAGAGGTCAGCGCCTGGTATTTATACTAGTGCTAATAAAAATGCCTTGTTCACTGAACAAGCGTTTTCTGAACACGAGCGAGTTGAAATGCATAATGGACCTTTGACTTTGGGGCAGCTGACCGAGGCGATACTGGACGAGCGAAGGGAGACCTGTGTCGTAATGTGAGCCGCAAAATGACGTATACGATGTTTGTCAGGTCTACATAGGTAATGACAGGCTGCACCAACATTGAGCTATACTACATTGATATATTACTGAATTTTCAAAATTTTGAAAGATTTCAAAGATAATACTCACATTTATACACAAAAATGATGCAAAATCGTATGTATGTGCTGTTTTGACTTCAGACGTCTATATTATAAAGCTTAACAAAGAAGACTTTTTGTGTTTAATGATAGCTGACAATATATTCTTCCATTGAATATCATCAATCATATTGTAAACCTAGAATGGTGGAAGCTTGTCTTTTAATCCTCAAATAGTGTAGCTTCCCGGTTTCGCCCGGTTATTGCAACTGTCAACTGTGCCCACTATTTCATTTGAAACTGTTGTTGCCCCTGGGTGCGTTTTCTTGTACGAAATATTTTCAAATTAACCTTGTTGAAGGTTTACAAATTTATATAGTACGTCTCAGGTTCTTTTGGCAGCGCCCCGGGACATAGGTAAGGTACTGCAACTTTGCACAGCCTTTGCTAAAGGTAGCAGTGGTTCGCTGCCAGCTCCATCAAAAAGGTTCGGAAGAAAGGGCCTGATACCTGTTTCGCAATCAATTTGAGCGTTTTTACAAAAGATAATTCGCACTGATTATGTGACGTTGAATGCGAAGAATTATTAATCCTGGCAAAAAATATCTGTACATGACTTTGAAATTTAAAAATCGAAGCAGAATTAAGATCTCGTAAATCACTAGAAATATTATTTTGACGACTGATCACTCAGTTTATTGATCGTTCATTAGATTTGTACAGGTATGCCACAATATTATGTTTAATGACCAGGCAGCAAAGACCGCACCGAACCGATTACTGATTAGAAAACAAGTTATCCAGACCGACATCGGCCAACTCAACACAATGGGAGAGTAACGGATATGCAAAACGAGGATTTTCGCGGAAATATAAAAAACGCTCTGTAGACTTCCGAACATGAGACGTACTATATACTTCAAGAGCCACAACACTTTAAGAGAAATCAAGAAGAAGGCTAGTTGCCCATGTCAATAAATTGAATAAGGCCCAGTTTTACCAAAATTTTCAACTCCTACTTGAGATCACACCAAGGTGTTGAGTTAAAGTCTAACGTTGAGTTCAGGTGTTTAAATTGAATTCAGCCTATCACGTGCAGTGTATTCAGTTGTTATTACTATTTGGAATCCCAACTCGAAGTTGACAAACTTGGTATAACCGGGCATAAGTACAATTAAAAACAAATTGCCAAGGGAATTATTGTGTATGCCTTGCCGAGGCCGTATCCGACAGGTAGCCTACGGGAGGTCATTCAGTCGGGCTTTGACGAGCAGCGAGGAAGGAATTTGCTTGTACGTGGACTGGGAAGTTTGGACTCGGGAGTTTTTAGGTGATTGTGTGTAAGTGAGCCTTCGCGAGGGTTAAGTCGTGTGCCGGGTTTAAGTTAAATTGCCTTTTAGCTATATAAGTATTTACAGTGTGTTGTTATTATCAGGGCATCGAACCAAAATTAATTTTGGTTCGGGTTCAGTTTCAGGTTCGGTAAATTTGAAATTTCGGTTCGGGTTTGGGTTATTATCATTGTTATATTTTGCTTATTTCGGTTCGGGTTCGGGTTCAACACAAAATTGCGGTTTTTCCGGGTTACGAGGACTACTAACTTCCAAAAAATCGATTCCCTATAAAAAGCCATATCTTGCTTTTCGGATTAACTTTCCTAAAGATAAAAAAAAAAAAAGAAAACCAGAAAAAAACTCAAAAATAATGCCGGTTCGGGTTCGGGTTCGGGTACGTGTTAAACACAGAATTACGGTATTTTAGGGTTGCGGGTTCGGGTTAGAGTTTGGGTTCGGGTTCAATGCCCTTAGCATTATATTTTTCTAATTGCCTAATGAGGTCAAAGAAAGGTAGTTATTGTAATGAGGATATTAAGTTAAGTTGTTTAGTGGTGAGTCTTGTGGTTCGCTAGAGAGGGAGTTTTTTGCCGGTGCGGGTGAAGGTACGTGTCGATTCAGGTAAATTGTTAGTCGTTAAGCCATGTTCCAACAGTGTATAACAATTTGAAGACAGTCCGTGATAAAAGAAACGGAGGAGCATGGGGAAAACCCCAAAGGAATACTTGCACAGAGCAGAGGTAGACGAAAGAGATCGTGGTAAGTGATAGTTGCTATATACTTTGTTTACGTCCCAAGAACGGTTCGGGCACTTTGGTACCTATAGTTCTGGTCTCAAAAGAATGATACAGTGTATACCAACTTTACCAACTTTATGTTAGGTGTATTCTTGCCGATCCTGACAGGCTGGTCACTGGTTCCTTGTCAACTTAATTTTAAGATGTATTTCTATTCGTAGCACTGCCCTCTTATTTATCTGGCTTTCACAGCTTTAGTCCAACTCGGATCTTTTTAAAAATATATTTGTTACTTGTAGTTCCAAACAAAATTAGCAGCATGTGATCGGCTACATTCAGTTGTAACTCCTACCTGGGATAACTAGGATAGCAATCACTGGGCACATAACACAAATTTGTATGTAGATGAATAAGAATAATTTAATGTGACTCATGTACATCCAAAGTATAGTTAATCAACCAGGTAAACTAGTTCGCACATCGTTCACGAAAAAGTGTGTATATTAAATATTTTATTACACCGTGTGTTATTTAAATTAGCGGAAAGTGGTTAAACTCATTCGATAATTTTGCATGCCTAGTTGGTTCACCCCTTTCATAAACGCCGAAAATCAGTTCTACACGTAACTTCCAAACCCGAAACAGAGAAAATTTGATAATAAGTTTGATAAGATAATTTGATAATAAGGTTCCTTTTCTATTGCTGCTCCAAATAGCTACAACTCTACAAAAGAAGATTTTAAAAAGTTATCTATTAAGTGTTTTAAAAGTTGTGTTAAATTGGATTATTTAGATATTTAGAGAATTAATTTTGTAATCTTGATTTATACGGTATATTTGTTATTTGTGGTCATATGAAAGATCAGTATTTTTATACTGAATATCGCCTTTTTATATAAGTTACAAATAAAGTTACAAAATAAATAAATAAATAAACAGGTTTAACAACCCACTACTCTTCCGATCAATATTTATGCTGGCTTGTCAATAAATAGAAGAAACAATAATACTCGACTTATCACTAGCATAATTGATATCACATGGTTTGTTTGTTCATATCAAATGATAAAGGACGTTTGCTCATTTATTATTATTTTTTTTTTTTTACCAAATACTTCAAAAATTAGAATACGTAAAACTACTCACACAAACATAAAATAACATTTCGGAATTTCAGCATTTTTATTGTTTTTTATTAAACAAAAAAATATATTTTTTTTATTTCACACTAGTACACTAATATTATGGATGAGCCAATTTATGAGATATCCGTAAAATCTGAGCGCCTATTACCATATTTAATCATTAGAAGCAAACGAATTGAAGATATCGTTTAAGATTTTGTTAGCCTAAAAGGGCTCCCCTACTGGATTTGGTGTGCCCGGCTGTAACATCTTTCATATGAAATGAAGTTTAGGAATCGATCTCGTCGGCAGAGAGCTGGCCGTCCTTGTTCTTGTCCAGGCTTCGCACGGTACTGAGATGTGCCGCGCTATGACCCTGTTGCTTTTGCAGCAGTTTCAAAGCCTCCTTGATGGACAGGACACCGTCGCCGTTCAAGTCTCCAGCAGCCACAATGGATTCAGCGCTGGCATTCTGTGACAAATCGAGTATAGAATTTGTCAAATTGAAGCGAATATAAATCAAATTTAATCAATATAGAACAACTGTAGTTTTCGACAAAATGATGAGGTTTTTTTTGTTAATAGTCTTCTAGTTTATGCAAATACCGCAGAACGTGATCTAAAACCGCTCATATCAATTTGCACCTTCCCTGCTGAAAATTCTTACCAAGATCTTACAAGATCTTGCTACGATCTTGCAAAGTATTACAAGATTTTCCACAACTTGGAAGACCTTGAGACAGGATCTTAAGCCAAGGTTTTGCAAGATCTTGCAAATTACTGTCTCAAGATTGTGACAAATCTTGTAATATATTGCAATATCGGGACAAGATCTTGCAATATCTTGCAAGATTGTGTAAAAATCTTGCAAAATCTTGACTCAATGTCTTGCAAGATATTGCATGTGCCCCGATCTTGCAAGGTCTTGTTACATGATCTTGCAAGATATTGATGATGTATTTTATAAAATTGATAAGATCTTGCAATATCTTGCAATGATCTTCGTATGAGTTTTCAGCAGGGTTCCAGCGTCTTTTTTTCTTGTCACCCTACAACACAATGGGTTTAATCTTAGAGGAAGCAATGGTTTTAATTTAGCAGAAGAGTGGCATTGTCAAACATCTTGCTTCCATCCAATGGACAACAAGTATATAATGAGGAATTTCGTTGTTCGATATGTTTGTAAGTTATATCAGCCCGTGGTTATTTCATTCTATTTTGACTACGTTAATCCATCATTAAAATCTAATATCGATACCCTAGAGGCAAGACCTCGTAGCTACACTTCTTCCTGAAATTGGACTAGCTACGTGTTAATGCTGCAGAAAATTCGTTTTTGGTATTAAAATTGTTGGTATTGAACTACTAGCAAGTAATATTCGATATTTTAACAACCCAATAAAATAATCATGCTCGTAAGTTCAAAGGATGCTGTGAAATAAAGTTTAAACCACCTCCTGCACAATTAGGATTTCAGTAGAGCTCTTGCCTCTAGGGTATCGATATACTTAAATACCATAGGGTCAGCCGCTGTTGCCAAAAGTAATGGGTCGACACCACACAAAAATCATGATTCCAAATTGAGAGCATACCTCACTATCAGTGCTGCGCTTTGACGGGAAACAACTTCCCTTTCGGCACCCATCGTCGCAGTTGCAGCCGAAGAAGTTGCAGGGTCCATTTCCGCAGTGCGGGGTTCCCCAGTTGCAGTCGCCGCAAAGACCTAACAGGCTCTTGCAGCACACAGCGTCCGCTGCACGAGCAAAGATACTTGGTGATTGAACTGTTTCACCACCCACTCCTGGTTCATGATTGAACAATGAATTCAAACAAATTTCAAACAATGAATTGACTTACAATAAAAACAAAGCAAAACATGTGCTCTCGAACATTGGACCCGTGCATGGCGATCCCGTAGGGTAAGCGGTAGGATGAGATTGACAAACTTACACTCATCTGCTATTAGTATAGTGCAACGAACGTTCCACTATCAGCCACCCTTATTTGTCGTATGTTCAGGTATTGATGACACTACAAGTAGTGAACTTGAAATTTAGTTTCAGCCCAAAGAATGTGTAGTCTATAAGATGATTCAGATACAAGCACCCGACACCAGACTAAACACCAGTGGCGTAACTACCGCAGGGGCGAGCGGGGCGACCGCCCCGGGGCCCAGAGGTTTTACCAACTAAGGGGAGCCACGAGCCTAAGGCTCGGGGGCCCGCCGGCCGACGAAATCATGTTTTATGGCTACTCTATAGTTTCAACTCACGTCCAATTTATCATTGCTTTGCGTTACCATTAGAACGGATAATCGACATGGGTAATTTCAGAACTATACAGATTTCTGGCAACGCAGGTCATTCAACGTAATATTTAGTTCTAAGGGGGCCAATTCACGTACATTTTGCTGTAGTCCGGGTATACCGTCCTAAGCCTTCTTTAGTCCCATGTTATTCTGCCATAAGGCAGGACTAGTTAGGACTAGCGAGATTTAGCGAGTTATACGAGGTTTCAGAGGAATGGAAATAACTTGAAATAGCTTTGTTGGAAAAACGCACCTTGCACTCAAAAAGAAAAATGAAATTGTGCTTCATACCAATCAAACAAGATAATAAAGATGCATAAAATGATTTAAATATGGCACTTAGAATAAAGATTGCCCAATTACTAGCCCTCCCTATACCCACCCTGAGGTGGGTATATCTATGGCAGTGTTTATATTTTCTTCTGTCAGTTTAATGTAAATTATCTTCTCATGTCAACTCATTTAATAAGTTTTAAGAAATCTTTCAATCAATTTGGGCGACATCAACATTATGGTGTGCTTTTCTAAATAGGTTTTGACGCTTTGGTGGTATAAAGTTATACCCGGGCTAAGGGGGTACAGTGAAATGTACGTGAATTGGCCCCCAAGGGTGTCATAAAGTGGCAACAGTCAACATGAACGCAACTTGGTAGGTCCCTTCATTCGTAGACGCGGGTTTCGTATAGGTAATGATTTTGCGTTCGGGCATATTGATTGACACAAAATACATTTTTTTGCTGTGCAAAACAATATAAAATATATTTTTTTTCCATCGCCAGCGGACGCTCAATCAATTTGGGGGGGGGGGGTTGGTCTAGGAAAATTCTTGCCCCGGGGCCCAGGTATACCTAGTTACGCCACTGGCTAGGCAAACAGGATTATTCCTATCGCGAAAGATTGGAACCAGCGGGTTTTCGAGTAAAGACCAAAAGGAACAAGGCGAGCCATGCCGATACATTTATCCACTAGCAGTTTTTTTTTGTCATCCGCCAAAATCGACATGGAAATTCATCATTTCTCGAATCGATTGACTGATTTCACAGAAAACGCGTTTAAATAACATTATTAAGACCAATAAATGCAAGATAACTTAGCCATCAACCAGCTTGAAGAGTATTAAGAAGTAAATTAGCTGAAACCCCCATGCGATACACCCTGCATGAAATCTTGTCTTGCCAAAACTTTGTCATGTTTCAAAGCACTGAGCATGCGCTGGGAAAGTCGAAGGTTACTGTGAGAAATAGCAAAACATGCCGGCGGATCGGATTCGGCGTTTTGGATCGGCGGGTTGCAGCCCTAGTGGAATAAGGCCTTTTGCCTTGTAACATGGTTTTTTCAATATTAATTGTTTCCAACTTACATTTTCGGTATAGTTCGGCATGTGCAATGATATAATATCGAGTAATTTGAACGAAATCGAAATGAAACAAAAAGTATATAAAAATGCTTCTCAGGGATTGATTTTAACAAAAGAGTGAATTCAATAGAAATTACACTACAAGTGGTGTAGTTAAGACTATTGGAGTGAGTGCTTACTCGGGCCACTTCCCGCTCAAATTTAACCTCCTACTGGATACCAACTTGTGGCCACACCTTTTGTCCGATCGTAACGAATCCGCACACTTTTGGCAACAAATTGTGTGTTTGCAAATCTCAAAAAATATTCACTTATGTTGTATTTTCAAGCGTTGTAAAATAAGCCTGTTTCGTCGAAATATTGAGCGTTTCCTCGGGCCGCTTCCCGCGCAGAATTTACCTCCAACTGGATACTAACTTCTGGCCACACCGTTTGTCCGATTGCAACGAAACCAGGGTCAACGGAATCCTCACACTTTTAGCAACAAATTGTGTGATTTATAACCACGAAATACCAATAGAAAGTTAAAATAAAGTTTCATGAAATAATCACCAACAACCACACCAATAGCCTTAAGAAGTCTAACGAGTTTTTCCGCTGTGCCTACAGTACGTGTTTTCGTGATTCGTACTTATATATTGTTCGGTATTCTCTCGACTTTATTTGAAATTACTGGCGCTGGCAGTTACACTTGCTGCAACAGTGCTCCTGATATAGTTGATGCTCTTACCAGTTTGCGGTGCCGTCAGCAATGCCACGGCCGCCAGAACGAAGGCGCTTACGAGGGTCACAGTCTGCATAGTGCTCGGTTTACTGCCACACAAACAAACATTGCAACATACGAACTGCACCACAATACCAAACGGAACGGTAATGTACACCTCTGGACATTGAAAGCGATCCATTAGAATTTCGGCTATGTCCTCAGAAAGGTTTGACTGAAAACAGCATATGCAGGCCAGGTACCGTCCGCGTGGATGAGCACAGGGAGGAACTGGATGACATGCATATAGAGGGTCCAAATCTCGTAATGACAAACCAGTTTGCTTATCAGCAGGGGCGTAGCGACCGCACCCGCAGACCCCGCGGCGCGGGGTGGCGCCGAGGTTTTTGGGGTGCCGAGGGGCTTAGGGGACGCAAATATCTCTCGGGAGACGTTTTTTCTGGGATTTCTCTCGGAAGAGGGGGGGGGGGGGGCGCCATCAAAACTTTCGTATCAGCAACTGCCTTGCCCCGTGAAATGTGAATCGACCAAGCTGATGGTTCTGTCCATTGTCGAGTTTTGCAATGGATTTCACGCAAGTCCAAGGGCCTAAATGCATTAATTTTTAAGCTAGAAGAAAATTCAAAAAGCGTCCTTCTCCTGCTCTGTACGAAATGCACATAAATGGCGTCACTTTTTCGGTACTTGCAAAAATGTTGGTATCTACAATGGGAATTTATTTATTTCCTATAATTGCTTTAATTTATATCGCATCACCTCCGACCCGACAGGGCGAGGTAACCGCCGTAAAGCCACCGGAGAAGTTGGGTATCGGTACTAACCATTAACTTGATGGAAAGATAACAGAAACAATTATCAGGAAAATAATGTAATCTGAACATGGAAACATGTGTTTTCTTCAATATTAACAAATATTAGTGATTTATAAGTATTCATAGCAAAGAGATGATGCCAGGGGTTTTTTATTTTATTTTATACCTATTAAATTATGTGTCTTAGGCCAGTGCGGGTGTTTGGAATCTGATACAAAACTTGCCAGAGAACAAATTCACGAGTTTTCGAGGCAGGTACTGACAATAAAACTGGTTTGACAAAACTAGATTGCGACCGATCAATGATCATGACATCCCCTGCTACCATGTGCTCATCCACGTGGTCGGTACCTGGCCTGCCTATGCTCTTTTCAGGCAAACCTTTCTGAGCAGATAGCCGACAGTCGACTAGAACGCTTTCAATGTCCAGAAGTTACCTCTGTGATTTTAAAACTATTCGCTTTTTCTTGAAAACGTGGGCCTTGAAGTGAAATCGACAGCTAATTCGAGCGAAATCGAAAGAAATGTCGAAAAGTTTCATGATCGTAGCCCTGGTGTCCATAAGATCCAAGATGGCGAATGGTTTCAAACAGATGACTCACCTCGCAGATGTTGACAGGCAGAACCAAACAACAAGTGCCTCAGAAGAGTTCGGCGCCTGGTATTTATATACCCGTGCTCCAAATACCCTTTTAACAAGCACTCTCTCCCGAGAAACTCTTTCACAACAACACCGAGGTACATTATATAGAGCCATTTTGACCTTTGCCTTTCATACAATTTTACATAAAAGAATATCTAGGATCTCAGAGTCATCAAGCATCATCAATGCATCAATTTTGCTTTGCTCTTGCAGTTTACGTTATCATGACGTGCGACTGTTAACCAATTACTGTGCACGAGACGAGAGTGTGCTCGGAGGTGGCGCTCGTGACCTATCTTTAATTTGTATCAGTAGAGTATTTTATTCATTAACATGTTTGTTTGAAAGATTTTTATTTAGCCCAGTTGCTATTCAAAATACATTATAACATGTAAGAGGGGAGATCACTTCCTGATAACAGTTCCCGTAAATCATCTCCCAACGTCATTATACACATCACTTGTAAGACACACAAGACACATGAACTACACGAAAACTTCATGAAGTACAAAGTTTTTCAAATTTCGTCGAAACATTGTTTTCATGGTGGCCAAAATTGAGCAATAAGCACGTTTTATTTCTCGAAACAGACCAAAAGTTGCCAAGTTCTCACGGCCACACTGGACACTGTTAAAGGCATTATGCGAATATTTCAGAATATTACAGAATATTACAGACAATAAACGTAAATAAGGGCGACCTTGACCCTTTTCCCCTGATTTTTATTTGCACTTTCGTACACAATGGCCCTGTAAAGAGTAAAAAATTTAGAGTTTCGTGGTATTTTCAAGCATTCCAGTTGCAAATTTTCTAAAGATCGACGAGTGGTAGTGATTTGTCGAATGAATTGAAAGAACCCTATCGATTACAGTCTGTTATTTAGCCTCTTGTTTAGCGCACTTCTTTATCTGGCTGTCACAACTTTGGTGCAACTCGTTTTTATTTTTAAAACTTATTTCTTACTGGTTGTTCCAACGAGATTCGTGGCATGTTATTGGCTACTTTCAGTTGTAGCTCCTACTTAATATCTAACTTAGGGTTTTAATAAATCTTGGTTAAAATTGGCACAAAAAACAAATCACGATGTGGATGTATTTAAAATTAGTAAGCTGTCTGATATTGCAAAGTTCAGTATTTACTTTGCCACTGCAAGGTAATTTGCAAAATTCAGAAACAAGTATGCTTATTTTTCACAAAACAGTTTGTATCTTAAACATTTTATTATATCGTGTATTATTGAAATGATCGGAGATTGCGTCAACTCATTCGAAAAATTTGCATGCATAGTTTCCTCGCCGCTTACATAAACAAGCAACATTACCGACTACTTTTTCGATAAATATTTCTGCAAGCTTGCCATATAAATAAATAATACAAATATACTCGACATGTCACTAGCAAAATGTATATCATATGTTTTGTTCATATCACATTATGTACGACGCTTGCACCTTTATTTGATTAGATGTTTACCAATCACTTTAAAAAAATGAATAGGTAAAAAAAAACTCACATGGAAACTCAAAAACATTCCGACAAGTAAGCATTTAAATTATTTTTTATGGAACAAAATAGTTTTATTTGTATTTAACACAAGTACAATAATACTTTAGAAAAGTCAATTTACGCAATATCCGTAAAATCTGAGCACCTTTACCCTATTTCATCTTAAAAAAGAAAACAAATAGAAGATATCGTATAAGATTTTGATGGCAAGGAAGGTCTCCGCTGCTGGATTTGGTGAGCCCCGCTTTAATTCCTTTCAGATGAAATGAAGTTTAGGAATCGATCTCGTCGGCAGATAGATAGCCGTCATTGTTCTTGTCCAGGCTTCGCACGGCAATGAGGTTTGCCGCGCTATGACCCTGTTGCTTTTGCAGCAGTTTCACAGCCTCCTTGATGGACAGGGCACCGTCGCCGTTAGCGTCTCCAGCAGCCACAAAGGATTCAGCGCTGTCAATCTGTCACGAATCGAGTATAGAATTTGTCAATATTAGGCAAATATATAAATCACATTTCATCAATATAGAACAACTGTAGTTTTTGACAATTTCAAATGCTGCAGTACTTCCTATGAAACCCCACACAAAAATTTTGATCATCCTGCGTCGTTTTTCCATGTCATCCACCAACTCAATGGGTTAAATTTAGCAAAAGAGCGGCATTGTCACATATCTTGCTGTCATTTAATCGACATCAAATATCTAATGAGGAATTTCGTTGTTAGATATGCAAGTTATATATGTCGGTGGTTACTTGATTCCTTATTCAAGACTAGGTCAATCCATCATTAAACTGTAATATATCGGAATTCTTAAGACTACTAGTACCATAGTGTCAGCGGTTGTTGTAAAAAATAGTGGGTCGACACCACAAAAAATCATGATTTTAAATCGTGGTCATACCTCACTCTCGGTGTTGCGCTTCTTCCCGAAGCAATTTCCCTTTCGGCACCCCCCGTCGCAGTTGCAGCCGAATATGTTGCAGGGTCCGTACCCACAGTACGGCGTACCGAAGGAGCAATCGCCGCAAATACCTGCTAAGCTGAAGCAGCAGTCAGCGTCCGCTGCAATGGCAAAGATACTTGGTGATTGAATTTTTTCGCCACAACTCCTGATTCAAGCCACTCCTTTCTTTTCGTAAAACAATTAATTGTTTGACTCAATAAAAACAAATACAAAAATGTGCACTTGCACTTTGGACCCGCACATGCAGATCCCGCATGGTCAGCGGTTATACACATTTGATAGGGTGATGTAAAATAGTGTATTGCTGATTTTCTCAGGGACAGGAAGCAAAAGGTAAGGGTGAGGGATGAACTCTCTGGAAAGTGGATGTTTACATACGTGTGCCACTGAGAAGTGCCGTTGCCTTTCCTGATTTATGTAAACAACTTGAACAAAGTTATTTTATTAGGTTCCAATTCCAGTCTTTTTGCAGATGTTCTTGTAAAATACAGGCCTCCTAAAATAAGGTCCAGGTGGATGGGTTACTGCGAGGTTGGGATGGGGTTGGCGGGATGGCTACTGGCGGGGTGTTACGGGGTTGGCTACCGTAACCACGCAATAACTACGCCACATGACCGCTTTAGGTGAGCATGCTCGTGACATTTGTCATGACAAAATGCCCAAAATGCCTAACATTTAAAACATTTATTTTCGTTTTGGCGAAAATACACGCACTAACAATTTACTCCCAGAATGGAAATGTAATACAGAGATACGATTCATACAATGAGTTTGTAGCCAGCTGATTGAAAACTAATTATTACTAGACGACCAAAGGGCAAAGGCAGAAGTTAAAGTAAGAAAGCCTAAGATTTTATTGTACACTTCTGGACTTAGAAGGCATTCCAGTCGAATGTCGGCCAGGTATCGACCACGTGGATGAGCACATGCTGGCAGGGGACGTCATGTTCATTGATCGGTCGCAATCTAGTTTTGTCAAACCAGTTTTCTGGCAAGTTTTGTATCAGATTCTACACACCCGCACTGGCCCAAAATACCTAATTTTATAGAGAGAAAATAAAATAAAATAAACCTGGCATCATCTCTTTGCTATTTATACTTCTAAATCACTACTTTGTTAATATTGAAGAAAACTCATGTTTCCATGTTCAGATTCAATTATATTCCTGTTAATTGCTTCTGTTATCTTTCCATCAAGTTAATGGTTGTTACCGACACCCTACCTCTCTGGTTGCTTTACGGCGGTTACCTCGCCCAGTCGGGTCGGAGGTGATACAATATTAATTAAAGCAGTTATAGGAAATAAATAAATTCACATTGTGGATACCAACATTTTTGCAAGTACGGAAAAAGTGACGCCATTTGTGTGCTTTTCGTACAGAGCAGGAGCAGGACGCTTTTTTAATTTTCTTCTAACTGAAAAATTACTGCATTTCGGTCATTGGACTTGCGTGAAATCCATTGCAAAACTCGACAGTGGACCGAACTATCAGCTTGGTCAATTCACATTTCAAGCAACAAGGTAGTTGCTGATAAGTAAACTGGTTTGTCATTACGAGATTTGGACCCTTTATGCATGTCATCCAGTTCCTCCTTGTGTGCTCATCCACGTAGTCGGTACCTGCCTTGCGATTTTGTAACTTTTACGTTATGCCGTTATCGGTTCTAATGGATAAAACCCCTATTGTTGTCTATGTTAATTTTTGAACTTTGTAACCGAGAACGGCGAAATCAGAGTTACGAAATCGCAGTGCTTGTCTGCGTATGCTGTTTTCAGTCAAACCTTTCTGAGGACATAGCCGAAATTCTACTGGAACGCTTTCAATGTCCAGAGTAAAAAAGTACCTATGTTAAATGGTTATTTCAATATTATTCGTTTTTTTTCAATGTTCGGTACATAAAGTTCTGCATGGGCATGTGATACGATATCGAGTGGTTTGAACGAAATTGAAATGAAACCATTGATACATATTGCTCATCAGGTGATTATTTTAACAAAAGAGTGACATTATAAGAAATTACATAAGGTGGTACTAGTGTGGTAATAATGAAGTGTTACGAGTTTTTCCGTAGTAGCTATGGTAGGTACGTGTTTTAAAACAACAACAATATATAACAATTTAACAACTATAAAATTATCATTTCAATATATTCAATAACAACATTTATATTTAATAACAATATAAAATTAGGTACCAAGAATTCTTGGAACCTAATTAAATATTGTTCTTAAAGGTATTCTATTGACTTTATTTTAAATTACTGGCGCTGGCAGTGACCCTTGATATAAAAATGCTCCTGGTATGGTTGATTTACTAACCAGTTTGCGGTGCCGTCAGCAAGGCCACGATCACAAGAACGAAGGCGCTCACGAGCGTCACAGTCTGCATGGTGCTCGGTAGGCTGCCACACAAACAAACAGCAGAGTTACAGGACGCTGTCTTCCGAAATGCACCACGATAGCAACTGGATCGATCATGTAACTTTGTGATTTAAACAATTTTCTCTTTTTAATGATTAATATCTGGGAAGTATAATTTATTGCAAGTTTAACCTTGGGAAGTATAATATCTGGGAAGTATAATTAATAAAAAGTCTACAATCGAGGATGAAATTAAACAAAGACTGCATAAAGCATCATCCTTCTTCCAATCGGTTAGGAAATTGCTATGGGATAAGGACTTCCCCACTAGATGCAAATTAATTATTTATAAAATGTATTATATACCAATACTAACATACTCAGCTGTGACATGGAATTTGGGTGGAAAAGAAGAAAGTCAGTTGCAGGCAGCTGAGATGAAATTTTTGAGAAGTGTGAAGGGATTGACAAAAATGGACAAAGTGCGAAGCAGCTTCATAAGGAAAGGTTTGGGAGTGGAAAGGTTGGGGTTTAAGTTGGGAAGAGAGAGACTGCGTTGGTTCGGGCACATGAAACGGATGGATGAGAAAAGAATTTCAAAGAGGGAGTTTGAAGAAACTGTTGGGAGTCGAAGAAGGGTGGGAAGACCAAGATTGAAATGGATTGGAATGATTAAAGACGATTTAGAGGAGAGAAGTATCGACTGGAAGGAAGTGGAGAAAGAGGAATTGTGGAACGAGAAGAAGTTGTGGGGAATGATAGTTAAATTTGAAGAAGAAGAAGAAGAAGAAGAGGAAGAAGAAAGCGGAATTAACGAATGAAAGATAGAAGAAGTGTACAAGAGACAAGAAGCATCAGGCGTGGCTGGCCGGCTTCAGTAGATTGTGTTGGCCTAAAGTGATTAATGTCTGTACCTATGTTTATAGTAAAAGACAATAAAAGATCAATATAATGATTAATAGAAAATCAAGTGATAATTCGAGTGAAATATAACGAAGAAACTAAAAATTATACTATCGCCACTCTAGTGTCACTCAGTTACGAGATGGCGAATGACTTCAAATAGATGACTCACCTGGAAGTTGTTGAATGATTGAAGATGAAAACTAAATGGCTAGTGCCTCTCAAGAGGTCAGCGCCTGGTTTTTATACCCGTGCTTCAAAAGCTTTGTTTAATGCTTGTTCAGCGATTAAAAGTAAATCAACTAATAGTTCGAGAGAAATATAACGAAGATACTACAAATTATATTATCGCAACTCTAGTGTCACTTAGATACAAGATGGCGAATGGTTTCAAATAATAATGACTCACCCGGAAGTTGTTGACAGGTTGATGTTGAAAACCAAACGACTATAGTGCCTGTAAAGAGGTCAGCGCCTGGTATTTATACCCGTGCTTCAAAAGCCTTGTTCACTGAACAAGCGTTTTCTGAACACGCGCGAGCTGGAAATGCATTATGGACCTTTGACTTTGGGGCAGCCGACCGAGGCGGTATTGGACTAGCGAAGTGAGTCCGATGTTGTGATGTGAGCCTAAAAGTGACGTACGAGGTTTGACAAATCTACATAGGTAATGACTGGCTGCACCAACATTGAGCTAACCATTGATGCATCCTCTTTTTCGGTCAAGACGTCAAGGGGGGTTACCACCCCCCGGGTTAAACCTGGGTTGAGAGAAAAATGAAATATTGCTTAAAATTCGACACTTTGAAAGATTTCCAAGAGAAAAATGACGTTGATACACAAATATGGTGCAAAATCGTATTTCTATTGTAATTGTTAATGGTTATTTGGTCGTAACTAGGCCTTCGCGAACGCAATTTGTGTTGCGTTGAAGATGAGCGTAGCGGTTTGTATAAAGCGCATAAAAAGATTGACGCAGAAAACCGATGAAAACTCAGAAGCAACAAGCCAGACCAGTGCCGTCTCTAAAATTCTGATCACTTGAAAATGTAAACGATTCTAATCTTTCTTTGTTTCTGTCCGAGCTGTCGGGTAGCGAAAATATTCTCAATTTGAGGTAATTGAGCAATGTGCCTGTAAATACATAGATGCAGCTCATGTCCCAGGGTTTTTATTAGGCTGGAGATATATTTCTGCTGCGGACTTACATTAAAAAATTTGCATGCACGAAATTGACAAAATTTCTAATGTCCGTCAAATCTTGAAGTCAACTTCAAGTCAAAAAATCTGGTGTGATTTTTCGATTTGGTTTCGATGGTTACTAAAGACAACAATCGAAATTAGGAAAATTTTAAAACAATACGCACTTTTAAATAAATTCCCGTACTTTTCAAAACTTTCTCATTGTCGAATATTGCACTTTTTTCTGCTTTGAAGGGGAGGGGTATAAAGGATTTTCTTGAAAAACGCAGGGGGTCTAAGTTGAGAACAAAAGTAGACCACCTGAAATTTGCATCGCAATCGGAGCATGCGTTTGGTCTGTAGAGCGCGCACAAACACACATAAAAAAAAACTAACAAACAAACACACACAAGTGTTTTTTTTAAGCAGTAGTGAAATTGATGATTTCGTTTCGCTCGCTACGCTCATCAATAAGAGTTTCTATTATCTCAGGGTCATCAAGCATCATCAATGCAACAATTTTGCCTTGCTCTTGCCCTTTACGTTATCATAACTTTCGACTGTTAACCAATTACTGTGCACGAGACGAGAGTGTGTTTGGAGGTGGCGCTCGTGACATATCTTCAATTTGTATCAGTAGAGTATTTTATTCATTACATTAAACGGGACATATTAACATGTAAGAGGGGAAATCATTTCCAGATAACTGTTCCCGTTAATCATCTCCTATCGTCATTATACACATCACTTGTAAGACACACTAGACACATGAACTACACGAAGACTACATGAAGTACATATTTTTTCAAATTTTCAACATACGTAAAAATATGCTAATTTACTACACATGGAAACAAAATACATTGCTGTCCCTTTAGCCCTATCTATAGCTCATAACTGGCCAGAATATAAGGATACAAAATATCTTGATACAAGTGTCCATGTAGCGCGTTGTTTTCGCCGAGGTGAGAAGAACAGCGCTGCTTGCTATCGGATGAGACGTCGGACGAGGCGACGCCTAGTGCGGATCTCGGTGACGTCCCAATGAAGACGCCTGCCGCGGACAGGGCTAGAAAAAGGTCCAGCCCTCGGCGTCAAAGCGTCGAACTCGACAACGGTGACGCCCGTAGTTTGTGTCCAGATGACGTCGGAGTGGACACTGCGGTACGGAGATGCCGTCGGTGTAGCTTCGACCTAGACGAGAGCGCCGTCCGTAATCTTCGCGTCGAGGTGGAGAGAACGTGGCCACCGCGATTTGACGAGGCCGCCAATGAAGCGTCAAACTCCATAACGGCGACGTCCGTAGTAGTGTCTCGTCCTTTGGAGCTCCCAGTGCCGTAAATATGTCGTACAGACCGTGCGTCCTTGGACGACTGTCCCGTCTCAGGCCCGCAATGCTTCCCCTGATGTTCCTCAGTCATCACTCGCAGCGATTCCCCTCCAGAAGGCACCACGTGATCTCGACGTCCAATTAGGACGTTCTTCGCTCCGTTATTACCAAATTTGGTAGTAAAGAATTTTTGCTAATGCCGATTTCCGACGATCTTCTGCGACGCTCTACAACATCGTATCAACAACTTATCAACATCTATTTATATTTCAAAATACCATTAACATTACAAAAAATGGGATCCAGGCAGTTCAGGATGGAGTTTACGACCGGACCAGATTTGCAAGCGTCGTCGGCTCTCCCTCCGAGGTCGTCCTCGACAAGAGATTATGAACCAAATGTGGCGCAATATGAACACCGAAGCTAAATTCCTGGCGGCCCAAAATCCGCATTATCAAAGATGAACTAAAGTCCGAGTGTATAGCGACCAGGAGCATGGGTGAAATGAGTTGAACCTCACAATGTTCTTGCACAGTTTTGGTAATTGTCCCCTTCAAACGAGCACGCTTGTCGTTAAAGCAACAGTGTGTATTAAACATTTTATTACCGTGTTTTATTGAAATCAGCGGTGAATGGGTAAACTCATTCGAAAATGGATCATGCACACTGTTCTGTTTCATAAACTGGCAAAACTTCCGACTACTCTTCGGATAAATATTTCTACTGGATTGCCAATAAATAAAAGAATCAATAATACTTGACTCATCACTATAGCATAATTTATGTCACATGATTTGTTTGTTCTTATCACATGATAAAGGACCTTCGAATACTGCTCCGGTAAGGGATAGGCAACTAGTATGCCGTGCCAGCTCTCACTGCGTTCAACATATATGTTGCCGTTTTTCCGTTATCTTAAAACTAGATGAACTTTAAAACAAACAAACAAGGGGATTATTTAGCTACTTCAAAAATTCAATTTACTTATTTAGAATGTACTGGTAAATATTTAAGCTTTTAAATAGCAATACATAACGACATAATCATGGTTATAGAGTTGATATGACCGATGATCACAGCTGGTAAGGCCTTTACTTTAACGCTGCATGGGAAACATACAGCGTTGAGCTAGTTGCGTCTCCCGGCTAGCAATGGTCGAAGAAAGGACGTTTGCTCCGTTATTTTATGTTATTTTTACCAATAACTTCAAAAATCGAATACTTTAAATTTTCTCATCTCAAACAGCCAATAACATTCTAAAATTACAGTATTTTAATTGTTATTTATAAAACAAAAAAAAACTATATATTTTTTTATATATTTTTTTTTATTTTACACAAATACACTAATTAAGGAAGAAGCAATTTATGCAAATATCCGTAAAATCTGAGCGCCTTTGCAATTTACTCCATTTCATCTTTAGAAGAAAACAAATAGAAGAAATCGTATTAGATTTTGTTAGCCTAAAAGGGCTCCCCTGCTGGATTCGGCGAGTTCCGTTTTAATTTCTTTCATATGAAATGAAGTTTAGGAATCGATCTCGTCGGCAGAGATCTGGCCGTCCTTGTTCTTGTCCAGGCTTCGCACGGTACTGAGGTGTGCCGCGCTATGACCCTGTTGCTTTTGCAGCAGTTTCACAGCCTCCTTGATGGACAGGACACCGTCGCCGTTCACGTCTCCAGAAGTCACAATGGATTCAGCGCTGTCAATCTGTCACAAATCGAGTATAGAATTTGTCAATAAAAGGCGAATATAAATCACGTTTAATCAATATGGAACAACTGTAGCTTTTGACAAAACGATAAATTTTAATTGAAAATATTCTACTAGTTTATGCAAATGCAGCAGAAATTACTTTAAAAACCGCAAACATTAATTTGCACCTTTTGTTGTCATCCAACGACACAACGGGTTGAATTTAGCACAGGAGCGGCATTGTCACATGCATTGCTACCATCCAATCGACACCAAGTATATAATGAGGAATTTTGTTGTTCAAAATGTAAGTCATATATTATGCCGGTGGTTAATTGATTCCCTATTGAAGACTAGGTTAATCCATTAATTAGCTGTAATATATCGGAAATCTTAAGACTAGTACCATTGGGTCAGCAGCTGTTGTAAAATAGAGTGGGTCGACACCACAAAAAATTATGCTTTCAAATAGAGATCATACCTCACTCTCAGTGTTGCGCTTTTTCTGAAAGCAATCTCCAGTTCGGCATCCCCCGTCGCAGTTGCAGCCGAAGACGTTGCAGGGTCCGTACCCGCAGTACGGGGTAGCCAAGGTGCAATCGCCGCACTTGCCTAGTCTGTTAGGGCAGCACACAGCGTCCGCTGCACGGGCAAAAATACTTGGTATTGAACTTTTTCGCCACAACTCCTGATACAAGCTACCACTTTCTTTTCGTAAAACAATTATTTGACTTTAAGGAAAAACCAATTAAAATATGTGCACTAGCACATTGGATTATACATGGATTAAACATACCGCATGTTGAGCGGTTGGACTAGATTAACAACTAACACTCATTTGATAGGGTGATGTATAGTGTATTGCTGGTTTTCTCAGGGACAGGAAGCAATGGGTAAGTGATATACTATTTGGAAAGTGGATGTTAAACTACGAGTGCCATTGAGAAGCTCACTGGGGCCACTGCCTTTCCTAATTTATGTAAACAGGTATTAATTCCAGGCTGCGAGGTTGAGATCCGGTTACGTTTTGCCTCTATAGTATTCAGGCGAATACGCACTAACAGTTTTCTACGGGAATGGAAATGTAATTCAGAGATGCGATTATTGAAATGACTTTGGTAACCAGCTTATTGAAAAACTATTTATTACAAGACGGCCAAAAGGCACAAGCTTAAGTAGGAAAGCCTATTGTTTTATTCAGAGCCGGACTTGGGCATGTGCGGGCGGTGCACGTGCACAGGGCCCCGGAATTTCAGGGGCCCCCGAGAATTTGGTTATTAAGTTCCCATGGGAAAAACAGCGAAAATTACTAGATTCGCTGGAACCCGGGTTACCGAAACGACGTACGATTTTTTTAAATCTTTATTTTCATTTCAATCTGCTGCTTTCGCCCAACATGATATTTTTGGGAAAAAGGGTTACAACAGGCACCTCGTTAGATCGATACTTGGTGGTAAGCCCCACTTCCGCCAGAGATCCGCTAGAAAAATTGGAGAAACTTTACCCAAATTCTGATATGTACTCCTATGGGTGAATTAAAGAGAAGTGTAATGGGAGTTTTCTTGAAAAAACACAGGAGATCTAAGCTGATAACAAAGGTAGACGCCATGAAAATTTAACGAAAATCGGACCAGGAGTTTGGTCTGTATGAGCGCTCACAAACAAAAAACAAACAATCACACACATGCGACTTTATTTGGAGCTGGTGAAGTTGAAGATTTCGCTTCGCTGGCTTTCCTTATTAATTATTAGGCCTTTAAAAATGACGCTCATAATTATGCTCCAGTCTCTTGTATTACCTGAAACGCATAGATTTCCTGCAAAAAAACCTTGAACGCAAAATTTCATTTGCGCCTGAGCCCCAAACCCCAAATTTTTGGAGCCTTTTAACACCCCCTCTGCTGTCTCAATGGCTTGAAAGAATCAAATCCCCCCCCCCCTTCAAATAAGTATATATTTATGTTAGGGCCCCCGTGTACACAAAGTTGCACAGTGCCCCCTGAACAGTAAAGCCGGCACTGGTTTTATTGTGCCTATGTAAAATGGTTATTTCAAAACTTTTCGTTTCTTATTTCACCGTTAGGTATAAAGACTTCTGCATGGGCATGTGATTCGATATCGAGTGATTTGAACGATATTGAAAGAAAACCATTGATAGGTTTACATATAATTGCTCATCTGGTGATTATTTTAACACAAGAGTGACATTATAAGAAATTACATTACTAATGTAGTAATAATAAAGTGTTATGAGATTTTGCCTAGTAGACATGGTACGTATATTCTTTGTACCTACCTACTTACTTATATATTGGCTAATAATATATATCCTTATAAATTACTGGCGCTGGCAGTGACATTTGATGTAAAAATGCTCTTGGTATGGTTGATGGTCTTACCAGTTTGCGGTGCCGTCAGCAAGGCCACGGCCACCAGAACGAAGGCGCTTACGAGGGTCACAGTCTGCATGGTGCTCGGTAGGCTGCCACACAAACAGCTGTTAAAGGACGCTGTCTTCCGAAATGCACCATGATACCAACTGGATCGATCATGTAACTTTGTGATTTAAAACATTTTCCCTTTTTAATGATTAATAGGAAATCAAGTGATAATTCGAGCGATATATAACGAAAAAACTAAAAATGATATTATCTCTACTCTAGTGTCACACAGTTACGAGATGGCGAATGACTTCAAAATAGATGACTCACCTGGAAGTCTTTGAATGATTGAAGGTGAAAACTAAAGGGCTAGTGCCTCTCAAGAGGTCAGCGCCTGGTATTTATACCCGTGCTTCAAAAGCCTAGTTCACTGAACAAGCGTTTACTGAACACGCGCGGGTTTGAAATGCATTATGGACCTTTGACTTTTAGTCTGCTGACCGAGGCGTTACTGGACGAGCGAAGTGAAACCGGTGTCGTAATGTGAGTTCAAAGTGACGGACGAGGCGCATGTTTTGACAGGTCTACATAGGTCATGACAAATTGCACCCACATTGAGCTATAGATTGAGATGTTACTGAATTTTCTTTATTTTTGAAGATGTCAAAGAGAATAATCACATTTTTACACAAAAAGAATTCAAACTCGTATTTATATGCTGTGTTGACTTAAGACGACTATAAAATAAAGCTAAAAGAAGAAGGTTTTTCATATTTTATGATAGCAATCAATATTATCTTCCAAGGCGTATCATCAATCACATTGTAATCCTAGAATGGTGTTGCACCAACATTGAGCTAATCATGGATTAAGTCTGGGTTGAGACCAAAATGGGGTATTGCTGAATTTTCGACATTTTTAAAGATTTCAAAGAGAATAATGACATCGGTACACAAAAATGGTGCAATATCGCATTTCTCCTGGTCGTAATTATAGACGGTTATATTTTTAATCTAAACAAAGAAGGCTTAGCATATTTTATGATACCTGTCTACATTTTCTTTCGTTGCTATTCATCAATCAAATTGAAATCCTAGAATATCGGAAGCTTGTCTTTTAATCATCAACTAGTTGTGCTTCCGGCTTCGCCTGGTCCTTGCAACTGTCTACTTTTACCAGCATCATTTAAAACTGCTGGTGTCCCTGGGAGCTTATTCTTAAACTAAATATTTTCAAATAAACCTTGCTGAATTACAGATTAATGGACGTCGAGAGCCACAAAAAATAGCATCCGCCTCCCATTGGCCCTCTGTACATTTTTTTATGTATTTCTCTAGTTGCCCTCTGGTGGCAATATTTGTAACTAAAAATTACAGGCCAGGGGGATTAAATTATACGCCGTTTGGTTTCATATATCATAATCTTGCGATGGTTTATTATACATTTTTTACTATAACATCTTGTGCATTGCAATCGTAAGACTGCGAACATTATTTCAACGAAATGAGCAAACGCCAATATCTTAACTACGCACACTTTTCCCCCTTGGCCTGTTCAACGAGTTCGGCGAACCATTCAGGGTCGCCGACGGCCGCCCCCGTGCTGCGCCCTTTGGCGTTGTGATAATGGAACTCGGTAACGCCTCGGCCGGGCACGCCGTTGACCACGTAGGCGGCGAAACGCTCCACCATGCGCGCCTGCCATCGCCAGCCGACGAAGTGTGTGTTTTGCGCGTCGACCAGCACCTGCACGGCGTACTCCTTGCCTCCTGAAGGATCGCACAGGACGAACAAGGTCACTGACTCCCACCTGTACCGCGTATTGCAACTCTTAGTTGAGAACCCGACTATATGGAGGTACAAATTAATTACCTGCTTCTGGCTTGTGGAATTTGTAACTGTTAGTTGGGATCTCATTTCGGAGTTAAAAAAACTTAGTAAAATCGGGCATGACTGCACTGTGAGAGCAATGGGTTCTGTCTGGGATATTATAACGTGTGCATGGCTGGACCTCTCGAATCAGCTGATCTTTCTGTGGTGCTGAATCGCTTATACTCGACACGGAGAGGCCGCATGCACTCTGACCAAACGATACGTCGACAATTGGAGTTGCCACCCGGCCACCGGGCTGCATGATCGGTTTGGCTGTTATTTCGGTGAATTGTAGCTGAAATGGACTTATTGTGAAAAATCACTTCCTACAGCTCAGAAGTTCAATATTATCCAAAAATAGGTCAGGATATTGTGACCAAGCGTATTTGGGTGTTTTGTCCACAGGCGTAGGAACAGGGGGGGGGGGGCAAGGGCGGCAATGCCCCCCCCCACTTTTAGGCATAGGGGGGCAACTGGGGGGCAAATTTTATAGTTGCAATCATTCATTTTAACTGCTGCGCAGAGTTGAGTATACCTAGTGTTTCTGCTTAGCTGATGTTGAACGAAATCTTTTGACTCGTAAAAACAAATCACTACCAGGAATATGACTATAGAATATGACTAGTAGCAGGAATGCAGACTGACACTGTTTATGTTATAGTCTGAGTCATACATGCACCCAGACTGGGAGAGGGAGAGGAAGGATTTTGTATTGCTAGTGTAGAGCTGGAATTCGCCACGGCAAGACGCTCTGCTGTATTCGATGTGCGATATTTACAGGCATCACAGAAAACGTGATAGTAATTTTCGTAATGCGTTAATTTGATATCTTTAAATTATGTATTCTTAATGTATATTTCTTACCCCCATGGTCCCAGGCTGCAATTTTATCTCAAACCCTCAGATTTGCTTTAAAAAATATTGCCCCCCCCCCCCCCCCCCACAGTCCGGGTTACACCACTGTCTGTCTTGCAGCTTGCCCCCCCCCCCCCCCCAACTTGAAAAGCGTTCCTACGCGCCTGGTTGTGTCCATGCAAAGCCCAAACTGAAGGATCCATTATCAGTCCCGCTTGCTGAATGAATAGTAGGTTTTAAGGCGCGCCAAGTCCCGCTTCCTTAAAGGTTGGTTAAAGAATAACGGTCAGTTTACTTGCATACACAGAGGCATCTGATTTGCAACAGAACGATGTAACGGACCGTTACTCACTAACCGGCCATTGGGAGAGCTTGGTTGGGTGTTTATTAGTGGGATATGACGTTGCTTTCAAAACAACGGATAATATGGTCCCAGATTTACTGACCACACTAAACTTAATTTCATATTGAGTGGCAGAAAAGATGGCCGGACGTTCCAGCCGCTGGAAGAAATTGTTGGTGCATAGTGAAGACAGGTATAACAAACTCCACAAATCTAGCATGCATTTTTAGTTTCGAAACATGTAGTACACAGCTTTTTTGTCTCTCGACTGCACTTAGCACGGAAGATCAATCGCAAAATCAATCGCAATATGCAATCGAGACGACGGAGATTCGATGCCTCCCTGAAAATTCACACTCTTTAAAACTTCGTATATACCTGCTTTGAACGTGAACATATGGTCGGTGGGGGGCGTTCCCCCCTCGCCGTGACGGAACAGCTCAAGGTCGCACCACTCGACGGGGTGCACTTTGCCGTCGGGGGTGTTGATGAAGCCCGCCGTTAGACTGCGAACAACACAACCAATGAAGAACTTCACGTTATTTTTCTCGTTTAGAAAGAGATAGGTGTTGTTATGGAAAAGCCAAAGGTGTAGTCAACATTCGCAGGCCGTCCCATTGTTCCGCCAAAGGGTTGAATGGTCTGAGCATCGAATGACTGACAGTGCAATGTCTGGTGTCTAAAGAACAATAATTTCCTTCTTATCGTGAAAAATACTTTATAGGCTTCATAAATTTGATCACTCGGTCAACGTGAGTCTTATGAATACTATATAAACTATATACTTATAAAATGTAGCTACGGGTTCTAGCAACCCCGGACAATGTATTTATATATACTCCAAAGATGTAAATAACTAAAATTTAATTGAATTGAATTGAGTCAAACTATCCGATTGAGAAAGAAACTATAGCATGCTACATATAACGTCAGGATATCAAATTTAGACTTCAAGTAGCATTCTAAACCCAGTTAGAAACAAAAATTTTTTTAACAAGCATACTAATGGTTTAAACAAATTAGTTAGCACTTGGTTACAATCTTTAGCTTTGAGCCGTACAAAAGCACGGACAAGACCATGAGACTACCCCTCCCGTGGGGGTGGCAGCTACCGACCTGGAGCAGGTGCAGGGTTGCGAGATGACACCGATGGACGCCGCTGTGCCGTCCTCCAAGAAGAACATGTGGAACGCGTATCGGTGCATCAGGTCCCAGTCTCGCTTCTTGCCTGCACCAGAAAACAAACAGCCAATACTTTAGAAGGACATTGTTACTGGGTCATTGTTACTGGATATCCCCTTAGTCCACCCGGCAAAGGAAAGCGTACGAATACGTTCCCGAATAGCTCAGATGGGAGAGCACCTGACCAGAGGTCCCGGTTCCGCTGCACATTTTTCCAGCTTTGCTATTCTCTTCCCAACAAAACTTAGTTAGCCGTTGCTCCGCGTGATGAACTTTCCTACTGGTATACGCAGATCTGAGCCTAGATGTTTTGTGTTTCAGCAACTTGGTCACTCGTACTGAGGGTCATTTAGCCCCAAACGCTTTTCTGTATTTCTTCCCAATTACACACCTCATTTAACCAATGCTCTATGATGACTTTAAAGCTTTCTATGTCAAGCTCATTTGTTTTGCCCAAAATGTACACCATACAAGTATCCTTGATTTTAGCCCTTATTCTACCACCTGAGCCTTGATTTTAGGTCTAATTCTACCGCCCAAGCTTTGTTTTTAGCCCTAATTCTACCACCTGAGCCAATTTTAAGCTCGTCTCACCATAGCTGTGATCGCGGAAAGACTGCATGTCGAGCGTAAGGATGTCTGTCTTATCGGCGGTAGAGATGTCGGCAAAGCCAGTCAGATGGCCCATCTGTTCGTAGTGTGTCTGATGGGCTCTGGAAGCAAAACAAGACGTTAGCCAAGAGAGATTCCACTTCCGACTAGCAACCGATAGGCTTTTGCAGAACTGAGTTACAATGGTGTATGGAAAGAGGAGATCGAAGGTTTAAAATGAAAATAATTGTCAGGTGCAGATTCGTTGCTTCAAATAGGTTCGTTGATATTATTTTGCCGTAGAGCTACGTATTTGTTTGTGTCAATGCATTTCCTGCTTATCGTTGCAGAATATTTAGTCAGCCCGAGAACTTATCAACTAATAAGTTAACTGGTGTCACTGGTATCACTAGTATCACTGGTGATACGTATTTCACGAAGCATTTTGAATACCAACAAGGAAAATGAAAATAAACGCTGCCATGCCAAAACATTTCTGTTTAGCAACCCCAAAAACATACCCTGTTAGCGGTGCGATGGAGCTAGTTTTGGTCAATTTATTTTAATGGTTTGAAATGGAAGGAACATGATTCTGTATCGATATATAAATTTTTTTATTTTTTTATTTTTTATTTTTTATTTTTTTTTTTTATTTTTTTTTTAACTTTAAAGTCTTCGACCGTAAGAAATGATCGTTAACCATAAAAACTTCAGCAGAATTCCATAGTTAACTAATATGTGTGTGCTATTCGTGCATCTGTTCGTCAAATCTGATCTTGTATGTCCATCCGGGCTCCCAAATGCAACACAAACACACAGTACCAGTACGCACTCTTCGAGGCTCTTGAAGTACTCCCTCGTCCACGCCTCCTTGGCGATCGACGTCGACACCGTCGAGGGGTGCAAGTCGGTGTCGTAGTTGAACACCGGCATCTTGGATCGCCACTCCGCCTCGATCTTCACCCTCAGCTGCAAGTTCAGAGACCATTATAAATTATTCCTTTATAGCCAATCTAGTGAAGCCAGGTACGAAAAGTGAGGGGGGCGTCACGTAGCATGTGACGTAGATTCTGACGTGATCCTTAAGACGAACTTTGCAAAACGCTGAGGCGACGAAGATAAAGTTAACTAGTCTAAAAGAGAGCTGAGGGTGAACCTGGTTTCGGCAGATATCCTGCCACGCTGTATTCGAGGGCTGACCAAAGTTGGAGGACTATCATGTCTCCAGAGTCAATCCATTAGGTGCGCAATTTATTGCAATGCTAGTCTTGTGGCAATTATTTAACCGTATAAGTTATTGACTCTGCAACTGAGTCAACCATTGGCATCCAATAAATTTGTATGCTGTCCTTGAGGCTCTTGTTTTCTTTTTACTGTCGGTGAACGTATGACGCTTCGCTATGCGTAGCGAGATCGAGGGTGGATCCGGTTTCCACAACAAAACCATTGTAAGCTCCCTTTCCAAAAGGCTTGGATTCTTCTACAAAATCAAGTCCACCGCGCTCAGAGGTACCGCGTTGCGTTGCCTTCGATGTTCCCCTTGACCCAAGTTAAGCAACACTGCGACGAGTCGGGCGTTGGATGAGTGACCCAAGTTAAGCATCACTGCGCCGAGTCGGGCGTTGGATGGGTGACCCAAGTTAAGCAACACTGCGCCGAGTCGGGCGTTGGATGGGTGACCCAAGTTAAGCAACACTGCGCCGAGTCGGGCGTTGGATGGGTGACCCTCTGATGGGTCACGGGATGCGTTGGATGGGAACTGCTGGGCCGTACCTCGACCGAGGGGTCTGACTGTAGATACATGTCCCCGTCGAACTGCAGCCGCCATCGCCGCATGGGCACGACGGGCTCCAGGAGGATACCCTCGGCGCCGAAAACGCCCTCCTTGGCGCCGAACAGCACTGTGTCCGGCAGCTTCCTGCTGCACAGCAACCCTTTGCCGGGCACCTGCCGACAACGGACAAATCGGCTTGAAACAGATCACGGAGCCGTCGGCACTTTCATGTGAACGCAGGTATAAGCACTGCTTATGGGATATTCCTCCTACATTGTCCTAAACTTCTGTTTTGATACGCATAATTCATAATTTTGCGTAGTTTCACAGTGCCATAACCATAACCTTAAGGAATTTAATTATATGGAAACCTCTTGAAATGACCGAAAAAAGTTTGGGGTAAAAGACTATTAACTACTAAGCAAGCACCAAATTGTCAAGATCTCATTGCAAAGGAACATGTGCTTCGGTCTAGCTAATTTATAAATAAGTTTTGTAAACCAGTAGTGGTCAAGTGCTAGAAGATGAATAACAAAATATCGAAGTGTCATTATGCCTATATGCGACATCAAATATAGTAAGTCACTTTTAGCCGAGTCAGCCGTTGGCAAAGTATTTTATCAGGTCGCTATTGCCCTTCCGCGGCCAAATCGCAGCCCAGAGTGAGGTCGTTTTACCAGGAGATAGACGAGTCCGTTGACGATGCCGCGCTGACGCCTCTCACTGCCGACGATCAGGGCGCGACCGTCCTGGCTGGACCCGATGAAGAAGACGGCGTCAAACGCCTGGCAGAGGATAAAATCCAACGTTGACACTGGCTCCGTGTTACGGGCGATTTTGAAGCTATTTACTGGTGTATATCACCATCAACACTTTCAACACGTGGATTGCGATTGTGTAACTTTGTGGTTTATTCGTTTACAATTTCACTGCCTCTTGGCTTGGCTTAACATGACCAGCGATTTGATATCAAGTGATTTCGAGCCAAGTCGAACGAAAAACAGTTACACAATCGCGACCAGGCGCGTAGGAACGCTTTTCAAGTTGGGGGGGGGGGGGGGGGGGGGGCAAGCTGCAAGACAGACAGTGGTGAAACCCGGACTGTGGGGGTGAGGGGGGGGCTATATTTTTTAAAGCAAATCTGAGGGTTTGAGATAAAATTGCAGCCTGGGAACATGGGGGTAAGAAATATACATTTAGAAAACTTAATTTAAAGATATCAAATTAACGCATTACGAAAATTACTATCACGGTATCTGTGATGCCTGTAAATATCGCACATCGAATACAGCAGAGCGTCTTGCCGTGGCGAATTCCAGCTCTACACTAGCAATACAAAATTCTTCCTCTCCCTCTCCCAGTCTGGGTGCATGTATGACTCAGACTAAAACATAAACAGTGTTAGTCTGCATTCCTGCTACTGCTATGGTCATATTCCTGGAAGTGATTTGTTTTTACGAGTCGAAAGATTTCGTTCAACATCAGCTCAGCAGAAACACTAGGTATACTCATCTCTGAGCAGCAGACAAAGTGAATGATTTCAACTATAAAATTAGCCCCCCAGTTGCCCCCCTATGCCTAAAAGTTGGGGGGGGGGGGCATTGCCCCCCTTGCCCCCCCCCCCCCACTGTTCCTACGCCAGTGATCGCGACCATGGTTTGAAAGTTTGAAAACGACACCCGAACCCTTTTTCCATCTTAATACATGGGTAAGAAAGTTTTGGAAATTCCTAGGCCTTGTCTGTGATATTTATAGGCCTATTAGACGATGAAAAACCATTTCCGATATCATGGTGAAGTGGAGATATCCCGTGGGATTTGGATGTTCATTACTGGGCTCTGAAACTAGAGCTTATACTAACGTAGCAAAGTTAGCTGTTGTCCGTACAAGTGTACGTTTCAAAAGAATATAGTGAAAGATAAACAAAAGTTATCCGATTCGAGCTTTCAAAAATCTAGTTTGTGACATGCGAAAACTTCTTAAAAATCATAGCAGTCGCTGTTCATGCATTCCCAGTATACGCCATTTGGGTAATACTCGTTTATGTCATGGCAAGCTCACGTTGTAATCTTGCGAAAGAGGCTGTGCCTGGTCCATCAGATCCACGTGGCTGTGCGTGTTGATCCCGTAGCCGGCACCTGTCTTCTTGGCTCCCGTCTCGTCCGTCTGCGCACGCCTGTTCTGCCACTGAAAGAGGACGCCGCCAAACAGGAGTTAATAGGGTTCATATTACCCAGCGTGTTGGGACACACGAAAAGCTCTTTGCGCTTTGCCATGACCACAGTTGTCTATACTGGACACACTGGGTGACACTTGCTATATATTTTTTATCAGTTTCAATATAATAAACGAGCAGTCAGGGATTGTTTGCCTTCAATAAAGTTACCTTACGCCGGCTTTGTTTAGTAAAATAACGTTAAACGATCAAAACACTCGGGAAATATTGTGTTCTAAATTCTTCATATATTTATTGGTACTATTTAGAAATTCCCCTCGTCTATATTCAGACACTTGGAGTAAACGAATGAGGTCACACGATTAATTTATGTTTTGATTTGTGCAACTATATGACTAAAGATGAACCTATGATGATGGTACGTAGCCTGCTCCTGTCCAACAGCTCCCTTGACCCCTAATCCTATAATGATCCTAAAATAGTTTTGCAGCTCTAGAATGGACTCTTCCAAAAGATGTTGCAGCTTAAAAAGAACGAATTCCTCCCCGAATTCAAGTCGTAGATATAAATTTAAACATGCACCTTTTGCAACTCCTACATTGGTTCTCGATTTTGCGGTCACCCATCCGTCACACATCCATGCACCAGTGTTGCTTAACTGCAGACCGCAATATACGAACCTGGCGGTATCGGAAGATCGCCTGGAAAACGTAGTACTTAAGCAGGAACCATTTCCCAGGCCTCTTGTAGACGCCGAACACCGGCGGCAAGTCCCGAAGGCGTACGAAGCGCACTAGCAGAGCCGACAGCGCCAACGCCAGCGCTGTTGACGCCAGTGTTAGCAGCATCGTAGAACGCGCTGCAACGAAACGCGCGTTGAAGATTGTAGTTAACTAGGAAACGCTGCCCCTGTGTCCGCGTTGATGGACGAGCGTGGCTGTTGGGCAGATGAAGAAGTGAATGCAGAACGAGGTACGCAGTCGATACACCGAATTCCTGATCGATTAGATGACAGAAAGAGGGTTCATTAGCAGTTCCGAGTTAGTAGTTTAGGAAATTTTGTGGGAAACCCCAATTTTTTCTTGGTTTCCATATTTTCCTAACTATTCTCATATCTGATATGTGCACGTATGTGTGATTTGAAGGGGAGGGAAGATGAGACTTTATAGAAAGACTCAGTTAAGAACACAGATATAAAATGTACTGACAATTTCATAAAAATTGTGGCAGGCGTTTGGGCATAGCGCGCGCAACATACAAATAAAACAAACAGACACATGAAACTTTCCGGGGCTAGTGAAATTGACAATTTCGCTTTGCTCGCTAAGCTCATCAATAATCTTGTTCGCAATCATCAATACTCAAACAAAGTTTAATAAAATAGCTGTACTTCATAAATTAGTATCACCAAAAAAAGACAGTTCTGGTGAAGAGCAGTGTGTGGAGTTATCTCGATCAGTCAAATGTCGGTGGCATCTCACAGCAATGTGCCTATTGGGACTGGACGATGACGAACAACTGGACTTGGGTTGGATGTGATATCGTATCATTAACACGCTCGAGGCCTGCAATGCTTTCAACCAATCGCGTTGTGGAGGTCAGTACATCGTGTACCACCGCATATTCCAATGTGATCTTTGACAATGACCTTAACTTGCGATTAAGCTGCTTTAAATTTTAGTAAATTCATGCAATTGTAAAATTTCTCAGTGAAAGTATCCGAAATAAATCTCTGCATTCTGAGGTGCTTGGTCTGTGTAAACTAATCAAATAATCTTTTGCGATTAAATCAATACCTCTGAACATACACATGTGATATGATTGATCTCGATCAAGCAGATGTGCATTTGATTGATATCATTGCGTGTAGTAATATTACAGAGATAACAGGCTCGTATTTAATAATAGTTGAAAACTTCGAATTAATGCAAAAAAGTATAACCCTAGTCATGCCCAGTGTCTGGCCCTTGAAGCCCATATCCATATATGACTCCATTATGACTCCATATGACTTCCATATTTTCATATGACTCTATCGCTGAGTTCTGACATTTGCATCAAATCTAACAACAAGGTACTTTTTGTTATACTGTAGTATCACTTCCACCAACTTGAACTTGAAAAGCCATTAACATGTTGTATATCACGAGGAGTAGCAACTGCATTCCTTATAAATTTCACAAAACAATTTAAACTCAATAACTCACTGATAAATGAAACTAGCAGTATGGAAAGGTTCCATTTCATTATTACGCAACCATTTGCATGGCCAGCGTACTAGTTTAAAAGCATAGTAGCAAAGAGTATAAAATAGTATTGTATAGTAGCATCGACTCTTTTTGTAGCAGGAGTACAGATAACGAACGGCCTTCCCAAAAGCATCAAAGAAATCAAGGTGCGAGGTTCATTTACAAAACAATTAAAATCATAATATCTAACTGACAAAGTGTTTACATGCATGAGCGAATTCGAACAAAATACAATTTAATCTCTTGACGTTTTATGGCATAGCTCGCGTTGATTGTAACCAGGTATATGTAATTTTAATTTCTGATGGTAGGTAGGTACCCTGCTTTTAATTTTAATTTTGTGGACGTATTTTACCTACACTAAATATCCTGAATTCTATTCTGTGACAATGTGTATACATTATATGAAATGTTTTTAACGAACAGATAATATAAATAAATAAATAAATAAACATTTAATACTCTTATAACAATCAACCAATTCATCATTCGTGTAATTTCTACTTTAAAAGTAGAGAGTTATTATCTATTGTAGAAATGTTGTTTGTTTCCGTGTGGCAACCACTTTGGTGGCAGAATTGATGATAAACATCAAGTTTCTCTCTTTGTCACACACATAATCCACTCGCACTTTTCACAAATTGATTCACGTAATTGATTCAAGGTATTAAAAACGATAGCAATGAATAATCACATTTATAACTATGAGATCGTGCCGTCGAAATTACACGAGGCATTCTAATGTTAATAAAATATCTGGTATTTCTAAATCGCAACTCTACACCGATCATCGACATACCTTTCTGTGGAACACGTGCGGTCGAATACCAGCCACAGTAGTCGGCAGATGGCGACGGCGGGGACTCGAACCCAGGAGTCAATCACTGAAAGACTCCTAGACGTGCCGTGAACAATCTGGACCCAGGCGCGGCGAGATAAGATTGCGTTATCGGAGACACCTGCCACACTGAAGAGCCTATATCGGTGTCGGTTTCGATCTCGGCAAAATAACCTAGAGCCATATGGTCATTATTCGTTTGTTCTCGGTTATTTTTCGAATATTGTTGCCTCGAAAATGCAGTTCATTCGGGATATATACGACCTCAATGTGTCCCTGTCACCATTTCAGGGGTACACGGGCCATTAGTATGCTTAATATATACAGGATCGTATGCAATCTTAATTCAAGATGATGCCACAAAGATATAAATGGTATTTTCACAAAACCCGTCCACACTATCGCGGAAACATTCACTCATGTCTGCTTGCGTGTACTACACTAGTTTTTTGACACGCCTAAAAATCAAATTCAGCACACAGCAGTTTAAAAAAAATCAAGCCGATGGGTTTAATTCAAAATAATGTCTTACATGGTTATTTTTTTTATTATTATTGCTAAACATTTCTTTTATTAAATAAAGACAGCCTTTGGTTGTACAATTTCCATACCGCTAGTACCAAAATCCACTGTATGTGATACAAAAATCACATTTTAACCTTCTAGCTTAGATAAACCCGAAAATAACAGACCCGAGCCATAACGTTCAAATTATCGGATCTGAATGCTCGCTACACCCCGGTTTTCCACCTAACATAGTTATTTTTCAAACACAAACGCCCCACCCTAAAAGTTCCACACGATCCTGCCGTCGAGGCCGACGGCCACCCTGCCCGTCGCGACCAGCGCCAACGCACGAGGGTAGATGCGGACCTCGAGGCGTTTCATCCTCTCCAGCAGCCTGTCCACAGTGTCCGATGGCTCGATCGGCAGCGGCTCCTGGATGATGATGGCACCGGCGTCGACGTCCTCCTGAAGGCCACCGATGAAGCGAATTGGCGTCAGTTGAACAAAGAATATCGGGACCAAAAGAACTAAAAGGTGACGTGCCTCTAGAAACCCTATACTATTCATTCATTCATATTATATGTATCGACCAAAATGTTTGACGAATTAAATAATTTATTGAAGAACTCAACGCCTACGTAAAAATATACTGAGCAGTCGTTTCCGCAGTGGGGAACGACCATCAACTATACACCATTTCAACATGAGAGAGATAGGTATCTATAACGCATTGAATGAACCAAATTTGAGAAAAAGATTAAAAACTACTTACAAATACATTTTTCTATTCCCTCAAATAAATCCTAATTTTTCTCCTTCATAAAAACCGTAGATTGAGTTCAAAAAAACCGATAACAGCAAATTGTATGATCAACAACTTCCCAACTAATAATGGAGTTCTGCTGAAGTTCGCCACAAATCTCGTAGCTTCGTTCAGCTCAAATCTCGCTCAACTACCTAGTGAATAACGGTTTCAAATTTGGTATGAGAGCTTTAGTGACAATCGCTGTCCATGGGGCCGAGTCCTCTTATTAAAATATAATGGAGATGTGCCCAGTCTGTGAACGGGCGCTCGGTCTCTCGTCTCCCTCGGAGGTCCTCAAGTATCCCAGTTGGGTTGAACATGTTTCCAGCTATCGCCAACCATTCCATCCATTACCTGGTATCGGCACATACCAGTAACAATGTCCATCTCAAGATTAGCAACAGCAACAAATATAAGGTTACCCAGATTTTCCACTCCCATACTAGCTATACGCGAATGCCCTCCGCCCGCAATAATAGTTTCGCCGGCAATCCAGAGAAGGAGCCACTTTTCTGTTACATAACCTGTAAGTTGTAACCTTGGTTACTGTAACCACATGTGGAACATTGGGTCAATTGTTTATAATTGACCTTGCGCCGTGGCCAAGTGGATGATTTTTAAAACAGGTTGCTAACGCACCCCAGCGATTGCTGGCAAAATTACGTGCATAAAATTTTTGCTGGATCCATGGCTAGGTATGGTAGACTATCTGGGTTACCTTATATCTGTGCTAGTTCCAGCTGATTGTGCCGTTTCGTTTTAAGAATGTTTAAAATCTGTAACAAATCCCTGTACTTACCTCGACAAAGTGCACGGAACAGCCAGTGAGACGCACCCCTGCGTCGAGCGCCTGTTTCTGTACGTGGATGCCCTTGAACAGCGGCAAGATGGCCGGGTGCAGGTTGATGACGCGTCCGCGCCAGAGTCGCGTGAACTCGCCCGACAGAATGCGCACGAAGCGCGCCAGACAGATGAGCTCGACGCCGCTAGATAGCAGCACGTCGTGCACAGCCATGTCGAACGCCACGCGGCTCGGGAAGCCGCGATGCGGGATTGTCTGCGGATCACGTGACAGTTTGGTGTTTAGCGTTCGATCGTTGCTGCCCGCAGTGTTCGAAGTCGAAGATGTAGACTGATGGTTACTGGTTATTCACCAACAAATTCCGGCTTTATGGACGGTTGATATTGGCAATTCCATTCCTGAGTAAGGAAGCGTTTCCCTGAGAATCGTGTACTTCCTATTCAAAGTCGTGTTGACTGACCTTGTATAGTAAGTTCGGGAATTACTGGTCAATACCACTCGATATTTTCGGGTAAGAAGTCGTGTTCCTCCCTTGTAGGCTCTGATGCGCTCTATTGTGCTCTATTGTGTTCTCTTCGAGAGTGACAACTGACGGATCTCCTTGCAAATAGCTGCGTTGTCAGTTTTGTCACATTGCGTGCTTACCTACCTGATGATTGACAATGAAAGGGTTCCCCGAAAATTGGCAACACAGTGCTGCGAAAGGGACAGAGTTGGTGCAAATTCTTGACACATGTCAAGATACATCTGTGTTAACAATTGCACTGTCCGAAGCTCTGAAGTGGTATTGACCAGTAATTTTTGAATGAACTATACACTTTGACACTTCTGCTACTTTCCTTAGATTAGATGAGATAAAGTCAGAATATTATGTGATCTTTGAAGTAGAACATTATTTAAATATGATGGAAACATTCTCGAAATTGTAAATCTTATTTGATACCTACCTCAAATTTCAACTTATTTACAATAATAAAATAGAAAGGATCACACCCCAGGTCTTGGCTTTACTAACGACTAAACACATATCTATACAACTGTGAGAAATTGACGTATACACGACGTAGCGACAATCCTTTTGGATCATAACAAATGAGTATTTCGGACAACAGACACCGCAGCGCTAACGACAACAGGACTCGGGTTTAAATTCTTGGTTAGAGATTATGCAGCGTATTTTTTACTGTCTAGACTCTTGACCAAAGGTACTCAACTTTTTTTGCACAGGGCAAAATAAAATAATTTGTTTACCTCTGCGGGCCGCAAGGGGTAATTTGATGTAAAACTTGCGAATGGCTAAAGCATTGTAAAACATTGTGGGTGTTGATTGAAAGCATTCTCGTAACTTGTACCTGCTTGTACTTGATAAATGAAAATTGACAATGCTTACATTACGAGGGGGGGGGGGGGGGGGTTAGGGGGGGGGGTTGAACCCTCAAGAATTTGACTTAAAGCAAAAAACTTGACTGTTAAGCCGTTTGCTATGGCCATTCTAGAGTCTGGACACTAGAATGGCCATAGAAAACGGCTAAACAGTCCAGTTTTTACTACCAGGTGACCAGACAATTAACCAGCGACAATTTGAAAATTCCAAATTGAGCCCATGCTATAAGAGATTCGTTACATCGCAGCAAGCCTTCCTCAATAATGCTAACTCATGACGAATATCTGTTGTGCTTATGATTCCCAAGTCATTGCCGATTTATTTCTCGCCCTTCCCCCACCGCCTCCATACCTTTGTCGGCACGCCCGCACGCTCGGCCACCTCCAACGCCTCCACGCCGGGCACGTTCGACACGACCAGCACGACCTCTGCGTTGGTGCGCCGGCGCGGGTCGCGCGTCGCCTCGATCAGCGCGCGCAGGTTCTTGCCGCACTCGGACACCAGCACGGCCACGCGCCGCTTCTGCGACTGCGCGCCGGGCGGAGGCGACGCGCGCACGTTGGTCACGGTCACGCGAGGGGTGCCTGCGCGGAATGGTTTAAGGATTAGTTGACCAGATATGCTACGCTGCGCATCATTTTGCTCCTAACTGCGAACCAGATGACGTCATGCGCGAACTTGTACCACATTCATCGTCCGGAATGTCATTTCTTGTAAACTAATCCTGTTACCATGGCTTGCGCCAAATGGTTGCTTGGGGTGCTGCGGGAGTTGGTTGTGAAGTCCATGGTTGGTATTACATTTTTTCTACTAGTGTTTAAGCGTCTAGTCCTCAGTAACAAATTAATTCCACTGCAAGTCCTTTTTTCAGTAGTACGCAAGTCTGCTAAAATGTTTAATTTTATGTCTTATTTCGCAAGGGGCTGAAAAAAGAACCTGATACGTCTGTACCTAAATACACATATATATATATATATATATATATATATATATATATATATATATATATATATATATATATATATATATATATATATATATATATATATATATATATATATATATATATATATATATATATATATATATATATATATATATATATATATATATATATATATATATATATATATATATATATATATATATATATATATATATTTTTTTTAAGACTTTTGGATAAACTGTGGTGTTTTATTTTTCATTTTCCCAACGTTTCGACCAAATTGTTTGGTCTTTCTCAAGGGTCAATCAATGAACTACAAAAAACAAAACATTGGACAAAAGGTACCAGAGATCTCAACAATCAAACCAAAGTTATAAAAAAAAAAAAAAAAACACATTTTGACAAGAAACATATAGCGTGAAGGTCAAGGTCGATTCTGTTTCGATGCTGTCTTGCTTCGTGTTGTAGGCCCCAGGGAAGGGGTTCATTGATTCATTGATTCATTGGTTCGTTGATTGTTTGTAGTTCATTGATTGACCCTTGAGAAAGACCAAACAATTTGGTCGAAACGTTGGGAAAATGAAAAATAAAACACCACAGTTTATCCAAAAGTCTTTTTTAAAAACTAATTGCTGTGAAAACTTAAAACAACATATATATATATATATATATATATATATATATATATATATATATATATATATATATTGGCCCACCCCATAACACATCAATTAACTGGTAATTTGACTGTAGCCAGAAGAAATTGTAATACAGACTGTTTCTTAAACAACGCACTGTTTTGGCATGTAGCGTTACAAGATTATATTGATTTGGATGACTTGATATGAAGATTTGTACCAACGTAATCTTCGCGTATGTGATACTTATATCTTCCAGTAACGAAGAGCAGTACATTATCTCATCACATGTGCTGCATTTTTTGCAGACACATCGATTTTAGTCCACGCTTTTAAGCTTTTAGCGCTGTGAAAGTAAATTGCAAGGCTGTGAGGCCCCAACCGACCTGCTACGGCTGTCACGACGCTCCCGACGACGTGTGACGTCACGCCCTGTGAAGTAAGCGTCGCCTGGACGGCGTTCTCGTTGCCCTTGGCCACCACCAGGAGCGCTGACAGGCCCAGGTTCGAGCCCGAGACGAGGTCGTCCTCGCTGCAGCCTGGTTCACAACGCAAGGATCACTCACTTGATCAGGTTACTTCAACTAGGTACCAGCACAGCGGAAACTTTAAAGATTCGAGAGTTTGGCAGAACTTTACCTGACTTCAACTGAATGAAAAGCAGAAGTCGCAACTGTGAAACTGAGGAGGAAATAATTTTGCGGAAAAATACGATTGTTTTTTTAACCAATTTCAACAAAGAATGATACGTCCAAAGCAAAAAATCTTTTGACCAGCAAATATATAGTTTTCTCCTAAATTTGCTGCCATTCTTGTTTTTGCTAGACAAGATTAACGTGCCATGTAGTATCTGATTAGTGCAGAGCTAATGTTCATGACGTCGTGTCACTGACATTGCTAGCTGTTAACCCAGCTTAAGGATGACTTTTCGAATCCCACTTCCATTCCATACCCTGTTGCATCAGCCATCCTAGCAGCGCTGGCATCGGCCATTTTGCGGCGTCTAGCCGCACTGCCCGATTTGACGCGAGCGCCGCTTCCACGTTGACTGTTAGACTGGCGGCGGTCATTGTAACTAGCACCTTGGCCGCGCCTGACGTCACGGATTCGCGTAGCGCGCCAGGGAGAATGGTGGCCGGAGACAGAAGCTCAGTGCCTGTGCAAAAGGGAAAGTAGATGCGCGGGTTCACAGCATACAAATGACTGAACGTTGGTTCTTTGATCTGCCGAGTTATCAAATAGCAGAAGTTAATATACTCGACTTTCAGTTTTAAAACAGCGTGGTATATTAGAGCTCACAAATAATTATTAACTAGTGGAGAAGGAGATCTTACTTAAAGATTAAGATCTTTCCAAAAGGCCTGGAAAATTGTTGCTTACTTCCTCCTTTATTTGCTGATATTTTTTGCTTCTCTCTCGACAACATTTAAGGACACATTTATGGTACCTACTGTCACTATGCTGGTCATAATAAGTATGTCTCTGGTCAAGACATTTGAATTAAAAGAGATATGTATTTTGGCAAACAGTGAGATCTATCACTCTTTATAACATACAGAGTGTTACCACACGTTCACCTGTACTTGTCATTTCACAAAAATTATTTCACAAAATCATCGAAGATTTTTATCAAATTCTCAAGATGAATACGGTAATGCTTCTCAACATACCGATTGTCGTGCCGGAATCAGAGAAAGGGGCCGGCTCTGAGAGGCGCAAACCATTTTGTTCCATCACCTTCTTCGCCAGAGTGACAATGACTCCGTCGACGCCGCCGCCCGTCACCCCTGAGGGCACCAGTAACACGGGAGGCGATAAGATCACCTCTATACCCGCAGAAGAATGGTTTTGTAAACTTTTTTTTAACTCATAACAATTCATTTAATGCAAAATATTAAGAATGTAGCTTCTGGCGCTACCCGCTGATTAAACTTATCATCTCCACCCTTTACCCCCTGAACGCAGCCCGCAGAGCAAACTCGGCACCACCACTTAGTGCACTTGAACGCAGCCAGCAGTGCAAACACGGCTCCTCCACTATTTTGAATCATATTATTTTTTTTTTAAACCATTGCTCAAATTTTTTACTTAATAAAAAATCAAATAATCGATTGAAATACATCTTATCAACGTTACATAACATAGCAAAAAAGGGGGAAGAAAAAATACGCGGATTGACACGTACAAAAAGGGAAATTGGAAATTTGTTTAAAAAATAAATACATTGATGGCATACTTTTGTCTACCCCAGAACAAGAGCCAACCAAAACGCCATTAATGACTTTGTCATCAGTTAAACTCCAAATAGCTACAGAGTTCACGAAATGGGGGTTATTTGTTGATCTTCAAAATGAGGAGGTTCAAAATGAGGATTTAACGCTTGACAACCACAAGCGAAATGGCCAACATGCATTTGCTGAAAGAAGAAAATCAGTAATTTCAACAGAATCCTGCTGAGAGGCAGCGGGCTCAGCTAAACTTGAAGACGTATAATGTCGGTTACCCAAAACGACATCCCCGTGCAGCACAGGCGCCGACGTCGACTGAGGGCGCTGCACCGTGCCGACGGCGAACCCGACAAGCTCGCAGTTGTCCTCGCCACCGCTAAGAAGCGCCACCGTCGATTGGCCAACTGGAGAAAATATTGGCCGCCTTGATTAATATATATGACCCTGCTCACATCCAACATAATATTATCGTTGCAAAGTCTTTAGATCTACTCGAAATATGGTCACACACCTATCAGCTTGCAGTCGGCCTTCTCGCACGCCTCCCGAATGCCCTCTTTCACGACGTCCACCGCCGCAAGGTCCAGACCGCCCCCCGCCAGTCGGTACGAGAAGAACAGTGGCGTCGCGTCCGAGCCAAGCACGCCGTTCAGACAGGACGCCACCAGGTCCGCGCCGAGGGTGGAGTAGTCGTTAGTTAGTCGCGCCACCTGACGACACGTCAAATCCGAAACTAGAAGCGTGCCGAGTGTGAACCAGGTGCACTGCGATTTCGTAACTCTGAGTTTTCCGTTCTCGGTTATAAAGTTAAAAAAAATAATATGGACAACAACAGGGATTATATCCATCAGAACCGATAACGGCATAACGTAAAAGTTACAAAATCGCTAGGCGGGTGCCGACACGAAGCTTGATCGGGTTCCACAGAAGGAAGGGCCGAACTTCGTCAAAAGTCTACCAAGTCCACACGGAGCATTGAAGTTTGGGAGGCCAAAGTTGAGAAACAATAATGATTCTTTTTTTTATGCGGCCATTGTCAGTCGAACTACCACCCTTGAAGCAGTAATTGGCATATGTTCCCAAACCGTCAGGAAATCAGTGAGACTTTTATGTAGCATTCAAATCCCAGTTTGAAATAGATTTTTCCCCCTTCAAATACAATGCTGATGAAAGGACAATATTAGACTTGGTTCAAATGTAATTCGTTCAAAATCTTGACGGTTTTGACATGTTGGGTTGACACTGTCGCAAGTGGACTGATCTGTTTGGGTTGGTGAATTACAGATGATGATAGTGACGATTGCAAGGGTAAAGCCGCAAGTAGGCACATATCTTGACTACCTCCAAAAGCATCAAAGGTCGGTCTCCGCTTAGCCTTGTCTCTTTGACATTCAGGGGCGAATTTGCAGAGACGTCACTGAGTGCACACTCACACTCAGTGCACACTCAGTGCACACTTAGTTGGCATTAGCAAAGATAAATTGTCCCCTAAGTGCGTACTGAGTGCGGACTCGGTGTGAATGTGCACTCAGTGTCGACTCTGCATTCGGGTCTCAGTGTTGGCACTGTCCCTGTATCGTTGGTGAGTGGCCTATTGGCACTGAAACTAAGCAGAAATTATGACAGGCTGATATTAAGGGAGTAGGACTTCGAAGGAGATAACGGTAGACTCAATGCTGTCGCGTACAATGCCAATTTTCGACCACCTATTGGCACTGACACTAAGCAGAAATTATGACAGGCTGATATTAAGGGAGTAGGACTTCGAATGAGATAACGGTAGACTCAATGCTGTCGCGTACAATGCCAATTTTCGACCACCTATTGGCACTGTCCCTTTTATACACATGTTTCAGACTGTATCTGATGCACTGGTCTAATAAGTAATGACTAGTCGAAAAAATTATGTTATTGACGGCAGGAAATAACGTTTTCTCCGATGTTATCAGCAAATAGCTATGCGTGCAATTTAATACGAATCTCCGGGTAATTTCGTGCAATGAAAAACACGCGTAAAACTCAGCTGCGTTTCAGGAACTCTTGTACATTATCTAATTGGTGCAGGTCGTATCAAATGATAGTTATTAATAACAATATGCCACTCCATTACAACATCCGTTTTTACAATAAGCTGTATACCGAAACGCATACAGCAATTCTGCGAGACGATATTTCCGTTCGTTGATCATGTTTTATATTTAATATAGTTAGGTAATGTAAAAATGCCTCAAAAAACATCATTGTGTACTACCACAGATATAAGGTTACCCAGATAGCCTACCATACCTACCTAGCTGTATGACAACGGGAAAAATTTGATGCTAGTAGTTTCACCGAAAATCGCTGGGGTACACTGTTTTAACGTCATCTACCAGGCCATGGCACAGGGTCAATATAATCAAGGGACCCAACATTCCACATATGGTAAAAGCTTCCTTGGTTACAGGTGATATAACAACAAACAGCGGCTCCATCCCTTGACTGCCAGCGAAACTATTATTGCGGAAGGAGGGCTTTCGCGTATTGTGCTTTAGTATGGGAGTGGAAAATCTGGGTAACCTTTTATCTGTGGTAATACCGCAAAAAAAGAGATACATGTTATCACACAATAGTGCGATGGTTGTGATGCTCACACCACAAGGTGAAATTTCAGCGACCACGAAAACAACACGATGGAAGCGCCAGCACAAACACTCGACAGCAGCGTGAGCTAGAAGACACACTAGGGTTACAAGTCCAATCTGTTCACAAAAGATATCGGGAACAACAATAAGGCCACTGGGTCGTAGTTTTGTAATGATTACTAATGGTGTGCTATGAGTGATTTGGAGTGAAAGAATGATGCTGCCGTTTATAAACGGAATATTTCTAACAATATCTATATGTTTTTCTGTGAGTAACTATTGACTATATTAATATTTGTATTAAACACTTTGAAAATAATACTCATGACCAGTAATTCAGTACATAAAGATTATTTTAATAAACCAGGAAAATTTTTTTGTATATTCTTGACAAATAACCTTAAGATTACCTCAATCGATAAATAATCGTCCATTATTTTCAGAAAACTTCTAATTTTACCTTTCCAGACAGCGATGCCAGCGCCAAACAATGACGTCATTCACCGCCAAGCGCCCGAGTTCGGTAGCGTGCTCGACTTCTTTATACACGGCTACCTAAACAAGGCGACATCACGGGCCACTGCACTGCCGACCACTAACGTCACATTGACAGAGGTCACGACGCCTCCATCGGCTCTATCAACGACACAATCCTCAGTGTCAACGTCGAGGTCCACGTCATCACAAACCTCAATATCACCTGTGCCTCGAGTTGTCAACGGTTCTATGCCAGCAGCCACTAAGACCGATACGCCCGCAGTACCACCAACTGCAGTTAAAAACACTTCACCAATGAACAAGTTACCAAATATCATTCAAAGAACAACCACAATGGCAATGACAACCGCTGCACTTTCACCCTCAGATATGGGGACCACAACATCCCTTACAACAAAATCGCTACCCCTTACGACTATAAACAAACCTGCAACAGAATTGTCACCATCATCATCAAATATGGGGACCACAACATCCCTTCTAACAAAATCGCTACCCCTTACGACTTTAAGCAAACCTGCAACAGAATTGTCACCATCATCATCAAATATGGGGACCACAACATCCCTTCTAACAAAATCGCTACCCCTTACGACTTTAAGCAAACCTGCAACAGAATTGTCACCATCATCATCAAATATGGGGACCACAACATCCCTTCTAACAAAATCGCTACCCCTTACGACTTTAAGCAAACCTGCAACAGAATTGTCACCATCACCATCAAATATGGGGACCACAACATCCCTTATAACAAAATCGCTACCCCTTACGACTATAAGCAAACCTGCAACAGAATTGTCACCATCCCCATCAAATATGGGGACCACGACATCCCTCATAACAAAATCGCTACCCCTTACGACTATAAGCAAACCTGCAACAGAATTGTCACCATCACCATCAAATATGGGGACCACAGCATCCCTTATAACAAAATCGCTACCCCTTACGACTTTAAGCAAACCTGCAATAGAATTGCCAGTTCCTGTTGAAACATTACCAACAACCGCGAAAGCATCGACCACTATTTCAATGGCCACCAGTAAATTACCAGTCACAACAGCAATCGCGGCTTCCGTTAAAACTCTATCACCAACAACCACTTTAAAGACAATTGGCCCAATATCCTCAGAATAACTCCCACTGGTCTCACAATAATTGTCCCCGCAACCCTGACAGCAAGCACAGTGCCCGTAACGCTACCACAAACAAATAATAAGGCACCTGCCACTATAAATCTTACCACCGTTTCAAGAATCACTAGCAGCCAAGTGATTAATCAGCTTTCCATGCCAACTCTCACAAGAGAACCTCCAGTATCCACAAAATGTTTGCCAACTTCAACAAAACCAACTGCTACAATTGCAACAACATTTTCAACAACCGTAAAACCACCAATGACAGTCTCGCCTCCCATTTTACTAACAATTACTAAACAAAAAATCACTGCTCCTGACTTCACTTTAAAAGAAACCTCAAGGAACACACACACTGATTTCCATTCAAAAACCACAAACATTACCAATGCCACTCAACCAACAACCGCAAGGTCACCAAACTCAGTTCCATGTACCACTTTACCAACGGCTTCAAAAGCGCCAACGACAATATCCACAACCACAACAAAATCATCAGAGGAACCTGTTAACTTTCCAGCTCCATTTTCAACTTCCACTACTCGTAGTTTTAAAATACCTACCATACTTGTTACTCCCATACTCGGTTCAAAAATACCAGTTACTTCCACATCCGGGACCAAATTGCCCGTTTCTATTACGACAGCTACTAAACTAGCCGTCACTGCTGTTCTCAGTACAACTTTGACCTCAAACACAACTGACGTCCCGTCACCAACGTCTCGAAATGCCACACAAATGACTCTCTCCGTGAGAACGACGTCCCTTGAGCGAGCCACCCTCTCGCCGTCCTCCCTGCCACTGGGGACAACGCCCACGACCAAAGCCCGACCGATGTCGCCCAGGCACCGGTTTCGAAGCCGGTTCGCTGACGTCGACTTTTCCCGGTGACGACATAAGTTGGTCAAAATAAAGATTTATTAGCAGTCTACACAATACATTTTGCTACACAATATTTATTGTTCCTCCCTTCCTTCTGATGATTGTTGCTGGTCAGCAACAATGTACAATTTTGCTGGTCCTAATTGCTCGTGATATTTCCACGTGTAGTGTTGCCCCTGAGAGCTTTCCAGGAACAAAGTATTTTTGGGTAAATTTAGCTTTTTATAGACCGCCTCTCTCTGGTGGCAATATTTTGAACTAATAATTACAGACAATCATACGCCGTTTCGGATTTATTACCTACCAATTTTACAACTTTTGGCAACTCTGTCGCCCAGAAATAAATTCATTTCCACGCGTGCGTGTGAAAATGGTAAGGTTCACATTTGAAGTTACTTCAGCTCAAATGTCCGGTGAAACATTGCAAAACATTGCAGGCTAAGATTAAAATGCACTCATAAAATAGCTGACCTGCGCATATTATTAAAAGCTTAATAATAAAATTTAGTGTTTTAGCTCGAGTACACATTGCAAAGAATAGAGCTTGTATATTGGTGTTGTCACCAATGTTTGTGTCTGTTAGTTTCAATGGAAAAGAACAATAAAGATGAAACAACAACAAAAAAAATATACATATATTATATAGCTGTGCCATATGAGATAATTTCCAGGAAAATTACTAAAACTACATTACTACATAACATAACAAAACCGAATCTAAGAAGTTGAACATCAAATTTCATAAGACTCATGTCTGCTTGTCCTAATCTATAAGCAATTATAGCAATTATAGCAATTATAATCTATAAGCAATTATAAAAAATCAATGATTATCACCAAAGCCTGGCTATCAGAAGAGTCTTTGAAATTATGTGGATAATTAAGAGTTTGTGTCAAACAAATAATCATTTATGACATAATCTTACTACTGATTTCTCTCATGTATTGTCTTTTGATATAAACGTATGTCTTTTTTGTGTTATATATGGACGTGAAAAGCAGTCAGAATCACTATGTATTAAGTTTTTTTTTTTAGGAATAATAGGCCACGGACATGCAACAAGACTGGAATAATTGTAATACTATAATATTGTAAAGAATTTAAAAAAAAAAAAAAACTTAACGAAAAATTGGTAAATCACGCCTTTAAACGGCACCAGTTTTCACTGTTTTTTAAAAGTTGACAGTCGATCATGAGAGGAATCCGGGACGTGGTACATGGTATTCGAAAATAGAGTCATGAAAACTTGCAAGTCGGTCTGAAAATATCATGCGTCATGCCTTTTTTAGGTGATAGGCCACATTGCATGCCCACTCTCCCCCTTAAACCCCACTACTCACCCCTCCACACTTTCACCTAGTCACGTTTTGAAAATTAATTTAGGTGTCCAGCAATGTTATTATTTTCTTTCAATTATCCTGCAAGTGACTTTGCCTTTGTTTTCGACGCCTTAAAGCCTGCACGGTGATTGGTGAACCTATACCTACCAATAGTGAATATTTATTTATGCGTTCTAAATTTATGAATTCATTTTATTGCATTATAGGCGATCAAAACCTTATTGGTTGGTGCAATAAATTAACGTAACTCTTCAGACCACACTACCTATCTGCATGCAATACTTTCTCGTATACACTAGAATTAATTTAAGTTTGCCACTTTCTGGGGATCTCATATTAGAGAGTACCAAACCGAAGAGTCGAATGATTAGGTTTTTATCATTACCATCAAAAATTGTGTTTATTGTTATCATTATTTACCATTTTACCACAGATTTTACTCTTTAAAAATGGTAAAGAGTAAAATGGCACTTTGCTTCGAAGTCCACCAGAGTGTGGTAAAGTAAGGCTAACACGAGTGTATGCACAGCATCGGCCAATTGGGGATCCGAATAAGATATATGGTCTTAAATACGCAAGAGCTACGCACAGTTCGCCTTCGCTATTTAGAAAGGTCGCGGGACTGCAAGGCTAGCAGACAAACAATAATTACGACTTGGAAGTTGGAGCGCTTATCAGGGCCGCTCGGCGATAAGTTTCGATACCGCCTAATCACGGGTCACGTGCCCAAAGGAATGCTAATCGCTTTCAAAACACAACCAGATTGGCTTGAAGCGCACGGTGAACCATAAGTGTACGCGATGTCAGTTTTCCGTTAGCAGTCGACGAAAAGGGGCCGGTTTCGTCGGCAAAATGAAAAACGTTTTCGTCAGCGCTGCTTACGGTGAGCCATTTGACTTTTCTCTGTGAATCATATTACAACACACGAACAGGAATTTGGACGATGGTACAACCTTCGAGGAAGTTTTGTGGTCCCTAAGGTATAACTTGTTGTCCACCAATTTAACTCGAACGAGAGTTTTATTTCAACTATTTTTCTATGATGGCCAGTACACATTACGCTTTTTCCACGCTTTCGAGCCCGTCTGCTGGGTCCGTCGGAGCCCGAAACGCTCTGGGAGGCGGAGAACGAGACGAATTCGCAACACACACTGCGTTTTAGTATCCGATGGGCTCAGCCCACGGACTCGAAAGCGTAGTGTGTATTGGTCATTGTTCCTGCAGATATGAATTTCATGGAGGGCTTACGTTTATGCGAACTTTAACACACAATTGTCACCGCAAATGCGAAATGCTATTGATTGACCTTTACTCAATTTCACAGGCGGACTGATTTTGGTAACGCTGGCCACAATTATATCTTCCTTCGTCATCCCCAACATCAACGACCCTGCCATGGGGCATAGGGGTAGCTACCAAGAACTATCCTCCAAAAACGGCTACTACATCCCCGGCATCTACAATGACGCATTGTACAATCCATATCAAAACGACGGTGTCAGTTACAATGCTTATCCATTGTACAATGCGGTCAATGGAGTGGTCAGCGCCGGTACAAGCGCCGCCGACAAATTGTATTCAGTGTCCGTCTACAACTCTGCGATATCTGCTGGTGCGCAGATCGATCTTTCTGTGGCGGCTATGTTTGGCAATGGTGACTTCTTCGCCGGCGACCCCGGTGTGGCTAGGACGATGGTAACTGCCGGCCCCACGGTCGATTCTGTCGGAGCCTTTGGAGTCGAGACTCCTCAGAAAACTGCTACCATCTCCAGCGGTAGGCATATTTGTTAATATTAACTTCGGACAGTTTCAAAACTTTAAAGGATCTCCGTTTAGCGAAAGTTTGATCGAACGATTCTTATTGAAATTTATTATTTGAAACTTTCTAACATTTTTTCACAAATTAACAGGTAAAAAGATTTGCATATTTAATTGAACATGTCCCTCATATAAGAACAACCTTTCCAAAGCTGTCAATGGCCATCAAAATGTACTGCAAATGTTCGTAAATATTTATTGCCAATTGATTTATTGACGTTGCATTCTTACAAAAGGGGAAAACTTGACAAGCAAGCTCGATGCTTTCAACTTGAACTTGATCAATCGTTCAAACGATTTACTTCGTCATCAACCCGAAATCGAAAAGGTATCACAAAATTTTTCGTTTTCTCGGCCCCCGTCAAGCAAACACAATTTGTTTATTGAAATGAGTTCTGATTTCAAAATTAAACTCTTATAGATGCTCCTCTATTGTTAAAGGAGCAAAAGAAGTCAACATTCGCTGGCCGTCCCAATGTTCCACTAAAGAGTTGAATGGTTTGAACATCGAATGATTGACCGCGCAATGTCTGGAGTCCACAGAATAATACTTTCCTTCTCATCTCGAAAAAACTGTAGCTAACGCCGGCCGTTAGCTGTTTACAAAACAGCGAAACTTTCGCAAATAAACACACGTGGTGGTTGTAATGTTCACAGCGTCGCGAACCAAGAGAGCAGCCGACGTCCCGAGGAAGACTAGGGCATCCCAGGACGACAGCCTGCCCTACCCGTTGATCACTGGAGCCTGGTTCACCACGGGCGCTCCCGACTTCGCGGCTGTCACCGCCTCACCATAACGGCCCGACTCCCTAGAATGGTTGCAGGGCCCGACCTTCTATGGGTGCTCCAAGGGACTGATGTCCTAAGGTTGCTGTATATAGGGGCCTACCTCCTAGGGTGGTTGCAGGGCCCGACCTTCTATGGGTGCTCCAAGGGACTGACGTCCTAAGGTTGCTGTATAAAGGGGCCTACCTCCTAGGGTGGTTTCAGATCCCGACCTTCTATGGGTGCTCCAAGGGGCTGACGACCTAAGGTTGCTGTATATAGGGGCCTACCTCCTAGGGTGGTAGCAGGAGTCAACCTCTAAGGGTCGCCGGACGAACTGAACCCTAGGTTTGGTTGCCTTTTTTGGCGGACTACGATGTATGAAGAGATGATGTCTGTGTCTTAAATATACTTTTATTATAAAGATTATAATTAAATTGTCAATGTATAAGCTGCAGAAAATATTCCGTGTGTTCCACACTACAGTTTGTACGACTCAGGTCTTTTTGTCAGCGTCTCTATAACATTGTAGATTAAGACAATGTAGACATTGTAGAATACCGATTTGCAGTCGCATCTGAACCTGAGACGAACCTTAATTTGAATTCCCGTATGCACCGCAATCATTACTTTAAAGGCTTAACTTTTTAAAATGTGTTATGAGTGACAACCAGTTTCCTCGTTGGCCAAGGTCGAACAGCACAGGGAGCACTAGCGCCTTTGATGGCGCGTGGCGACCAAATGCATTATGATGACCTCGATTACGGTTACAGTATTTCTAGAAAGAAAATCATGGCCAAGTTATTATCGACTTATTTACTTACTACGGAATAATGATTCCTTTAGTTTATGAGAACACCGCGGTGATTCATAAGCTAGGCGAACACGGTTCTATGTTTCATTAAATGCATTGAATTCAATGCATTGAATGAAACATACAATGCTCTTGACTAGAGCAGTTGACGGCCTTGAAACCCGTAGCCCTTTGGCATAGCCTTTCAAAAGCGTTGTTTCTAGAAGGCAGTGCTTCTCATTAAAGGAAACTTGAACGATATGTAGAACACGACCACGGCCTTAATGAGAAAAGATTTAATTCAAGCTTAGATACAAGCTTTCATTCAATGCTTCATTGAATTCTACTTCGGTTTAGACGGTGCTATGCATTGAATTCAAGGTTGAATTCAATTCATTTAACGAAAGATCGGAAGGTGTAAACCCAGCTTTGTTCATTGCAAAAGTGTAGCAGTTTCAAAAGCTTTCAGGCGGGTTCAAGTTTTCAGACTCACAAACGAAACCCTATACCACTAGCATAAACCCAGCTGGCTTCGACCTCGAACCTACCGACAAGGTCAAGGTCAATGTCAAGGTCTCGTGCACTCACCCCGAGCTTCTCCTGGACGCCGCCGACGCTGGTCACGAGAAGCGCGTCGGGCAGTCCCAGGACACCCAAGTCCACGGCGTCGCCGCCAGAGCGCTGTGTCGTCGACGTCGCCATTCTGAGCTCTGCTGGGGGGCGAAACAGGTACAGTTGGAGGGTGGCTGGCTGTCAATCAGAGGCTTGTGACGAGGGTAGCCGAGCCTTATTGGCAGCCAAGGGTGAATCCGGTGCCGGCGTGCATGCTATTTTTTATACACACTGTGTTGGCGCTGACTCTTGATTAAATTTCGTATACTCATATCACCTATAGGTGACATGAGTCTAAGAAATGTAATACTTGCCCTATCTTTAGCACTAGTTTTGTAATGAACTATTTCAAACTGGGTTTTTGATGCTAGATAAAAGTCTCACTGATTTTCCGAGATTTTGGGATTTTTGCGACTGAATTTTGTCTGTGAAAGTCCTTTACATTTTTCCGTCCAGAGTCTCTGAAATGTCGCAAAGGATATCGAATCGCCGATTAATATCAATTCACTCTGACATCGCGGGCAACAGTGATCATTAAATTTCTCATACCCATGTCTTCTTGTTTTATCTTTAGCAACAGTTTTCAACAAAAATTTTTAAATTGGGTTTTTCAAACAACAATCAACCACCAGAGTGCATAAAACGTGGAATAAAATGTGCATTGCTCATTTTTTCGCACAGCACCGGACAGCTATAGAGAACAAAACCCCAAAACAAACTGATAAGCTGTCGCGAATAAGCAAATTTTTTCAATGCTTCTTTGTGATTGGTGCGGCACAAGCAGAGAGGAAAAGGAGCTTGAATATTCCATGTCCAAGAGCTTAAATCCGAAGGAAACCATCCAGCCAATGGACTTAAAAAGCGTTAAAAAAACTACAGCTGGGTCTACAGCTAAAGTCAGTGACACAATTTCACGAACATTGGCTCGGCACCAATCAGAGACTCCGTGGAAGAGTCGCGAACATGACGTCATGCAATTCCAGAGTCTCAGATTGGTCCAGAACCAATGTTCATAACATCGTGTCACTAACATTGCTCTCTGTACACTCAGGTTTAGGCTTCTCGATAGCATTCAAGGCATTTTTTTGCATTCTTCGCGGTACTTTCTGCACAATTTCATCAGCGACGCGGTGTTCTGGTTTTGGCCGTTTTTGGCGTTACGAATGACCTTGGAACTGTGTAGTACCTATACTCCATTGCTCCAGAACCTTTGTTTACGACATTGTGCCACTGACATTGCTATCTGTGAAACCAGCTGTTTGTGTGACATGAGTGACTCATTTGTGGTGGGCCGACTCTCAACGCAAATTCGCAAACAAATCAAGAACGATTCGTCCTTTGGGTCGTCCTTACCTGGTCCAAAGATGCTTAGAGAGCTTGGCGAGAACGACTGCTGCTAGCGGCTGGCCTCGGAACCTCGCAAGCGTCGACTGCTTCGCGTCGGAGGCGATGCGTTGGCGGCATCAGATAGGAACGGCGAGTTCGACGGAGTCGCCGACCTCGATATCTCTGCAGAGGTCGCGACTTGTGACCCCCGCGCGGCCACACATAAAAAAAACGCATTTCACGAACTCTAGCACGATTTGATCGTGACTCTTACTCGGTTGAACTGTCTACTAAAATTAGAAATTGTCTCACAGTCGTTTTTCGAGGCATGTTGCATTTGGTTGGGCAAACTATTCGAACTCGTTTTTGTTTGACCTCTATTTGTGGCCAGGACACAAATGAAATGGCGAACTGGAGAAGGCACCGTTTTCTATGCCCGTGACCGCGAAAGCAAGTGTTGTAACAAGGCATAGCAGCCATCGAAAGTACACATTGAATTTATATCCGAGCACACAACCAGGGCCTTGTACATGAAAATGTTTCCATGTCGCTCTTACGGCTCGAAACATATCCAGAAGGCTGTGCTGTGGGAAATGGCATAATCAATTCTCGTTCAATTTTGCTCAAATTCTAAGCTGCCTAGACAAATTTGTTCCAATCGAGTAAATCGCAATAAATCCATTCAGAGGGCGCTGGCAAGATGCTTGTCTCAAAGTAATCGAAATGACAAAATTGCACACATCCGTATAAATGTGTAATGAATTTGTTGCTGGATAATCATTAAAATTAATATTTCCGTTGCAATTGGAAATTTAAATAACAAAATTAGGTGCTAGCCAATACTGAAAACTGCGTAATGCTGGTAAAATCATAGAGACGGCCTGTACCATGTCGGTCGCACAGCTGCGCGCGCATATCACAGGAAGCTACGAAAATCAACAACCAGATTGAACCAAATCCATACTGTCACAAAACACACAGAGCTTAGTGTAAGACCATCATGAAATTACGCCTGGTTGTATGAATTTAGGTACCTATTACAGTATCTGTCACATGCAGTTTCAGATTTCCTCAACACATAATGCATATAGGTTTACTCAAAGCAGAATAGAAGAAGTACATTTTAAAAGGAAATCAATAAACTCGATATTTGACACAATGGATATTGTATCAGATTATCCCTTGCTTGTGCTAGCTTCACATAAGATCGAAGCTGTGACCTTCGTATGTATGTCGCTGAAAGAAGCAGAATAATCAAGCTAATCTTAGCTCGTTTCTAGCTTCGTTTCGTTGCCAAAATTGAATATACTTCCATCACTAATAGATCTTTAATGTTAGGCTGTTATAGAGGTTTTACTGGCAAGTCATATAGGAGATGACAGAGTGGTCAGACCTGGACCCCTATTCTGTAACTGTTCAGATGGGAGATTAAATGAACTGAGAGTGAGAACCTTCATTTTTGTTTGGGGGAGATTTCCAGAGCCGTCGGTGGATGGTAATAAGTGTTTCTCGGCTAATGCTCTGTTTTGTGAGATTTTTGGCCCTAAAAAGAACCCAGGCCCTTTTTAGGGCCAAAAATCTCACAAAACAGAGCATTAGCCGAGAAACACTTATTACCAACGTTCATTTTGTTCCATATGATAACATAGGCGACCTTTGAGTTGTCACTTTCATTTCTTGTCATCTCACTTGGAAAAAGTTACAAAATAGGGGTCCTGACATGCAAAGAGCAGCGGACAGACAATGGTCTATAATAATTTCAAATATAATTAAGCGACACTCCAACCTAATACAGCAATGGACCAGAATAATATTGTCTCAAACCCAATATGCACGGACTAGATCTACTCTGTCAGTGCCAGCTAGATAATATTATTCTAGGGTCGTGCGCACTGGTGATATCCCACGTTTTCGGAATGCAATTACTGGCCTGTGGTATCTATATAAAGCAGTGCAGAAGTTAAAAAAAAACACCTGTTGATTGTCTGTCCAGTAAAAGCTTTCCGAACCCTTGTATTTGTTAGCCCACACGCTAATTTATGGTGATTGAAATCGCAAAGTTAATTGAAAGCTTGCTACGTTATTCAACTTTCGTAATCGAATCTAAAGCCCGGTTATACTTTGAAACGGCAGCGAAAATACATTATTATTAATCATAAATTCGACGAACAAAGTTTAAATCTAGGGTGAAATTTTCTATTTAGATTCTGTTGGTGGCAAATTGAAACTGGAAATTAATAAAGCAATTGGCAGTGCCAGTGAGCTGTTAGCCGGAACCGAATTCGAAGTGTGATTAATGGATTCGTGGAATGGAATCTCGGACCCCATTAGCAATCATTTCTTGGGGCGTTTTCTGAATCCCCAATAACGTCGAGTTGACTCTCATATTTGCACATGGCTTCACGGCAAATTTGCCTCCCTTTTCTGGATCAGTTTTACTGTAAAACAATATATACTTGCAGTTGCATTGTATTCATTTAAACGTTAAAATCTTACATAATCTTACAGCTGACAAAAGATCTTGAATTTTTGTGTGGAGCTCCAATTTTTTATGGAAATCATTCCCTTGGCAAAACCTTTGTGATAAAAGTTCAACTTTCCGAGAAAACACCTAGTGGCCTTATTATGGTACATATCATGATATAATGTTTTAGCCAATTTGTTGCCAAAACATAGGAGGATTCTGTAGACGAAAAGCAAGATGAGATCTTCAGTAATCTGCGCGGAAAGGTTTCAATGGAAATCGCCACAAATTTCACATATTGATCAAAACAACTGTTTGCACAAAACCTCTCAATTGAACTTTGTTAGGCTACTCAAGTTACATCTGTTGGTACTTGGTGCTATTCAATAAAGCACATTTTTTAAAATTTTGCGAACACGCTATAGTATGCCCTCACATAAGTAGTACATATTTTATTCCGTTAATTCAAGATCGAATGTCGTAGTTTGCTACCCCAAACAGCCATATAGCGCCACAATAGTGGATCAACAGCCTTGACAACTTCACAGAGAGCGATTCATTTAGCGGCTTAGTCGCCTTATCATCGAGATAATCTGACAAACTCGATCGCTTAGCGCCGTCCGGTCGCTTAGCCGACTGCGATGATGACTGACAGCTGTCAAGCGGTTGTACCGCGGCGGTAGCCATGGTAGCCTATGGTAACGAGGCTAATCGAGAGATTGCTACTGTCCATTTTGTTAGCGTCGTTCACCCGTCGGCTGTGATTCGCGAGCGTGCTTCGGCGATGTCGCGGTTGCGATTTAGAAGGCGGTGGTGTGGCAGAGAGTGGCTGACTACGATAATAGACGCCATTTTGTATAGGACACTTATGGCACAGCTATAATGTTACCCAGATGTTCCTCTCCCATGCTAAAGCAGCCCCGCGAAAGCCATCCGGCCTCAAAAATAGTTTCACCGGCAGTCAATGAATGGAGCCAATGTTTGTTGTTTGTGACTAAGGTCACTGTTACCACCTCTGATATATTAGGTCCCTTGATTATAATTGACCTTTTGTGGTCGGGTAGTTGAAGTCATAACTGTAACCACCTGAGGATCATTGGGCCCCTTGATTATAATTTACTTTGTGCCATGGCCTGGTATAGATAACGTAAAAACAAGTTGCCAACGCACCCCAGCGATTGCCGGTGAAACTACTACATCTTAATTTTGCCGTAGCAATATCTGGGTATGTTAGACTGTCTGGGTAACCTTATGTCTGTGCTTATGGCAGCTTATGGCGTATTCGGTTGGCTGCACTAGTGTACACTGAGTGTACACCGAGTGCAGTTCAAGTGTTCGTTTGGAGTGTTACACAAAACCAGTGCACACCAAATCATGTTCGATCGGGAGGTCTAACCGCACTCAGTGCACTGACAATTTTGACGGTGTAGGCTAGTGTAGACCTGTCCCTGTCACTTTACCTTCATCCAAGATCGCTTCCATCAAAGATGTGTGTTGACATCAAAGCATTCTAAAAGCTTTATGTCGATTTTTATCAACGAAAACAGGAATGAAAATGAGTTTTCGGCTGAAGTGTCAAAATAACAACGTCAAATTTCGAAACTTCCATTTTTCGCGCGCTCTAGGAGGCTCATCACTCGTCACGTGCGCGTATTCGGCTGGGACTGCACTGACAGCCACACTGGCCAAGGGCCTGACGTCACAGCCCTCTCTCCAGTGTAAACTCAGTGCAACCCAAACGAATTTGCCTAAGAGACAAACAAAAATCAGTAATCAGATTCTTTTTTCGAGGCCATTTTCCATTCGCATGCCAGTCCTCAAATCAATTCCGACCCTTGACCTAGGCACTGTGAGGGGTACACATGGGGAAAATATCCTGTAACTTTGAGATATCCTAATTATTCGTTTCCAATTTCGAAATTGAAAATGCAAAATGCAAAATCGAAGTCAAATCGAAAGAAAAAAGATTTGCACCAGCAAACCAGCACCATTTGACAGGTATAAGAAATTTAGTAAATTTCGTGCATGGAAGTTATTGAAAGTTAATCCGCGACAGAAATATATCTCCAATCTAAATATAAAAACCCTTGGGCATGAGTGACATCTATGTATTAACGTGCACATTACTCAATGAGCAATTTTTTCACATTTAAAAATTCACATTTTTGTGTCGCCATTTTGCTTTCAGGATTCGGAACCTCTCGGAGCTCGCACTTTTCCCCCACCAGTGCAGCGATCTAGCGGGGAAACTACAAACTGAACATCCAGACGTGCGATCTGGACGGCCTGGTGTGATATAACAGTAGGCCATGGTTAAGAGTCCGATCGTCACTCTCTCAGCCATCGATGGCTCTCTGCGCTACGTCTGCACACGGTCGGTGATTGGTCTTTTGTCCACGCGATTGCGCACTGGCCGCCCGCGAACAATACACAATTGTGCGGGGAATAGTGAGGGGGGAGGGGGGGGGGGGGGGCGCTGATTTAAAACTGAATAATTAGCGACTTTGTGTCGAAACATCCGGCGTGGACGACAGGAACGGCTTCTAATTCGGGAACGCTAACTGGTGGGCAGGGGGGCATGTGGGCAGGGGGGGGGGGGCAGGCTCGTGCAATATTAACAGGCGCAAATTGGTGTTCGCCACTCTTTTGTGTGTGTGTTGCGGTACAATATAAATAAATGTGTGTTATATATAATTTTTGCTTGTGGCTACAGGCACTGATTTTAATTAACACATGTGTTTTCGGCACGTAATGTAGTATGTAGAAAGTGCTTGGCCGTGTTGCGTGTTCCGATATGTTTTGTGTCACGGACACGACTGGAAGTTTGCACGAGGGGGCATGTTTGGAACGGGTAGTGTTCAAAGGCTTGAGTTGACTTTTGTCATGATTTTTTGCAGTTTTCGACTGCAGATTCGCCATGCGAAGGATTTTTTTTTTCAATTAAATGGCTTAAAAAATTCTACCCTGACATATTTTTGTCATTAAATAAAAAAACCCTAAGAGAGGGACATCTGTCTTCACCCCCCCCCCCCCCTCCCCTCTTCAGCACTTTGCCTCCTCCCTTCCTGTGCCTAAGGAGTTATGAAGGAGTGTATATTATATTGTGCCCATGTGGGAAGAGTGAAAATGTGTTCATACTGCCAAGAAAATAAATAAATTCATTTACTTCTGATACGTGCACGCACTGTAACCTTTTTACTAATTATGTAACACGTACGTTTACTGTTTATACGTGCCTCCTAAAGGCACAGCACGAGTGGAGACTCAACTCCGATTTATCCTGAGAATTAGAGCGATTTTGCAGAATTGAAATTCCCCGGAATATATCCTTAAGTAGCAAGTATTTGACATGAATTTTTGCACATTGCTGTTACTGCTCAAATAACGATATAACATTATTCGTTAAGTTTAAGTTTAGCATACCAGCTGTGCCCTTAAGCATAATTGTTAATTATTATATGCCATTTCCGAGCTCTAATGCTTCAGAAATTCATTTATTAGTTTGCAATGGTGGAAGAGTAAAAAGCTTGCTCTTTTCTATGAATATACTGACGTAATACCAAAGAATTTAAATATTGACTTAATAATATGATTTATAATGAATAATAGAACTGAATAATATAATATAAACTTATAGAATTAGAACCTTTGAAATGCAACTATATGAGAACCACATGTATTAGGAATGAAATTATATGATAGTATACTATATAAGTGAAATGACTGCTGAATACACCGCAATGTATGTACTTGCAAATCTGTTTTAATAAATAAATAAATACATTATAATAATAATAACATTTAAAATGATCAGCATTTTTTCAAAGGCAACTTCGCAAAGAGCTAAAAAGTTTGAAATTACGCTTTCTTTTTGCACAGTCCACGCACGTTTCGCGGCGCCTGACGGTTTCGTCGTCGTCGTCGTCGTCGTCGTCGTCGTGCCTTTCAGCTTTTTTTTCGTCACACGGCTTTCAGAGATTTCCCGACGAAACTTGGAAGTTTTCCGAGCGCGTGTACGCCCGATTTAATTACACAATTCGCGACGATCCACGTTTTTAATTAATCCGTCGTGGATATTCAGGTCGGCCTCGGTTACTCTGGGGCTGCACTTTGGGCCATGCTTGGCCCATCCATGCTTGGCCCATCCATGCTTGGCCCATCCATGCTTGGCCCATCCATGCTTGGCCCATCCATGCTTGGCCCATCCATGCTTGGCCCATCCATGCTTGGCCCATCCATGCTTGGCCCATCCATGCTTGGCTTCAATCTGGAATGCACTCATTTAATCCACTATGCATTATAGCACCGTGCATTGTTCCGGAATGCTGCATGATGTTTGGTATAATTAAATTAACATCTGGTTATTGAAGCGTGGGATAAATTGATTTCAAAGCTATATTCACATTGCAGCCAGGAATGTTTATTGATTAGTGGCGAACGTACACATTTCTCCTAAATAAACGATGTTTTTAATCACTCTCAAATATGTATAAAACGCTATTACCAACGCTATTCAAAAATTCATTTCTAAATTTAGTTAAAAAGTTACGATAAACTACGTGGGTAACTTGTGCCGTACTCAATCAACGTTCAGCCACCATTTACCTCAACCTTTTCCCCCACCCCTCCCCTGAACATACCTGTTCATGCCTGCTAGGTACAAGTCGCATCGATCGGCAATCAAGGGCAGTTGTTGTTGACGTCTCGATCTCTAATAGGACCGCTGTGCTTCCTCGGTCATTAGAATGCGGATTGTTTGTGGTTTAAGAAGCGTACACTTACATAAATACGACTTCCGTATAAAAGACGCTATAGGTATATTGTTTTTTTTAGCAAAGTGCATGGTATGAACCAAAGGGGTGTGAAGCGCCAATGTGTGTGATTTAGTCGGTGAACGTCATCCAAAAGTACAAAGTTTTGGCGTTGACCGAATGAGAACCATCCACCGGAGTCATCATGTGAGACGTAAGCCAAACATATTTTTATTTTTGACTAACAAATAATTATGAAGTTTTGTCTGTATACCATAACGTCCAGCGAATAATGCTTTGTACTTGCATGTTCACGTTTATTTCCATCATTAAGGAAAGGTCAGAGGAGTTTGATACTAATGTTTATGATCATTGGAATTCGATTGTTTTGTTTACTTTTTGCTAGAGAGACGACAGAAATCCATAAAAGCAAACCTTCTCGTATTTGAAACACAACCTGTTCATTATATTTTGTATTGAACCAATCTTAATGAAAGCCACTAATTATTGTTGTAGGCTGAATACTGGAAATGAATTATAATTAGCTTAGAATCCAAAGACTTCAAACCGTAATATATAATTTCAGAGATTTGTATAGCAAACATTACAATAATCAGGGAACTAACAACTGGTACTTGATGGCAATGATATCAAAGCACTGACGAATGATCAACTTCAAACTTCAAATATTGTATACAGAGAATGAACCGAATTAGGTTTGACTTCAGCTACTTTGGTGAGTTGAGCAGATCTAGTAACACATACTGGCTTTTACATATCGTTGTAAATAATCTCTTTTGACTTGTGATTTTGATAATTGTTTCTCAAACGATCAAAGATGCTGATAACTGATATTTCCGAGTTGAATTAAATTGTTTAGAATTGCAACAGCTATTAAAATAAAGCGTTCCTCTAAATTTACCCATGAAGTAGTAGTAAGATTTTGTGGTTTCAAAGTCAAACATATTATGGTAATTATGTCCTTACGAATTGAGCAAATTTTGGGCATTAAAATTAATGAGATTAGAATCTTGATTGTTACAGGTTTCCCAATTAAATGTACAATTTAATGTACAACCGCGAATAGCATCGGAAATCGAAAGACATGGCACGAAGATGAAATAGTGAATGTCGCTATTCGTATAGCTGGGCACCCCTTGCATTGATGTTTAATTTTGTTTTCTTGAAAGAAATGTCACCAACATCGAATTACCAACTTTATTTCCAATTCCAATGTATCCTTTATAACATTGAAGTTAAGCAACACTGTTCAGGTATATTGGCATGGGTGACCTGCGCTCACAAGATCATTTCAGTTTGGTTGATGTTAGTGAGCGTCACCTACCTGTCATAAAAAAGTGATTAGCGTAAAGGAATATCATTGTTTGAGAACACCAGCGCGCGAGTATAGTTGTCGCCTTCATAGACTTCTAGCAATATTATAATAGCCATAACAGCCAATTGTATGAAAACTCCAGTTGGGCAATAGTAAACTGAAATACATCCTAGTGTAGGTACGGTCAGTTCACCATAACTCTCACATCACCTTTTCACCGACGCCATATAGGACCAGTGGCACTGATAATGATTTAAAATTGTGAATTTTCAAAACAGTACATACATCACGTCATTATAAGCAGAAGCACTACTCAATCAACAGTGAGCATAACAAGCAATTTTCGTTTCGAACTCCAATGATGAAAACTAAACATTGTGTACGATTAGCACAGCGTGGTAATGACCAATGTCCGCTCCTTTGCTGCGGGAAAAAGACCGCAAATCGAGGTTCCTTGCCCGAAGCTAAACAATCGCCCCCCCCCCCCCCCCGACCTTACTCGCGGCGGCGTCGACAGGAGCGAGTCAGTCGTGGTCCGGACAGCGAACGCGACGGTCCTTGACGGCGATGCGCTCCGAGCCGACGCCCGGCGTCGCGACGTCGCGGGGATAGCGACGTCGAACGCGGTAGGGAGGCCGAGTGCGCGAGTGTTTGACGTCCGGTGTGCCGATTCGTGATTCTACCGTTTGGTCGTTTTGCGACTGGTGATGCTGGATTTTATTTTTGTTATCAATCGACTCTTTCCAGTCAATTTTTCTCAAAACTTTGAATAAATTGCCGATTTTGCTGGAGTTTTCGCGTAAGATTTTAGAAATAGTGTATTTTAGCCCAAGTTATCGTCCGGTGTTTTGGTATTTAGTACGTTAGTAAAATGTGTGGCTGGGAAATAGCATACGGGATGATAATAATTTTCTGGCCACTTGCACACTTGTGTGCTTAATATAGCACAGTAGCACAGCTGATAAAGGTAGCAGTTTCGATATATTTCTTTAAAATCAGGTTGGTTATCATATTTATGCGTCCTGGAAAATAAAGCTCATTTTTATCCAATTTTGGCCTGTATACAATCGGAGGTTCTCCTCGAACAAAATGGGTCCGCCAATTTCGCAAACAGTTCGTGTAGATTCATTGTCTGGTGTCCGAGCGGTTTCAAATTGAGTTGTCAGTCAGAAGTAGGTCAAAGATTGGCCGCCGGAAGCGCGTGTGTCGGCCCGGGAAACGTCGGCAATTTGTCGAAACTCGCTGCGGGAATTGAACCCGGAAACTATCGAATCGTTTATGATAAATGATACATACCCAAATATTATTCTAGTTTCAAAAGATTATCAAAATCTCACTAATTCGGTGCCTTTTGAACGTTTTACAACGCGGAAAGAGTTGTTTAGAGTTTGTGCACCAGAACACATAACCTCAACAAATTTTGCCACACAGAAACTCTAACGTTCTCTGAATGTGACTTTTGTACTCTCATTGAATTTTGCTAAGAAATGCCCAGAGGAGACACAGTCACGCGTGGCAGCTTCTTCATTCAAGACTCAAGAGATCCTTTCACGTGTGCTTTTCAGAGTTCATAATTTGAGCGTCTATTCGCCCCTGGAGATAAACCAGACATTTGTAGAGAGATAGTGAAAGGAGCAGAAGTCGCCTTGTTAGTGAGCCGGTACTTTCCCAAATCCCAACTCGGCACGCAGTCGATGTCGTCGCTAAATACGCCTAGGCCCATTTTCGGGCCACGAGTTGCAGCGGGCCAAATATTCGGGCCGTGTGTTGGTTATGGCGCGACGACGCGTGCGTGCGTGCGTTCGTGCGTTCGTGCGTTCGTGCGTGCGTTTGGCATGCTTGGCACGCGCCTGCAAAAGTTTGAAATTTGCGGCGCGAAAAGTTCAACGCGCCCGCGAAGATGGCACGCGGAAAGGGGGGCCGGGGGGTTAAGGGGGGGGGGGGGCGTTGGTGTTTTGAGCGCGCTCGACGAGGCGAAGGAGATTCAGGCGCTGGAAATAATTTTAATGCATCGGTTTTGGTGTTTCGTACCATTTCTTGGGCAAAGTTACTATACCAACTGAGAAGGTTTTGTTTAAAACTATAAAGGGCTTCGCGACCGCTATTTTTCTTGCGTTTAAGATGAGCGTAGCGGTTTGTATAGTGAGTGAACGAGTGTAGGCAAAATGTCGAAAACAGAAGGTCAATGTGTGAAATAAATAACTATATTTTTAGTAAAGGATCAAGGAAATCTTCATTCAATACTATTTCAAAACTATCAAGTCGATTTTGCTGAAAAAAAAACACATGGTCTAAGCCAGTGGCGTAACTTCAAATCGGAGGCCCTAGAGCAAAAAATATATGAGGCCCTCCGTCACCCGTCTCCAGTCTCACTTCAAATAAGCTATTCTCTAGCAAAAGGTCGCCGCCTTCCTTTCGGAATATCTTTTCAAAAAATCCGTTCCCTAAAATAAACGTCACCGTCTTGTTTTCGGATTAACTTGGGCCTCTGCGGGCCCCAAAAATTTCTTGGGAGGCCCCCCTGGACCTGGGGCCCCCGAGCACTGGTATGCCTGATCCCCTCTGGTTACGCCCCTGGTATAAGCCAGAAACTAGCTTAGAATCTCTGCAAATTTCATCAAAATCGACGCAGCCGTTTGGCATGTAGACGGCGAACAAACATACACGCAACATAAATCACTTAAGTGACTTTTTTTAGGGGTAGTGAAACTCATCAGAAATGGTGATTAAACATAAATCACTTATTCTGAGCAGAACGGGGTGGCGAAACCGCATACAAAATCCGCATTAGTTCAGATTCACTGTGAAAAACTATCTCCTCATATGTATTTGAAATTATGGAAATGGGAATTTTCTTGACATTTACCTCGGAGACAAAAATTCGCGAAAATTTCCAGAACACAGTGCGCTTTGCTGCAAAGAAAACGGTCTACAAATCTGGCATGACATGAATGTAAAAAGTTTGTCTTTGAAAAAATTATTCAAGAATAGTCGCGTGGGAAATGAAGTGAGCTTGTTTGAAAGTACGGGAAATGTATGGATATGGTATTCCACCTCTTCTCGGTTTTGTAGATTGGACTTACACGAGGACGTGGTATGTGCGAAAGATCTCGACCCAACTTTTAAGTCTGTGTCTCGCCAATTTGTACGTCGCGTGGTCTTCTGAGTAGACCCGAGGAGTTGGCTTGCAGAACCCCTTTATTCGTCATCATAACCTAGTTTGATGTCAATTTCTGTTCAGCACGGTGGCTGGCTGGATGCTCGCGGGAAAATAAGCAACAAGTACGGAAAAGTGTCGAGACCGCACTATATGGAACACTGACGCTGTCTCTAGTTCATAAAAACTTGAAACAGATATTGTGACATAATTCTTCTTCTATATTGTATATATATATATATATATATATATGTGTGTGTATATAATGATGTTGTAACAGATATTCCGAGACAACGTTGTTAAAAATAAAACTTTTCAGCATTCCTTCGCTGAGTTAACATCCTAACCTAAATAAACAAATTACTTGCTCAACATGCTAGCTGCTCATCAACATATTATAACAGCTAGGTATTTAATTCAACGTCTAGGAAATGGTATAAAAGCAGCGCTGTAAGATCAAACTATAACGTGAAGTAAGATCTAAGAGATTTATCTATACCACCGCCATACTAGGCGGATTTTCACAATCTCGTTTCACGAAACCAAGGAAGACAGAAAATGACTGTCGTACCTGCAGGTATAGCAATTACGAAGAAGTTAACATCTGTACAGGCGTAAGTACCGAGTCCGTGTAACGCAGTTTCAGCTCTCATCTGCGGCAAAGTGCACTTCGAGCTCATTACATAACAAACTCCGAACGTATAACGAAGTCAGCACCCCCAAGATTCAAACTTTGGGCGCTTGAACCTTTATTCTTTGCCCAGCCGCGGGTTGGCTGCAAGTTCTTTGAATCTGCAATTAACCCCAATCTCTTCATAATGGAAAAGTGCAAAGCTGTTTCGCTGATAAGCGTTTTCTTCGCCGGGGAAAATATCGACAAAGTTTTACATTACTTTGAGAGATTTCAGAGCACGGTATTGCAGAGTAATTCTATGTTGAAATTTGGTATTCCAGAAATCTGTTCCAGACGAACTGAGCATGTTATATACTGTATAAATGGCCACATTTTCTATTTTATTTGTTTCCATTTAAGAATTGCATTACGATTTGTTACGTCTTTACATATTCTACACAGCCCGTGCTAGAGATAAGAGTGCATAGAAAAATTAAAATATGCTATCGATCTGGTCGTTCAATACATTTTAATTAATGAAAAAAATTAATAATAATTCTGCTAAATATTCGCAATTACCAAAAATAATTATCCAATTCGTCGAACGTTTCATAATAAAATTACGTTAAGGGATAGGTGGGAGCGATTGCAGTTCAAACTTACAATAATACAAATGTACAAAATATTCATCAACATCAGCATTATCCGTTTGTGCCCGTAAGTGCTACATATATAAGATATTATATTATAATATTACGCATTTGTGTAGTAATGTGTAATTGAAGTTTTTTGTGATTTTGAATTTTGTTCCAGGCTTAATTGCTATTAAAGTCTTTAGTTTTAAGACCCACGCTTTCCAGTCCTTTCTAATGCGCAGTGAGTCTTGCAAATCTGTCGCATTCTCACCCTCTCCGAAATCCGAATGTGTTTTAATCCGAACGGCTCCAGCACACGAGCTCTAAAGCGTACGAAAAGCGTACTGCCGCTTAAGGGATTCTAAGCTGGAAAATATGGCCGACCGCCGTACGATATAAACCAGATCCAACGGCGATCTGAGGCCAGAACGCTGACTTGTTGCGCCTTCCTGGCCGCAACCCAAAGAATCGCTGTGGTTTGGGGTAGAGAGGATTCATTTGGCATAGAGCGGCCACGCTTGAAACCGTTTTGGACGCCATTAATTGTCCAAACGAAATTAATTCGTATTTCGTGGAGATGAAACAATGTGACGCGAGGAAATTATATTCATAAATTCAATTTAGCTTATTTTTAGCCAATATACAGCCAAATTTAGCCTATAGTTGTCCGGTAACATCCAGGAGTTTGGACAAAAAATGGCGTCCATGCGATTCATTGGCCGCTCCCTGCTAAATAAAGCCTCTCCAGTTAGGGCTAGCGGCAGCGATTGTTGGATTTCTTTGAACCTGGTCGGCGATTATGTAACTTTTTAGCGGTCGGTATCTATGGATAACAATCGGTATCTAGGGGCATTTCAATGTTATTTGGTCGAGATAACGAACGTTATCTCGAACAAAATTGTACATAATCGCCACCCTGGTCGGCCAACAAAGGATTATTTTCAACATGCCACTGTGACTAATTCGTTTTGAATTGAGGTGACCAATGACAGAAAATTTATCAGGCGGAAATCGATATTGCATTCTGGGGTACGGGCACAGCAACAAACTTCAAACACGCCTATAAAAATACAGTCCAAACATCCCCCGCGTAGCACAACTTTGCTAGAACAGACTTGAATACGATGCGGAGTCGACTTATTCACCATAAAAACTCCAATAATAGAGCGCTCCAGCTTAATTTTGTAAAGCCACCTGTTTTTTTCAAAGACTCAGTTCAACTCAACGTTCTACTTCGCAATCCTTTTTTTGGTCAGGGATAGAAACCCTATTTAGAGACTTTAGAAAATCCTCAATAAGTTTTCGACAAGTAATTGCCTTCAGTTTAGTCTAGGACGTATCGGTTGGAAATACGTTGTCTACGGCCAGCTAAGCATATTTAGTACAGTCAAGCCCGTGAGAGAAGATGCCACAGCAAGGACTGTCCGCTTTTGTACGACCAGCTCATGAAATTTGATTTTAATGGCGGGAAAACATAATGCTCTCACGGTTACAATAAAAATATTACAACATAAATCTATTTCATAATTATGAATACAAATATCAACGATTAAATAGTTGTGAGATAAAAACAAAAGCGGTGGGAATAATAGAAGGTTGGTTTTAGAAACATATAAGACGGAGTAAAGATGATGACAGGATTTCAAATTGTCAAATTGTCGCTCATGTAGGCTACAGTGACTATTAGCGCTCCCCGCGGAAAGGTATCTTATTAAGTAAAATAAATTATATAGAAAGCGAGAGCACACATTCCAACGCCAACCCTCCTCCCACAGTCGTCCATCGGCCGCTAAACGCCCCCGTCTGCCATGGACCTCGACGAAGTCCTCGAGTCGATCGGCCAGTTCGGCACCTACCAGCAGTGTCTGCTCTACTTCGTGCTGCTGCCCAGCGTGCTGCCGTGCGCCTTCCACGCGTACAACCAGCTGTTCATGACGGCCACCCCCGCGCATTGGTGCGCCGTGCCCGAGCTGGAGCTCGCCAACATCTCCGAGGACGCCGTCAAAGCGCTCAGGTGCGTGAGCTTGAACTTATGCCCAGTTTTACCAACAGTGGCGTTATTTCAAATCGGAGGCCCGGGAGCAAAATAGAACCGAAGCCCGCCTGACCCCTCACCAGTGCTGCAATATTGCAAACTTTGAACAGAAAAAAAAGGCGATGACCTTTTCATTTTTTTTGGGAATGAATAATTTTAAATTTTGCACTGGGAAAACGTACTAGATATTTCAGTAATCTATTCCCTTAAAAAAAAAGTCGTCGCCTATCTTTGCGCGAAGCCCCTGAGCCCGAGGCCCCCGGGCTGGTATGCCTGCTCCCCTCTAGTTACGCCCCTGTTTATTCAACTCCTTGTTGGGATCCCAGCTAGGAGATAGAGCTGAATTCGCTTCTTGTGATTCACTGAATTCAGTTGTAACCCCATAGTTGGGAACTCACCTATATGAGTAGAATAGTTCGGTTAAACCTGGCCTTGGACTGTTGGTGATTTTATAATAGGTAGCTTCAATATTTATGCTAAAAATTAATGCATTTTAATTTGTTATGTGAGATACGTTGTTTCTTGTCGATATGTGAATAAATAAAGATATCGCTGCTGCGGAGTAGTTTTACGATGCGTGGTCAGCAAAATCAACAGTTTCATTTTGCCTCTTCTGATTTGTCATCGATTCGGTGGGAGGGCAACGTCATTCAATAAGCGTTTGTTTTTCATTCTATGTCGCTTTTCTCCCTTGCCTTGTTTCTTTCCGTTCTTAAAGTCAGTTCACTTGCACACAGATGCTATTGTTCTTATTGCACTGTTCTTATGTTCTTATGCACTGTTCGTATATTCTTCTGCGGAACGCATGTTCTTATGCACTGTTCGTGTATTCTTCTGCGGCACGCAGTTTGATGAGCACCAGCGGCTGTCTCATCTCTACTGGACCGGACTGTAATTTAGACGTCGGTCTTCAAGTACATTTACAAGTCAGCGAAATTCCCTAGTTCAAAAACTGCACCCCAAAACAAGAGCACCTGCCCGCCATTCAGGTCACGAGTTCATTGCCCTATCCGGTGAAACATTTTTAAAGCGTCGCTTTTCTTTCAATTACGAGTCGATTTTTTTTAAATCGTTGCCCTTGAAATTTTTCGGGACTGTCGCATGAACCTGTCGCTCAGTAATTACATTCGCATAGTGTCGCATCGCATCGCGTCACGTCGCGTTGCAGTACAAGTCCAACAAGTTTGACCCAAAGTGACCAACAGTTTTTTAAACTCGGCAATTGTGTTTTCGCGACTGCAGGTCACGCTCGGTGGCGGTTTGTTCGCTAGAACCGTTTAATACGACAGCTTAAGTAACTACACTTTTGCATGGCATGACCTCGAAAGTTCATCTTAAGTATGTTTATAGTGCTTTCGGATTTAGGAACTTTGCAACAATCATCTCACCTATCTTAAAGTTACCTCGAGTTCTTTGAATGTGGCCAATTCGGTTTGGAGTGATCCATGTCGTGTCATGTTCGCATTGTTGTCATTTACGTAACAAAGAACTTTGGTTGTAAAGTTTTGTATACGCACGTGAGGCCTATGTTTTATTGAATTTACTCTGCTCCGTATGCATCTTAATGGAATTTAAACGTTGGCGTTACATTCTAATGTTACAACACAGCTCTCGTTTAATTACATCTTAATTGGAAACGAAATTTTCCATATGCTTACGAGAATCTGTCGAGACTTAGTCGAATTATTAAAGAGATACTTTTTCACAAAAGTCTGCTACGGCAGTTTTATGATAACAAAATACCTTGGCTATATTAAATATAATATTAATGATATTAGGTATCTTTAATATAAATATTATGATAGTATATATTATTATGTATTATGTAGATATAACATGATATGCTGTGGGATACTTTCGTCAAAAATGCTCTGGTGTGAATTGAGCTTTAAATAAGATACCTTCATGCCCAAATGTAACCCTTATGGACTTCGTCCAAACCAGAAGTCCTTAAATATCCTCTCACAGTAGCGTTTGGCAAGGACATCCCAGTCTATTGCCGACAGCAAAAGTTCCTTTGTGGACATCCTGACCGCAAAATTGGTCACTTCAGATTAGACACGGCCGCATGTTTCATTAACCTATTTGCACAATTCCCCTTTCGTCCAGTCGTTTGACCATTTCCTCTTCAAAGTTAAACTTTGACATGAACCAGCAAGCCTTAAATTAAATCAAATAGTTATGTCACATGATTTGATAACAGCTGACCCTGCAAAACCGGCTTAAAGCGTCAGTTGCTCAATGATTGGTTTGTGAACAAACGGTTCGTTTAATTTATGAGTCAACTGCCATCTGATTGGCTGAATTACGGTGTTACGCAAATTTTTATTCCTGAACAATTTGGTTTTACTACCCGTGTGTTGCATAATTGCTTATAGGAGGAGCGAGCGAAGACTTTAATTTGAATTCCCTAAGAAAAAAATTGACCTGTTTATATTTGCTTGATGCTAAAGTAGGTATACGTATTTGCCAAAGTACTACAAAGTACAAAACTGCACAAAACTTTTAATTAAGGACGACCGCAACAAATTTTCCTGTGACGAAATCTTTGACTCGGAAATTTTTTGGATATTTTTTATTCGCGTTTTTTTACTATCTTTCGTGGATAAATTTTGTCGTTTTTGCGCAAGCTTAATTGATGAAAGGTATATTTTTTATCCTTCCCACACTTATTTTGCTTTCAGTTAGGATCAGGTTGTCTCTTCAAACCAATATCAATACAGAACCAAGCCTAAATTCAATTAAACAAGTTTGATTTGTCTAGACTCGGCCCCTCCACCACAACTCATAAGTTGTATGTCTCATTGTACCCGCGAAATTGTTCCAACGATCCCAGCCCATTCCCCACGTCGACTTAATCAGCACACGCAAAGTTTCTTCCCAACTTCCGTCCGCAATCTGCATCCACGATGCACATTTCTTGCATCGCCCGTCAACGGCATCCACCACCACAGTGCATTCGCGGCAAGCAATGCCGTCGGCAAACTTAGCGCGCTGCAAACTTGGCGCGGAATGGGCAACGAAAGCGAAGCGTCGAGTCGCGGGACGTGATATAGCTGGTCCGCGATTCGCTGCGCAGTCGAGTTTCATTGTTTCCGCGATAAAACCAACGCGGGTCGGCGTTGAATCACTGTCAGCTGCCTGGCCGCGTGCTGTTGTGAATCCTTCGCGAGAAGTTTCGCTAGCTAACACGTTTTGTTGTTTGTCAGTGAACTCGAACTTTTGATGGCTTTTCAGTGCATGAGTTTCAATTGTAAATAGTTTTGGTTGAGAGCGATTTTGAGTTGGTTTACGTAACTAGAGCAGTTACGTCAGGCAATTCTCGAATAAGCGAGCCTATTTCAGCTATAATAACGTCCTTCAGAAGGAACGTTTCCAAGCACATGGGGCTTTGGAACTTTCCGATAACAGCAGACTATGAAATGCATACCCTCGTCTAGCTTATTTCGCTTGGACATAGCGTCCTGTCATTAACAGACAGTCAATATACAAGCGCCCTATCTCAAGTTTTCTAATTTACTTCTCACTAAACTTAATTTCATCCTGAGATGGAGCGAGGATTTACATTTTCAGACAACCCTGCAGCTGCAGTTATAGATGACAATGCTTCGAGGTCAAAGGCTCTGTATGTATCGACAATTTTGAAACTTTTGGCTCAATTTGATTAATAGCCAATACACATTACTCTTTTTGCACGCTTGCGGATTCTAAAGCGCAGTGTGTATTGCGAATCCGTCTCGTTCTCGGCCTCTCAGAGCGTCTCAGGCTCCGACGGGTTATTTAAAGCGTCCAGCCCACGGGCTCGAAAGCGTGGAAAAGCCTGCAGTTGTGTACACTGCTCGATGCAAATCCACGCAAATTTTCAGAGTGAAATAGAGTATAACAGCTTTTAAACTCAAGTCCCAAAACATCGAGCCGTATAAAGAATCTGGATTATTAATTACAATAAACAATTTTACGAGTGCTGCTCCCGTGGCATCTTTCAAAAAGCGACCAAAGTCGCAATGTCTTTTGCCTACGGTGGTCCACGAACGCTGTGATTGGAAAGCAAATAATTCATGGACGCTTTGCTTTTCGAGCCGTCATGTCTGTCCCTGAGTCCTTCCAGGATGTGGATTTATCGCCCAGAGAACCCCCTCCTGGGCCCTCTAAGAGAAAGAGTGGGTCGGTTGCCAGGTGGTTGTTTGCCAATCTGCATTATTTAACTCGTGGGGCTCGTTGGTTGCCTAGTTACTTGATCTCAATGCGTTGGAGCTTTGGGCAAAGCGGTCGCAACTGGCAATTTACCTGCACTTGAGATTGATTGCTTCGTACAACATACTTTTGTGCTGGTCAATGGGCTTTTGTATAAAAGCGCTAGGAGAGGATTTGAATATTTGAATTCATATTCTCAAGCGATGCTCGTTATTTTGTTCAAACAACTTTGTGTGTGTCTGTTTTGTTCGGCAGACATTATTTTAATCGCTTCTCAGAATATATTAAGTAACTTTTTGAAAAATGTAAGATGTAACGAGAGATAGAAGGAACGTTCTTCCACTAAATTGTAAAGTAAAGTTTGCCCAACGCAAACTCCAGTCCCAACTAAAATATATGCAACGCCGAATGCAATGTATCAAATTTTGATGGAAATTCTGGAGCAAGAAATTTAATCCGGTTGCCGAAGGGAAACGCTGGCGTTGTCGACATGAAAATAAATCAGTTCACTCAGAATTTGATAATATAAAATAATAATAATAGTAATGTAATATTTTAAAGCGCTATTTCGCGAGGCTGGCGCGAATGAGTTGCAGTTGGATCTTTGAACTTTGCTGGATATTTGCTGTGTACTTATTGGATTTTCCTCGTATATTCGGACACGGCGGGAAATGAAATTCACAGTTGCATTCTAGTAAATCAAACAACTTCTAAAGAGCGCCAAAAGGCGACGAGTCTGTGCTGTTAAGTCAGAAACCCTTTCGTGGCATGAAACATACGGTTTTGGCGTCGCCACATAAGTCTTGTGGATGATTTGTGGCGTTTGACGACGCACGCTGTTTTCACATCACTGTTTTCACACAACGCTAAGTTATTGGCGTTGCAGTTTAATGTATAAGGATGTTGATGAAAAAGGTCTGAATGCAGCGTGGGTTGAGTCGCATTCCAAAGTGCTGTGTGTATTGCGAATCCGTCGCATTTTCGACCTCTCCTACCATTTTTCTAGCTCGACAGGCCGCGAAGGGTTCCGACGGGTTCCGACAGGTCCAGCCCACGAGCTTATTTCGACGGGATTCTTCTAGTTCTTTCAAACCCTATTGAGAGACTGGCGCTCAATTCCCTCTCCGATGGTCACCCATCCTAGACTTGAGTAAGCGAATAGCTGCTTAACTCAACTAATTTAATGGGCAACCATTCTGTACCATAATTTGGTGCGCCGAGACTTTGTTTAAATCTATAAATTGAGTGTGTCGACAACCGTACAGCAACCAGCTTCGATTTCAATTAGGTATCTGTAGTATTTCAGAAGTTTACCCATTTGACTTCTACACGAGTATTACCATTGGGTATTACTGATTAGAAAAGCATTCTCAGTTCCTCTTATCCTACTTTATAGTTTATATATATGAAAGGAACTCAATTCAAACTTGACTTCTCTCTTTAGAAGTTATGCTGACTGCAGGCTCGGGGTTCGAATAGAAGTGACATTTCTACTGACATCCATAGAAAAGCTTCCTCATAAAAGGGTAAATTCTTTTAGAATGTAAATTATTATCAATTAAAAAACCCAGCTAATTGAAATAGGTATATAGCAACAAAATGAAATTTAAACCGAAAAACGAAATTAAATATGTGAAATCTATCCCATTTTTCAGTGATTAAAGATTATGTACCCCTCTCCAATACCCCCGTATGCAACTAGTATGCCGTGCCAGCTCTCACTGCTCCGGTACGGGATTGGCAACTAGTATGCCGTGCCAGCTCTCACTGCTCCGGTACGGGATAGGCTACTAGTATGCCGTGCCAGCTCTCATTGCTCCGGTACGGGATAAGCAACTAGTATGCCGTGCCAGCTCTCACTGCTCCGGTACGGGATAGGCAACTAGTATGCCGTGCCAGCTCTCACTGCTCCGGTACGGGATTGGCAACTAGTATGCCGTGCCAGCTCTCACTGCTCCGGTACGGGATAGGCAACTAGTATGCCGTGCCAGCTCTCACTGCTCCGGGAAGGGATAGGCAACTAGTATGCCGTGCCAGCTCTCACTGCTCCGGTACGGGATAGGCAACTAGTATGCCGTGCCAGCTCTCACTGCTCCGGTACGGGATAGGCAACTAGTATGTCGTGCCAGCTCTCACTGCTCCGGTACGGGATGGGCAACTAGTATGCCGTGCCAGCTCACACTGCTCCGGTACGGGATAGGCAACTAGTATGCCGTGCCAGCTCTCACTGCTCCGGTACGGGATAGGCAACTAGTATGCCGTGCCAGCTCACACTGCTCCGGTACGGGATAGGCAACTAGTATGCCGTGCCAGCTCTCACTGCTCCGGTACGGGATAGGCAACTAGGATGCCGTGCCAGCTCTCACTGCTCCGGCACGGGATATGCAACCAGTATGCCGTGCCAGCTCTCACTGCTCCGGTACGGGATAGGCAACTAGTATGCCGTGCCAGCTCTCACTGCTCCGGCACGGGATATGCAACCAGTATGCCGTGCCAGCTCTCACTGCTCCGGCACTGGATATGCAACTAGTATGCCGTGCCAGCTCTCACTGCTCCGATACGGGATAGGCAACTAGTGTGCCGTGCCAGCTCTCACTGCTCCGGTACGGGATAGGCAACTAGTGTGCCGTGCCAGCTCTCACTGCTCCGGTACGGGATAGGCAACTAGTGTGCCGTGCCAGCTCTCACTGCTCCGGTACGGGATAGGCAACTAGTGTGCCGTGCCAGCTCTCACTGCTCCGGTACGGGATAGGCAACTAGTGTGCCGTGCCAGCTCTCACTGCTCCGGTACGGGATAGGCAACTAGTATGCCGAGCCAGCTCTCACTGCTCCGGTACGGGATAGGCAACTAGTATGCCGTGCCAGCTCTCACTGCTCCGGTACGGGATAGGCAACTAGTATGCCGTGCCAGCTCTCACTGCTCCGGTACGGGATAGGCAACTAGTATGCCGTGCCAGCTCTCACTGCTCCGGGACGGGATAGGCAACTAGTATGCCGTACCAGCTCTCACTGCTCCGGTACGGGATAGGCAACCAGTATGCCGTGCCAGCTCTCACTGCTCCGGTACGGAATAGGCAACTAGTATGCCGTGCCAGCTCTCACTGCTCCGGTACGGGATAGGCAACTAGTATGCCGTGCCAGCACTCACTGCTCCGGTACGGGATAGGCAACTAGTATGCCGTGCCAGCTCTCACTGCTCCGGTACGGGATAGGCAACTAGTATGCCGTGCCAGCTCTCACTGCTCCGGTACGGGATAGGCAACTAGTATGCCGTGCCAGCACTCACTGCTCCGGCACGGGATAGGCAACTAGTATGCCGTGCCAGCTCTCACTGCTCCGGTACGGGATAGGCAACTAGTATGCCGTGCCAGCTCTCACTGCTCCGGTACGGGATAGACAACTAGTGTGCGGTGCCAGCTCTCACTGCATTATTGATGTGTGTGTCGGCTATCCCGCTAATAAAATCAAAGTAGGGAATTATATAACAACTTTTTAAATTAAATTAACTTATTTAGGATGTACTATATAGAACTATATAGAACAAATTTCAGCGCTCAAAAAGCAATACATTAACTAGCATTTATTTGAGTTTGTAACTTTTTGGGGATCTCTTATCATAGAGTACCATGCCATAGAATCAAAGGATAAGTTTTTGTCATTACCATTAAAAATTGTAAGTATTATCATTACAATTATTTACCATTTTACTCTTTACAAATCGTAAAAGAGTCAAATGATACTTAACTTCGAAGTCCACCAGGCTGTGGTAATCTTAGGCTAACACGACTGTAACGACATAGCCTTCGTTCGAGAGTTGATATGACAGCAGATGACAGCACGGCACGGCCTACACTAGAAAGCCGAACGGCATCCAGAAGGCGCTTAGCAGTAAATCGCATCCCGCCGCGTTTCAGTCGAATCACTGAGGAGCAGCACAAAATATGACGTGTGCTGGGGTTCCTTGTGGAAATCGCGCTCAGACATCCGTTTCGCGGGTGAACCACGGATTGCCGGCGCCCAGCGTGCTGCACAGCTTCCGTTTCGGCGGCGACGGATGCGGTCCGTGTCGCTCTTTCCGCCCAGGGTCGAATCGATTTCGCGCGCAACGTCAAACCGTCGAACGGACCACCGACTCATTGCCGCAAGTCGCGTAGATGCGTCCTGTCAGGATCTAGAGAGGCTTTATGTGGCAGAGAGCGCCCGATGAATCGCATGGACGCCATTTTTTGTCCACACTCCTGCCGTTGTCACCGGGCAACTCTATAGGCTAAATAAATAGGAAGGCAAAATTGAAGTTACGATAATGATTTTCTCGCGTTACGATAGCTCTGTTTGGTTGTCCACGAAATCTAGATGATAACTAGATTTCTTGCGTTTGTTTGTCCAGGCTAGGTTTCGTTTACTGCATGATTGCCTATGATGACGTCACAACGAAAACCGATATTTAGATAATAACTACATTGCATCTTGTTATGTACTGGACAACCAAACGTACCTAATGTTTAATCGCCATGAAATGTGAGTGCATGAAATGCATTGATGAGCGTAGCGAGCGAAGCTTCGATTGCGATTAAATTTTTAGGGTGTCTACTTTTGTTCTCAACCTAGAACCCCTGCGTTTTTCAAGAAAATTTAAGAAAATCCTCCATACCTCTCACCTTCAATTCAGTAAAATGAGAAATATTCGAAAATGGGAAAATTTTCATAAATACGGAAATTTATCTAAAAATGTGTATTTTTTCCAATTTTTCCAATTTCGGAAATTGCTTCTCGAAACCATGGAAACAATAATCGGCTGTTCACGACGTTCTGCATTCAACTTATCTGCTATGCTAACAGCTACGCTCATCTTCAACGCGAACACTTTGGCAGCGTTACCTAGTATGGACAATTAATGGCGTCGAAAACGGTTTCAAGTAGGCCAATCTCAGCCAAATAAGACTCTCTGGCCTGGATCTAGCGTCTTATCCTCCGTCGTCTTTTTTTTGTCGATTTCGTTCTCACATTTTTATAAAGAACACCCTTTTTTTGGACATGTTGACATTTCTTCGTGTGCGACTGCGATTCTTAAGCCAAAGGCGGAAAATATGTTTCGGAAATATATTTCAATTTCCCGCGGTGTGATTGGAAAGGGATTTCCCCATTTCCCTTGGTGCGTTTGAAAATTACATTTTTTTTTGGGCAAAATGCCAACATGGGGCGGTGAAAGGAATGAAATGCATGCATCACACTTTATGTACTTTCGGATATTACCTTACCTACATTTATTTCCATTTCAGCAGACTGCGTAGGATTTTTCCCCATTCGAACATAAGCTCGTGTGCTTCTGCTTCCTCTTGACAGTTTCATTTCGTCCCAAATGCACGTAATTGCGTTTTTTCGAATATTCGAATGGCCGCTCGAACTCCACCTCAAAAGTGGCTTGAGTGGTATCGGCTATCCAAAGCTTGTACACCCCTAAACCGGCCCTAAATTGATGCCGGTGAGTCCAAAAATAGCCAGTCAAGACTCAGATGTGTGCATCTCTCCTGTTTGCCTGCCAAGTTCCTGGATATCAACTTACACTTTCGCATATTATAGAAATCGTCCCATGAAATATTCGGTTACACGAAATTGAACTATTTCCTAAGTTTGTTGGTACGCTGGAAAGATACAGAATTTTAGAAATCGTATATTAATTCAACGACATTCTTTCTCCAGTAATACTTTTTTTCTTATCAAATCTAATTCTGTACCAGTTTAGATAATAGTTTGAGAAAGAGCGCTATTTTTGTACGCTATTTACGTAGTTGTCTTCTATTTCAGACCGCAGCACAGCGAGTCGTTTTGCAGTTAGGGAGTGGAGGTCTGCATGATAACAAAACTGGTTTTCTCTAATGGTCTGCAATTGAATTTCATGGCCGACAATGACGACATCATAGTCTGTGTACAGCAAAACACATGAGACTGGGTCCCATGACCCGGGTGACCTCTTCAGACTCTTCAGCATTTAGGTCCTCCACATGGGCTGCACACCAGCCCTGTCCCATGACTCCATACCACGGGCTTGCGCTCTGCAATCTGCTCCGCGAAGAGGTCACTAGGTCACTGAGTTAACGTTGGAAGCGCAACCGCCAGCAGCCTGGACGCTAAAGAGCTCGCCCTCTGTAATGCATTTCGCTGCATATATATACACGCCGATTTCAATCCTTTATTGTATGCACTCCGAATTTTAAAACAAATGTACATTTGGGACTAAAGCTTGGGAAAATACACGGCCAGTCGAACGTGGAATATTTTAGTGAATAACCGTGGCGCCAGCAGTCATGCGAGATGTTTTCGAAACTAGGTAACTTTTTTGTAATATTCTCTAGCCTTGAATGATATTCAGCGGTGCATGAAACTATTATGTCTGGAAAATGAATGGGAAATATGTTCTAATTAGCGTTGATGTTGCGCTAGCTTCATTATATCGACAAGGAATCTACAAAAGAAAATAAAAAAAACACACTTTGACAATCGCCAACGCGAAAGTCGACAGTTTTCTTTAGTTTTTTTTTGCTCGAAAAGTTCGACACTTTTCTTTCCTGCCGAATGCGCACCTGAAACTGTAAACTTTCCTTTCGCTCGCGGAAATTCTATTAAAATTCGCCCGGCTACACGGACGAAACAGTTAGACAAACTTGACACGGGAACACGCGAATTTACATTTCGTCACGACCCCAATGGATTCAAAGTCGACTAGAGGCTATACTAGTGTCTACTGCTCTCTCAACCGGACCGTGACTATGTCTATTGACACGACAACCACTGGCTTGCCTCCACGCTGTCCCACAATCAGAATATCCCTGCTAAAGGCACAACCCACGCACCATGTAAACACCATGTACAATCATCACATACCGTGCACCGTATGCTAATCAACTCGCTGACGCTTACGCTAACGAACTTGCTGCAATTCCGTCAGCGATGATCTTTCGTCAAACATCGCTGAAGTTGTCCATTAAAGCTCGGTGGTATGTGAAATGTGTGGGGACTATACCTCGTCGCAGGCGTTACGGCACCCTCAGGAGTGATGGAAATTAGAATAATTGGATGTGGGTTGGGATTCGCTGCGTCTCTATGTACCTGGCTTTCGGGTCAAGTAAGCCCTTTGAGAATGCTCGTATTAATATTTCTGCTAAATTATACTCACTATTTTGCAAGGTAAATTATTTCTACAGCCTAGGTTATGACTTGGCGTCAATTCGAGTCGTGTCTGGACTAGTGTTCTAAATTTTCCGGAAAATCTGAAGTCGCGGAAAAAAACGGATGTTTTCCCGTTTTTTTCCGGAAAAATTGGAAAAATTGAAAAAAATCTGCTTTTGAAAGACTCTTTTCATTTATTATCGGTCGAGCCATCTACCCACATTGAAGTAGTTCCATTTTCCACCACATCTTGTCTTTGTGGCACTGTATGGGGTGGGTGATATTTTGTTGCAAACGGTGTGGCGTGGTGTTAAAAAAAGTCACTCGTGTTTTTTTTTTGGGGCCTGCTCAGATTGTGTTGCAATTTCCAGGGTGTATTTGAATAAAATATTATGCTACTTGATAAATGTACTAATTCCAGTCTTGTTTCTCGAATTTTTGCATACAGCATGATCGAATTCCAACTTAGTTCTTTCTTCAATTTTTCCAATTTTTTCAATTTTTCCGACCCTCTGGGAAAAAAACGGAAAAAACGCGGTTTTTTCCTATTATTCCGGAAACTTTGGTACCTTTTAAAACCCTAGCCTGGACCGAGTGCAAGTCCAACGAAATCTGGTGACTTCTGCACACGAAGATTTTGAGCTCGTTAGTTTTTCACGCTCGTGAGCTTCTGTCGAATCGCGATTAGGCAGATGAACGCCGAAACGTCTCTTCGTCGCCATCATCAAAGAAAACCACGACTTGCGCATAGCGCGGGAGAATCGTAATTCCCGCTTTCCTGTGATTAGAGGCAAAACCGCACTGCGAAAGTTCACGTATCTAGGCATCCCGCATCTTCCCACACGTCCCGCAGTGTCGCTACCGTCTGAATTCACGGCGGCAACCAGTGGCGTAGTGCAGGTATATACGCAGGTATACGGCGTTTACAAACCTTTCATTTCCTTCAATTAGCATATACTCACATTTATTTTAAATAAATACGCTGCTATACTAGAACTAATTTGAGTTTACCATTGCACTGCCATATAACTGGGGCTGTTATGCATTGGCTGGCCATATAAATTATTTGAAGGCTATGGGAACGTTAAACATGAAAAAATTCTACTGCAGGATACGCTGGTACGCTAATTTCTAGCTTTTTTACGACGAACTTTTGCAAATTTCCAATACTATTCATGGTTTCAACACTTTAAATATACCCATTTTGGACAACTTATAAGCAAACTTAAGGTAAAAGGGGATGCATTGCAAAAATATCTGTGCGTGTAACTTGTAAGGAATCCAGAGAGACGTGGAGTTGTTCTGTGTGCTGTGCCTAAGACAAAATGGGCCTACTCGCCAGTCAACCGTGTTTGAACATATGAAAATTGATAAAAATTCAAGTTTAGTGTCGCGATAAGCGACAAAACGTGGATTTTATCACCCCCCCCCCCCCCCACGCTCTGGTTAGAGAAAAATAACAGTATACCCACTTTTATGTCCAGCACTGCACTGCACCACTGACGGTGACATGTAAATCTGCGTCGCTTCGACTCAAAACACACAAAACCGTCGTTATTTTACCGTCAGCACTGTCGTCGTCATTAACTTAACCATGAGGTTTGGTCTGACTTACGACCTCCGGGTCGTCGATTCTGCACGCTCTACCGCGGTCGTGTGCCCGTGCCGTTCGTCACGACCAGCATCGGAACGCTACCCGGAAGGTGACCCACATAACGTCGACGCGGTGCAGGCTGCAACCAACGCGGTGGTTAATTTGAAACTCACTTTGTATGTGCATAATATGTCTGGGTATGCTCCATGACCCGACAACTTGGCTGGCTGCAATGACCAAGCACCTACGCTGTGTGTGCATGTGTATGTGTGGGTGCAGTTGCGTGGTTTGTTCATCTCTCTGGCGGGCTCCTGTTTTCATTACACGTAGTTTCCTCCGGGAAGAGGCCCGGCGAACCGCAACGGCAAGTGGCTTCTTTGCAAACCAAAGCAGCACTTATTTTCAAAGAAACCATTTCTCAGACCATGACTTCCGAATATCAAATAGGTTGAGCGCACTCCTCGAGCAAGGTTTTCCACAAGATTATTCTGCCTACTTTCTATAATATGGAGAGTCTTGGAAAGTCTCGGGTAAGACCGAAGATACTGTATATATATATATATATATATATATATATATATATATATATATATATATATATATATATATATATATATATATATATATATATATATATATATATATATATATATATATATATATATATATATAAACTATTGGGAAGACAATTAGAAATATCCTGGAGCTCCGCAAGCTGCCGGCTTCACAAGACTTCGTGTTGGAGCGATTCTCCATTGGTGCTATACTCCATTTCACGTTAAGAAGGACAGTGAATCCGCATCTTTCTTGAGGACCCACTGCTGCTAAGAGTTCTAAAATTGCACATAGCTATACGTTTGTCTGGCTCATGGCATGGTTTGTAAGTTTTGGAACTCTAGCTCGTGTTTAGCAGCAGAGGGTCTTCGCGGAAGATGCGTAGTGGCGTTACTTGAATCGGCCCCAAAGCAACAAAAAAATGCGAGCACCAGTGTTGCCAATTTTGTAAAAGTTGAACCGAAAAATGCACTTAATTTCAAATAGTCCATTCCCTAAAAGAAAGGTAATCGCCTCTTTTTTCGGTTCAACTTCTGCCTCCGCGAGGTCCGTTTGAGCCCGAGGCTCCAGAGCACTGGTATGCCTGCTCCCCTCTAGTTACGCCCATTAAGATCGAAATCCACTCTCCTTCTTAACGTGAGATGGAGTTTAGAGTAAGACAATGTTTCTTTATTTTCCTGACACGGCCACGTGTGTGGTTCTCAGGAAGACTCGAGAGGGAATCGTCTAACGCTCTCCATCTCTCTCGCTCTATATATTTATTTTCGCTGCGGGTTATTATCTTGCCCCTGGACGTCTAGCTGCTTTCCGCCCGCGTTTCCCAACAAGGATGCTCTTTTGTGAGAGGCCGCTGTAGAGCAGCGTTCCACTTCAGTCAATATTTTTACTGGCTTCCATACAACAACAACAACAACAACAACAACAACAACAACAACATAGGTACTTACTGGTCCTTAAGTTCGTTCCGCGATTCCAAAGAAAGTTAAGCCAGCAACAATAAATAAAGAATAATAATTCACCGAAAGACGATCGTTGTTTGTTGTAGCATGTATACGACTTGCTTCGTTTCACTTGCTTGCTCCTCGGTATCCTGAGAGTTTTCCAAAGTTTGAATTGGAAGATGAAATTAGTCTCTGGAGTGAGTTGTACATATTTTTATCTATTTATCTGAAATTCGAAGCGAAAATTTATAATTTTCGGAAGCACTCCGGTATCGCAATCGATACTCATTTTTGATTGAAAATTTTTTTATTTTGCATATACTTGATATTAAGTTAAAGTACGCTTGAAAATATTCCTCCAATTATTCGAGGGTATTGGAAAACAAACAAAATATCAAACGACTGATTAAACCGCTATCGAGTTCCTTTCAAAGAGTTCAGGAAAATGAAAACATTTGGTAAGCTTTCGATCCCGGAATGCACCCTGACGCTACGTCATGTGTCTATCACCGTTGCCAAAACTCTATCTCACCACAGATATAGGACGGATAGGTATGGCTACGGCAAAAATTATACGCTAGTAATATCGCCGACAATCGCTGGGGTGCGTTGGCTACCAGATTTAACTTTATACCAGGCCATGGTACACGTTCAATTATATTGAAGGGACCCAATGTTCCTCAGGTGGTTACAGTTACCTTGGCTACAGGTGATAAAACAACAAACAGTGGCTGCATCCCTTGACTGACGGCGAAACTATTATTGCGGGCGGTGATACTTTAGTATGGGAGTGGAAAATCTGGGTATAACCTCATATTACTGTGCTCTCACACAATAATATACTCACGCACTAACGCACAGGTCTACATCATGTCATTGTGTGCGTATAGACAAAATAATACATACGTTGGGCGTCAATAACATTCGTGGTGATTGATTAAAAAGCGTCGGCCCTTTGTGCGCGTCCATTCCCGCATCATCTAAACTGCATGTCTGCCATCCAAAATGTAGATGAAAAGTATCAACACCCGCGCCATGGATTTCAATGACTGACATTTATGTACCACTGAAAACCTTCAATAGAACGAAGTGCTCTTTAATGCAACCCACACTGAAAAAGTAAAATTGTAAAGTTCTTTCGAACTTTGTAACATGAACTGTCAGATAACTGTCAGGTTTTTTGTAGACATTTATAGAACAGCGTTACACCCAGCGTTCGTAGAAAGTCTTTTTAAGCGAGAAATTTCTAAATAAGCATCTAATTTTGCGGGAAAGCGGTAATACAGAGAGTAAGTTCCCGGTTCATGGAAAACCGGCAATCAGAAGTCACTTAACAGATAATTACAGACCAGATTTCATGAAAAGCTTCCAGTAATACACATTCATTGAAAGAATAAATTGGTTATAAAAATAGGTTATTAATAGAGATTATGTTTATGTAAACCTACTACAAAGCGGTATTATATAAAATGCAAGGTTTTTTGAACGTTTGCAATGCAATGAACAGAAAAGCTAAATTAAAAAGCAATATGTCATTGAAAAAAGGTTTGACTAAGTAGATATAAAACTTCCAGCGAGTACCGTCTATAAATAGTCATTAAATGCCACGTTGCTTGAAATGTTTGCAATAAACGCTTCGCATATTTACTTTTCTCGACCTCTTCCACACTCTGAGCGACTCGTGCATTGACGAAGGGGGGCGTTGAACAAACACAGAGACGCACTCGTCGATGCAAGCGATCGCCGGCTTGAGGCGAGCAAACAAATTACTCTCGGAGCGAAATTCATCAACGATATACGGCTGAGAGTGACACTGATAAGACATCGATGGAACGTGGTTGACTGCGATCGGGCAATCGCTATTGCGGTGTTTTACTTGCAGCTCGACGCGTCGCATTGAATGGATGTAGTTATTGCCGGTATCTTGAATTTATCGCTCTGAATTTAGAGTACACTCTGAATCAAGTGGTTTCGCTAACAGCTCAAGTAGCATAAAAACGTTCTGGGAACGTAGCTACGAACGTTCGGTGGGGGTCCTATAGCTAACCGTGGGATAACTTGCGTTCAACGTTAAAATTTGCCTTTTGTGACGATTCATCTGCATGGTGTACTCAGATCTTCTCAAGACTGTACATATGTTAGGTATTGTTTCGGTTCCTGTGGCCAGTTATAAATACATCTACCCGAACAAAGGGTAGCTATAACTGACCGCGGCCACTGAGTCCGGAAGTTGCCCAATAAATATCATTCATTTGCAGCATAGCTATGTTGTTTGTGTTTTTCTGAATAAGTCTTCCCCCTTACTTAGGCCGAACACTACACCTACACTAACTAACCGAACGTTGAACAAAAACGTGCTCTGAGGACAATGGCAAGAGAAAGTTATGACCCTTGTCCAGTTATCTTTTATAAAGACAGCTGCAGGCCATTGTTAAAAAACTATACAATAATTACTGTGTACTGTCTATGTATTTTTAATTGCATAATGCTATTAAAGGATGCAGAAAAGAACCAGAAAACAGTAAAACACTATGAGACTCGCCAGAAGAATTTTGAGATTTTACCCGCTTATAGATTGCAAAAATTTAAACATCGACCATCCTTTGCAGGAAAGATGTTTTTGAATGCATTGCCAAAAGAAATTATACAGATTAAAGTTGTTGATTTTAATTGCAAATTAAAAGCATGGCTGTTGCTAGAAAAATGTGTTTATAGTGTCAAGGAATTTGTAAATAAGTAGTTTTAGTTTTGGTTTCATTCACCTGTGACATTCCAATAACATATGTTTGTTCAATCTGAATATAAATGAAAATGAAAATGAAAATTAAAGTTTTCCCCCGTTAACTTTACGACGTCCAGCGAACGTTCGTAACTATTACTGTTATGCTACTTAGGAGGAGACATGTGCAATTAAATTGCGTTGAGCGATGAAGCTGAAGACCCTTTTTGATCATACAATTTTTTATGGTTCGAACTCCCACATCATTATATTCTAGAAATAATAATGTCATACGAGCCAATGCATTCTATAATATAATAGCTCGGTTTGAAGGCTGTGTCGTACAGAACTCAAATTTATTCTAGTGTATGCTATTTGATGCGATCAAGGTGCAGATAGATCTTGGTACACCTTTTAATATAAACTGTTGACGCTTTGTTAATTGCTCATAAGACACCCCTGCTGATAATTATTACCACAATCCTGCAAGATCTTGACTCATGTTCTTGATTCAAGTTCTTGCAAGATCTTGTCTCTAGATTTTGAAAAGGTGTTGATATGATCTTATTAAAAATTCTTAGCAGGGACAATTTTTTAGACTATTTGTCGTACTTTTAATAACGGGAAGGACCAACGCCAGCAGTGCAATTTCTGCCCGTGGCTTAAGTATAGTTTTGAAATTGTATTTGGCAATTAAAATTGTATTGTGTTTAATCAACACTGGAAATAATATTGGCAACATTTTTTTCGTACAACTCGTTGGTTCGGAGCTGCGGGCGTAACATGTTACTGATTTTGAACGAGTGCGTCGTTATTGACACAACTCAAAATGTGACACTCGATTAATTTTGGCGTTCTGCACGTCAGAACTGTTTTGATCCGCAGAGCTGAAATTCTATTGTTTCGATTCTCTGTCCATAAACGAACACTGAATGCTTTGAACTTGGTTGGACCAGAAAGGGGTTATGTTGTGTCGATTTTCTATCCATAGACGAACACTGAATGTTTTGAACTTGGTTGGACCAGAAAGGGGTTATGTTTTGAGCGAATCATGTTTAAAAATACAAATCCAAACGATTTGCAGTTTGACCATGATGAAATCTGTGGATTGATGATACACTTTGTCTGTGGTTTCACTGTTTTTGCCCTGGAAAGCTTTTGATATCCATTAAATTATACATTTCTATTATTACTGGTGCTGAATGAAAGCTGATCACGTTTACTTGTTTTAACTTTTTGTTCGAGTTATTTCAAGCGTCGAAAGGCTAATCGTCTGTATACATAAAAAGGGAGGTAATGGCTCGACTTTCGGTGGCTAATTTAACGCTGCAATAATTGAATAGCCTTTTCTTATCGTTGTTTCGTACTGCAAAACGCTTGTTCTCCAAAAACTCGGAAAAGGATTTTCTTTACTTTTTGCTGTGCCCAGATATGTGATTTTTCAATGGCACAATTCTTCTTTCAAACTAGTGGTTTGTACTTTGTTATTTAGGAAGCTTTATTTGGTAGGATCAATCTTTCGTTTGTTAAACTGATAGATTTTTAATTAAAAAAACAAATTTGTAATTTTCTACACGCTGTAAACGTCAGTCAAGCTGTCACTCTTAAAACGTAGCTAGTAATTTGTTAAGAAAAGTTAGATTATACTAATCAATGTCAGTTTTGAATGTTAGTTTATTTAATTCAGGAGTATTTTCTTCGCCAAATGAGCAAGGATTACTTATCCTTTATTCACTAACTTTTATAGAAAATTGAATTTTAAGGGCCGGTTTCAAGATGTCCAGTTGATTGTTAACTGCCAGCTTACTTTGTTATCTCCAAGGTAATAGCCAATCGGATACCTTTATTTACACTTTAACTGACTGTTAACAATTTAACTGGACATTGTAAAACAGGCTCTCAGTGACTAGCGAGCTAGTTTGATCTCCCATAACAAACAAAACGAAACGCCTGTCCACAGCATTCCCCTGGAACACCATGACGGCGTCCTCCAATACGGCGCTTGCCAGCGCTACCAGCGCAACTACTCGGCGCTGGCCGCGACGCTGCTGCCCAACGTCACCGTGGACGCCGTCGACGGTGGCAACCTCTCGCTGGACAACTGCCTCGACGGCTGGACGTTCGACTACACGGAGTACGCGGCCACGGTGGTCACTGAGGTAACGTCGGCTCATTGTCTTCGCATGGCTTTGCAGGTGTACGGCGAACAGGTGCGATGCTGGTTATGAGGGGCGTTCGAGGTTGACCGTAGTCTGTTCGACCGCGGAAACCAAAATGTAACATCCTCGTGGGAAGATCTTTTCCCTATGAGAAACCCATTTTGAAGTGTTTTGATTTGTTTCTACCATAAAGATTTTGTTCGCAATTATCTCATCATAAATAAAACTTAGCCAACAAAGATGCGTTGGACGTAGAACATAAGTGTAGGTCTTTTAGTAAAGTGGAACCTTCCAAGTAACTGTTATAAAATGTCCATATGTATTTGGAAAATGAGTTGAAAATAACGATAAAGGTATCATACATTTGATCATGCAGCTAAAATACAAAAAGGCCAAAGGGCCAAAACGCCAAAGAGCCATGAGATTCGAATGGCCACAGAAAGCTTTTGTATTCTCCAGTGACCATGCTGGATGAAGTACTTTCACCGGAATATTTTCCCTTAAAGGAAAGTACCTCACTATTGAGCGTCAATGCTCACCTTTTCCAAGTTATTTTATTCGAATGATCAAATTATAATTTAAATTTGTTTCCCTGAAAACATATCGCCGAGAAAATTCGACCTCTCCACCTCACTCCCCTGAACGCAGCCCGCAGAACAAACTTGGCTCCTCCACAGAGCTCAGTGATAAAGCAATTTAAATTGATATCTTTGATTCTTTGGGTAATCGTGACGATTCCACAACTTCGTTTAGTCACTGAACTTACACCAGGTGAATTTTACTAAAAGAAAGAAGATGATATAGTTTGGCCGCTGTTTCTGTCTTTAAATAAATCCTAGAACGCTCGACACAATATTGACTGGCTACAAAAGTTTTCCTTGCTTTCTTATACAGCATTTTCAGCCACGCAATTTGCATGTTCTTGCATTGTATTTTTTGCCCCCACCTGGCCTTTTAGAGCACTCGAGTTGCTACAGAATTCGCGAGCAAGTCGGCTAGGCGGCAAAAGGGAAATCTCTACACAGCTGGTGTTTTGGGGGTGGTTTTGGGGCCAGAGTTCAAGTGATGTCACGCCCCACAGTGCCATCTTGATAAATTAAGTTAACAGCATTCTATTTTAAAAGGTCTTGATTTTTTTTAGTGATACAATCAGACGAGGAAAACTTAAGGAATACAATGAAAGTGCGTGGGGGGGGGGGGGGGGAGCGCAGGAATTGGTGCGTACGTATTCAAGATCGCTTTTAAGTGCTGCAAATTACAGAGCATCTTTAATTAAATTTCGTTGAAATTCCTCACACGGATTTGAGAAAACCGTTCGCGTGGTTACGAGAAATAATTTCCCATACCGACCTCATCACATTATTTTGAGGTGCGATACAACGCTTCTTGCAGCGTCAATAACTCCGTATTAAGTTCAACAGTGTATACATGTTATCAATTTACCCGACAATTTAAGTTCATTAAAACAACCGTTTACTTAATCTGTCGACAGAGGTCTCCCATTTCAAGCGTTCACCTCGAAACTTAAGTCGTTCAGCTTTAATGAGAACTCGCACTTAGGCGTCTTGTCTCGAGTCTCCTTTCCCCCGGACCATATCCTCTAAACGACGCCTCCAAACATGAAGCAGGTATGTACTCTCTACGGGCCACGGCGACGCTGCCACATAGTGCCAAAACACACTTGCATATCCGGTTAATCCTCACTTTCCGGAAGGAAAGTGACACGCTTTTGATATTTGCACGAAACCCCTTATTTTTTATACACCTTGTTCTCCCCTAGTGTAAAACAATTTGATTTTTCAGTGGTTTGGCAGGGTTTTGATACCTGACATAAAAAATGCTTTGACATACCGAAAAAATGTTTAATTAATTAATGATTTATTTGATTTATTTTCTATGTGAATACGTCTTATATGTAATCCATATTTTAGACATAAAAATGTCGTATCAGATAAGTTTTTAGTCGTGAACTGTAATATCTTTCAATGAGCCTCACTCGGAGTATGAATTGTTTTTGCAGAAAAGCTAAAATATTTTATTAATAGGAAGATACCCTCTTGGCCAAACCAGTTGGCAGCCGTGGCCATTCCTTTCCTCAAAGAGTTTACCATGAGTCAGTACCTGACCAATGCTCTGAGCGCTGAATTCCGAGCCTGAGAGTGAGAGTAAATTCAAAATTACTTTTGTGTGCTATAAAAGAAAGCTGTCGCAGGGCGTGAAAATCGCAGAGCTTTGATCTGAAACAAACGTGCCCAAATATGTAATTCAGTAATGGGGATGAAAAGAGTGGGATCAAGGAACAGTTAATGGAGCCGCTAGTACTCCGCTAGTTAACAGCGTTCTGCTCGGGTTTCAAATCTTCTATTTACACGGGGGCTCTCAAATATGCAAAAATAACTATTTGCTACCCATTTCGTTTGAATGGCCGTATTTCCTGACGGCTAGAAAATGCAGTCTCTTGGCAGGCTAATTATACATGAAAGAGCGCAAGATTGTAAACAATTTTTCTCGAAAACTAGAATAGCATTAGTTAGAAAAATTTAACTTTTTCGCGAGTATGGATGTGGACCCAATATAAACCCAAAACAGTCTTGAGGCATATATGGCACATATAAAGGTCATCATAGTTTCTTCCCTACTTATTGATTAAAATTGTATCGTTAAATTATTCCTCAAAGTGAGCATTTTTTGACTCAGTTGCGTCATATTTAGGTCCCCTAGCACTACCTGGAGGTTTTTGAGTATGTAAGTTACGGCTTTGCTTGTAACGTACCGAAAATCCACATCCGCCTGTGCAGTCCTAGCGACAACTTCATCCGTTGAATCATAAAAAAATGACATGAGACACATAATGTTACCCCGTTATGACCCACGGCCCTTTGCTTTATAACTATATAACAGCATGCCTTTTGCATAATGTCAACCCCCCCCCCCCAACAACCAGCTCGTCTAGACCCAACCGCCCCTCGACGGCCCAACACATTCTCCGACGCCGACGTCGACGTCGTCGCCCGGCGTCGCGACGCATGGCAGACGCCGTCCCCGCGGGCCGTCTCGCTGCATTGCTGCGGTTAATCACCGGAGTGTGCGTGTTGTGCCTCGCAAAAACATGCACAACCCCTTGTCGCCATGTGGGCCCATAGTTTCGCAACGTTTCCCTCACATTTCTCGCGAATTTTCCGTCACATCTTCCCTACATTATCTTTACGTTTTCTTTGCCATCTGCTTGCGCGCTAGCGGGAGTCGACGAAACATTTCTCCAGGGCTTTTCCGAGTATTTCACTCGGTGCATAACGACATAATCTATTATACCGTGTATCTTCGTCTGTCGCCGTCTTCCCGTAACAGAGTCGGAGTCCTCTCCACTGCGACTTACTCGTCTTTGAGCTTCTGTATATATAATATATATACAAAGAGTCTTGTAAAAAATATGTCTCTTGAAACGAGATGACAAAAGCACAGTCCACTCGTGCTTCTGTCGCATTCGGAACCAAAACGCATTTGAAAAGAATGTGTAGGTAAAAATGTGAGTATCAAAAATGGAATCAGCAATACCATCGTTATCCTATACTGCATTTCACGTTAAGAGGGAGAGTGGATTTGCATCTCACTCGAGCACGTTCAGCAGCTAGACACGAGATAGGAGTTCCATAACTTACAAGCCATGCCTTGAGCCGGACAAAAAGCTCCATGGGCAGTTTCGAAACTCTTGTCTCGTGTCTAGCAGCAGTAGATCTTCGATAAATATGCTAATCCACTCTCATTCTTAACGTGAAATGGATTTGAGTTCGGTCGCACGTCTAGCAGTAGGCAGACGAAAATGGCCGGCACATTATCGTTCGCACTTCTTCATTTCCCCGCAAAGTTGTGAAAATTATCGGGTTTAGATTTTCCCCACGACGGCGACGACGAACCCGTCAGTGGCGCGTCCCATCCGGCTCATGCATTGTGTCTCGCGGGAGAAAATTGGAAAATGCAATCTAATTCTGTGGAAAATTGCTTTCGTGTAGAAATTAGATTCAAGAAATCTTATACAGTTCCAGCGAGATGCATGCCTCTCATGGCAGCAAGGGAATCTCTTGCGAGACGTCTTTTCTCTGCCTTGATTAGCAATTACCTCCCACTCTATCGCGTCATATCACCTAATTAATAGTCCTGCCGTGCAGCCCACTTCGGGATCATTGTTGTAGTTTGCTCGCCTCCCGAGTTTGCATATATCAGGAATTCCTCCGCATCGCCCCCGCTGTCTCCTTTATCATGCCATTCTTGGGCATATCAGCCTCTGGATCTTGGCGTAACGACGCGGACAAATTCGACGCCGGTGTCGTCTTTCCGTGCACACCGTTCTGCCTTCGCCTGCGACGGCTGACAAATCGCGATCGCGCTCGCTGCGCGGAGAAAGCTGTGCTGAACAGAGAGTGGTCAACTTCCCCATGTATGCTCCAAGACTCTTGAGGGTTATTTCAAAGAGCTTCTAGGCTGTGATCTCGGAAGCTGCTTTATCACATGTTATTTGACTTGGCCGCATTTAGTTTCTGGGCACTTCCGCGCAACAATGGGTCGACTGCGCGCGGGACGCCATTTTAGCCCCAAAACTGTAGGGTACTCAGTTCTAAAGCCACTATCACTTCCATGGAGTTGATTTAAAATGCCTCGTTAATTACAGAAACTATAATATAGCCATCTGGGCTGCAAAAAAATCACCACGCACTTTTTCCTGGATCCAAATAAGAGATGCTGATCGGATAATGTTGATGATGGTGTGTGATCTATTTCTTTATGGCTTAATATGACGAAATATTTTATTAGACTACATAGTATTATTATGTCTACAATATATGTTTAACCATTACTATACAAGCGTTACATCAAAGAATAAAACTCCGCATTATCACAACTTTTGAAAGCTGCCTCGGTCCTCACCCCCATCTCTCCGTCAACGTCGTCCCTAGCACGGCGACGTCTGGCCGCATCGCGTTGCCTGTCAGTCGACGTCGCCCCCTATCAACGCGGCGATAGAGTGCTCGTCGACGGCCGGTCGGCGGGCATCAGGCGGGACGCCGATCATCCCGAGCTGGATAATCGCCCCCCCCCCCCCCCAACTACCGACCCGTTGAAACGGACTGAGCGATGACAGGCGCTAGCGGCGCGGTCGCTTTTAATTATTTGTGTTAATTGCGGACGACGCGCTTGTGATGGAAGGGTTCAAAAGATTAACGGCTTTTGGATTTGCTCGCAAAGTGTCCGTCACCAATATTAGCGAAACGCAGCTTAAAGTACAAAATCGCTTGCCCATATTTTACCAACTTTATCCAGAAAGACTCAATGAAGAGGAAATTTATACAAATTCATGCTAGATTATCTATTTATGGGCTGATCCTTGAACGCCATCTTTTATCAAATACACTGTTCGATTACTGTGTTGTTAAAGTTCGTTATTTTTTTATCGAACATAATCAAATAGCCAATACACATTACCCCAGCGCCACGCTTTCGAGCTCGTGGGCTGGGCCCGTACGAGCCCGTCGGAGCCCGAAACGCTCTGAGAGGCCGAGAACGAGACGGACTCGCAAACACACTTCGCGCTTTATACAGTCGTGTTAGCCGAAGGTTACCACTGCCTAAAGGACTTTGCAGTAAAGTATCATTTGACTCTTTCACGATTTGTAAAGAGTAAAATAGTTAATAATTGTTAAGATATATAAAGTTTTTCATGGTAATGACAAAAACTTAATCATTTGATTCTAAGGTAAGGTAATCTATATGAGATCCCCAAAAAGTGGCAAACTCAAATTAATTCTACAGTGCAATCCGACGGGCTCAGCCCACGGGCTTGAAAGCGTAGGTGACGAATGACCAGAACTAGATCGTGACGTAACTTGAATTTGAAATCGAATGGTGACATAAATATTGTGTACTGTGTAGATGGCGAACACGGCGTTTGAAACAGTGAATGCAACTCGAAGTGAGCTGTTACTAGAAGCCGTCCGTCGGGGCAGCACGTCGCGCGTGACTTGCTTATCTGAACGCGGGGCGTGGGAATATATCGTCCACTTAGCGACCCTGGTGACACGCGAGTCGGGGAACGGGAACGGGAATTTATCGAGCACTTATTGTTTTTCTAATAATATAGACGGCGTAGGGTGCAAGGTGTCGAGTTTATAGCGGCCGGGTGTTGTGCATACTTCATCGCTATAGTCGAGAGCAGGCAGCCTACGTGTCGGGAAGGCTACTTCACCCTCGTCGCATACCTACCCATATGCAAGCTGGCTAGCTTTATCATCAGCCAGTCTTTCATTGAAAGGCAATAGGCCAGGGCTACGAAAAATTTTATAGGAACATCGCTAGTATCCAGTATACACAGTATGATTTTTCCACGCTTTCGAGACCGTGGACTGGGCCCGTCCGAGCCCGTCGGAGCCCGAATCGCTCTGAGAGGCCGAGAACGAGACGGATTCGCAATACACACTGCGCTTTAGAATCCGACGGGCCCAGCTCATGCGGGCTCGAAAGCATTGGGTCCTTAAGGTGCTTTGGACTGGAGCAGGCTACGTGACGGCACCGTATTCATCGCAGTTTTATCGCCAGCATGTCGCTTACGGACAGCCAATAGACCAGTGCCACAGGGACAGCGCCGACACAGTGTGTTAAAAACACATGGCCAAACGGCGTCGTCGGCCCTTGGTGCTGTATTACCGGAGAATATTATTTATCGGTCACAAGGTTCTCCCCATGGTATAAGTCTCTTATAGTATGGTTCAGAACCTTTCTTTTCTGCACAAAACGATCTTCATTCACCGAAGCCTCTGTCTCTTGTGAGGTTGTGACTTGTGCCCTGTAAATAAGCGATGTAAGGGTTTTATTTAGTAAATTGATACTGGGGGACCAATTTAACTTCTCTCTCAAGGCTTAGGTGAAGTAATGGGTTCTCAATGGATCTCATCTCTTCCACGACATACCTGCTCTGGTGGCGAAAAACAATTTTGCAATAACGTACGAATAGAAAATCGACTCGCGTGTGCATATTTCGGGCAAACTGGCTTATTCATCGCCAGTACCCAACCTTACATGATGGACAAGGTTTTTGGGAATAAGAAGAAGACATTGACTGATAAAATTTTACCATATTTGAACGCCTATGTATTTAATTACTTCTTGAATGGTCAATGTAAACGTCTGAGAGGTGCCTTCTGAACGCATTTATAGGCGGTCATTGGCCATAAGCAATTATGCGACACACAACCAGTCCCAAAAGAGCCTTTTCCATGAGAAATCCAGTCAAAGCAGCCAGCCTCGGCCGATGGAATGCTAACTTGTCTCGTGTCGCCTAGGCTGAAGTTGTTGCAGATGTGTTTCTCGTACGTCGGTGCACGAAACGACCCAGACACTTGGCCAGGAAACGTAGCACGCCGTTGTCGACAGTGCGCCGTTAAACACCACAAAATCACAATCAATCAAATGAAGCGCGAATAATTTGTTCAGAATGATACTTAATGCAAACGATTGGATTCATATGCTACGCTGCGTGGCCAGGGGTCGGTGCAGAGGTTATCGCGGGAACTTCATACAGCAAAATTATTAAAGCAAAAATCTGGAAAAAAAACATCGACCGAAAAAGAATCAACAGATATCGGATGGTAGTTTTTAATACGAGTTATGATATACTTTTTCCTTACGAACTACGTAAAAATGCCGAACAAAATGCATTTTGGGCACTTTTTGAAAATGCAGACCATTGCCTATCCCGTACCGGAGCAGTGAGAGCTGGCACGGCACACTAGTTGCCAATCCCGTACCGGAGCAGTGAGAGCTGGCACGGCATACTAGTTGCCTATCCCGTTCCGGAGCAGTGAGAGCTGGCACGGCATACTAGTTGCCTATCCCGTACCGGAGCAGTGAGAGCTGGCACGGCATACTAGTTGCCTATCCCCTACCGGAGCAGTGAGAGCTGGCACGGCATACTAGTTGCCTATCCCGTACCGGAGCAGTGAGAGCTGACACGGCATACTAGTTGCCTATCCCGTACCGGAGCAGTGAGAGCTGGCACGGCACACTAGTTGCCAATCCCGTACCGGAGCAGTGACAGCTGGCACGGCATACTAGTTGCCTATCCCTTCCCGGAGCAGTGAGAGCTGGCACGGCATACTAGTTGCCCATCAAGTACCGGCGCAGTGGTCGAAGTGGTCGAAGCAGTGGTCGAAGTAACAGTGTAGAATTCCGGTCTGCGGCGAACATCCGAATATGAAACGCATTCTAGTCAGGATCTGCGTACAAGCTCCCTCTGACGATGGAATGTCGATACTCTCGCACGGCACCCTCTCAATACCAAAGCCGCTTAGAAACTAGGGAAGCTATTAATTATGTAGTTCAGCGTAATTAGCGTTACCTTGTTCTGGGTTCGTTTCCTAGTATCGGTGTGCCCCACGCAAACACGATAATAACCCAGAAATGCGCTTTCTTGGCGTGGGTGGTTTACCGGATCTGCTCTCCAGTTAATGTCTTATAAAAGCAGGTGGACGTTGATTGCTCCGGTTACTTTGGCAATCCATGGTCAAGGGTCAGTATATAGCATAAGGGATATCAGCTTTACGATCAATCTCTCATTGTTAGATGTTTTTAAATATTTTATTTTGCCATATTTCTTTCTCAAATGTGCATAATATACCTGTGACGGGCGGTGCATTGCTATATTTTACTAATGTTGTGAAAGTTGGATCATACCAAATGCACAGATGACATGAAAAAATGTGCATTTATAAAATCACTGGTAATTGCGAAAGGTTCGAAAATTGCTCCTCTGATCCCTGTGGCACAAAACCGAATATGTTTCTCTACAATTAATTAATTGAATACAACACGCTAAAATCACCATCAAATATAAATAGTGGGTAACACTAGATGACGAAAATATTATATTTTCATTGCAAGAAAGCATACAAATAATTTAGCAAAACAGCTATCAACGTTTCCCATAGAGCATTTTGCGTTTATTTGTTTCTAATTTAAATATGTTGATTTCTAACAAACGTATAGAGCATCTCGTCTTGTAAAATTGCGCATAAACGAACCCCCTCTTTAAAATTTGGGTAATATCCACTGCTCTATTGTCCCATTATTAATAAAAACCAAGCACTATTGTTCATTAAATGACAACAAAGAATTGCAGCAACAATAGAAGTGAACTTGGTTGCATAATTACAGTCAGGTACAATATGATCTGCAATCAAAAAAGGTAAGAAAAACAGCTCACAATGCCCGTGTGAAAACCCACTTTTAAAAATGGGAGCTTCGGCCTGCCAGCGAATGCCTGCTCAAGCAAAAAAAAAAACTTTCGAATAAAAATCTGCAACACGACAATAAAGAGCATCCTTTGCTCAGTTTGGTGGAAGAACCCAAGTGGTGGAAGAACCCAAAGTGATTCCAGAAATATGATATACAATAATTGCAATTCAATTTTTAATAAAGAACAAGGATTTTTTTCAAAGTGGGCAATAATCGAAACATTATTGATAATTCAACAATGAATAATCAATGCTTAGGATAAAACCTTAAGTAAAGATCACATTTTTGACATCTTTATAGAATATTTAACTGATGCATCTGCATTCAGTAGTTAGGTTTGTGTATTATTATTTTAGAAAGTATTCTCCCTGTCTGTCATTTTTCTGAGGCTCACTCTGGCTGCAGCCTTGGTGCCTAGGATTGCACCCCTTTATCTGCGTCGTCCTTCAAGTCAATCACCATGGTTCGCCTCGGCACCCGATCCCTTCATCGTATCGCGCACCTTGCCCAGCATCGAGGTGATACTCTCGTCGCCGGCGAAGTGCCTCAAGAGGGTCGCCAAGGCCGCGTCTGCAGCTAGGGACGGACTCTCTTCGCTCACCTCAGAGTGCTCTTCAGGGGAAACAACGTCGCTCTCCTGCTGTCTGGTGTCACCTCCATCTGTCTCCCTTGTTTGCTGATCCAGCCCATCGTTCTGGGGTACAAAATACTTCACAACGAAACCGTCCTTGGGAGCATCGTTCTTGATTATCGCGACTCCAGGCGACGCATAATCGTCTTCAGCCTTCCGCACGACAGAAACTGCTTTCCGAACTCTAAATGCACTCTTCTGAACTTTTTTCTTGGTGGATTTTGGTGCCATCGAGGCATTTTTGGCAAGCAAATCACCGAAGACGCGAGTGATCCAGAAGCACCTGGTTTTTTCGTTTATCACCACGAAGAACAGGAACATGACGAATCCTTGGATGGGGTCAAGAACTTTGTTGATGTAGACCATGGCAGTGCTGTGAAACACAAGGTCGTTGAACATCTCGAACACCGCTGGGATTCCGAACAGGAAGAACATCATCACGGTCTGCTTGAGTTGTCGCATAATGACGTCCTTGCTCGATGCACCGTGTTTCTGGAGTTCGTCGTCGTCCCAGAGGCCGCACCCGTTGGTGATGACGCGCACGATCGCCACAAGCAGCCCCGTGTTGAGCAGGGTGATGACGACCACCGGCACCAAGTAGAGCACGTAGTGCGTCAGCTTGTCCGGCGTGCAGAAGTGAGTCCCCACGTCCCAGGAGAGCAGGACGGCCAACGGCAGTAGAGGAACGCCCCAGGCCAGAGCGCTGACCTTGAGCAGGAGGTGCGAGGTCGTGGCCGCCGCGCCGACCACACCAGAGAAGCGTTTGTATTGAAGCACGGACATGACCAGACCCCAGCAGTGGTGGACAAGCCGCGTGTAGTGGACGGTCACGGTGAACGCCACAAGACCCACGTCCAAATGCTTCATGTCGGCGTAGATTGTGTGTGTCTCGCGGAACATGGTCAACGTGAGGTACAGGAAGTACGAAACACTGAGGTGGATGAGGATCTTGTTGCTGAGTTCCTCGCGCCATTCGGGGAACAAAATAGCTGACACTGCGATCATGATCAAGCCAAGGAGCGAAAGCGTCGAGCCATTCAAGAAAACGACGGTAGGGCCTCCGAGGGACGTTGCTAACAAGAAGTTAGGCTCCTCAGTGTACTCGTAGATGATGATCCTTGACACGTTGTCTTCTCGTGAAGACTTACATGTGCACGACACATGAAGTGAGATGAGATGCGTCGAACAAAGCTCATCAGTCCAGTTGTTAGCCGTGGCGTTCCAGACGGCGCATGCGGTCTTGATGTAGCTCTTGGGCTCGTCCGACGGCTGGAAGTAGACTTCCACGACGTGGTCTTCCAAGAGGTTGGCGTCGTAGAAAATGTCAACTTGTCTGGAGTTGAACACGGGAGCAGTTGTCATCGAATAGCGAAAGGGTGAAACATTCACAGGATAAACGATAAACGTAACTCGACGCAAATCTAACGTGGTCACGTCGGTGAAGAAGCATGCAAACAGAGGATTGGCTTTCAGAACTTCTGAAACTGCAAAGTTGTTTACGAACTTTACTTCGGCGCCGTTACCTCTGTAGAATTGGATGCCGTTGGCCAACAGTTGGAAGCTCTCACCATCTTTGCCAATGTCACTAGTGTCGTTTTGACCGCAGTAGTTGATCGCCACGAAGGCCATGTCCGAGTCCATCGAGAGGTCGCTGGCGACACTGCTCGAGAGGACGGCGTTAGAGAACAGATCGTCGGCAAGCTCGGCGCTCTTGACACTCCAAACGCCGGCGAAGTCGAACTTCAAAAGTATTGCAGATTGGTAATCGGCAAACATCCGACTAAAAGCAGACGCAATGTCGTCCAAGACTGGCAACACCCTTTGCTGGCAGTCCGGCAAGTCGTCCACGTGGGACAGCATCTTCTTAAACACGAGCATCGTGTCAACAACGAGCTGCGTATCCATCGTAAACTGTGACGCGTTGTGGATAAGAGCCGCTCCTTGGTCAAAGATGCTCTTCGCGTCTGTGAACGATTCGGCGCCAAACTGCGCGAAGACTTGACGATCGAACACGACGTCGCTGTAGCTGTACACGATGAACTGACCCCCATCTGCCGCCAAACTGCAGTTGCAGACATCGACAGAGGCGATGTGCACAACTTGGCAACCGCGCGACGTCCAGTTGTTGACGGCGTCGTCCCAGACGCCGCAGCACAGCGTTTGGTTTGCCGGACGGTCGAAGGTAAACGCCACGTACTGTTGCACTTCTTCGGCGGCGACCTTCGGCTTCAATATGACGTCCACCACACGACTGGTCAGGCGTTGGCCAATTGATGGCGGCGACCGGAAAAATGCATTTAGAGGGTACAGCAGAAACGCATGTATTTCGTTGTGGTCAGCAACCAATTGGGACACTTGGAGGGCAAACACTTTGTCCGTCCACACGAAGTCGCTGTAATTATGCGGAGTGAACACATTAAGTTCGACTTCTTCGTGATGCACAAGCGGTCTATTTAAACAAAAAGCTATTTTGTTTAGCGGTTCTATATATTTGTTAGAGCACAAAATAAAGAGCTCGTTTGTATCCAAGTCCATGCTCTCGCTGACACATCTTTCACTTCTTATAATGGTATCTCGCAATGCATCAATTAATGGTCCCTTTACGCTATCTTTGATTCTGAAATAGTGAACATCAATTTTGTGTTTAGGAAAAATCCACTGTAAATCATGATCCACTAATTTACCAAACGTCCATTTAGCAGCCGGATGAAGTTGATACATGCTGGCTTGAAATATTGCCTGTAACAAGTTTGAGTCTTCAACTGCATTTCGAATCACAATATTCCTCTCCGACTCAAGGTTATCATTTTTGAAGTAGAAGTAGTTGTACAGGATGTACTGGCCACGTGTCCTCGACTCCTTGAAGTGAGAGCTCAAGCTGCAAGTGCACACACCCAAATATAGGTCAGGGTTGTTGTAACAGCCTCTCGTTGTCCAATTTCCTTGTGACGCGCTCCAATAGGCGCAATCGTAAAGATGGTCTCTTGTTGATATTCCATAATACAAGTGTACGAGTTGGTCTTCGTCGTCGTCTTTCTCCACTGGAGTCAGCGCGATGTCCACAACGCGCATGTTCCCGACTTGCTGTCCGTTGATGTACGCCGTCGGCCTGAAGAACTTGTCCGGTGGGTAGAGAAGAAAGGCGTACCGCGAGTTCTGTCGCGCCACGGACATTGAAAACAACAACGAAAAGTTCATCTGACTGGAGAAGAGGAGGTTCGGATCAATGTCTTCCGTCGACATGAAACACTCGATGCCCGAAGTGAAACGCTCGTAGACGCCGAACCCGAGCGGCAGATCACTCTGATTGGTCGATTGCACGACGAAGCTGGCCAGAAGGTCATTGCGCTGACCAATCGTGTGGCGTCCTTGGTCTGGGTTCACGGCCGCCAGGATCGCTCCAATGTCCTCGAGAACCGTGTCTGCGATTGCGTTAGTCAGGAGGTCGGCGTCAAAGAACTGGGAAAGATTATTAGCAAACTCGACCAAAGAGTTTCCACCGTTAAGTACGTCTTTAGAGAAACCCCGATACTCGGTTAAGTTATTCGCCGACCTTGTCAAGTTATGTACGTGTATTGTGGATTGAACTTCTGTCTCGTACTGATAGATAATGTACTCACAGTAGTCACCGTTGAAGATCATATCACAGATACAAATGACTTGTGTCGATGCACGTTCGTACCCGTCAAACGCTTGAACCGTGGGCACGGTGAGCAGGGTGCAAAGTAGACTTGTCCAGCCGTCGTCTGTTTCGTTCCAACTGGCGCATCCGTACCTCGCGTTCCCGTCAATGGTTTCAAACGTCCACCTCAGTGATATCGCGTTGATCTCGGGTGGTTCCAGCAACATCTGGGGTGTCAAAATGAAGTCCACAACGCGGACCCTTGTGATCGGCGACTCGGTCTCGGGCAGCGGACGCAAAGGGCACGCGTTCTTTTGGTAAACCACGAATCCATTCGGCATGAAATAGTCATGTGACAGTTTCATTGCTCCAGTTGCAACTACATCAAAATTATCGTCACTGTCGTAGAAGATTTTATTATATATATCGTCTCCGTCATTCATATTTAGTAGAGCCACTTGGCCTTTCATGATGACAGTGCCTGAAGTTAGATTGTAATACCTTTCATATGACCGGATTTTCTGTATTGCCTTCCTCGTATACTTCATTATCTGTGAGACAGTGTTCGCCTCGAGCTCGCTGATTGGTCCGCTGCTCGGAGCTAGCCGTGTTATACGTTCGTAGGCCAATGAGAGGCTAGAGACACTCGATACATCCTTCCACTGTTTGATGACGTCCAAAAGGATGTCCAATTTGGTCGCGTTTCCTCCAAGATTAGAATTACTAGTAAGACGCCTCGATGACCTTGAACTGCGTGCTGCCAAGACTGCAGACGTACCAACACTTTCCTCTTGGCCAGACGTCTTTTTCAAACCATCGTCACTCGCCACCATCGAAGGTCCAATCACAGTCACCTCGATGTCGGGCCTCTCGCTCAGTTGTCCAGCAAACTCTCTCCCTTTGGACATCGACGTCGTCGCCGTTGACGCACCGACGTCGACTTCGGGCGGCGTCGGTCCGCCCGAACAGAGACGTCGCGACGCCAGAAACACTAGCAGCCACAGGAGCATCCTCGAAGACATATCGTACCCAACTGCCTTGACAGGAAGCGTTGCTTCTTCCAGGATCTAGCTCCGACTACGTGTGGTGTTCTACCAAGAAGCTTCCATGGTCTGTTTGATAGTAAAAAAATGTTACTGATAAGTGATAAGTGATAAGGGCATTTAAATGATACGACGTCGATAATCTTTACTTCGCCTAGTAATTATATTGTCCCTTAGTATACGTTTGGTTTATCTCCATTGGTTTTGTCGCCGCGAAGGAACTATCGTGTAGGGTTATTGTCATTCCCGTGAATTTCGTTAGTGCACACTTACAACAGCCGAAATGGTGTGTGTGTGTGTGTGTGTGTGTGCGTGTATTTACTTGATACGGTTTATGTTTTAAGTTCACGAGTGGGTCGTGTGTTCAATGTGACGCAGGTTGTTGATGGGTTTTTATAAAGAGCTTGGCATTTTTTAAGGAAAGGAATTCTCTCAAAATTAATTCTATCGGTTCCAAAATCGAAGATATCACATTATGGGAGGAATTCTCCAAAGAGGTGTATGTGTTTTTTAGAGGCCTTATCCACATTTTGGAATTAATTTTAAAAAAGCTAATCAACTCTTTATCTCGATTTGTTATGCCTCCTTGAAGTCGGTATCGGGCAGGGTAATTATCATGACTATATAGTGTAATTTGATTCTCGGAAATTGCGTTTGTTTCTTAAATTGGTTTACAAATCACGAGTGAGTCGCGTGTTTTATTTACACAAACCTAGTGACGTAGACCGAAATAATTGATGAGTACGTGAGGGAAAAAGTGAGTGTATGAAGTAATTTGTTTCGTAATATAAATATAAATATATTCAAATATAAATCGAAAGTATTTCCATAAGAAGTTGCATCCCACCATTTTATGTCTGTTTCTAAGCGTTTATTGGTCCTGCACTGCAACTTAGTAGATCACTTGTTAAGGTAAAGCGAACCCAAAGCGAAGCAAACTATTAAAATGAAACCAAAAAATAACACTTCCGTATACAAAAATCTACAGTAAACAATGGTAGTTTCTTAGTAATAATATTGTAACACGTACTTTCAACGTTAAAGTCGGCACTTAATATCACAAATGTCGTGCCTTCGCGTTTTGAATGGCCTTCAACTTTGATAGTTTTCGTGAGGCAATTATCCCAACTAGTAGCCCTTGCATTTGAAGTCCATCCCTTTATCGGATCCAGGATGTTGGTGAAATCTTGCATCGAAACACCACAGACCGGATCGCCAAAAATGACCCCCGCTTGCTCACTAGCAAGAACATTTCAACGCAGCACGGCAATAGCAAGGTAAATAATAGTTTAAATGTATATTCAACAAACCTTGACATCACAAACAAAAACAATATCAATTACAATACAACACCTTACACCAATTGACAAAATCATTTGATTTTGAACAACTACTATCCTCGGAATTCATCGTTGCAACCGCAGTTTTAGCAGATCTTCTCAAAGGTACGAGAAAGTCGCCACCATCAAACGTTATTCCATGTTGACATCACCATCGCGACGTAAGCCCCAGATTCTCATAAACATCATATTCGTTATTAAAAATGTGCACACTTCTAACACAACATCTGTCACCAAAACGTTCCCGATAAAAGGGCGACGAGCGTAAAACAAACGCATGCATCCACATAAATGTCAAATAGGATCATTTAAATCCTGCACACGCTCGCCAGATCGATCACAGATCGCAGCGCGCCACACGGCTTATCCGCGAACCACGGGCGCTGGCCGCCATTTAATCTGTCAGCAGCCCCTAATCCCCTAATCTAATCACTTGATTAGCAATTAACGGGCGCTGGCGATCGCCAATTGTTTCCGGGATAACGACACCAGTGAACAGGATGCGCGGAAAATCACACAACTGGCAGTCTATCCCCACTCATACCCCCCCCCCTCCCTTTCTCCTATTGGCGAAACGCTATCACGTTGAAGCTGACGGAAGATTCATATTCAATAATCAGTAATCACATAACGTCTATATGTTAGCTCAAATTGTAGGAATGAACTTCAAAATTCAAAATGTGTGTCTAATACGACATTGCATGTATCTGTGTGGCCATGCTGGGTGGGTACCGTACAAATCCCGAACGAGACAACCTGGGGTAGTAGTATTTATACAAACCTTGTAGCCACACACCATTGTTTTTAATAACAAATGATGCCAATCAGGTAAATGCCCCATTGAAAATGCTGCTCGGAACTATCCACCGCATCACAAATGGTAGAAACGCCAGCAGTTGCAGTCACCGAGCGTTTCTACTGCGATAGACGGGTACATCAAAGGGCATCCCATTCAATTGCTGGCGGCGTCGGGACGCAGAGTGCGGGCGTCGGTAGCGTCGCGGTCAGACGTACTCCACGAGTCGCTGCATCGCGACCCCAACCTAGATAGGGGGAAAATGCAGTCGCCAATGTGACTGTTCGGTGTGGACGAGCGAATATGCACCCCTCAAAATGAACCCGCTCCATCTATACCCTGAAATGTCGGGCAAATGTTACTACTTAATCGTGGAGGACTACAAGTGTAAATATCCCCATCTCTTTCCATGGTTTAAAAGAAAAGTGTTCTTGGCAGTTTTAAGCTGTGTTTACAGCTGACAATGCATGCACATTCAAAGTCTCCGATTGTTGGCAGAGCTAATGTTTGTGAGATCGTGTCGTGTTACGATGACATTGCCAGCTGTGGTGTATAAGAAGCTCGTGACGCTAAGCTGCTTTGAGCACGAAACGGCCACACATGTGGGGAACTTACAATATAAGTTGCATTCGACTTTTAGTTGTGAAATCGCTCATCACCAGTGCCTTTGCGATTTCATCCGGCACTTACTTTACGGTTTATGCTAAGTTTAGAGACTCTAAAGAGTGCCCCTTTACTGTTTCAAGTACCAATGGTGGCGTCACAGCTTTATTTCCGCCGGCACTAACTCTAGCTTTCATGCATTTTTCTAGCCTTAATTTAGTTAAAATCTCTTGATTGTATAATTTATTGTATAAAATATATTTTTTGTTCCATGTTTGGTCATACAATGATAACATTTGGTATTACTTGGTGCCAACAATGCAAGTAGGTGCCAAAAAAAGTATTGTATCATGGAACCACTACCAAGACCTTCATCTAGACCCAGGGTCTAGACGTGATAGATTTCAGGCACGTCTCTAGAATACATTTCACCATCACACCGCCCTCTACATTCACGGTCCCCCACCGCCAGGCGGAAGCGTGCCTACAGCGCTGCGACGGCCGATTCAGGAAGCGCGCCCATTGTCAACTCCTTTGACGTGTGCTTGACAGTGACGTGACTAACGTATGCGTGCAATCGAGAGGCGATTGCAACTGACAGAAATGCAATTACAGAGGTGATTGACATGTGTTCTGCAAAGCTTTCTTGTGGGATTGATCCGATCGCTTTGTTGTGTTCAATGATCGAACTGTTTTGACAAGGATTTGTGACTTGGCCCAATGGCGTCGGAGAATGACGGGGTTGTTATAAGTGGATTATGGTTTTCGCATTATATTCAATATTGGAACACCAGCCTCGAAGTTTAACTTGGAACTATAAGGATAGTATGAGGAATGTTCCGGCAATTGTTCTAGCAATTATTACCCCTAAATATGTCCAGTAGATATACGTACTACCAGCAATATGAATTTGATTGGAATTTAACATACTGGTGAAGAAAAACAGATGCATAAATTTAGCAAAATCTATTTAATAAAATCCATCTCTGTGGTAAAAAAAATACAACTTCTATCAAAACCACACGGAGATTCTCAGGAGATATCATTTTTCTACTTGAGTGCGCTAAATGGCAATCACTGTCATTGAATAGGTAAATTGAGCCAGTCGAATTTAGACGATCTGCTTAGAAAGGTATGCCTTAAAAGAGCAGGTGAATGCCAGGTATATTAACCAGTCACTTGGATGAGCACGTGGTGGCATGGGATGTCATGTTCTTTGATCGGTCTCAATCTGGTTTTGTCAAACCAGTTTATTATCAATATCTGCCTTGCAAAACGTGTGGATTTATTCACGGGCATTTAGTTTTGTTTGAGATTCCACACACCCCAACTGGCAGGAAATACATAATTTTATTGTTAGAAAGAAAATTAAAAACTTTACGCATTTTCTCTGTGTGTGGATCTCTTTTACGCCGAAACATTTTTTTTTTATTAAAGAAAACATGTGTTTCCATATTCAGTTTTTTTTAAATTTCAGCTAATGGCTTCTGTTACCTTTTAATCAGGCTAATGGTTGTTATTGATTTCCTACCTTTTCGGTGGCTTTACGACGGTTACCTCGTCCGGTCGGGTCGGAGGTAATGCGAGATAACAAAAGCAATTATCTCAAAAATAAATTCATTCACATTGAGAATGGTACCAACTTTTTTTCAAGTACCGAAAACGTGGTGTCATTTATGTGCTTTTCGTACAGAGAAGACGCAGGAAGCTTTTGAATTTTCTTCCAGCTTAAAAATAAGGTATTTTATGGCATTAGAATTGCGTGAAAGCCATTGAAAAACTCCAGAGTGTATACCGATTGATCAGCTTAGTCGATTCTCATATCACGAAGCAAGGCAGTTGTTGGTTTGTCATAACGAGATTTGGACCCTCTAAGCATGGCATTCCATGCCTCCATGTGCTCATCTCCGTGGTCGGTACTGGTTGTGTGCTCGGATAGAAATTCAATGTGTGCTGTCGATGGCTGCCGTGCCTCGTCACAACACTTGCTTTCGCGGTCACGCGCATTGAAAACTGTGCACTTTTTGTGACCATCATATTGGTACACTCCGTCCGCTATTTTATTTTAACCTGGTCGTGTCTCGCCATTAACCCTGCGCGAACGCCTATGCTGATGACGCGTGCTTTCGGGGGAATTTAATGACAATATATCTTTTGACTGTCTAATTAAAATATAACGTGGAATTTAATAATTAAAATAATAAGTATTTTTATTATTCTCGTAGCTCAGCGAATTACCGTCGCGTTCAAATTTTCGTGGTAACAGGAGGAATGTTTTGCTCATAGCAGAAACCATGTGATCACAGTGTGTCCGGTCTGCGCTATTCCGGTTCGTGCCTCGTAGACGCAATGTTAAATTTCCCGCATTTAGATGGGCTTTTTGGGCAGTTTTTCCGGAGCTGGCCTTAAAAAATTACACAGGGTACACAGTTCGAGAACCTTTCAGGAGTTATACTATTAAAAACTAGAGTACATCCTCGACAATGCACCATCGAGTTCGGAGATGCACAGAGAAATGACGCCGATTTGAGGCAAGAAAACGATTTCAAAGTGAAATGCGATGTAAATATGTTGATTCTAGTCGTCCAATTGACTTTGATACCAGTTTGCTACCGATATGGTACCAATATTATACACTGTCAGTATGATTGCCAAACCGTAGAAATTTAACATTGTGTCTACGAGGCACGAAACGGAATAGCGCGTCCGGTCTAGCCAAATCACAATGAGCTTGAACTCGTTAACGCTAACGACATGGACATTTTATATCATTCTGGCGAGAGGATTTAAATTGTGCGCACCATAGATTACGAATTGATGAATTTGTTACCAACAGAGTGTGTTTATTTCATGCCGATAGTTTGGGATTTTTGGTTAACTGGGTATGTGATTTTAAATCCACATTTACATTTTCATCCGTCGCTTTGCGCTTCGCTCGAAAATTTATAATCGTGACTGTTGTTCTTTCGAATTTCAAATAGGATTTATCAGGCAGGAGGAGAAATATGTTTTTTTTTAAAGCATAGAACTGCCTTCATCGTATAGAGTACAGACCGAACCTAGCCGAACGCTATGCATTTTATTTTTTCGTTTATTATTTTCTAACCAAAATTGACAAAAAATGTCCCATTTTGACCCATTACCAAATTTGTGTTCTCGTTTCTACGCTCTGTAGCCAATTATATGCCTCGATTTTACTCTGTAAACAGATAGTTTCTTTTTCAACAAACTGTTTTGATTCAAAGCGATTCTCTACAACATCAGAAACGTATTTTTAAATAATGATAAAAGCCGTATCCAACAGCAAATCTTCAATTTTACTTCCACTTAAAAAAGCGCGCTCTACAGATCAAACGTCCATTCAGATTTTTATTAAATGTTCAGAGGACTTTCCTTTGTTCCCAGCTTAGACCCCATGCTGTTCACAGCAAAATCAGATTGATAAATTTTGAACTAATCAAAATGTACGAAAATGTTAACAGCTTTCTCGAGTTTTGTCAATGCTCTAGAGCAAACGTTCAGAAATATTATTTTTAATCAAGCTTTACAGAGATGTGAAGAACTCTGAAATAAAGCATCCTGCAGGGAAATTAAATAAGAGACGTCCTTCGCATGGTACATCGAGAAGGTGGTTCTTTTTGACAGGAGTAGGCTCCTTACCGTCACCGGGTTTCCCCTCCTCCCTTCTAGGCTAGGTAATGCGGTCATCATCATCCTGTCATTCACCGACGCTGATAGACCAGTGTCACATGGGTCTTATTATAAAAAAGAGCGTCGCAAAACAGTATGCATCAATCAATCAATTTTAGGTGATTATAGTTCGTATTTCAGGTGGTCTTTTGAAATCGGCGCAATCATGTTCCTCTTTACTACAAATTTTCAAAAATAAATAACTTCCGGCTTTGTTTGCGGTCAAAAGACAACTACAGGTAAGGGGAGCGACCCTTAGATCCGTGTGTAACAATATAACATATATATATAACATAAGCTTGAAGGCCCTCATTTCAAACCTTTGAATCAACGTTTTATCGAACAAACACAAAATACGTTTAATAAACGTTTTATCAACATTATGAAGTTTTTGCACGTGACGTAATTGGAATAAAAGTGATTCTTATGGATTGTAAATGTGATAATCGCGAGACAAACAGCAGCTTGTTGACAGGCCTCCAAACTCGGCCAAAACCCGCCTTACTCCTGTGCTATTCGTATTCCGTTTCCCACAAACTACCCGTCGAGCAAGTCAGACCGAAGCGCCGTGACGTCAGAGGGGCGAACTATTAGGGGTGGTGTATTCCACCACAAAACATAAATACGGGCTCGCCTCTCATGGTGGCGTACCATGAATGTAAACCCGACTGAGGCACCATTGCATCACGCTTGCTGTTGGGCATGCCGTGCTTCAGTGAATCAGTGAATTTTGCCCGCAGCGCGGTGGTCCAATGGTTATGTGGCTAGCTTCATGTGCTGTATGACGCCAAGTTTAAAGTGCGACTAACCTTGTTTGTCCAAACTCGCACGTGCAGATGCAACCATTAAATCATTTGACTGATGCTGTTTATTCAATGGATTACTGTCTTGGGTCTCGCGGAACTGTTTTGGGAATTTTCCGGAATCTTACCGCACGTTTTCGGGTTGTGTACCGTAAGCTCAGTTGGGTTAGTTCCTTTGAGGACATCGCCGGACAATTTTGGCTTCTTTTAAGGAAATAACTGTATCTATTGTTGGCACATTTTTTCGCTTTGGAACACCGGCTGGAACCCCAGGGTTAACATTCGTTAGACGCGTCCTGCGTTGCGGGTTGCGTCTCCCGCTTCCACCCCGGCACCTGTTGATCTCTCCGACAACCTCGCTTGCTGGCTTGTGTCCAGTGGGGGGGGGGGCAGGGGTGGCAAGGGGGGGGGGGGCAGGGGTGCAGGACAAGGACTTCAATTAGCGGACGACGTCGACTCCCGGAGGACGCCGACGACGACAAGGCTACTTTGTAGCGCGAGGGCCGGAGAGTCGAGCGTGATTGGGTTATTGGACGGGCTGTGGCATGTCTGTTAAGGCGATTGTCTGACTGTCGGCGTCACGTGGGGTTCGGGTGGTGAAGGAGTTAAGGGTGGGGTGGGTGGAATGGTGATGGAGCTGAGGTCGGGTGGCCAGTGGCCATGTCCCTAGGCGGGTGTTTCGTTAGCCAGAACTTTGAAATTAATATGGTTGGGGATGAAATGTTTAAGACTCATGTCTACGTCGTTACCAAAGCACTAGGTTTCAAATATAACTGGACACTTAATTTTGTTTCATCAACTTTTTGTCACCATTTCGTCTAGTTGGTGAGCGAAGAGAGCAGAACGAAATATTCAAATTTCACTACAGGCAAAAAGTCAATTATGTGCGTCTGTTTTTATTATGTGCATATAATGTGATCTATATGAAGTAGTTTATATCCAAACTCTATGTTCTCATTTAGCATTCAATCAAGCCCTTTTAAAAAAGATTACAGCAGCCCATAACAATCTTGAACGGAACTGGAATATCGTCAGAGAACCCCAAGTCCCAACCCTAAAGATACCCTATCAAAATTGTAAATGGCGTTATCCAGTAGAACTGAAATCCTTTGCAAAAATCTTGTATGCTGGGTACGAAATGTTAAGCGTACAATTTACAATGTATACATTCAAAACTATTTTTTGCATTCTTAGTGGTACCTACGTTCTGCAATGCGGCAACTGCCCGCACATTTTATCAGACTCTGCTAGCGGCACGGCGTTCTGGTGTAGGCCTCTACCAGACACGCAACAAGCGTCGATGGGGTAGGACCGATGGATCCCCATCCACATCCATTGAACGAGGCGCGGGCTTTAATAGAGATCTTCTCCTTTCATTAACTTTACGGCCAACCTTCAAGGAAGATGTGATATAAAAAGAGGCGATAAATTCCGGTATAAATAAAGCGGGAAACGACTCGAAACACTTCCGGCGCTCGGCGAAAGTAATTGCTATGCGATGCGAAGAAAGTTCGGGGAAATTCGGGCGAGCTCGGCAATGATACGATGACACAGCGTCGACGTTTTAGAGTGGTATACGGTGGGATTTCAATCTCATTCACGGATACCATACTTGCGTGGGTATTATGCGGATCCAGAAGGTTTAGGCTCATTACTTACTCAAGGTTTAGGTGGTTCAGCCCGGTTGGCATAGAGATTTCCCCGATTCTACCGACACTGATTTGTGTACTAAGAAATAACGAATCCGGTGAAGTGAGTTACTGGCTTTGAAGTCAGAGGTGCCTTTAATCGTTGACAAACAATTCTTACCTTATTCAAATGAGCAGCCATTAACATACCTTTTGATTAGGCAGAAAGTTATCAAACTTACAACTGGTATGTTTTATCAGTTTTAAACCTCTTCATTTAAATAAGATTGGTTTTCAAAAAAAACTTACAATTTAAAAGTGGGGTTTGTATTCTAAATCGCAACATTGCAACCGGGGATTTTAAGGCACCGCGTCATTTTCACCACGCCATTTTGCATGACTCGTCGGGCACGAATAGTCGAGCGAAGTCGAGCGAAGTCGAGCGAAGTCGAGCGAAGTCAAGCGAAGTCGAGCGAAGTTACTAATTGGTGGACGGAACGCGCGCAGTCAGCGCCGCGCTCGATCAAGCGGCGCTTGATCGCAACTTTTGCACTGGTCACTGCACACTGGCTGCAGTCTGCTCGCTAATTCGATTCAAATTGAACGACACCAATTATTGGTCGATGCAATTACGGCGTAAACGGCGCCGATTGGCCCGATTGGCGATTTTGCGGCAATTGTTTCAAATGCGTAATGAGGCTGAGAGCTGACTGCAAACGCGTGGAGCGTTATTGTAAGGGATGAAGAGGGGGGGGGGTGACGTTTAATTTCGGGGAGTGCTTGCCAGAAGAGAGCGGCTACTTTGAAGGGATTTCACGGGCTTCATACAGTTTATTTTTCGCACGCATGAGTCGTGATTGCATTTAACATCATAATTATTCGCGCTATTTTCGGCTTAATATTCCAAGTGCTTTCCGCCATGCGTTCAATTATTTGAAGTGTGTTTTTTATTTAATTTTCACTGACAGTATTAATTAATAAAATTAAACACTCTTTCATTATATTATTTAAAATAATATTCTTAAATATAATATTTTCAGTAAACAACGAAAGCATAGATGAATGAGGTTGTAAAACTACCAATGGTGCAGCTCAAACTTTTTCTAAAGATATCTTGCTGCTTGCTCTAAAAGATAAAAATCACGATGAGTTACACACTTTGCACTATAGGTATTACTATATTACTATAATCTAATCCATTTAAATCCGGTATTTAGACCAAACTTCAGTGATCTGAGACAAAACTAACTTTCGATGGCTTACCATTATTGTTCATACAAACAGAATACGGGCTCTATTGCGATAATCTACCACCTCAAATAGTTCAAGCACTGCATCCGAAGTTGCAGCATTTAACAGCCGGAAGCGATTTCAATCATCTCCCCTCAAAAACTTTTTGTCAAAGCTTTGAAACTTGGTCGTGATTAGATTTGTCACTTTTCTCTGCGTTTTACCAAGATCTTAAAACGCAATCTCCGCTTCAAATGCATTTACAAAACTCACCCAACTCCCAGTACCCGCTTAATCTAGGTTAACATCGTTTACAATTAACTACAGCGACTCCCGCAGAGAGCGTCCTCTTCCCAGCCAAGGAGCATCCCTGTAATCCCGACATTGCATCCAGAAACACGGGCTCATCCCCGCTCTTCCCGACGGCACCGCTCTATAATTTATAAAGTGGCATGCTCCGTTCTTGCCGTTCCCGCTTTTTAAACAAGCTTATGTAAAATTTTTCAATAAGCATTTCCCGGAATTTATTAACTGCCATCATCATTTTCTGCACGGCACTGCGATTGCGGGCAACGACTGAGCGAACACGTAGCTTCGACTCTTGTGCCCATGGACAGAGTGCAGCACTGTGTGCTCATGGCTCGGTTCAGATGAACAGAGCGGACGACATCAAAGACATTGCCTAGCGACAGAATAAGTCTGTGTGATTGGCTTCGAAGTATTTTGCAGTTCACGCAGTACTAATAATGTTTGCCCGACCTTTCTCGATTCCCGAACGGCGATAGCTCAAATTGGCAAACTTTTCAACGTCTAGTCTAGTTGGTCGTACTTCATACTTTTGGGTTCGCTTTTGTTTATGTTTCAATTACGGATGAGGAAAACAGTCCAATTTCGGTGGTATTTTTAGACAGGACTGTCACGAAAGATTCAAAAGTGATCGTCACAAGTATAGAGTTAAAATTGATTCTTTATATTCTAAAGTATGCCGAAAATGATAAAACTATTGTACACATTGTAATTCCGGCACAAACGCGATAATAATTTGGTTTGATATAGGACTAATTTCTGTATGCCATGACATGCTTTAAAAAAAAACATTAAAATATTGAATAGATTTATATTTTAAAATAATCGTCGTATGTGGAGCAGTATAAATGAAATCAAGTAACAAGACAAGAGGAAAACAACTCCAACCGACGGTTTTTCCGGCTCGTTGGTTTTTGCCAAGGTTTTTGCAACATTTTTTCCCATGGTCAGCACTTACGGGGGATGTCATTTTGTCGGATCGCGCTTCTTCTGTTAATCCATTGTACTAAGCTGGGAGTGAAAATTTTCGTCTTTGACATCAAACGAGCGACGGACGTTGGAAATCGCTTTTCCTTGTACGCTTTTCTCGTGTCCAAAAAAGTGAAATTACTAGACATGGTTGTGTCTTGTGCTATATTGCTAATGATTTGTCGTAAAAATGTGTATGCATTTTCTTAATTTCGAACGAGATTTTATAAGTATGAGAACAATTGAAACTTCATGCATGTTTTTATGGCTGTCGCACTAAAATGTATTTCGACATCAAACATTTATAGAAACGAAATAAAGAAGAACCCCATGTTGGGGTTCATTTCCCTCCATTGGAACCAAGGAGTGAAACAATTGAGCTCTCTCTCTCTCTCTCTCTCTCTCTCTCTCTCTCTCTCTCTCTCTCTCTCTCTCTCTCTCTCTCTCTCTCTCTCTCTCTCTCTCTCTCTCTCTCTCTCTCTCTCTCTCTCTCTCTCTCTCTCTCTCTCTCTCTCTCTCTCTCTCTATCTATCTCTCCCTCCCTCCCTCCCTCTCTCTCTCTCTCTCTCTCTCTCTCTCTCTCTCTCTCTCTCTCTCTCTCTCTCTCTCTCTCTCTCTCTCTCTCTCTATCTCTCTCCCCTCCCTCCCTCCCTCCCTCCCTCCCTCCCTCTCTCTCTCTCTCTCTCTCTCTCTCTCTCTCTCTCTCTCTCTCTCTCTCTCTCTCTCTCTCTCTCTCTCTCTCTCTCTCTCTCTCTCTCTCTCTCTCTCTCTAAATATATATATATATATATATATACACCTCCCCCCCCCCCCACTCACCCCCTCTCCCTCTTTGAGTTACGAGTTCGATGACAGCTCCAAAGCAATGTAATTACTAGGTGATCACTCTGATACGATTGCTTCGCTAGAATCTGTCTGCTTCTCGTCCTGCCAAATCACCGATAACTCAATAGTGGACGGGACAACCAGCTATTATATAATTCAAATTTACGTCATTCAGTTCTCATAATTATGGTCTATGCAGCGATATCTAATTCAATTCCCTTATCAGCTGTTCTGTAGAGCGAGAACAATATGTCTCTTTTTGTAAATCAGGATTGCAAAGAGACGGAATATTAAACCCTCGGTCTCCCCATGAATTGTGTCGGCAACAGAGACAAACGAAATTGCCTCGTGACAATAATTTTCCTTTTCCGCTCTCTGCACCCGCACAAAGAAGTCTGAACAGAACCATCTCAGCGACTTCAACAAGGCGAAGCTTGATTTGCATCAAGTGTTCGTCGTCATAACCGATCAAATTCAATGAAGAAAATATATGGCACTGGCAAGTCTAAAAAGCTCGATTTTCTCGACAGTGTTACGCAGTTCTGTTCAGACTATGTCAACATTTTCTGACACTGACATTAATCTACCAAGAGTTTGCTCGGGTATTTCGAAATTCCAGTATATAAAGTTCATAGAGTGTAGGTACAACTATGTAAACCATGGCCGCTGTAAGCATTTTATTTTACAACTGAAGACAGCCGCCACACTGAATTCCGTTGAAACAAAACGGAAGCTGAAGACTCGAGATGTCTATGCTCGTATTTTCATTGCGTTTTGTGTCCAGTCCAACGAAAGTGAGAGGCAAGACTTGATCTTCTTGCCATCGTTCTCTCTTCTGCATCGTTGTCTTGTCTGCTTTTACTAGTGACGCTCTGTTAAAACCGAGAAAGCGGGAAACTCGGAGATATCGCCGTCTACAGTTTTGTTAGGGGTTCGCTTTAGTTTTGCAGCTAATCTCTTGTTGATTGCATTGCTGCCGAGTGGTCCAGTGTCGAAGGGAAGTAATTATTTTGTTTGTCTTAAAGAAATTTGCCTGGTTTGGTTGCGGCCATTTGCTGGGAATCTCAGATGTAGAGAGTCTGAGTGGTATGGTTGAAGACGAGACAAAAAATGCATGAGTGTTTTTGAAAACACTACTTCAAGCTTGGTGTTGAATGCGGGAAAGTAATAGTTTCTCCTAAGTTTCGCTTCCGTTATCAAGTATCAAGGGTTAAAACTGTCTACGATCGTAGGAGATCGTATAACGTTATTTTTTTATTAAAATGTAAGTGAAATGACTGGAACGGATTATTGTCGAAGAGTTTTGCCATTTTTGTCTCCCAACATATGGCAAATAAAAATAAGGTTTTTAGAAAATGCTGGAGTATGTGCATATTAATAATTTGAACGTTTGAAATTACAATAAACGTCAATTTTCCACATCTGGTGTCACTCAATAATAATTGGGCTTTTCACAACGAGTTCCCCTCAGATCCATTTAAATTTCAACGAGTCGTGGTTTCTAACATAACTTTGGTTCCATTTCCCCGACAATCTCGTCTTGCCAAAGCGACTAGACCACGTTCCGGCAATTGAACCCAGCTCTGTTTCAACACCCGTCCCAACTACTAAATCGGGCCGGCACATTAAACTCGGTAACGTTTAGAGAGACCACGTTCAGACAGTGCACGATGAGAAAGTTTGGATTTCAGTACGCTACAAGCTCGATTATTACTATTGTGATTAAAGACCCCCATAAATGTAGTTTTTGATTTTTCTCACCGTTTAGAGCTTTAATGTTACTGGCTTTCATGATTTATGTTGGGCACTATTAATTTGCGACCGTGGTAGATGCATTAGGTCAAGCTCTGAATCTCTCTTCCCCCAACTATAACCCTCGTGATGTGAATGTTTGTGGTTTAACCTGTGAATAAGTAATGGTTTACCGCAAACAATAAAACAGGCGTAACTCGTATAAGACATTAGGTATGTGTGGTATACGCAATTCGCAAACAATTCACCAGACCATACAGAGCACAGGCGCTCAATAACCTGCAGCTAGGCATGACTCCCACTCTGACAAAGCTCTGAGTTAAGAACTTCCTGGAGAGATAACCGAGTTCGCCCAACATGTGGAGGAAGAAGAAGAAGAAGAAGTGGGAGAAAGTTTGCAAGTTTCACTAATTGTTCGCTCGAAAACTTTTTTTATGGCTCTATGCCGCGAGGAAGACTAATTTCTCGGGCGGAAGTCTCTTCTGGTTAAGATATTAGTGGGCTGCTTGAGCGTGCGGGTAGTTTATGTCGAACTTTAGCCACACGGCGGTCTGGAAGTGTTTTTTTTTAACCCGCTCGCACGTATTTCATATCTAGCTAACGGATCGAACATATCATACTTTCATTTAATTTAGTGTTTGATAGATGCATCTGTCTTAGGAATAAAGTACGATATGAAAAATCTGATTTATTTTAGTTACATACACGCTGATTCAGTCATAAGTTTTAAACTGAAATCGATTCTAGTAGATATCCTCGAAACGTAACCTATACGTTGTACAAAATGGAAGGAAATTCTCAAAGAATTTATATTTGAAACTGCTTCAAAGAAGCACATCTTAAAATTCCACCTCGTGAAACACGATGTCATGAGCCCCTACAACGTGTTAAATTTCGCTTTTATTCTGGGCGAAAGGAGTCTGTTAGAGAATATGCCAGTTACCTCGGATCTTATATATGCGCAGACATTCCAACATCTTTATTCATGTACTGCGTCTCTATTGTGCGTTTCTTCGTAAGCCAGTGATATATGGGTCTTTTGTTGATACCCACATCGTGAAATTACCAATAAGCTTTCATTCTTTGTACTGCAATAGGATAAAAAGGGACAAAAACTTACATTATCACCTTATATACCAATAATATTTCCCATAAGACACACACGAATGCTTCAGGGCATGCTGCAAACTTGATATCGAAACAAATATGACAAACTCGTGCAAAAATTTCCGCTCACACACAAATAAAATCTGGTAGAAAGTCTAGCACATACACTTGTGGCCTATTAGTTGACGTCCATTATTCTTTCATTCATTCCTTTTTTACTGCACCCGAAAGAGATTTATCCGAATTCAAACTCATTTTTAATCCAGAAAAATACCGTAGTTGTATGACCGCAGTTTATTACGGCAACCGGACTTTAACTAACGCTGTTCTAGAATCGAACTCAGCACAACATTAAAATAAAATTGGGATAGGGTTCTCGGGCGAAGAGATTTTCAAATTATATAAATCCGCGCTGCCAGCGAGATGTAACGAACGGCGATTTCCCGACAAACAAAAAGTGTGGAGAACGCAATTTCCACACGGAAAACCACTGCACTACGGTTTGCGAATCATGACGGGTGCACACGGGGGCTGGAGTTTTTCTCTGGCTCCGACGCCATGTTCGCTCCATTGTCGTAAACAATGTCCCACAAATCTACGCGCGTGTTGCGCTCCGGGTTTTTTTACGATTCCGATTAAACTTGATTTGCCCGTGGGTGAGCGGGAAATTCTCTGTGAAACGAAGTGCATTATCTAAATTCAGTCATCTAAATTTCACTAATAGAAATTAATTAACTGAAGTGTCCTAGTTCAAAATATTATCAAGCTGTCAATCCAATGATTTTTTTGTACATCACATTTTGATATTGAACCCTTTTTTCCACGGCAAGCTTTGCCGTGGAGCCATTCGCTACCTGCACAGGATTCAGGGGCGGAAAACTGGAATGATATTAGTTTTTAATGATAGTGATAATAGTGTAGTATTACCTGCCTGCAGTTTATTTATAATTACAGTGATTATAGATTATAATGGCTTTCACGACGGCGTTTAACGTTATGATGATGGAATAACTCTGCGTTCTCAAATATGTTAATAACATCTCATGATGATATGTCATAATCAGTATGATGTGTGACTTGTTGAATAAACAGCAGAATATTGTGCAAAATTGTATCAATTAATTGGAACTCAAATATATATATCGGAAGAAATATCGAGTTATTTACGACGAATCACGATAACCATGCCTTTGGCGCGATGCTGGCTTTGTCTAGGAGTTGATTCGTAGAGGATCCGAGTTTGCTGTGCGGGCTGCGTTCAGGGGCACATAATGGAGCAGCTGAGTTTGTTCTGCGGGCTGCGTTCAGGGGCACATGGTGGAGCAGCCGAGTTTGCTCTGCGGGCTGCGTTCAGGGGCACATGGTGGAGAATCCGAGTTTGCTCTGTGGGTTGCGTTCAGGGGCACAAGATGGAGCAGCCGAGTTTGCTGTGCGGGCTGCGTTCAGGGGCACATAGTGGAGCAGCTGAGTTTGCTCTGCGGGCTGCGTTCAGGGGCACATGGTGGAGCAGCCGTGTTTGCTGTGCGGGCTGCGTTCAGGGGCACATAGTGGAGCAGCTGAGTTTGCTCTGCGGGCTGCGTTCAGGGGCATATGGTGGAGCAGCCAAGTTTGCTGTGCGTGCTGCGTTCAGGGGCACAAGGTCGAAGAGTCAAGTTTTCTCTGCGGGCTGCGTTCAGGGGCACATGGTGGAGCTTCCGAGTTCGCTCTGCGGGCTGCGTTCAGGGGTACATGGTGAAGCATCCGAGTTTGCTCTGAAAGTTGCGTTCAGGGGCAAAAGGTGTAGGAACCGAGTTTGCTCTGCGGGCTGCGTTCAGGGGCAAAAGGTGTAGGAACCGAGTTTGCTTTGCGGGCTGCGTTTAGGGGCACAAGGTGGATCAGCCGAGTTTGCTCTGCGGGCTGCGTTTAGGGGCACATGGTGGAGAAGCCGAGCTTGCTCTGCGGGCTGCGTTGTTACGTTGTAAACATTGTTACACATTTTATCATTGCTGAACTTTGTTGCTAAATTGCATGCTAATAAACGAGGTCGACTCAACAAGAAAGACTTGAAATGAGAAAGAATTTACATGAAATATACTTTTTATGAGACAGGCTTAAAATGAGACAGACCTAAGGTTAGACAAGTTTAAGATTAGACAGACTTTAGATGAGACAAACCTAAGGTAAGACATACTTTAGATGAGAAAGACTTCAGATGAGACAGACTTCAGATGAGACAGACTTCAGATGATCTCGCACTCGCTGTCGGAGTCGCTGCGGTCCTTCCAGGAGAACACCCTGGGATCGGTCGCGTTGTTGTCGCGCCTCGCCGGCAGCTGAGGTGAGACGTTGCCGAAGTCCAGCTCGTCCTGACTGGTCGAGCCCTCGTCTTCCAGAGGTCGGGCTTCGGTCAGAGATGCCGGGTCATCAGGCTCGTCGCGCGCTGTAGCAGAGTGATGAGGATTTTTCAGTATATTCACACAGTGCCCTGGTACCGTGGACATTAACACACTAAGAACGGAAACACATGGTGCGTGGTCAATGTTAACGGTTCCAAAGATTAGAAAAATACTAAAATTTATTTAAATTTATCATCTTACAGCCTCAGTGACGTAACTTCAGATCGGTGACCCCAAAGCAAACAAATGGGGGTCCCCTCCCCTCGCGGCGGGAGGAAAACGTACTCCCAGATTTTTTCACCCGTCACCTACCTCGCTTCAAACAAAACATTCCCAAAAAAAAATGTAATCGCCTTATTTTTTTTTTATTAACTTTTCTAAAAATTAATTCGCTAAAAAAAACACGCCGTCGCCTTTTTTCCGGGTTAGCTTGGACCTCTGCGGGCCCCAAAAACTCTTATCGGAGACCCTCTGAGCCCGAAGCCCCCGAGCACTGGTATGCTTGATCCCCTCCTCTAGTGCACACTGCACAGCCTTCTAACTGAAGCTGTTGTACATTGGCTCTTATGGCCACTTCTGTTGCTAGAAAGTTGTAGGAACGTTAACCATAAATAAATTTGCTTTATAACTCTACCTATAGGGTCTAGATTCTTAAGCTCTTTGCACAAATTCAAACCGCAGTTTTTTATTGCAAGAAATGAGATTTGCCACTTGGCGACTGAAGCTGACAGCTGAATTGTGATATGGTGAAATTAATCAGAACTCCATATTTCATAAGACTAATAATGCATTTTTTGCTTTTGCTTTCGCAGTGTGTTGCGGCACTGTTACAGTTTCACGTTAAAAGTAAAGTTTGTGCTGAGAATTGTCGTTTGACCGAGGGACTCGCATTTCGAAGTGATATCCAATGATTTTCGCACTCTCCAATGGAACTAGCCAAGAGTTTCCCATTTAAAATGATAAATGGAGTAAAAGAAAAATTTTTACCCTAAGGAAATTGGCTTATGATTACATAAAAATAAGATGGGTAGAACTGAGAAGGATTGAGTGCGTAATATAGGGCATTGTCAAATCTAAATCATGCGTTCCGTCGGTACCTATCCAGTCTCCGCAGTTTTTCTTCTTGCCATGCCAAACACGATGAATTGAAACTTCAGTTTGAAATTTTGAGACAACTTGACTTAAATATTGGTGTCTTTGATGTATCCGATTCAGCAGTCAAAATAACTCACGGCTTGAATGCAGTTTCTTGTCCAGCGAGAGCAGGAACTGGGCCACTTTCGGGCCAGTCTTGGTCAGCGAGTACCTCTTTACTGTCTCATCCGGCACCAAGACTCCTATCTGCACGCCGTACACGAACGCTTTTCGGAACAACTCGGACGTATCATAGAACACTTCGAAATCTGAAAACAACGTGGACTGTCAAAATGCACGCTTACCAATTTCCTTTCGGCCTTCGATTAACTTCGTAAACTGCCTGGAATTCCCCTAAAGGATAATAGATAAGTAATAGGCAGGTAACATAGACAGATAAAAGGCAGTACAATAGATAAGTATAATTATCTTTATTATATCCAACATTGTTTATCAAAGTGATAAGGGGTAAGATAACGCCTTCAGTGCTGCAAGACAAGAGCAGGACACTCTCCGGCACTGGTTTCACACCGCGGTTTCCTTTTTCATCATGTTAGTTTCATCATCATCCTCATCACCAGTAATCACCATCTAGATAGTACCATCAAGAGGCGCATTTGCAGCCTCTAATGGAACGTCTAAGGAACGTTGCTCAGCTTTTGCTGACTTTTGTGCTTTTGCACGATTTGGGTTCCTAGTTAAGTCGATTAGCGATTAGGGACCAAGCGTTTATTTTCGTTCAAAGACGAGAATACATGTAAATTTATACCTTATCAACAGTTATTGGTTCTGAATCGAATCATTAAACCAACAAAGTTGAAGTAAAATTTATCTAATTATCTACGTCATAAAATAAACAAAAAACACATAATATACAATACAGATCAAAAAATTTCAGAAAGCGTATGTCGTATAGTAGGTATTATGTTTCACAAGCTTGTAATGTCGTTCAAGCTAAGGAAGGTAGGTATAAGGTTCGTGAATAAGGTTACTGACTGTCCTGGCAGTGTTGACTGCTCTCTGAGATGAGAGTCATCACCTCGATGACGCTGCTGCCTCGTTTGTCGTCCAGCGTGCTGATGGCGAGCACGATCAGTCCCAGCATCCGGTTCTCTTCTGCGCAGATTTTATTCTCCATGTTTTGTATCGGCTCGGCGGGGCTGCACAATTGGCTTGACCTCTCAGAAAGGTTCAGTGGCACTAGGAAGCTTAGTGTAATTTTGACTGATACGACAAAAAAGGAGAATTGTGTTTCGTTTTCTTTGTCTTGTTTTGTGTCTTTAATAACTTTGCTGTTTAGTTAAAGAGGCAAAGAATAGGGTGTGCATTTCGGTCACTCGCAAAATATCTGGACGGTACATATACGGGTAATTTTTTTCGAAAATTCAGGGTAAATTAAAAAATTGTTTCCAAGGATCCTTTCATACTCCGACTTTTCGACTGTTGTATATGGTTTTGGGTGTTGGTGACATTATACCAGACGAAATGTTTAACAAAAATGAGTTGATTACCTACACACTTAAAAAAACAAACCTTTTGCATTTTTTGCCTGACAACGTCAAATACCACGATTTGCAGCAAAAGCAGTGCACAGCTAGTGTTTTCCTGTCTTTATACGCATACTTCCACCCTTTCGCATGCAATTCTGTTTTATTTGTGTCCGAAATACATCGTTTGAAAGCCCTATAAATCATCTATGAGGTAAGCTCTTTCGGTGCGGCAGTCTGCACTCTGCACTTAAAGTTTTCCTGTAAACGATTGTTTGGCAGATATTCGTTGGTCAAGATGATAGTTCCACCCGCTTCGATTTATAAACTCATTCAGGAAACTGAAAAATATTATAACCAGCAGCAAATGTGCCGCCGTAGGGTGGATTCATTTTCGCTCATAACATTAACTATAATTTTAATAATATAAATAAAACATGCGTTCATTCGAATATATAGACTGCCTATATTTATCATGCTACTATTAGTTGTAATCCTAACACTAAAAATTGCTTAAATTCAAAGTATGACATTCACTAACTTTTAAGAAGTTTTGTTTCGAAGCGACTCACGTATGAACTTAAAAATGTCAGCTGTACAGACATCGGCTACTCAGAAGGTCAATATTTTAAAAATTTAAATGACCCATTCTGATTCGCTATTGATTTATTCGCAGCCTTTACTGCACTTTGTCACAATTTACCAAAATATATCACAATGTATCAATATACACAATAAATCACACGTTTGACACGGGTGCGGTATTCATTTATCATTGGCAGTATGTGACATGTGGGTGTAAATCTAATGACGTCAGCTTCGTTAAACGCCCGAACGTAGAGCAAAGGAGACTTGCATGCAATTGTTATTAGTGTAAATGTCCATTACATTATCTGACAATGACAATGTATGGATTTCCTACCCATTATGGTAAAAATGACTGTCGCTTAAGATCCCTCTCGTATAACATTTGATTTGAATCACATTAGGCAGTGACACATTATTTTACTACTTTTACGTGTTATCTTTACCATGATAAGATACCATTGATATTCGTTAGAATGGGGGCCTCCTGGGGGGCGATTGTGTTACTTTGTGGTTTCGAAACCATTCGTTTTCAATATCACGACCTATGGTTTAACACGGGCAGTGATTTATAATCGAGTGATTTCGAGCCAAATCGAACGAAATAAAGTTACACAATCGCACCCCTGGACTTCCGGATGTCAACAAAATATTTTTTTACCGACACACTATTAGTAACAGCCCAAAACGTAATTAATCAAGCTTTCAAATGAAGTAGAAGAATCGATCTTTTGTCATGATTAAGATCGCTGAACAGTGAAAGTGATCCAAAATTCCATGACGAACACTTAATTACTTTTTGAAAGTGGTGAAAACCTTCAACATGGCTTCTTACTTTATTTAAGGGCCTGATAAATATCCTATGGTGCTTGATACTTTGTTGGGCAGTCACTAACGGTATTCAAATACCCTAAGTGGCTCAAGCACAGTTCCGTTTGTTAATTTTTTGAAGTGTTGACACAAACTTCGCCCCCCCCCCCAAGTAGCTGTAATCAGTGTAAAATTAAACAAATCCTCGTGTCTCATTTCTTTCGCATTGGGTGACCAAAGTCAAAAATGTATTATTTAAAATTTTTGAAACAGACCAAAAGTTGCCGAGTTCTCACGGCCGCAACGATGAAGTTATCATTCCAATATTTCAGTATGTTGTAGACAAAAGACGTCAATAAGGGCAAGCATAGCCCTTTTTTCGAAATTTTGGCGCTGGAATTCTAGAAAATTCCCCGAAACGCTTAATGTTTTACCCGTTTTAGAGCCATTGTATACGAAAGTGCAAATAAAAAAAGGGAAAAGGCCATGTTGGCCCTTATTCACGTATTTTGTCTGTAACATACTGAAATATTGAAATGATCGCTTCAAAGCTGTGGCCTTGAGATGTCGACAACTTTTCGCCTGTTTTGATCGATTTTCGACTTTGGTCACCCCATGTGAAAGAAACAAGACACGAGGACTTGGATCATTGTACACTGATGCCATCTACTTAGCGGTGTGCCAAGTTTGAATCAACTCTTCAAAAAATTAACAATCTGAACTGTGCTGGAGCCGTAACGTCTTTTGTCTACAACATACTGATATTATATTGAATCGATTACTTCAACGGTGTGAACTTGAGAACTCGGCAACTCAGAACTCATTACCGCCGCCAGATCACAAGTAAACGCCAACCTTCCATTGCGTCCCAATTTATTTAAACAATTCGCGTATCAAGATTAATAAAACGCGGATTTTCGAATCTAACAAGTTTTCGCGACGCTTTTTACACGGCAATATCTATCGAGGCGACAATCACGCACAAATCGAATTAGTGGCGACACCGATGAAAACGATCGCGTGATGAACTGGAAAAAAGTATTACACCGTGCCTCCCAAGCAAGGCATCACATTGTTGTATACATTATTTGATAGCAAATCGTATTGTGAATTTCAATACCTTAGCATCATTTAACGAGGTTTCAAAAAACGTATAAAATTGATTGACTTTGACAATAATTATTAGCGGCACGCCATAATTCTAGTGGGGTGTTCGCTGAGCGTTGGTGGCAGTGGGTGAGATTTTACTACATTGGTGGCAGTGGGTGGGATGTTACTACGTTGGTGGCAGTGGCTGGGATTTTACTACATTGGTGGAAGTGGCTGGGATTTTACTACATTGGTGGAAGTGGGTGGGATTTTACTACATTGGTGGCAGTGGGTCTGATTTTACTACATTGGTGGAAGTGGGTGGGATTTTACTACATTGGTGGCAGTGGGTCTGATTTTACTACATTGGTGGCAGTGGGTGGGATTTTACTACATTGGTGGCAGTGGGTGGGATTTTACTACATTGGTGGCAGTGGGTGGGATTCTACTCCATTGGTGGCAGTGGGTGGGATTCTACTACATTGGTGGCAGTGGGTGGGATTTTACTACATTGGTGGCAGTGGGTGAGATTTTACTACATTGGTGGCAGTGGGTGGGATTTTACTACATTGGTGGCAGTGGGTGGGATTTTACTACATTGGTGGCAGTGGGTGGGATGTTACTAATTGACTGACTCGAGAAAAGTGTCGAGGGGCTTACAGCTAGCAATATCTGTGAAAAGATGTCATCAACATTGTCTCTGGACCAATCATAGCCCTCGAAGTCGGCTCTATAATTGGGCTACTATAAAAACTCGGAAAGAGTTCACTTGATTTAACTGTTGTAAATACAAACATTATTTTCCCATTCTTTAACCAATTGATGTTGCTTTCATAGTTATTATATAGCTAAAATAAAAATATTTACCTATGAGATACATTGTTTAACTGGAGAGGCACATTGATACTGGTTAAAGCATTTTCTTCCCTGTCACCGTGGAACCTGCCCGTATTTACGATTATATGGGAAAATATGTCGCTTTTCAATTTAAACATGAAAGAGCACATAATTAAAAAGAAAATTTTACGAAAAAAATACCAAAATACCAAAATTCCACAGAGATAAACGCAGTTTACGTAATTAATTAACTACAACTAGATAGGAGTATTCGATGGAGATCCGAACTCCAAAGTTTAACAGAACCTTGCTTACACCTAGCTCCGTGCTTTGCTTCAATAACAATGAGAATTTTAGCCAATTGCTGTTTTTACCATACAACTGCGTGTATCTCATGTGGTAATTTGGTATTTTGATATTTTTATCATAAAATTTTCATCAAATTGATATGTCCTTTTAGGTTTGAATACCAAAGCGACATATTTTCCTGTACAATCTACGCACGGCCAGTTTCTACATTATCATGGTGAGAGGGAAGGACCGCGTAAAGCTGATACCATGATGCAATAGATGGAAGGGAAGCAAAGCTGCAAAAATGTGACACCGAACCGGGAAACGAACCGGGGACCTCCTGCTTGCCGGGATGGTGGATGTTAGGCATTAAAACCTGCGCCACTTGCTCACTTCCCTTCCATTGTTTAACTTGTTCAGACTGCGCTAGACTGTGGTCCTGTTCCGAAACCTGCTGAAGCTACTGCGCAGGACAAATCTTACTGAGATCCGTTCCGAAACCTATCACAGTGACTGCGCTGGACCCAGCTGGCCGTTTCGTAACCTGCTGAAAGCGACTGAAGTTGATTGGAGGTTTCGGCCTCAGTCAATCCTACTAAGCTCTGTCAATTCAAATTTCAAGATGGCGGGCTACAAATGAGATCTGACGTGTTGTGTGTGAGTGGTTACTTTTAAGTTGTTAGTTAGTAAAGAAGAAATATAACGTCAAGTAACAAATTTTTGGCAAGTAATTATTTCATATTTTTATTTTAGTAATTTGGTTGCGTTATTGAAATTTTAAAAAAACTCGGCTACTTGAGAGCTGGAGAACTTTGAACATTGCCGCTAAAAAAATTCAAACAAACTGAGCTGAGATACGCATTGCGTTCCGTTACTGAAGGCTGCAGACTTGCTGAACTCTACTGCGAGCCTGCTGGAGCTCAGTAAGCTCAGCAGGTTTCGGAATAGGACCAGTACCACGCCGTGGAGGGCGACCGTCCATCTTGGAACAAACAGCACCACTGCTGCAAGGAGCAACGCTCGCAGTCCACAATTTTCGCACTCGGGAATCTAGAGAAACGCTCCCCCCTTTTATCTCTTTGTCACGCAATCGCAACGTTTCGCAAAGTAACATATGAAAACCATGGCCAAATGCTTTAGCGTGAGAGTTTCAGATTGCAAAGAAGGTTCATCAAGAAGGTTCATGCCCAGAGAGTACATATTCCTTCACTCAAGCCATTTATCTAGAAATATAAATAAAACTGAGTAAAATATTGGGGAAGTCCCTAGATATTTTGTGCACTACCTATTTCTAGAGTCTAATAGTATACGTGGCAGACCTTTCGAAGGCAGCGAATAAATGTTGAAAAATGTTTTTTTTAGTGCATTAGAATTGTAATTAGCAAAAACAAGTTACAATACATTGGTGAGTAATTAACACCTCTATTCAATTAGTTATAAAGTATTATCGGAAACCATTATTTTGGCCCAAGGCATACTCAAGCTTAGTAACTTTCACATTGCCATAATGTAAACCGCTATTGAAATGGCCAGATTGTAACGTATAATCAGCTAGAGGTTCCGATTGATGAATACATAAAAGCTCCACTTGAAGATGATTTCCCCGCGTACGCTTGTCTTGATTATAGAGTCCACCTTCCAGTGTTCCCCTGGCAACTCCGGTGGCAACACACCCTTTTTGATAACGTGGTCGTGGATGTAGTATTCACCCTGTAAAGCGATCAGTAGACAAGCATCATGGCGACGCAGTAATGGACGAGTTATAATTGTTCAGCGCAATTGTTGAGTAAATTTTTCGCTACACGAAATGGGACGGATCAGTCCGCCAGAAAGTGGCTGTGAGACCAAAAGTTGCCGAGTTTTCAAGGTCACATCGTTGAAGTTATCATTTCATTTTTTTCAGTATATTGCAGATAAAAGACGTAAATAAGGGCGATCATGGCCATTCTTTCGAAAGTGTGCCCCCGAAGGCCGGAACTTAACCCGAAACTCTTCATTTCTGACCCTATTTGGAACCATTGTATACAAATTGGGGACAAGGGCCATGAGCGCCCCTGATACGTCTTTTGTCTACAACGAATTGAAATATTGAAATGATGACTTGAACGGTGTGGCCGTATCATCTCGGCAACTTTAGGTCTGTATCGAGAAAAAAGTGCTAATTGTGCGATATTGGCCACCCTGTAAGTAGTTTTTCAACCGAACTTGTAAAAATGTGTACTGCGTGTAGGTCTACATATATTATGTGTCTAACAAGTTCGTGATGTGTCTCATGTAGATAGGAGGCGATTGACTGATACAGTTTTGTTAAAATGATCTTCCCCCTTGAGCCTGATCTATAAGGACTTTTTTTTTCACATACCCTGGTGCTCAACCCTGATGCACAATTAAACTTGTGTCCATAATAACTTGTTCACAAGGGCTGCGCGCAAGTGTTGCACACAGCTTTTTCGTGTGGAACATGTTCTATAATTCAACAAAACTTAATCTAAACCAACCAATCACAGCCCAGTATTCAAACTTATGACAAAATGTCAGTGCGTCACAGAAACGTCCTTTTGGAAAGTCTACTTCCGCAATGGCTAAAATATCTCCCACTAACCCATCTTAATTTTTAATTTCAATTCCACCAGTTATTTTAGCAACAATAAAAGACTCTGGCTCATTCAAATATGCTTTTGTGGTCAGACATAACCTAACTTTACCAACAGGCACAGGTAAAGTGAACATCAGCTGTTCTAGCGCCAAGCTGAAAGGAGAAAAACTGTGCCATGTAAATAGTCCACAACTTATTAAATTTCTTATACCCATGTCTACAATGTACTCATGTACTCATGTACTCGTGTACAATGTACTCATGTACAATTTACTCATGTCTACAATGACTCATGTCTACAAGTTAGATTTAATATTCAAATCCCAGTTTAGAAAAAAAATTTAGTCCACAACTTTTTTAGCACAGGGTTGTTTTTAGCACATGATTTTGTGAATAAATGTGTCCGTGTAATTCAAGCTTTGAAATGTCCGTCACTTATAACCGCAATCACAATAGTAATAATAAACTACTGGTATAAGGAATGACGTCGGTACCGACCTTGGGCGGTGGACATTCTTCGGGGAAGTTCGAGTGTCTCACTACATCTTGCCAGAAAAACTTGTCTGTCTTGATCAGATCGCAATACAGCCCATTATACAGAGTGACCGGGATCATGCTATAGGCGAGGTTTGCCTTTTGTTCGTAGCCGTTGACTGTGACCTGTACAAGAAATCGCTGTTAACATCGTGACCCCTGATTAAACCTTCTATACGCATATCTTATATTATTTAATAACGATATTAATTAAGCACTACAAAAACGTAACACCAGTCAGTCACTTCACAGCTAGCAGCCAAACTTTCTTATTAACGTCGTATTAATACACAACAAAGTTTAAGATACATTCCCTGATTACGGGATGGCGCTCCCTAACCCACAAGGCCCGCAGGACAAAATGCATGAAAACACGGATGGGCGTGCGCAGCGTCCCAGATTAAGTAGGGCTAAAGCGAAACAGCAACGGTTGGTGCTATCAATCTAACATCTCAGTCAGATGTCTCTCCTTACCCATGCTTTTTCGGGAAGGTCCTTTTTCTGAGTGAAATTCACGTTCAGGACGAAGGTTCGGTCGACAGATCGCGGAGTCAGCCCGATTCGACCGAAATGGAACTTGTAGTACTCGTCGGAGACGTCTTTGTGTATCTTCAGACCCTCGAAGTCAAACCGATAGCTGTTATTACCAGATAGGAGGAAACCGAGAAAATCAATTATCACCATGAATCTTATTTAATATGAATACTAAAATTATTCAAGTACACATAACTGTATAAATAATAAATAAACAAGATTAGGTAAATACATAAATAAACAAATATTGTATTATTTGCGATATTCAAGACATACCGTGCCCCGTCTTTGTCGGCGTTTGTCCATCTCAGAACAAGCAGCACCAGTGCTGAAACGAGCAACACTCGCTGTGCACACATCTTCGTACTCGTGAAGCCAGAGAAACGCTGCTCCCTTTTATCCCTACGTCGCCATCGACTCGCCTCTTGTCCCAACTGGATGCATCCGTCATATATTGACCAAACAATTCTTGCAATGGGAAAATTAGAAAAAGCAGGCCGTGGGAGTTCGCTACATTAGTTATAAATTTAATAATACAAATGTAGAATACACATTGTCGCAACCTACACGTGCTAGAGACGTGGTATATTGACAAATTACTTTTACCAGACAGTCACATGTAATGGAGCCTTGTTATCATATCAACCTTGTGTTTAATGCGAAATGCAGCGGTCAAGGGAATTGGGAACTTAGGTAGATGCCGTTAATGACATTAGGGTCTAACATTTGTGACTCACTGCGTATCGACAAAATGCATATCATCACTTCAGTGAGGCTGTCGTATAAATACACATTTTATCATTACTGGAGCTTCACTAAACTCTCGTTGTCTTTTAATTAATATCTTTCTTTGAACCATTTTTTTTAAACTAAAGCTGCGCGTTTAAACTTCGCAACACTAAAACTGAACCAATATGATAACCAAAGCAGTCCAAGCCATTGGCTTTTCAAAATGCTGATCCCGCCAAAATTTTTATAATTATACATTTTTTCACTCTGAGCAGTCAGATAGCTAAAATATACGTATTAGCATAAAAATACAAATGTTATGTAGCGTATGCCTAAAGCACTCTCCAGTGACTGTCAGAGCGCTTGTGCTGCCAGTGCCAGTCAGTGGTGTCAGCGCTGCTGCTGGCGTCTGTCGGAGCGGGGGCGCTCATAGATACCCGGCTAAGCACCCTTGCGTGTCTGCCAGCGTCGTATGCCTCCCGTGCTGCTAGCAGATCGCTGCTACGAAGAACGTGGTCAATTTCACCATGTCACACCATGTAATTTTATTTATTTATTTATTATTTAAGTCTAAAAATTCTTATACTGTTTGGGGACAGTAGAATGTACAGACTCTTTGAAACATAAAAACGAAGTATTCTAAACACAATGAAACTGAATATTTACGTATTTGAATATTTGAAACTGAAGTCACACAATTACATTGAAGGCCGATAATGACCCTTTTAACTCGGTGCCACATGGCCTTGATAGCCTGTAAGGACGACGAAGCTTAGCCTTGCCTTGAAGGCTGTCGAAGAGGTACCCGATGCCGCATGACCTTGACTGGCTTGGATGCTTAACTAGCGATATGGTTACCTAGCCTTGAAGGCAGCCGAATGTGAACGCGGTGACTCATGACCTTGAATGACAGAGAGTGCTAAACTGATGACGAAGTTTGCCCAGCTTCGAAGGCAGCAGAGGGTGATCCCGATGCCATTTGGCCTTGATTACATTGGATACTGAAATAAATATGTGGGTTACTAGCCTAGAATGTAGCCGAGTGTGGACCCGGTTGTAGCATGACCTCGGATGTTATTTTATCGTAGGCTGGTGATGAAGCTTGCCTAGCTTTGAAGGCAGCCGAGGGTGACCCGGTGTATCATGACCTCGGATGCAATTTTATGGTAGGCTGGTGATGAAGCTTGCCTAGCTTTGAAGGCAGCCGAGGGTGACCCGGTGTAGCACGACCTCGGATGCTATTTTATGGTAGGCTAGTGATGAAGCTTGCCTAGCTTTGAAGGCAGCCGAGGGTACCCGGTGAGCATGACCTCGGATGCTATTTTATGGTAGGCTGGTGGTGAAGCTTGCCTAGCTTTGAAGGCAGCCGAGGATGACCCGATGAGCATGACTGTCGCATCGCCTTTGCCTTTTGTTTAAGATGAATGCATCAGTACTACACTGAATGCACCTGTCGTGACTGTCAATTCAATTAAATTCAATTAAAATTGTATTTATTTTAATTTTTCGCAATATTATTATACACAAATCATCCCAAGTTTTGTCCGTTAGATAGATTGCGAGGAACCCCACATAAGTAGAACTTGTGTGTGGGCTTTAAATATTGGAATTGAAATTCGGCTAGCTGATAGTAAAAATAACAAATAAATTGGAAAAATAGCAGAGTAAATTATTTTAACACAATATAAATACTCCTGTTATACATGTTCCTGATGATTACCTATCTCAAGAAAAATAAAATAAAAATAAACGTACATTATTCTAGTCCTTGCTCAACGAGCCAGTTACAGACCGATATTCTAGAACTGCATTGATTTTGTCAGACAAGCACTTTGTTTCGCATCGTAAAAACCAATAAAGCCTTGGCCAGCCATTGATACTTTGTGGGAAAATTATACCTAACAAAAACATAATGACACAATCGTTGATCAAATGAAGCCGGGAAAGAACATGAAAGCAAAGGAATGTCGCCGTGCACCGTTAAAACATGACAAACCCATGGGAAAAATGCAACATTGAGGATACCATTGGCTTGTGAATATCTTTTTAAAAAAACTGCCTGGCAAAAGGCCCCCTCCCCCCCCTCCCCTTAACGTAAAACGTTCCCATGAGCCTGATGGGAGCCTGTAGCACTGTAAGATTTTTTAAATTATTGCATTGGACTGATTTTAAATGCTTGTTATACCCATCATGTTTATTAACTTCGTGAGCTCATTTTATATCTGACGATGCCCATATTATATGCTGTAATCTGGAATCAGGAATATGTAATATGTATCAGGAATAAATCCATACAAATACATTCAAATATAAATATATATATATATATATATATATAATTACAGAATTAATATGCCTTTGCATTGAGATTTTATTCGTATATTAAGTTTTCCCATTAAAATACCGTGAAAGCGAGCCCATTTACATAAATACACAAATATTTATGAAAGAAATATATGGCACCGACTATCGGGATTACTTGGTAGTTGTTACGTGAAGCAAGTAGGATTTTTCTGAGACTATTGAAGACGAAAGGACCAACAGGCATGGTCCATAATATGAGAACGAGAACGAAAATACGTAGATATGCAAAGGAATATGAGAAACTCTTCTACAACAGCCACGTGCCTCGTGATCAACTTGGTAAAAACATGTCGTCCGTTTAGCATCGGATTTGAACAGCCAATAGAATAGTGTTATCGTGTTGGCCACTCTCTAACCCTATATAGGCTCACTACCTCCTAAACCTATATCTAGAGTCTAATAGGATACGTGGCAGACCATTCGAAGGCGGCGAATAAATGTTGAAGAATATCTTTTTAGTACATTATATTTGTAATTAACAAAAACAAGTAACGATACATTGATAAGTAACTAACACCTTTATTCAATTATTTATAACGTATTCTCGGAAATCATTATTTTGGCCCAAGGCATACTCAAGCTAAGTAACTTTCACATTGCCATAATATAAACCTCTATTGATAACGCCAGATTCTAACGTTTAATCAGCTATAGGTTCCGATTGATGAATACATAAAAGCTCCACTTGAAGATGGTTTCCCCGCGTATGCTTGTCTTCATTATAGAGTCCACCTTCCAGTGGTCCCCTAGCAACTCCGGTGGCAACACACCCTTTTTGATAACGTAGTCGTGGATGTAGTATTCACCCTAAAAAGCGATCAGTAGACAAGCATCATGGCGACGCAGTAATGGACGAGTTATAATTTTTCAGTGCAATTGTTGAGTAAATTTTCCGCTACACGAAAGGGGTCGGATCAGTCCGCCAGAAAGTGGCTGTGAGACCAAAAGTTGCCGAGTTTTCAAGGTCACATCGTTGAAGTTATCATTTCGATTTTTCAGTATATTTTACACAAAAGACGTAACTTGATACCTACGTATTTTATCTACAACAAATTTTAATATTGAAATGATGACTTGAACGGTGAGGCCGTAACAACGCGGCAACTTTAGGTCTGTATCGAGAAAAAAGTGCTAATTTTGCGATTTTGGCCACCCTAAAAATAGTTTTTCAACCGAACTTGTAAAAATGTGTACTGCGTGTAGGTCTACATATATTATGTGTCTAACAAGTTAGTGATGTGCATAAAGAAGATAGGAGGCGATTTACTGATACGGTTTTGTGGAAATGATCTTCCCCCTTGAGCCTGATTTATACGGACATTTTTTTTTTCACAAACCCTGGTGCACTACCCTGGTGCACAATGAAACTTGTGTCGTGTAAACAGCTGATTGTCCATAATAATTTGTACACAAGAGCTGCGTGCAAGTGTGGAACACAGCTTTTTCGTTTGGAACATGTTCAATAATTCAACAAAACTGGTTCGAAACGAACCAATCACAGCCCAGTATTCAAACGAATGTCAAATTGTCAGTGCGTAACAGGAAAATCCTTTCGGAAAGTCTAATTCGGCAATGGCTAAAATATCTCCCACCTACTCATCTTAATCTTCAGTTTTAATTCCACCAGCTATTTTAGATACAATAAAAATACTCTGGCTCATTCAAATATGCTTTTGTGGTCAGACATAACCTAACCTATAACCAACAACAGTCACAGGTAAAGTGAACATCAGTTGTTCTAGCGCCAAGTTGTAACTAGGAAAAACGGATCACAACTTTATTTAGCACAGGGTTGTTTTTAGCACAATGGTTTTGTGAATAAATGTGTCCGTGTATTTCAGGCTTTAGTATGGCCGTCACTAACGGCAATCAAAATGGTAATATTAAACATCTGGTATCACGAAAAGTGTTAGTACCGACCTTGGGCGGTGGACATTCTGCGGGGAAGTTCGATTGTCTCACTACATCTTGCCAGAAAAACTTGTCTGTCTTGATCAGATCGCAATGCAGCCCATTAAACAGAGTGACCGGGATCATGCTGTAGGCGAGATTTGCCTTTTGTTCGTAGCCGTTGACTGTGACCTGTACAAGAAATCGCTGTTAACATCGTGACCCCTGATTAAACCTTCTATACGCATATCTTATATAATATAATAACAACATAAATACAGCAACAAAAAAAGGTAACACCTGTCAAGAATAGATTGATACAAAATAAGCCCCAAAAAAACTATATTACTGCTTTGCTGTCCGAATCGGACACGGTACGTTAACAGTGGGTGCCGTGGCTTTGGTAAGACAGGTAAAAGAGTAAATATCTCGTTACACATGACAGCTAGCAGTCATACTTTCTTATCAAGTCGTATTAAAACACAACAAAGTTCACCCTAAACCACAAGGCCCGCAGCACAAAATGCATGAAAACACCCATTTGCGTGCGCAGGGTCTTAGATTAGGTAGCGCTAAAGCTAAACAGCAACCGTTGGTGCGATCAATCCAACATCTCAGCCAGATGTCTCTCCTTACCCATGCCTTTTCGGGAAGGACCTTTTTCTGAGTGAAATTCACGTTCAGGACGAAGGTTCGGTCGACAGATCGCGGAGTCAGCCCGATTCGACCGAAATGGAACTTGTAGTACTCGTCGGAGACGACTTTGTGTATCTTCAGACCCTCGAAGTCAAACCGATAGCTGTTATTACCAGATAGGAAGAAACCGAGAAAATCAATTATCACCATGAATCTTTTTAATATGAATACTTAAATTATTCAAGTACACATAACTGTATAAATAATAAATAAACAAGATTAGGTTAATACATAAATAAACAAATATTGTATTATTTGCGTTATTTAAGACATACAATGCCCCGTCTTTGTCGGCGTTTGTCCATCTCAGAACAAGCAGCACCAGTGCTGAAACGAGCAACACTCGCTGTGCACACATCTTCGTACTCGTGAAGCCAGAGAAACGCTGCCCCCTTTTATCCGGACGTCGCCATAGATTCGCCTCTTGTCCCAACTGGATGCATCTGTCATGTTGACCAAACAATTCTTGCAATGGGACAATTAGAAAAAGCAGGCCGTGGGAATTCGCTACATTAGTTATCAATTACTAAATAATTAATTAATTAATTAATTAATTAATTACAAATTACTTTTTATCAGACAGTCACATGAAATGGAGCCTTGGGGGAAGCATGTTATCTTATCAACCTTGTGTTTAATGCGAAATGCAGCGGTCATGGGAATTGGGAACTTAAGTAGATTCCTACAATAACATTAGGAGCAAACGTATGCAACTCACTGTGTATCGACAAATTGCATCTCATCCCTTCAGCGTGGCTCTCGTATAAATACTCGTTTTATCATTACTGGGGCTGCACTAAACTCTCCTTATCTTTTTATTTATTTCTTTCTTTATACCTTTTTTTAAAACAAAGCTGCGCGTTTGAACTTCGAAACACTAAAACTGAACCAATATGATAACCAACGAAGTCAAAGCCATTGGCTTTTCAATTTGCTGATCCCGTCAAAATTTATATCATTGTACATTTTTTCCCTCTGGGCAGTCAAATAGCTAAAATATACGTTTTAACATAAATACATAAATTTTATGTAGCGTATGTCTAAGGCACTCTCCATTGACTGTCCGAGCGCTAGCGCTGCAGCTGGCGACTGTCGGAGCGGGGGCGCTCATAGATACCCGGCCAAGCACCCTTGCGTGTCCGCCTGCGTCGTCGGCCTCCCGTGCTGCTAGCAGATCACTGCTCCGATGAACGTGGCCAATTACACCGAGTCAAACCATTTAATCAAGTCACACAATTACATTGACGGCTGATGTTGTTACTTTGAACTCGGTGCCACATGGCCTTGATAGCCTGTAAGGACGGCGAAGCTTGCCTTGCCTTGAAGGCTGTCGAAGAGGTACCCGATGCCGCATGACCTTGACTGGCTTGGATGCTCAACTAGCGTTATGGTTACCTAACCTTGAAGGCAGCCGAATGTGAACGCGGTGACTCATGACCTTGAATGACAGAGAGTGCTATACTGATGACGAAGTTTGCCCAGCTTCGAAGGCAGCAGAGGGTGATCCCGATGCCATTTGGCCTTGATTACATTGGATACTGAAATAAATATGTGGGTTACTAGCCTAGAATGTAGCCGAGTGTGGACCCGGTTGTAGCATGACCTCGGATGTTATTTTATGGTAGGCTGGTGATGAAGCTTACCTAGCTTTGAAGGCAGCCGAGGGTGACCCGGTGAGCATAACCCATCGCATCGCCTTTACCTTTTGTTTAAGCTGAATGCATCAGTTTAACGGTTCTACTTTGAATGCATCAGTTCTACACTGAATGCACCTGTCGTGACTGTCAATTCAATTAAATAAATTAAATTCGTATATATTTTAATTTTTCGCAATATTATTAACCACAAATTATCCCAAGTTTTTTCCGTTAGACAGATTGCGAGAAACCCCACATAAGTAGAACTTGTGTGTGGGCTTTAAATATTGGAATTGAAATTCGGCTAGCTGATAGTAAAAATAACACATAAATTAGAAAAGTAGCAGAGTAAATGATTTCAACACAATTTTAATACACCTGTTATACATGATCCTGATGATTACCTATCTCAAGAAACAGGAAAGAAAAATAAACGTACATTATTCTCGTCCTTGCTCGACGAGCCAGTTACAGACCGATGTTCTAAAACTGCATTGATTTTGTCAGACAAGCACTTTGTTTCGCAACGTAAAAACAATAAAGCCTTGGCCGGCCATTGTTACTTTGTGTCAAAATTATACCTAACAAAAAGATTATGACACAATCGTCGATCAAATGAAGCCGGGAAATGAACATGAAAGCAACGGAAATTAAAACATGACAAACCCATGGGAAAAATGCAACATTGGGGATACCATTGGCTTGTGAATATCTTTAAAAACACCTGCCTTGAACCCCCCCCCCCCCCCCCCTTTAATGTAAAACTTTCCATTGAGCCTGATTGAGCAAATAGAGCCTGTGGCGATGTAAGATTTTTAAAATTATTGCATTGGACTGATTTTATATGCTAATTTTACCTATCATGTTTATTTACTTCGTGAGCTGATTTTAATTCTGACGATGCCCATATTAGGTATATGCAGTTATCTACGGGAAATTAAATACATACAAATATAAATATATATGTAATTACAGAATTAATATTCCTTTGTATTGAGAGTTCATTTGTATATTAAGTGTGCCCATTAAAATACCGTAAAAACGAGCTCATTTACATTAATACATATATATTTATGAAACAAATATATGGCACCGACTATCGGGATTACTTGTTAAGCCTGTTTTACACGGTAAAAGATTTTCATCAAATCTATCATGATATCTTTTACGTACCTAAATATCACCATGTAAATGCAAAAATGTGATGAAAAAATCCTATCACGCTCTATTATGATAGATGTGATAAAATATTTGATGACATATTTTAAATTAGGCCCGGTTCTATTTCCGTGATAGATGTGATGAAAATTAACCAATCAGCGTTCAGCATTTGAAAGATAGATGGTTTACTGTGCCAAGATTGTAAAGCTCACGCTCACGTCTCCAGCATTTCCTCTTCCTTTTCTTTGGTTCACAAACATTCAAAACCTTCTCTACTACATCTAAAATGGATAAAATATCAGCAATAGCCTGAATGTTAACCAAAACTGCCAAATCCCTCTCAATTTTTAATTTTACTCACATATTTTCCGTTTAAATTTTGCACCTTCATTAAACATTTTCTTAATCCACCGCCTTTTGAATTTCATACAGAATGACATATAGATGGCAGTGCTTCTGACACAACCATGTGTTTTTCAGCACATGTTTCTAGGACCGTGTAAATACCATCATACATTTTCGTAAAATATTTTATAAAAGATATCATGATAGATGTTAATAAAAGATGCTATGATAGATTTGATGAAAATCTTTTACCGTGTAAAACGGGCTTTAGTTGTTATGTGCAGTTATAGTAGGACTTTTCGAAAAATCGAAACGATTGAGAGTCTCAATCGTTTTGATTTTCCTGAGACTATTGGAGACGAAAGGACCGACAGGCACGGTCCATAAAATGAGAACGAGAATCGTAATGATGTCACAGTTCTTAATAATGAGCAAGATGCACACCAAATTAGAATAAACACCATCCTCTGGTTATCTTTATTTTAGATTTTCCGTCAATAGAGTAGGAAGGAATGAGCGTATAGGGTAACGTGTACGTTTAGACAATTTCATGCCATTACTTAATTTTGGTAAAATAAAAGTAGTACTTTATACTGACTATATAACAAAAGTTTGCGGAAGAATCCATATAAAATCAGGAATTAGACATCAGTCGGTTTATCGTCTGCAGCTGATTATCAAGGAGGCGCTAAGCTTTTTCACAACCTAAATAATTCTGTTGACATAACAATAAATTCCCCGAAGATTGTGTTTCTGCGCATGCTTGTTGTAACTTCAAAGCCCAGCCACCTGAGGCCACCGGGAGCCTCCGCTGGAAACGGGTCCTCGTCGATGTTGAAGTCGCAGATGTAGTAATTATCCTGAAAACCGTTATACAAACCATCGAAATGTACCGTTTGTGTAAAGTGTAAATTACTTGTTTGGGCAAACGCACGTTATCACAGGGTCATTCCATACATAAAGGTTACCCAGATATTCTATCAAAAATATAGCTATGGCTACGGCTAAAATTTGATGCCAGTAATTTTGCCGGCAATCGCTGGGGTGCGTTGGTAACCTGTTTAAACATCATCATCCACAATGTCAATTATAATCAAGGGACTCAACGCTTCGCGTACTGGTGATTACAGTTAAAGCTTCATCTACCAGGCCATGGCACAAGGCCAATGTAATCAAAGGACCTAATGTTTCACATGTGGATACGGTTACCTCGGTTACAGGTTATTTAGGAACAAACAAGGAAAAATTGTAATTTTTTTAATTTAATGTTTTTGACTTGTAATTTACAAGTCAATGAGAGAGTTTCTGAAATAATAAGTTCTGCACATGTCTCAACTTGCAAGCAAAATCATTAAACTCTTTCCAATATCAAACCGTTATAGAAGTCACTTTTTAAACTAGCAAACAAGAGCTTCGTATACCACGCCGGTGAGGGCGATTGTCCATCTTAGAACATGTAGCACCAGTGCTGCAAGGAGCAACGCTCGCTGTTCCACACATCTTCGCACTCGCGAAGCCAGTGAAACGCTCCCCTTGTATCCCGACGTTGCCGTCGACCAGCAACTGAATGCTTCCTCCGTAACGTCACATAGACAATCACGATCAAAATATGAGCGATGGGACTTTTCTCAACTTCCATAATATTATGTGAGACTGGCAGAATCTGTAAAATACGATCAACAGGAAACTACTCGTCATACATCACGACATGATATTATCAGCTTTTATTCGAATTCGAAACTTCACATCCATGAGAACCGATGTCGCAATCGGTTCAGTAATTGGAATTAAGGTGATTCAAGACCACATTGCAGCCGATGTAAAAAAATCAATAAATTTCCCATTCTTTAAATATGGTTTTGTTCCAACATCTTTTTGAAACAAGAAAAAAACAATTAAATAAATACATAACTACTGACTAATGCTTGCAGCTTCAAATTTATCATTCACGCATAGGCTTCTACGGTCCATCTTTACAGACACAATATCATAGAAAACAGGCTGAGGATGTTTTTCCTAGCGCAGAATAACTGTCTTATCATGACCACTGACCAGATAGAGACATGTTCAAATTTCTTGATGTTGGCTAAGAAATCGATTATTGTAAATTCGTGACAAATTCTCTTTCTTTTTTTTTAAGCAAGCGCCAGCAGGAAAATATGGCGCATTTTGAAATTTGAAAGATCGAGTCAAGAGACCTGAAGCATTTAAGTTCCAAAAATGTGAGTCACATTTCTATCGGACAATTGGTATAGAAATAAAGCAGGACCTTAGAAGCATATGCGTGTCCGATAAATTTGAAGCGGCAAGCATGAGCCAGCAGCATTTTATTTTTAATGTAATTTTTTTCAGTGTTTCAAAAACATGTTGAAACAAAGCCACATTTAAAGAATTGGAAATAAATTGTTTTTTACTTCGGTTGCAGTGGGTCTAGAATAACCTTGAGCGACACACCTTTCGCTGTTGATGATCGCGTACCGAAACTCATACACTTTTATGTACATTTTCACGATGCAGCTTGTTTCTTTTTAAGCCACAAAATCATGTTACAATTGTTACAAGTTATTAAGTTACATTAAAGGAGCTCTCCGAATTGTTTTTAAAAGAACATTTAGTATACAGAATACCAATTAATTAAACATCCCGTTTGAATTTGTTGAAAACAAAAATTGCGTAGGAATAATCGAACATTTTCGTTTTGGCGTGGCACCTCCTCGTGACGTATCCTTGTGGAACGGCTAGCGCCAGCAGTATGCGCTCGGCCGCGCTACGCAGTGTCTAGTATTAGGCCGATAGCTTTCGCGGTCGGGACGCTTGTCGATTTGGAGTGAAAATGGCAGGACCTCCATGTAGTATATGGATCCGAAGTTCTCTCAACAGAAATCGCGGAAAATAATGTTAAACTAGCTGATGGAAGGAGACAAGGAGACTTATTTGAAGGGCGGACACGAAATACCGTGTTGTGTCTGTTTTGTTTAGCACATCTTGTTTTTGTAATTACATCGATAGAGCCGTGCTCAGTAATGCCTTCGCCTTCATGACACAACCCTCGTATTTGAGATGCCTCTTTACAACAATTCGATGTACTATCGCTGTCCATTGAGATGCATTTGACATATGCATAGCGCGGCCGAGCGCATGCTGCTGGCGCTAGCCGTTCCCCAAGGATACGTCACGAGGAGGTACCACGCCAAAACGAAAATGTGCGATTATTCCTACTTAAATTTTTTATTTCAAAAATTTCAAACGGTGTGTCTCATCAATTGGTATTCTGTACACTATATGTTCTTTTGGAAGCTATTCGGAGAGCTTTTTTAACCCATTAGGTACCAGCGTCCTATTTATAGTACATTCGAAAAAAGTACTTTTTTCTACACAAGAATAATCACAAGTAGTAGTAAATATTTATGATTCTCATTCAATATATCTTTATTCCAGTTCAACTTCAATCAAATAAAGATTTTCTTTAGCTTTCAATGTTACCTATACTCGTTTGGATTTTCTATTCCTCATAGTATTTACAATTTTTTTCTGTACTTCAATAACTCTTCTTTATTTTATTTTTTCCTCCACCATTTCTCCTTATTGTCGATATTTTTAAAATGGTTTTTTTATTTTGTCGTGATCTTAAAAATCAATTAATTAATAAATAAATTGCCAATAAATTATTGGAGGAATCCCTAGAGATTTTGTGCACTACCTATCTAGAGGCCAATAGTATACCGACGTGGCAAACCTTTCGAAGGCTGCAAAAAAATGCACAAAATTGTCTTTGTAGTACATTTGAATTGTTATTAGAAAAAATAAATTGCGATGCATTGGTAAATAACTAATGGTTTTTTACAATTTTTTATAAAGGAAAATCGGAAACCATTATTTCGACCCAAAACAACAATACTCCACCTTAGTAACTTTCACATTTCCAGAAAATAAACCTCTATTGATAACGCCAGCTTCTAACGGATAATCAACTAGAGGTTCCGATTGATGAATACATAAACGCTCCACTTAAAGATGGCTACTCCGTGTCTGCGTGTCTTGATTTCAAAATCCAGCATCCAGTGTTCTCCTGGTAATTCCGGTGGCAACACACCGCGTTTGATAAAGTAGTCGCGGACGTAGTAATCACCCTGAAAAGCGATCAGTAGACAAACATCATGACGACGCAGTAATGAACAAGTGATTATTGTTCCGCGCAATTGTTCATTGAATGTACCGCTATACACTTTAGCCTGGATTACACGGATATATTTTTCACAAACCCTGGTGCACAATGGAACTTGTGTCGTGTAAACGTAAAATTGTCCATAATAACTTGTCCACAATGGTTGCGGGCAAGGGTTGCAACTTGCACGCTACTTTTTCGTTTGGGACATGTTCTATAAATCAACAAAACTTGTTCGAAACTAACCAATTAAACAACCAGCCAATCAACCTGACCGACATAGGTACGTCATTTCGGAAAGTCTACTTAACTTCCACAATGGCTAAAATATATCCGACCAATCCTTCTAGCTCTTCAATTTCAATTCCACCAGTCATTGCAACAACAATCAAAATACTCTGGCTCATTCAAATTTGCTTCTGTGGTTAAACATAACCTAACATAACCAACAACAGGCACCAGGTAAAGTGAACATCAGCTGTTTTAGTGCCAACTTGAAACTAGGAAAATTGTGCCATGCAAATGGTCACAGCATTTTTTGGCACAGGGTTGTGCCAAATGGTTCGCACAAGGGTTGTGCACAAGGGTTTTGTGAATAAATGTGTCCTTGTAATTCTGACTTTAGTATGGCCGTCACTTATAACGGCAGTAACAATAGTAATAATCCATTACTGGTATCGCGAACAGCGTCGGTACCGACCTTGGGCGGTGGACATTCTTCGGGGAAGTTCGAGTAGCTCGCTAAATCTTGGTAGAAAAACTTGTCCTTCTTGATCAGATCGCAATACGTCCCATGGTACAGAGTGACCGGGATCATGCTGTAGGCGAGATTTGCCTTTTGTTCGTAGGCGATTAGGTTGACCTGTACGAGATATCGCTGTAAACATCGTGACCACTTATCACACCTTCTTAACTTAAATCTTATTTTATAAAATAGCGATGTTAATTTAAAAAAAAACTAACACCTGTCGAGAATTGGATTGATGAAAAATGAGCCCCGTAAAAAATACGTTTTCCGTATAAAGCCTTTATATAAGTGCATTACAATATCTGAATGAGCCACGGTACGTACAGTGAGTGCCGTGGCTTTGTTGAGACTGGTTTATGAGTAAATATCTCGTGACACTTACCGCTAGCAGCCAAACTTTCTTATCAAAATCGTATTTAAACACAACAAAGTTTTGTGAAACATTTCCTGATTACGGGACGGCGCTCCCTGAACCACAAGGGCCGCAGGACAAAATGCATGAAAACACTCTTGGGCGAGCGCAGGGTCCCAGATTAGGTAGGGCTAAAGCTAAACAGTAACGGTTGGTGCTATCAATCTAACATCTCAGCCAGATGTCTGTCCTTACCCAGGCGTTTTTGGGAAGGTCCTTTTTCTGCGTGAAATTCGCGTTCAGGACGAAGGTTCGGTTGACAGATCGCGTAGTCAGCCCGATGCGACCCAAGTAGAACCTGTAGTACTCGTCGGAGACGTCTTTGTGTATCTTCAGCCCCTCGAACTCAAAGCGATAGCTGTTTTTACAAGATAACCAGGAGGAAACCGAGAAAACCTTATTACCATCGAGCCCTAATTTAAAAATTCAATATGAATACTCTAATTTTATTCAAGTACACATAACTAATAATAAATATACAAAATGATGTAATAACATTAATTTACTAAGAATGTATTATTTGCATTATTTAAGACATACAGTGCCAAGTCCTTGTAGGCGTTTATCCATCTTGGAACAAGCAGCACCAATGCTGCAAGGAGCAACGCCAGTAGCTGTCCACACATCTTCGTACTCGCGAAGCCAGAGAAACGCTCCCCTCTTTTATCCCGACGTTGCCGTCGACCAACAACTGGATGCTTCCGTCGTGACGTCACAGAGTCAATCACGATCAAAATATGGATGTTCGATGTGAGATTGGCAGATTCTGTAAAAAAATCCGATTGACAGGAAACTGCTCGTCATTGGATGATTGGAGACATCACGATAATTGACTATTATCAGCCTTTATTCGAATTCGAAACTATTAGAACCGATGTTGCAATCTGTGCACTTAAAGTTCAGTAATTGAAATGAAGCGTCTAATCATTCGCTGTGGATCGCGTATAGCAACTCTAACACTTTTATGCAAATTTTCACGATGCTGCTTGTTTCTTTTTTAGGTAATTCGTTACAATATCATGTAACCTACAATTGTTATAAGTTATCAAACTACTTACAATTTTATGTGCTCCGGTGTTTTAATGGAATTCTTTCGCCTTCACACAAGTTGCGCTCAGATTTCAGATTTTGCCTTTCTAACCAATGTAGACGCAATAAAATTTAAAAAAAATCGTTCACCAATTGCCTTTTTGTATAATCTTCCCAATTTCAAAACTAAATTTCAAAATTGTAATACCGATTCCAAATTTTAATGTTGCGAAGTAATCGCTGTCAAAAGTCAATGCCGAAAGTTTGAAGCGAATCGGTACTTCGGGAAGGTAATTACTGCCGGAAAAACAATACCCAGAGTCTACGATTACGTCATAGAGGGCTCCACATAAATGCTGTTTGCGGCCTCAAAAAATTTTGAACATTACTTGCCTCCTCCATGGGTTATAAAAAGTAAAAATCTTTAATCTGAGGCAGCTTGTCAGGATATGAGATATGGCCTTTAACTACGGGGTTTTCTACATTGTGTCTCGTATATTCACGAGGAAGTTTTGGTAGAATTCACGTATGAAGAAAATACCCTTTTCCATATCTCTTGAGGCCTACTCCCCCTTCCAACTCACCCCAAAAGCGCCCACGTGACCTTCGGAAGATCATTGTGAATTACGCGCCAAGTGAAGTCTAATATTGTTGCGACATCGTGCGCACATGCAGGTGTTGTTCTGAACTTTATTTTATTGAGCCAATTAGTAATTTTAAAAAAACACAGACAAATTGTGCCAATATACTGTCGTCATTCGGTCCAAATCAGTATTCTCTCCAACCGAATGCACATTTCTGTAGTTACTTGGTATCTTCAATCACTGGCTTATTGCTACGCTGATAATCCTTAAACATTTTCGAGTGCTAATATGAACTTTTAACATTTATGAATATATAATACAATTGAGAAATTTGATGCATTGAGAGTGTATTTGCACTGACAGCAGCTCTACAAGAAGTACAGTGCTCAAAGTCAAGAGCTTATTTTTGAACTCATGTTTTACGAATAAAGCGCCATCAATGCTTTATCATATAAGCACGTTTCGAATCATCAAGATTATTTATAAACTATTCCAACCTGATAAACTCAGCACGTCCGGCTTCCATAAGACCTTAATTTGTTGGCCGGTATTCTGTCGGCATCGCTTTATAACATCCTCGACCGACACGAGAACAGCTGGAGTTGCCCATCCCCTCGCGGCCAGTAATGATCGCAGTTGGTTCTGAATCGGAAGTGTCAAAAAGCAACAACTCTTGACCATGTTTTATGACCATTTCACCGGCGTAAAACATGGGACGCCGAGTCCGCCACTCTGCATCCCCATCGGGGCTCTCATGCGCATAGCTCCCGAATCGCCCCACCCCGACGCTCAAGCGTGTAATTACGTGGTGAATGATAGCTTACCTTGCAACAATTTGCGGTGACACTGTGCCCGTGCATTGCCCGCCGCCGCCGCCGCCGCCGCCGCCGCCGCCGCCGAGCACACAATGTGTGATAGCGTCGATCCCGGGGGACACATTCCAAGGGTCTCCGCACGACGCTTTTTGGCAACCATCCCTGCCGCTTCCGATTGCTTGATGTCTTCAAAGTTGCTCTTTAGCCTGGAACGAGCGACAGGGCACGAGCGTTCTAGCCGATTTGAAAATTATGTTGGATAAAACAGTCGACGTTCTACTTGTCAATGCTATTAACCTTATATAAAACCGCAGGGATATATATGCCCGCAGGGCATAGGGTACACTAGCTTTAACCTATACAGCTATAGACCGACACTGCATGATCTTAACAATTTCTTCGTGTTCTTGGTAATGGTGAGTTTGTTCCGGGTTGTATTAGAGAGCATTGGGCAGGGAAAAGTTCTTGAATTCTTGAAAAATAAATATTCTTTTTAGACTTCAATGGCACGGGTAGATTTAAGGGGGTGGAACCCCTTCTCCTTACAACTCTTGCCCTCACCCGCAGAACACTATACGTGAGTAGCACGGGCCCATACTGCTAGTATTATTATATAAAGAAACTTCTAAAATAGAAACAGAGACTTGAAGGTTTTAAAATAATTATCTAATATTGTTATAATATCTAGAGCTAATATAGAGATAACGGATCGTAATTGGGACATAGATAAAGCTTTCAAAAATCATGCTTATCTTGCATCCAATTTACGAGCTTTAAATCTACAAAATTTGGGAGTTTTATCAATGGTTTTTTTGGAACATTGAGGCGGTGATCTTCTTGTAGGGACCGGGACCTGTAAACGGAGACATATCTCTCATACTCTCATATCATATCTCATGTCTCTCGTATCTCTCATACTTCTATGTATTTTAGAATATCTCGACATGAATAGGACCCCTTCCGGGGTTTTGAGTAATCACCCCTCCTCATCGCGTGCTGAAGACTTCAAAAAGATGCCCTATCACCTCGCTGGACCACATTTCTGGACTCGTCCCATTGATTTTTAGGCTGTAATCTACGACTGGCCAAGACCATCCTAGCTAGGATGACCAAACGTTTTTAGAGGAAGCACCACCCGTCGCGAAAACAAGAGGCTTTTTGCAGTCAAAACAGGAAACAGAACGCCATAAGGGAAATATTAAAATTATACGAAATCATGAGCACAATTCGCTTGCGCAACCGTAAACCCCATCAGGGAAATGAAAGGAAAACACGGCTCACAAGAAAAACTTTTTAATGGCCACATGAAAAACTCTCCGAGTGCCGCAATGTTCACAAAGGCGTCAACACTTTTTAGTTTAATGCAATGCTTGCTTGTTAGTTGTTACACTCGGCTTCGAGCCGACTGTCGGGGCAAAAAGGCGTCGAAAGCGAAACTTCAAGTTAACAAACAGCGCGTGGCCAAAGAAGCGTGGCGCGCGACGCACGGCCAGTTTTCGAGTGAGAGTCACTCTCATTTGTTTTTCAGCGTCAAATTTGACGGTCAGCGAGCATAAATCTGTTTAAAAAAGAGTTTGGACAAGTATATCCAGTCTGTTCGTCACCTAAACTTGCGCCAGGGAACATAGCGAAAACACGATGGAGGTAATATCTCTTGTCTTACAACGTTAGAAAAAGATTTTGTTCGTTAATTTTTAAACATATGAAATCTTGAATGTATGCTAATTTGGGTCATGCACAAGCAATAAAAATTCTAGCGCCAAATTGATATTATAAGGACTTTGGCTCCATGCGGATGTTCAGAAAATTAGTTTCATGTTTAATGTTTAATGTTTTCATGATAAAATAAAGATGAAATAAACTTTGCAAGTACATAGACACAGTAGTTTAAACTCTGTTAGTCGCTACGCAGCTAGTCGCCTGGATCATTACTGCTTAGCATGATGGTCCATATTTTAGTCATGATCACCGAACAAACAGAAGCAGGAGAAATGTATCGATATTTGGCATACCAAATGCTAGTACAATTTACCATGTCACTTGGAATAACACTGCATAATAACGTGCATTTATTCAAATTCTAGTCTCGAAACAAATTGCATTTTTGTTTGAAATTTCGGAATCACGATGAAGTGCCTAAAACAAGAATTTATTGAGAGCAAGACAAGTCTGAACTTCACCCAGTAGCCTACACAACTCACAAGTATTATCACGATTTATACTGAATTCTAAGGCAAGCTTTAACCGTTTCCACAGTCGCGTACTAATTGCACACCAAAGTAAATGAATGGAAAATCTTTGCTTCGCAAACAAATTCACTGAACTTAAGAGCAATAGCGAGACAAGGTATATGCTTAGCTCTCCCGCGTTCAGGTTTCAGGTGGCTAAAGACTTAACAAGGCAGACTGCGCCTAATTGTCACTTAACTTTTAATTGTGCTTACCTCCATTTACGATGTTTTCATGTGACTAAGAAGAAAGATGTTCTGCATTCTGTCCAATTAACTGAATTAATTGCGTGCTAGAAATTATATTTGAGGGCTTTGAAGTGAAATCTCTTGTATGCTTTCAATGAGAATACTCGGAAAAATTACAAGACACAATTATCATGTTTCACAACATTTCAACTACTCACAAGATTTTCTCAAGCGACTCAAATTTTGTGATGTGACTGAAAATATAAAAAAACACACGCGATTTTGTTGACAAGTTGCGTAGTCCCGCCGATTGGGACCATGAGAATACCACCAGGACTCAAAAGGGCCTATCTCGCGCCGGGGACCCCACTTTACCTATAACTAATGGAAGATCCCCAAATTGGCCTACGAATATCTACCAATTCCAGACCCTATAACCCCCCCCCCCCCCCCACCCTGTGCCACGAGTCGCAGATCAAAGAGTCCTGCACCGGGTTGGGTTTTGCCCACGCGACAACTTCGTGGTCTCGTTTTTGCCGCCAACGGCGACATTGTCGTCGGAAATTAGATTTAGTTTTGCGGCGCGCCAACTCAGGAAATGGATTGATATCTCGCTGTTATTGTCACGTGTACCGTACAGATAATCCTCGTTTGTTTCGAATTGCCCCTGTTGTCTGTCGCGCAACATAAACGCCAATTCGTGACTTTGGTTTGCACCTTGAAAATCCTGAAGCAAATTTTTGTCACCCCGTCCTAAGTCAACGGGATGCGATCCTGTAATTAAAGTTTTGAGTCGTCCTTTTCGAGCTCCTTTTCCATAGTCAAATACCGTTTTAATGGAATAGCATGGTAGCCAAATAGCAATAATAGCATGCCAAATTGCGCCAAGTAGCATGGTAGACTGCTCAATGTTCTACTTCTGTCATTCAGTGAGCTTTGCACTGTCTTTTGAAGTTTGCTACAGCCATTCCTCGACCGTTTCCTCGGCTGGCTTGGACTTTTCAATCTTTACTTTTGAAATTGTGGAATATTGTTTGTTACTGTAGGTGTATGAAAAATATGTTTTTGCCTATCGCCTAAACTTTTGCTCCTATTATTGTGAAATTAATTTTGAATGGCTGTTTACTTCTCAAGCGACGGCATGTTCTAGACTCGGGGTTTGATTAATTCATTAATAAAGAAAATCTATCGTCATAAAATGTATAACGAGGTAGACGCACATACTTTTATCAATAATGGTGGTCCATACCAGACAGCTAAACCAACTGTGGACCACCGTCAGTTCCTTATACACAAATGTCGGTTAATAAAATAATCTGCTCCCTTCTTGATAAACAACATGCTCCTACCTCTACGTTTTCGCGCCAAAACGACATCTTGATTCCCAAAACTAAATTCAAATATTAAAAATTCAAACATTCAAAACTCCAAAACTAAAGCAACAACCAACCACAACAACAAATGGCAAGACCGGCACCTCCACCATTTTGTCACACCCGTAATCTACTCTGGATCTATAGGGGGTGCTCTGCAGTGAGAGGTTGGTGTGATGGATCTTATTCAACAATGGCTTACCGAATTTATTATTATAGTTGCTTATTATCGCTTTAAAATTAACACAAAATTAATATTATTCAGGAGATACCCATCACTATGGTTATCCCGAGGAGTCTCGCCACACACTCGCTCTCTCTCCTCTGGTCTCCTCCTCGTCGTGCTGATGTTGGCGCCTCGTGTCCCGAGCTCTTCCCAGTCTCTTCTGTCCACGTCGAGGTCCAGGACTGCACTGTCCCTCTGTTCTCCTTAAGCTGAAGTCGATGCACATTTCCGAAGCACGTGTGGTGTTAGGGATGCGTGGCCATGGGGCAGCTAAAGTCCATTCCAGACCATAGCTGGGATGTGAAAAACCAGCCCGAGAGGTTACACCCTCGCCCTGTGCGTCGCTTTGGAGAAGGCCACTTGTTCTCATGAATGCAACGCATTAGTGCCAGTATGCAAGACGGGTTCATTTTAAATATCACAACCCTGTATTACTTACTTTTTCCCTCGAGTTTAAATGAAAATATTTCATTAAAACCGGATTGTGTAAATTTAGAACAACTGTATATCAAACAAAGCAATAAAAAAATGTTTGCATTATTGCATACCTTACTTACCGCTCCGCATATACGTTTTGTGTTTGATAAAATAAAATGAATTACTTCAGTCTGCAGTATAAATACGTGTATCTCGAATAATTTTCACAAGACAAACACGTTTAGAAAACTGGCTATCTTTGGGAATCTATACATTTCGCAATTATCAAAAAATGGTACCGAACCAAACTGAAATCCACCTAGATAATATTCTTGTTCATCTTATACTGCTAAACCCATGTCAGAGATATTTTCTGAATAGCCGTGGACCTGTGCGTTCTTATAGCTCCAGGTCTGCACACGCCGGGTTTGTAACCAACTTGTTTACGAGGTGTCAGAAGTTGAGACAGGACGGTTGACCAAACTTGCGTCTGCGTGGATGAAATGAGAGGGAGAGGGAGGGAGAGGATGAGAGAGAGAGAGGGAGAGAGAGAGAAAGAAGATAAGATCGCAGTGTAACTCTGTTACGCTACTAACCACCTCGTAATTCACTCTGTGGATGGTTCCGATGTTGAAGATAAACTTGTAGCTGAATTAACCAGCTCAGTGCGTAGATACGCACACGACATTCTAATCCTAGCACAAAACTCCACATAGAATACGCGTCAAAGGAATTCTCTTACCTTCGCGCAAGTTGTGCTCGGACTAAAGATTTTGCCTTTTTATGACCAATAAAGAAGTAATTTTAATTTAAAAAAATTTTAGTCCACCAATAGTAGTTTTGTCTAATCTTCCCAATTACAAAATAAAATTTTTAAAATTTTATATCGATTCCAAATTTTCAAAATTACGAAGTAATCGCTCTCAAATTTCAGTACCGGAAGTTTGAAGTAATCGCAACTAAGGGAAGGTAATTACGGCCAAAAAACTTTTCCCAGAGCCCACGTTTGCGTCATAGAGAGCTCCACATAAATGCTATTTGCGGCCTCAAAAAATTGTGAAAATTCTTTTTTGCCTCTGCCATGGGGTATAAAAGTAAAAATCTTTAATCTGATCACACCTTGTCAGGAGATGAGATATGGCCTTTAAAACTGGTACCCAGCGCGTATATTTCTGAATGTTTTCTCCATCCAGTGATCTTCTACCTCTCTTGCGTTTCCCTTCTGTTGATTTAATTTTTAATTACATTAATTAAGTTTCTCTAGTTCATCCCTAGAATTTTCTTTTGTAACAAAAGCATACTTAAAAGATAACACTTTGATTTTGCTCCTGTAATATCTGACGCTCTTTCGAGCTATGAGTGCTCCGGGCTAGTTAAGTTTCAATTTTAATTGCATAAAATATTATCACGTTAATTCACTTACCATATCAAAAGAGAAGTAGACTTTCGGCTTCTTACAGGGCTCACTCCTTAATAGACAAGTATACCTACTGAAGTATTCAAAACTTCCCTAGCCGTCCTTGTATAATGCCTCGAGGTTTAAGGGTAACGGTAAATTCTTAAACATTTGCTCGTGTCCAATGCAAATTATAATGGATCAACAGTAGATACATTTTTAACGATGAAAACCCGCCTTACGAATAGCGATAATACATAATTATAACCGACAGAAAAACAGTGTCTAATCCATGTGCATAAAGCAACTTTGCCAAGCAATTTTGAAGATTCATTCCCACGTACAATTTCGAATTCACGCATAACCAACCAAGTTTCCCCCAAAAGATGCATACAGCTCGTAATTTACATAAACGCACTAACCCTACATCAAACACGTGAAAAAATTGCAAAGTCTCTAGAAAACCTACCGCCTCCAACTTTATAAAAGCTTAGCTTAATCAAGCGAAAAACAATTCCCTTCGAGCCTAAGCGTTTACCGAGCCAGGAGATTAAATCACTTTTTTACCGCTCAACTTTATAAACAGACCTCACTTCCTCCTGGCTTTAATCAGTATTACATCCACCCCCATAACATTCAGAGCCCGCCCGCAGATTTCTTTTAATCCCGCCTCATCGGCGGCTCGATGGCATCCACTTCTTTGATATCGGTCCGCCCCCATGGTGCGTCTCACTCACACGCACTGCGGCACGCGTCTTCCGTCTCGCTCTGCGCGCGGAATTGGAAGCTGTAAGACTTTGCCGCTCATAAACTCGGGAGATAACAAGAAACAATGGCACTTCGATCGGCGCTCGTCGCGGCCCAGTGGAGCGGGAAGGAAGCGCACGGGATGCGCGGCAGGAAATCTGCAAAACGTGTTTGGCTCCTGTTTCAAAGAGGCTGTGGAGGACTGACTGTATCTTTCATGTTTTTTTTTCCAATCAACAAAAGTCTTGTTTTAAATTATTTCACTTTACTTTGACTTTTCTTTCAATCCTCTTCACATTAAATTAGTGCCAGCGTGTGGGAATGGGATGATAGAAAAACGTTACATTGGTGTCAGCGAGTGGGATTCTCTTCAAACGTTACATTGGTGCCAGCGAGTGGGATTCTCTAAAAACTTACATTGGTGCCAGCCTGGGGCTTTTCGGATAAAGTTACACTGCTGCCAACGTATGTGATTCCTTGGTCTCACAATCTTCTGAATCTCTGAATTTATGATTGTTTTACGTATCTATGCTCTGGCATCTAAGGATACAGTGTCAGGGGAGCGAAGCCCTTCTTGCCTATCATATTGGCGCTCTTTTGGCCATTTTAAAGCGATTCATATCGAATGGCCATACGCATCCACGAACAAGCACAAAACATTGACAAGACAGAGCTTGCTGTACCACTGAAGACCTTCACACCAGAACTATCGACTAGAACAAGTTACTGGAACTAGAGACTGAAACTAGTGACAGTGAAACCAGAGACGACTCTCGACATAGCATGACGAACGCCCCATTCTGACGAGCCGACGCGTGACGTCACCCTCCCGACGGCGACGTGGCGTCGTTTTCGCGTCGTTTCGTCGCGCGACGCCTCGCGTCGTAATAAAAGATGAAAGTCCCAGCCGAGTGTTTTTGTCTTCGCTCGTGGACTTACAGGTTATTCGGGCACGGCGTGTTTTCACCCTGCTATTTGCTGGTGCGCTGGATATGAGGCGAAATCTCGTTTCATATCATTTTATGCGAAAATTCATCTGCCGACGTCATAACGAGAGCACATTTCGTATATGCCACACGTAAAAAATTATTATCTTGATATATGCCAGCGCAGCATCAAAGGAATTTCATCACTTTTCTGTGAGGAAAAGTTTGATTTAAATTACAAATTTCACAATATTAAATAAAAACGTTTTCACACGTCTCTAGAGGGCTGTGAATATTCCACGCGCACTGCTACGCACGTCGCTAACCACCTGTTTCATTGCGTCGTTAAACAGTCAACGTTGGTCTGCTCGTGCCTCGTAAAAGACCGGACTGGAATTTCGTTATACGCGACCTCGGATAAGACACCGTGCGACGCTAAAGGGAGCAAAGGTTGCTAAGGCAACCAAGCTAACGGTGTCCTGCTAAACGGTTGATTAATTATGCATTGCCGGGAACAACGACGAGCGGGGTTTAATTCGGCGCCTATAGACGAGAACGGGGAAATGTGTTTCGCTCGTTGGAATAGAGACGACGTTTACATGTTTGTTTTTCTTTGTAGTTTTGTGCCAATAAGCTTCAATTTACGAAAAGCTTTGCATGGCAGACAATTGTATTGTTTACTTTTATAACCATTACTTAAAATGTATTGTAATGTAATTTTCATAATTTTTTTCTTTGTATCAACCAAGTTATTTTTCCTCTGAAATATCTTTGAACTCGCGTTAGAACTTTGAACCTTATGGTATTCGAAACTCACAGACGTTAGGAAATAAAACACAATTGATATGCCTAAAATTTGAATAAGCAATGCCGTTGTACTACCCTCGCATCATCTTAAGCCCACTGTAAATTACGACAACCCAAACCAGCAGAATTATGCTTAATGAAACGTGAAATATACGCATCGGGCTTCACCATATCAGTACGCTATATATACACCTACGCATAAACCGACTCCCGAAATTATGCACAAATACAAACGTCTTGCCGCACACTGTCTGTCTTGTCGGTAGCCGCTCAACTAGACGCAATACGAAATGCGTTGGTTCGACGCCCACCCATTGATCCATCTATCAAAGTCACTTCGTCAAAGCTCCCCGTTGAACGTCAAACCGCTGGCCGCGTTCGACTGGCTCTAATTGGGTTCAAATGCGAGGCACTCTGCACGAATGCGAGCATTGACGACACTACTTGATGTGCACTCCGATGAGCACAAGGTTTGTTCGTTTTGTGTCTGACCTGACTAGACTGTAGACGACGTCGAAGGGCTTTGGTTAGGTTTTGAATTGCTAATCTGGTTTTCGGGCATGACTATAATATATTCACACTATATGCACCTTCAGGCTGGGTGTACAGCCAACAATGTCAGTGACACGATGTCATAAACTTTGGACCAATCCGAGACTCCATGGCAGAGTCGCGAACTATGACGTCATGCACATCCGGAGTCTCGATTTGTCTAGATCTAATGTTCATGACATCGTGTCACTGACATTGGTGGCTGTAAACCTAGCTTTGGCGCTGATGAGTGAATTGGAAAATCATTTTAATCTTAAGATTGTCTTGACGTCGCTGTTTTAATGATGAAGAAATGTTGTAAGTGAAAACACTCGAAAATAGTAAAATATACTTTATTTTGTTGGGGCCTCTTAGTTTTAAATCGTGATACTTGAAAGAAACTTTGGACCCTTGCTAGCTCCAACATGAGGATTCCAAAAATAGCTGGTCACAAGATGGATTTTTGTATTGTCTCCGGTGATATCGATATAACTATTATTTAAAAAAAAATGTTTTTGAAGCCTCGTGCGAAATGAGATAGCCACAATCTCTCACCAGCACTCGCCGACGATTGTCAGAGCAGGGGCGCTCACTGTTACCCGGGCAAGCACCCTTGCGTGCCCGCCAGCGTCGTCGGCCTCCCGTGCTTCTATCTGGCCAATGCTACGTTGGAAATGGCCAATTTCACAAAGCAGGACCGTTTATATGACACAATTAAATTCAAGGCTAAAGACGGAGCTTATCTAGCTTTGAAGGCCGTCGAGTGTGAATCCGGTGCCGCATGACCTTCACAGACATTTGGTGCTAAACTAAAGACGATGGTTACCTAGCGTTGAAGGCAGCCGAGTATGAACCCGGTGTCCCATGAATTTCACTGCCTTTGGGTGCTGGCTGATGACGAAGCTTGTCTAGCTTAGAAGTCAGCCGAGGGTGAACCCGGTGTCGCATGGAAACTGCCGGAAACTTCCGACAGAGCTCGGTGAATTTCCAAGGTCGGCGACCGGTGGAAAAACTTTTCCGATTTTCCACCGTAGACCGCGAGTGTAGAGCTACGATATTTCCTATACAAGGTCAATGTTAAAATTGACGACCGATTATTTCGTAGTCCCATAAGACTAACGTAAATTTACTGAGTGCGGGCGCGCTCAAGCTTTACCCGGCCACGGTCCCTTGCCCGCCCGTCAAGTACGTTCACTTCCCGTGCCACCACGACTGCCACTGAACAAGTTGAAGCTTGCCTAGCCTTGAAGGCAGTTGAGGTGTTTCCCGGTGCGGTATGGCCTTGACTGGCATGGAGCTTAACTACGGACGAATGTTACCTAGCCTTGAAGGCAGTTGAGGTGTTTCCCGGTGCGGTATGGCCTTGACTGGCATGGAGTTTAACTACGGACGAATGTTACCTAGCCTTGAAGGCAGTCGAGGTGTTTCCCGGTGCGCATGGCCTTGACTGGCATTGGAGCTAACTGTGGACGAATGTTACCAAGCCTTGAAGGCAGTCTAGGGGTTTCCCGGTGCGGTATGGCCTTGACTGGCATTGGAGCTTAACTACCGACGAATGTTGCCTAGCCTTGAAGGTAGCCGTCTTCGAACCCTGTATCGTACAAAAGTCGGAAGATTTGAGAGTTTAGTTTCAATACTTTTTGAACGGTACTCACATTTTCAACCTTTATATTATGCAAAGTAGTAAGTTTTATCACAACAATTCTTCAAATTATCTCTAGTCTTAACACCACATTGTACCAAAAACAATCTAGGCCTAAAATAAGCTAAACAATAAGCTAAAACCGTGTCGCAAAGGCAGCCAGATGTAGAATAGAAGATTTCTAATAGTTTTCTCGGGCTGCCGCCTTGCACAGTTTGCACGTATACCGTGTTTTGTTATACGACGGCGACAACAACGGCGTGTTCCTCCTAATTGCGTCTGGAGTTAATACACAACTACGTTTGTGTTTCTGTTTTGCTTCTTTCGTGTCTGGTGACTAAGATTAGTTCAACTCTTTTTCTCTTTCCATGCACAAACATCTATGAATATGCATAAGAATATTTTCTAAAAGCAGCATTATTGTGAATCTTTAGATTATTAAAGTCAGTTAGCTCTTATAGCTTTTGGTCTTCGTCATGGAAGATCCTATAAAATTATTTTTAAAAAAGGAGTGATGTTTTAGTAATTCATCTGCTAGTGTTAAAAATTACATTATCCGGAAAGATGAGCTGGTTGCTTTTGGCAACTTTGCACAACCTGTGGGCCTTTTGCAAAGTCGGAAGCCCCTATTCCTGAAATTCCCTATGATCTAATATTTGTGATATGTTTTCATCGAAAATGTATATTAATTTTTCCGGGTCCATGAACATACTGGATAAGTTTAAATTTTAACCATATAACCATGTCATATTCTATAGTGAATGTTTAATTGTTGCCGCTCAAATAAGCATATGTAAACCAAACACACTTTGAATCAAAAAATTACACCTCTCACTGTCGCAGAAGTTGCCGCACAGAAATAATTCGTGTAGTTTAGTTCGAGCACAAGGCACACAATTTTATTCATTCACAAAAACACGGGATGGTCTTTACAATTTGCCGTCAACCACAAAAATTTCCTAGAACGCCACGTGGCTTAACTTTTAAAAAGGACAGCAACAATAATTAACTGCAAACAATTTAGCAAAACACTGCTAAAAGTAGTTAAATTGATAAACCGTCGTCAACTGACTGAAATTGCAAATGTAACTTCACTTTACTCAAATAACTATCAAGAAGCCAATAAACACCATAAAATATACCGAAAAAAGTTTCAAAATAGTCTAGATGAGAAACGCCGCGCTTTTAATTATTTTATTTGTCCTTACAGCAAAACAAAACATGTGAATATTTCAGTCGAAAACAGAAAATTTAATATGTATAACACATTGGTGTCTTTGAAATCACATTGACAGCTGATTATAATATAGTGCCAATACTGCGCCAATACTGCGGCCCCTTTAAGAGAGGACAAACCACACCCCCTGTGGCCTACGCCCTCGCCCAAACTACCCGTTGACGACAGTTCTGCATACAGCGAGTCTCGTGGACAGGGACTGTTCGCATATGAACGGGAACGTCATGGTGCAGGGGGCGTCGTTCAAGGTCGGAGTCTGCAAATAGCCGAACTCTATGCAGCTCTCGGCGGTGCCTCCGTCGGGTTGGCCTGGCGAGAACGGGAACGCTCCCATCATGCAGGCAGGCTGGTCTGCAAGGCAATGGTAATTGTCACGTTAGCGAGGCAACGTATGAGGTTTCTAGATTTCGAGAAGAATCCCCAGGGGCCCAATTATCGAGGTTAAGTCACGCCTTAGTCACTTTATTTAGTTTGTATTGTGGCGACCCCAGATCATTTTTGGAAGAAGTGGCTACTCCCAAGTCATTTGCTAGAGGACCGAGTATACTGACGTTCATTGTTGCTGTCTTTAAGTATTCTAGGAAAGTTTTAAACGGCGTTGGTAACTTTGGCTAAAAGTTGACTTAAAAGGAGAATGCGAGCCCTGGCGCGAGAAACGAATCTCTCGTAACCTAAGAACATGAAATAAGAAGGAGTTTAAAATCCTCAGAGGAATTGACTATTTACTTGCGAGCACGCCAAATAAAATGTTGAGCAAGGGTCATTTGCATCAGAAATGTTGGAACGCCAAAGTGTTTCTTATCTTTAGGAATGGTCATTGTATAAATGGCGAGAAAGGAGAGTTCTGAAATCAATTTTTGGCGGCCATTGGCCTGAAGCAATTTTCTATACTAAACCAATCCCAATAGAGCCCATGTTTCGGGGGACCCGGGTAACAGTAACCAGCTTCGGCAAAGAATATACACTCGTGTCATTTTGTCTTTTCAAAACGAATTGCAAATTTGTTTCTCGGCCCCCGGGCACAGAGAATAGGTACTGCTCACGTCCAGCTTCTCAATTTCAGCAATTAATTCTATTGCTGTACCCAGATTTCGAAGCTACCTGGATGAGGCTTGCATGCAGATGTCATGGTATGAAAGCTAAGTATTGCGATTCAATGTCGCCGAGAGCATTGTCAGTTGTTCTGAATCGCGCATTATGAAAATCTTTGACACTTTGAGAAGCAAATGTTATCATAACCAACGAGGGGATAGAGCAATACCTCATAATACTAAGTATTGTATATTTTCCCGAAACTCATCTCTTATCACAAAGAATCCGCATAAAGAGACTTAAGGATGAGTCCCCGGTTCCTGACAAATTATCACAACATTTCAAAACACTTACGGGTTCATTTCCTCTCCTGCCAAAGTATCCTATCCAAGCCATATCCGGTACTCAAATCGTCCCAAGACCAGAAGATCCCTCCCCCCCCCCCCCACCCCCCCCCCCACGCACTTACTGGTGATCGAACGGAAGTCCCCCTCGACGGCTTGGTCGGAGTACCCGATCCACACCCTGTTCTGGCTGGGCAGCACCGACACGAGATACGCCCAGAGGGAGTTGAAGTCGTTGGCGGTGCTGGGCGTGGCAAGATGCGTGTTGTAGCCTTCAGCCTCGCAAGTAGCCTTGGCCTGGTCCCAGGTGAGCGCCTCGGTGTGCACTTTGTAGTAGCCCACGCCGGGGATGAGGGTGTAGCCGGCCGGGACGGGCGCCGCCGCTGGAACAGGGGCAGGGGGATGCTGGTCATGGATCGTTCAGGATCTGATTTCCACATCGCAATTACACGATTGTGGTACTGGATATTCAATCTTTCAATCTTTCAATCTTTCAGCGCTATAATTGCTGGCAGCTGCCAGATGCTAGATGCATAAATGCTGCTATATGGTATACGTTATATCCTATATGCTTAGTATGCTAAGACCCGGGTTTTCAGTTGCACGTTAAATATCAAATGGTCTGTTAATTTGTTATTTGCATAGCAACATCCAAACAGAGACTTATTTTCTTGCTAATGGACCGTTAGAATTCTAACGGGCCACTGAAAAACAGGTACTGAGTTTGCTAAGTGTAAATGTATACAGCTACATATGCTAAATGCTAGAAGCTAAAATGCTAGCTGCTAGATGCTTTAGATGAAAGAATGCTAGCAAATGCTAGATTATAGACTGCGATAATATACTTTTGTAGTATAATTATTGGTCAGTGTTGGATCTACTGATAATCGCGAGCTTTTCTACAATCACCCACCGTAACCACAGCCTTGAACAAGCCTTGAACCAGCCTACGACTACGACTATACTTTAAAAGAACATATCACGATACTTTTGAGTTCTAATCAGACTAGAAAATTCACGTGTCCTAACGAAAAAGAAACGAGTTACGAGGTTTTAAAGTTGGGCTCTGTTACTCAATGTTGCACTAAAATTAACCCCTGGCAAAAATTGCACGAAGGCTTTTAGAATTAAAGTATAATGACAATGCATTTATATGAGAGGTAAATGTTTAATTCCACTACACCCTTACCCGCTTGCTGAGTGCCGACCATGGAGGTGACCAGATCGCGCACGGAGTCGTCGCAGAAGAAGGGCAGGATCCAGCCGCATCCCGAGTTGACGTAGTACGTGGAGGTGGTGGTCGTGGTGGCCGTCAACGGACCCGTGATGACGCACGGCTGGGTCGTACCGTCCGGCATAACACGTGACGAGCACTTCCAGTTGTCGTAGTTCAGCATCTCGGCGAGGAGGGCTGCGATTGAAAGCTTCGTGTTCAGGACAGCCATAGCGTGAAAGGGACTGACTTTGATTCAAGCAACGTGGAAGGTGGACTGCAGTCGACAGTTAGTCTGCTCCTGGTAAAAAAATGTACATATAGATATATAATATACAGTACAGTGTCTTTTTGGCTCATTGTGCCTTCCGTTCTTAACTGACAAGACTTACGATAAAGCTTGCACTACATAGACAAGTGCCTGAAAGGGTTAGTCTGGTATTCTGGCACTTTTGCACGGGCCAATACTCTCCAACATCTTTCTATTGAAGTCAAAAGACTTTAAAAAAAACACCAGGATATTCCAAAAATGCATGAAAGGAAAATAAATTTTGGCTTCATTTGAAAAAATAATTTTTCAGAGTATTTACTATTTCATATAATAGGTACACCAATTTTTAAAACCCACTGGAATTTTCATACGCATTTTTAAACTATGAGCAATAATGTATGAATTAGAGTGAAAATTTCAATTTCATGTATGATTTTTCAAAGTGTTACCCAATTTTTGGATCCCAATTGAATTTTGATACGTGTGTTTGAAACTACACCCGTGTCGATGCGCTGTGAGCGTGCGCCGTACCTGTGGTCCATTTGCTGTCGCACTGCGCGCTCGTCATCGTGCCGGTCGTCACGGAGGAGGAAACCGGGTAGTACCCCGTCTGCACGGTCGCCGGCCGGTACACGGCGGGCGCTGCGTTGTAGCTCGACGCCGGGGAGTAGACCGTTCTTGGGCGCGCGCCTAAGGTGTTGTACGTGACCGGGGCGCCGCGCACCGAACCGCGCACTGCGCCCTCGGCGAGGGACGCGCACAGAAGGACTGCGCACGGCACAATGGCTGCGCACGAGATTAGGGCAATGTTGTGTGATATGCCTCAGTTTCATATTTGGAACGAACGAAATTAGCTCCCTAAGCCCGTTTTACACGGTCACATTTTTCGTCACACTCTTGCAACCAACCCTTGCATGCAACCGCCTTGTACCGTGTGAACAGACATTTTGACGAAAATCCGTCACATCACAGACTTGTGTTCAATGGTTGCATCAAACTTTTTCATTTAGGACACGTCCTAATTTCATCACATTTGATCACATCTTGGACGGAAACCAGCCAATCACAGCCTAGAGTTACTGTGATGTCACAAAATGGCGCTCGCAAAGAAGGCTCAAGCCTGGAACGCTCATCGTTGACATAACCTAAAAGCACTTGACACTATAATCAGCTGCTTTGTCCCCGCCTTCTATGTGTCATCTACCGCACAATTCCATCAAATTATTATTGGATCGTGTAAATGGTTCATCCAAGCCCTTCACATTTTCATTGGAGCAATGGTTTGACGGAATTGCATGCAAGAGTTGGATGCAAGAGTGTGACGAAAAATGTGACCGTGCAAAACGGGGTTATGACTTTAAATTGGGATTGAGACTTGTTGTCGGATTTGCAGTGCCTCGTTTAGCTACTAAAGTTTCATTAGCAAGAAAATTGAATGTTCTGATTGGACGTTGCTAAGGAAATTAACAAGTTAACAGACCATTAGACATTTAACGTGCCACCAAACGGGCCACTAATGCCTTGTTTAGAGCTAGGCGAGAAAGCTGAGACCCAAAAAGCTCAAAATGGCTCTGAAACGTGTGAAACGTTCTCTCACAAGTTGAGTATCAGTTTGTCATGTGACCAAATCGCGAGTTGTGATTGGCTGATCGCAAGCGATACTTTTGAGCCTTTAGCACTAAACGAGGCATGGTGTTAATTACAGCGCCATCGCTGTCCATGGGGTCGAGCACAATGTTCCTCGTTAAAATTAGCGCAGAGATGTATCCGTCCCATGTACCTGTCTCTCTTCTCTTTCGGAGATCCCCTTTTCCCACCAGGCGAAGAGGAAAAATGCGTGGGTGATAGCTCGGATTGTAGAGCATCTGCCCGGAAATCAGGAAGTCACGGATTTGTATACCAGTTCGGTTGCGCATTTTCCAGCTTTACTATAACCCCTACTTCCATTGCATGCTGGTATCTGCTTCAACCAGTTTTACCTGCAGCCCTTCTCAACATTGTAATCATTATTCGGAAACGTGAATCTTGTTGTTTGAATAATATTTTCTGTACAACTCCATCGAGAAAAGCTGCATTTGTAAATATACGCGCCGTACTTTGGAAAACTTACCCCTGAGAAAATTGAGTCCTATCATGGCGTCCAGAACTCTAAGTGCAGCTCGACAGGAACACGAGCTCGAAGAAAATGACAAGGCTTTTCTCCTTCAGCTTATATATAACCTCGCTATCGGGCTTCGTATACAAAGTGGGCGCTTTATTTCGTAGAAAATAAGTATAGCAATGCTTACCTACGTATGTGCACAGTGGCTTATCAATGGCGCCGACTCAGTAGGTAAAATGAGTCGCCTGACAGCCCGTGAATATTTTCGTTTTCAGTTTTAAATGGCGGCTGCCGTTTGTGGAGATAATGTTTGTTCGAATTCATTCTTGATTTAATTTTCACTGCACTTTAATATATAAGAAGAGCAAGGCCAGCTTGGAAAATAACCTATAGAACGTCATAGTCAACTGGTATGAAAATTAACCTAGCAAAATTATAACAAGAAATTGTTGTCTCAGAACCGTATTGACAAGGAACTGAATTCAAACGATCAGGAAATTGTATTATTAACTTTGGAAAAGTCAGCTTTTCTATATTGTTTGTAATTAATTGGCAGCTGGCAACTGCAACTGCTTAATTGGCTGGATCCATGACGTCACTGCGTTGCGACCAATCAGAGCAAAGGAGCGTTGAGCACGCGCAGCAAATGGAAACTTGCCGTTTGCAACGCGTGGCCTTGGCCTTTCCACCAATCAGAGGCTCGATTATCACCCGACATTGGGCGCTACTATCAGCACTCACCCAAGGAAACCTCATCGCTTTTATCAGGAAATTATGTCAATTGCTATCACAGAGGTAAAAACACCAAAATAAGTTTACTTGTAGGTTCCGGACGATGTCACTGTCACACGTATTTATTGTAAAATACACGCTATGAAACGCCACCAGATATACGATGTAATTATGCAAACAATGTTGTTATCATGGTGCGTTAATTCTCACGCTGCGTCTCAACAAAGGACTGGAAACTTTTTATAAGTGTCACATTTTGAAAACATTATTTTTTAGCAACAACCCCCAAAATATTGTTTAGTATTTCAGACTAATAGTTAGCAAAGTATTAATGAAATTTTGGTAGTACGATGTCACATTAAGCAGTTATTTTTGGCAAGCTGGCTAGTTTTGAAGAAACTCATTCGCTAGATTTATCAAGTACATCAACCGTCGGTACAGAATCACTCTATTACACCAACGCTTCGAAGCCCAAACAACCCAAAAACCATGGCATTTGTGTCTCATTTCTACGGCACCCTCGCTCTAAATAACGTTCCGTTGCTACGTTGCCTAACCGTTGACGACAGTTCTGCAGACTGCGAGCCGCGTGGACAGAGTCTGTTCACAGATAAACGGGAACGTTGTGGTGCACGGAAAGTCGTTCAACTGAAAAGTTGCCTGATAGCCGAACTCGATGCAGTTCTCAGCCGTCAGACCGTTGGGCTGGCCTGCCAGGAACGGCATCTCGCCCAACATGCACGTGGGCTGGTCTGCAAAAGAAGTGCACGGTCGTTTATTGGGCGTGTTTGCCTGGGAGTCAAGCTTGTTTGTTTATGAGGTGTCAATATTTTCAAGCTGATACAGCGGTCAGCAGTGCATAAAATTCCGCAATGCCCTCTTTACTTCGAGAGTATCCTCAGATAGTATCCTACATTGTAATTTTGCAAACTGTTTCAAAGTGATGCCATCCCCCCTTCCCCCCTCCTTCCTTTTTAATTTTGTGTCGAGGTCCCTACCAAAAATGTTTACCCCTTATTCCTCGTCTAATTACAAAAGTGCATCTATGCTCAGGACAGCCACAGCCAATCTTGAACGAGGAACGTGCCATAGACCCCGCTTTATAAAAGCTGGGGAGATTATTATGTATTTTGCGTACAGGATTGAAGTCCCTAAACAGAGGGAAAATTGATCACAATCAGCAGTGTGAAAATTCGGATAAATCAGGAACACACTAATTGTGAGCGGCTTTCGCAGAACATGAATTTCTATGCAAGTCACCAAGGATCCTTGACAAAGCCTAGGTAGAAGTTGTAACTTTTCCTTAAATAAGGTCCTAGGACCGGCAAAAAGTCTCCGTATGCTTACTGGTGACGGTTCGAAAGTCCCCCTCAACAGCCTGGTCGGTGAATCCAAGCCAAGCCCCGTTCTGGGTGGGAATCGCCGCGACCAGGAACGCGTAGAGGGCGCTGTATTCGCTGGCGGTGCTCGGAGTGGCTAGATGCGTGTTGTAGCCTTCAGCCTCGCAAGTAGCCTTGGCCTGGTCCCAGGTGAGCGCCTCGGGGTGCACTTTGAAGTAGCCCATGCCGGGGATGAGGGTGTAGCCCGACGGGACGGGCGGCGCAGCTGGAACAGAAGCAGAGGGTTGCAGCGCTGGACGGTGACACGATTTACCAGAGAGCAGATTCAGGCGAGATATGGACGACAGAGTACCAATCACTCATATGTTATTGAAAATGGTTTTGACTTCTAGCGCAAGGTCAGAGATTTTATGGAAGATCTGTCAGAAAGATTAAACTGGCACGAGGATAATAATTTAAATACTATTGCGGGCTTTTTCGTGAGTTAGCCTTCGGTTATGTTCATATTTTTTTAATGACTGATTATTATATTCAGCCGAGTTTAGCGGCTAATGAGTAATGAGTTGATTGCCGCAATGTGGTACCTGCGCGGCCTGTAAAATAAGGCTAATTATAAAGTGGAGGCGTAAGCATAGACAATTTCTCAGGGTTGCACAAGTTATGTGTACCTAAAAATAAACACTCCCTTTCGATCTGTTTAAAAATTAGAAGACATGAATCACAGGTGCTGAATCTGATTCATCAAACCTATCAAATCTATATACTATGTGTTCCAATTAAATTACACCAGATACTTGGTGAGTAATGCCAGCAATGCCAGCGAAGCGATGTCATGAACATTGGCTCTGGACCAATCAGAGGCTCTGGATGTGCATGACGTCATGTTCTCACACACTGCTGGAGTCTCCGGTTGGTCCAGAGCCAACGTTCATAACTTCGGTCCTCGTGTCACTGACATTTCTACCTGTGAACCCAGTGTTAGTCGCTAGGACTTGAATGATTCAAGCACAAGCGAATAATGTGATGTGACGTACCCGCTTGTTGAGTGCCGACCATGGAGGCGACCAGGTCGCGCACGGAGTCGTCGCAGAAGAAGGGCAGGATCCAGCCGCATCCCGAGTTGACGTAGTACGTGGAGGTGGTCGTGGTGGCCGTCAATGGACCCGTGATGACGCACGGCTGGGTCGTTCCGTCCGGCATGACACGTGACGAGCACTTCCAGTTGTCGTAGTTCAGCATCTCGGCGAGGAGGGCTGCGATTGAGAGTCTTGACGATTAGTTCTAGCGCACAGTATACGCTTTTCCCACGCTTTCGAGCCCGTGGGCTGGGCCCGTTCGAGCCCGTCGGAGCCCGAAACGCTCTGAGAGGCCGAGAACGAGACGGATTCGCAATATACACTGCGTTTTAGAATCCGATGGGCTCAGCCCACGGGCTCGAAAGCACAGTGTGTATTGGCTATTAGTTGTGGGCTGCTCGGCTGCAATATCATGCAGCATATTCTAAAAAATGTTATAGTACATTATTATGTACCAACATACAGGAAAACAAATACGACAAATACCATGGGAGATTTAATAGAAGATTGACTAAATAGCGCTCAACTCGTAATTGCGAACGTTCGGCGGACGTCCTAAAGCTAACGGTGAATAACTTTCGATCAAAGTTCGGCCATTATCTAATCGAACGTTTGGCGAATGTGAGAGTTGAACTCAAGTTGTCCCCGTCAAATGGACGACTTTGTTGCTTAGTTGAGTAATTGTTGACTTGAGTTGTTGGTATCAGATATTATTAATATTATGATAGCAACAAAAATTTGTTTGTCAGATGTTGAATTCAAACGAAAATGAGTTACATCCCAGGAAAATGTATAGATTGTGTTAGCACTAGACCAGCGGTATATTTTCTATGTAGTTAAATGTACCAGAGGCATAGAGAAGACGCTGCTCCATACCTGTGCTCCATTTGTTGTCGCACTGCGCACTGGTCATCGTGGAGGTCTGCACCGTTGGCGGGTAGTAGGGTCGGTACACCGTCGACGCCGGGTAGTAGACAGTGGCCGGTCGCGCGCCGTAGGTCACCGGGGCGCCCCGCACGGAACCGCGCACTGCGCCCTCCGCGCGCGAAGCGCACAAAAGGACTGCGCAGGCCAGGAAAACTGCGCACGGGCCGTTAAGAGTTTGGTTATATGGTTGTGGTGTGGCGATTTGAATGCCACAAGAGGGTTCTCGCTGATGTGTAGGTATATGACGCGGTGATCCAATTGCATTGTTTCCCTTAGTTGGGCTTGTTTAACAGTTTTAAAATCAAAATGGCATCATCGAACGCTCTTCATGACGGTTTCTTGCAGTGGCGTAACTTTAAATTGGAGGCCCCAGAGCAAAAAAAGTGTGAGGCCCCTATACCCCCACCAGTGTTGCCAGTTTTTTAAAGTTTAATCGAAAAATGAAGGCTGATAGTGGTTTTTAGGGAATGAAATTTTTTAAAGATTGTACTGGGAAAACGTACTAGATTTTCCCTATTCCCATTCCCTAAAAGAATGTCATCGCCTCTTTTTTCGGTTCAACTTCGACCTCCGCGAGGCCCATCTGAGCTCGAGGCCCCCGAGCACTGGTATGCCTGCTCCCCTCTAGTTACGCTCTGAGCTCGAGGCTTGTTATTTTGAATTCGATTTCCCCGCACAAAGAATGGCATAACTTTTTTGTGCCAATTCAAATTGGGTCAAATTTCCTCTTTTAAAACGGGGAAGGAGGAAGTACTACATTTCGTCCAAGCCATCTCTTTGTCTGAACAAAAAATAAGAAAATGTGTCAATGCCAATGACGATGCTGGCAAGGACTTCTGTGTGACTTCTGAAAACTTACTCTTAAGAAACGAGAATCCAGCCATGGTTGAAACTTCTGACTTGGTCGAAACAAGAGAACGTCCGAGGAAACAATGACTAAAGCATTGTTTCCTCTCTCCATAATATAACACCCCGATATCGGTAACCCCTCTAGGCTGACGCCATGCGATACGACGCAGCCAGGTGGTCAAAGTCGTACTGCGTATCGGAGGCTAGAGCTTGACGTTCGGCTGCTATCGGCCCTTTGATAACTGCGCTGCCTTCAATTAGGTCTCGGTCGAAAATTGAGTGCCTGGCCCTAATTTGATTTGCGATCTATGATTTACAGGTAATCGACATACACCACACATCAGTGTTTGAGATGATTTAACTCGACAAAATAATCCCGCCTTTGTTTTCATTTCGCACATGGTGTGCTGGGACGATTTTCTTTTACATTTAACCAACCTTCCTTGGAAATACAACAACATATTATGGTTAGGTATGCCGAAAAAAATGGCGTCTTCAATATTGGACCTGCCTTCTTTTGGATATAACAAATAAGATACTTTCTTGTTACTGGAAAAAAAAGCGTATGTTATAAAAATATATATTTGGGCAACCTTTTCAAGGTGCAAGGGAAAAAAACAGTAACGCTCCCTCGCGAAGCATGCCTCCTTGCAAAATTGTGAAAGTAACGTGTTGCAATTTGCGTAACATAAATTGTGAAACACTCCTACGTTCATCAAAAAAATTTGTTGACCAGGTTTTTCACCATCCTTAAAGTCCAAAACACACTTGTTTATTTGAAGAGATAAAAGAAAGCATCCATGCTGTGACATCTTCCTCGATGCATTTTAAAATGTTGATAATACTCTATGCTTATAGGTGCAATATGTGTTGCAATATACCATCAATTTCAAAGTTGGCATCATGATCACCATCATCACGATGAGCAATTTAAGCGATCTAGGTATAGGTCACGGGTATAGTAATAGCATTCCATTCCTTGGACTCACGTTCACATGACAGAATTGTAATCAGAAAGCCACACTACGATTGCAGCCTTAGTTATTATCTAAGCACGACACAAGGTGCTGCGTGTTAGGTTAAAACAGCTCTGATATTGTGATAATTAAAAAAACACTGCAATAACGTTTGCCTTGGTCAGGCTGATATTATTGTTCAAACTTTTTAATTTATTTATATACATTATTATTTAGAGGTCACTGCAAGGACAAAGTAGTCAAGTCAACGACGACAAAGACACACACTTTTTTAATTATTATTATTTTTTCAATTTACTGAATCGGAGATATTTTCCCTTCACTCTCTGCAGTAATCATATGCTGCAATCATGTCGCACGTCCAGTGGTATAATCCAGGGTATACGCGGGTATGAGGCGTATACTCACCTTTTATTTTCGAAATCACCTTTATTTTAAAGAAATACGCTGATATACGCTGGTACCTACGCAAAGAACTTTCTTTTAAATGTATAACTTTTGCGAGGTTTCCCTGCTTGTTCTATGTTTCACTCTTCATATACCGCATTCACCTTATCTTTTCCATTTCCCACTATACCCATTTATCCATTTACCTTTGAGGCGCAATTCGAGATATGTGGATGTGTTTTGGTGAAACCCAAGCGAAAATAGTCGTAAGCGCCAAACAACAATGTTTGATATGAGAAAATAGTGTGTGTTTGTAATGACGAAAATGTGGAAATAAGAATTCAGTTTCATTTTTACTGCCCCACCCCCCCCCCCCCCCCCCCCCGGTTGACGAAAAGTTAGCGTACGCCCAACTTTATTTCCAGCACTACACGACTGAGATTGCACCCCTAGCAAGGTCAAGGAAATGCGACCCAAATGGCGGCTGCAGGTGAAAGTAGATATCGCTGTTTGGGCATTTCGCCCATTTGTTTGATTTCCCGGAGGGGAGAGGGTGCAGCGCTTTTTCACCGGCTTCAATCGTACTATGTGCCCTGTGACGGATCTCTGAAATCTCATTCCAAACAAAAAACAGTGCTTCGGAAATCTTTTGACCATTGCTTATTATGGTATTTGGCGACTCTCTATTTTCACAAATTTGTTTTAAATCTAGATCATGTATAGGGAACAAAATCTTGAGCGTTGGTTCAGGAACGCTATCAAAGAACGCTGTTTTCCTGGATTTGCTGCTGCAATGCAGACCATGTCCAGAAAATCCCTGCTAACCACGTGACTTAGCTGGACACCGAGTGATTTATCTCACCATTTAAAGCTGGAATGCGGGAAGAATCCGGCGGAAATACGTGTTAACTATAAGGTGATCTATGGCTAACAGAGAACCATTCTTCTTTAATCAAACCTTACCATTCCTAAATCCCTGCATTGCTCTAACAGTAGCTCTGCTTTTTTTTTGTTTGCAGTGGGAGCTTGTCTGCGACAAAGATTTCCACCCGACGTTCGCGCTGGTGCTGCTCGGTCTCGGTGGCCTAATCGGCAACTACATCTTCGGCTATCTGCAAGACAGGTACGAACTACTACGGCTACTACCCTCTTATCGCGGTGCTCCGTTGGCCGCGACGCGAACAGCTCGCGTTGCCTCCGCCGGATTAGTGAATCCTCCGCTAATTGCCAATTAAACTCGGTGATTGCCTTCAGTTTAAGTCACGGAGTTTTAATCTGAGTTTTCTCGCGGTTCTGCATTTCTCCACAAGCGCGCTCTTCCGAAAAGCGGGAAGTTGTGTAAAATAAATAGTTGATTTGTCGCATGCGATTAAGAGAATATACAAGAAAGTTTTTCATTAAAGAAACGAAGATGCGAATTGTGACAAAGGTTCAAAAGCGAACATCAAAGAAGTTTTATTAACTTTTTTGACTACAGGATATAGAATTTTCTAGGATATCTGTGGACCGTTTTGCTGACAGAACGATGAATTGCATTTAAAAGTTTCGGAAAGTCAGTGTGTAAAGTAAATCATTTTTCTAAAGCCTAATTCACTAATAAATAACCGTCGCAATTAGTTCTCATTTGATGAGGCTATGAAATACTGTCTGAATCAGTAGCCTCTCACTCCTACAATCGCTGCCCTCACTTTTGGCATCGTCGATCTCATGATGGCGTTTCCCCAGCCTCGTGCATCACGACCCTCTCGACAGATCGCACGCGTGCTTCTGGCACCGCCAGCGTGCAGTATTCATCCGCGCGACGTGCGAACATTTTATTTTAATAATTTAAATAATGCATCGTTTTAAATGCAAAACATTTGCGCGTGCCTCGCGCGCTGCCGGGACGTCAGTTTGAATAATTTCGTCGGCGCGAAAAAAACGCCAACAGCGCGATGCGGCGGACATGTCGAGAATCGAGCATGCTCGCTCACAACAAGCAGAAAAAAGCGCAGAACACAACATATTGATTCGCCGACTGAACAATAGGGACCTGAACACTCCACTGAACCAATTTCCAGCGCATTGCAAATCACATTTTCTCGACGTATCGCTGGATTTTTACGCATTCTAGGGCATGCGAAGGCAGTGCCCTACACCTATATTTATATACCCTGGGTGCTCGGCCTACTCCACGTCCGGATTGCTATTAAAAATTAAACCGTTCCTCTAGGGGGCAAAGCCCTCGGATATCACGGGCTTAGCGGAGAGCGCCCTTTGAATTTCGCCCCCCCCCCCATGCGTAAGGGGTATAAAGGTAGACTTATTGCGAGATCGCAAGTCAACTTTACAAATCCTCTCGCTGAAGAATAAGAAAGAATCCTTGTGGCGGTATCCATATATATACGGACGATATAGAATACCGTAAAAGTCAGCAAATAAGATATGTTTTTACTATTTTTTTTCTCTTTTCCACGGGGGCCCACGTCGTCGAAAGTTGCGATATTCCGTTTCTCTTGGAGCGAAAAACTTCATTTCCAGCCTAGACAAAGCTTTATGAAAACTGCCAAGCGCCATACCGACGCTGTGTTCGTACATGCGAAGCCAGCGCCCCTTGCGTGCAATATAAAAGCTGATCGGAATAACCCGAAAAAAATGAAACATCAAATTCCACGTAAGAAACGCAAAGTGAAATTTATCGGCTGTCTCTCCAGATTTGTTTTATCCCAGTTGTGCTGACGCTGTTTTCTACGAATCTGCAAAACAATTCGCCTTGCGCGATCGATATTACTGAATAGGGTTGTTTGCCTTTTAATAGCTTTTAAGAGGTATGTCAAGAGCACAAAGGACTCCTATAGCGTCTTAAGTTCAAGATCAAAGAAACGAGATATCGGGTCGCGGACAAATTCGGCGCGTCCAAGCATCTTGGTCCTCGAAGGCGCCCTTTGATTGTAAGACGTCGGCAAACGTCCAGCGGAGCAGAAGCCGTTTAACGTGCGTTCAGCTGCATACCATGCTCGCGATCGCTTGAAGGCACGGGAACAAAATTCGGTGCTCCTCTTTCAGAGGTAAACGATTTAATTTAAATTCACTGCAGACTTTTTAATGGGCCCAATATATTTAAATTTACCGATATATTTCCATAGAAAGGCAATACACAAATTGAAGGCTGTTTCTGGACCAGACGAGTGATGCTTTAAAATTATGCTTTAAGTTTATAGGATAATGTATGGTTAATTGGATAGGTTATGCAAAGGTTAATAACCATGCATGCTGCTATGCACTGTCACTCTCGCTTAAATTACAATTCTCACGAAGCATCACTGTTATTTATTGTCTTTATGGCTTTCATATCTAAAACAAAAATACATGCTTTTTTAACAGATACTTCTCGCTACGATCTTTCTCGTTTCCATTACGTTCTGCTGGAAAATTTCTTTTAGTTGCTGCAACTACATATCATGAGCGGCCGAAATACTAAATCAGGAAACATCCTTCTGGGTTCTGGCAACAAACCAAACCTTTAAACTAATAATGATAGTTTAATAATTCCTTGATTTACGAGGCTGTTAAAGCTGCCGCTTTGCAATCAGTTTTGAGCTAGTTGCGTCGAGTAAATAATGTTACTGGGTAAACAATGTGTTGTAGACTAAAAACTCACGCGGATGTAAAAGTTTTCCACTATGTTTTCCTAAATCTATTTCTAACTGGGTATAGGTACTGTATGCTAACTGGTGGCTTAACTGGTCTTCCTGTTATAGAGTTTTTCTATGGACGGACAAATAAGAAAGGATATGGACGAAATAAAAAATGTCTGCCGTCATATTATGCCAGACTTTGTCTTTTCGAACAGATTTCCTTCGTATTTTCGAGATGATTTCAACGAAATGTACTTCACAATATTGTACTTTTCAACTCGATGACTTCTGACTTTTAAACAAACTTTCCGTGTTTTTCTTCTTTCACGACGTTGCTCTGAATGTTGTTCTCAAACGAATGGCTGCAAAAACTATTATCTGGGCATTCTTTAAAAAAATAATAGGGTTTAGAATATATGGACAGAATATGAGTATGAACAATCTAAGAGATTTCATCCCCTCCCCCCTCCTCCCCCGATTGGATACATGTCAAACCACCATGCAACCAATTACTGCATTAAGGTGGGATGATACCCCTGCCCAGCGAATATCTACCAAACAAATTATTGTTAACAGGCTAACTCTAAATGAGCCCCACCAAAATAGATCACCTCCAATAGAGGTAATATCAATATCAGGCGTTAAAATTAAGTAAAAATCCTTTAGGCCACATTTGGCTAAATAACGTCCGTAACTTTAGGAACCATTAGTTTCCATAGTTATCAAAGTTTTTGCATAGTTACGTACGTTATTTAGAAAAAAGAACAATAGCACCAAAATTATTCTTACAACATTTGAACCCCTTCTAAATTACCTAGGAGTGAGCTTTTTCGGTAGGGCTGTCACTAAAATAACACCAATAGCTCGGGGATCGTCAATATATCGTCCGTCCCATATACGGTCCAAATTCTTCAAAGTATTTTTTAAATGCAGTGCACTTTTCTTCTCCAAGTGAGAAGATCAGATGGCCATCGGTAGCTCGCCCATTTTGTATCACAGGCCAGAAAACGATCGAGTCCCATATTTGCTCTGCGGGCTGCATTCAGGGGCTACAATTGAATTGATTTAAAATCGCTGGAGTCAAACCTTAGTGGGTTCTTCTCAGGCTGGGAATCAGGACTTTTGGACACGTCATACTTTTTCGAACATAATTTGTTTTTGTCGTTTCAAAAACCGGTAACCACCCCCAGCTTTCCCTGCTCTAATTCGTGCGTTTCCGGTCTCCTTCGTGCAGCATCGGCCGTCGTCCGGCGTTCTTCATCTACCTGCTGATCGAGTGCTTCTTCGGCATCGCCACTGCGTTTGCGCAGGACTTCGTCACGTGGTCGGTCCTCAGGTTCGGCGTCGGCTTCACAGTGCCAGCCATCTTGGGCACGCCGTACGTGCTGGGTGAGTAGAGCTACCTTCACACCCTTGGACGAAACTTGCTATAGTACTTTTCACGTATAGCAGGAGAGCGCTGTTTCACTCTCAAAGAGGCTCCCCTGCTATTAGAAGTCGAGCCAAAGGAATCAACTTTCGCAGGCCGTCCCATTGTTCCGCTAAAGTGTTGAATGGTCTGAGCATCGAATGTTTGACTGCGTAATGTATGGAGTCTACAGATGACACTTTCCTTCTTAACGTGAAAAATACTAGGGCGAACGCAATTTGTGTTGCGTTGAAGATGAGCGTAGCGGTTTGTTAATAGCGCATAAAAAGATTGAGGCAAAAAGCCTAAATCATGGAGCAGCAAGCCGGACCATAGCTTTTTCGAAAATTCTGATCACTAGAAATTGAAGTGATTCTGGCCTTTCTTTGTTTCTGTCCGAGCTGTAGGGTAGCGGAAATATGCTCATTTTGAGATCATTGAGCATTGTGCATGTTAATACATAGATGTATTATATGCCCAAGGGTTTTTATTGGGTTTTATTGGGTTGGTTTTTATTAGGAAAAATCTGGTGTGATGTTTCGATTTGGTTGCGATGGTTTCTATAGGCAAATCGAAATTGGGAACATTTGAAAAAAAATACGTACTTTTAAATAAATTTCCGTACTTTTCCAAACATGCCCAATTGTAGAATTTTGCTCTTTTTTCTGCTTTGAAAGTGAAGGGTGTGGAGGATTTTCTTGAAAAAATCAGGGGGTCTAAGTTGAGAACAAAAGTAGACACCCTGAAAATTTCATCCCACTCGAAGCAGGCGTTTGGCCTGTAGAGCGCGCGCAAACACACATACAAAAAAACAAACAAACAAACACACACACACCAAGTGTTTTTTTTAGCAGTAGTGAAATTGATGATTTCGCTTCGCTCGCTTCGCTCGCTACGCTCATCAATTATTTTTGCTGTATCACCTTTTACCCCATTAATATCACTGTTAAAGTTACTAGGGCGAACGCAATTTGTGTTGCGTTGAAGATGAGCGTAGCGGTTTGTATATAGCGCAAAAAAAAGATTAAGGCAAGAAGCTTATGCAAATCATGGAGCTAAAGCCGGACCAATAACTTCTGATCACTTGAAAATGTAAACGATTCTGACCTTTCTTTGTTTCTGTCTGAACTGTCGGGTAGCGGAAATATGCTCATTTTGAGATCATTGAGCATTGTGCATGTTAATACATAGATGTATTATATGCCCAAGGGTTTTTATTGGGTTTTATTGGGTTGGTTTTTATTAGGAAAAATCTGGTGTGATGTTTCGATTTGGTTGCGATGGTTTCTATAGGCAAATCGAAATTGGGAACATTTGAAAAAAAATACGTACTTTTAAATAAATTTCCGTACTTTTCCAAACATGCCCAATTGTAGAATTTTGCTCTTTTTTCTGCTTTGAAAGTGAAGGGTGTGGAGGATTTTCTTGAAAAAGGCAGGGGGTCTAAGTTGAGAACAAAAGTAGACACCCTGAAAATTTCATCCCACTCGAAGCAGGCGTTTGGCCTGTAGAGCGCGCGCAAACACACATACAAAAAAAAAAAAAAAAACACACACCAAGTGTTTTTTTTAGCAGTAGTGAAATTGATGATTTCGCTTCGCTCGCTTCGCTCGCTACGCTCATCAACAAGCCTTTATTTCATTTAATATAGAAGATACTAAAAATGACGTAACCTCATGAACATCAGATACTGAACACCATTTCACGTTAAGGAGAGAGTATTTCCTTCTTCCTCGAGGACCTACTGCCGTTACAAATTATACATTAGTCTTAAAACTATCCGTAGAGCCTTTTCTACTACTCAAGACATTGCTTGTAAGTTGTGAAACTTATAGCTCGTGTACATCAGCAGTGGGTCTTCGAGGGAGAAGCAAATCCACTCACCTTCTTAACGTGAAATGGAGTTAAGAATTTATCTAGAGAGCTAAGCTAAATAATACCTTCAAGAAGCTTGACCTCGAAGCACAACATCTCCCTTGCTACACTGCCACCAACTCAACGTCGCCCCCACCCCATGAACCGCCTTCTGTCGTGTGAAGCACAACACCTCCCTTGCTGCACTGCCACCAACTCAACGTCGCCCCCACCCCATGAACCGCCTTCTGTCGTGTGAAGCACAACACCTCCCTTGCTGCACTGCCACCAACTCAACCTCGCCCCCACCCCATGAACCGCCTTCTGTCGTGCCCCCCATGGTCGTCGCCAGCCATCGAGCTGGTCGGTCCGTCGCGTCGCACCACCTGCACCATCCTGACCAACATCGCGTACTCGCTGGGTCTGGTGGTGCTCGCCGGCATCGTCTACATGGTGCGCGATTGGCGGCAGTTGGCGCTCGCCACCAGCATGCCGTTTCTCTCGTTCTTCCTCTACTGGTGGTGAGCCATGCTGACGACACGACTGTGACGTCAGTGCACTCTTGCAGTGTCCGAAGTCGTTAGGTCGTTAGATCTTGGTCTTGATCTTAAGGCCCGCGCACAATTGAATTAAGAATTTGAATAACAAATAAGAGTAAGCACATGTCCCCCTTGTCCCACCCGGCGAAGCAGGGAGAATGTGTGACCGAATAGCTCAGTTGGTAGAGCACCTGCCCGGCAAGCAGGAGGTGCCGGGTTCGTATCCTGGTTCGGGTGCACATTTTTCCAGCTTCGCCTCTCTTCCAAAGTGAAAAATGTTTACTGCCAGCTGTCAGTGACAGCATTACATTACTTCAAAACGTTAGCGTGACAGCAACATTTTGTTTGTTGCGCCGTGTTTTTTCAAAATATACTGCTCTGTGATAGGATGATATAAGAATAGCGGCAAGAAGTTGGAATATTCCAACTCGCTTCCTCTCTAATCTTATCGTTGCTCGTCTTACTTCGCGGCTTGCGTCAACTGTGTTTTCGTATGTTTTAACTTTTTTATTAGTTATTCTTATTGCTGTCTTATTCTTACTTCTATTGTGCGCGGGTCTTTATGCCTCGTTTAGTGCTCGGCGCGAAAGCTGAGGCTCAAAACCTTACACATGGTTCAAGTCTGGAACTTTTTCTCACAAGTCGAAACTCAGTGTGTCATGTGACCAAATCGCGGGTTGTGATTGGCTGATCGCAAGATAGACTTTTGAGCCTCCGCATTTTCGTCTTCAGCGCTAAACGAGTCATAATGTTTAGCAATGCGTTTTTCGAGCAATGCCGTTGTTGGTAGTTAGTGTTATTTTATACTAGCAATCAGGAGATGTACACTGGCTATGATTCCAAGGCCATGAAAAAAATTAGATTCATTGTCTTAGGACCTTTCGGTGATGGCAAAACTTGTCTAAATTCTAGAAAGTAGAAGTGTAGACTTAAATCAAGACACATGCCAACACCTATCCCAAGAAGACATTTAAGACACAAGCCTAAATGCCGATGCAGGAATTAACGGTCGATTTAATCGCAATCAACTGAAGTGTACATGTGTGGGTGACTTGACGCAGGGTGCTTCCGGAGTCTCCAAGATGGCTGCTGGCACGAGGTCGTTTCGAGGAGGCCGAGGTGATCCTAGTGCGCATGGCCAGGATCAACGGAAAGCCACTACCCGAAGACTGCATGGGCCAGCTCAAGGTATGCTTCACACTGGAACTAAGAACTAAGAACCTTACCTGGCCTAGAAGGCATCCGAGTGAGAGAAGCGCCTGGCAAGCGGCTAAACGTATAAAGAATTTCATTGAAAACAAATCATTGCCAGTAAATAAACTGCTCCCGTCCGAAAGAATGATATAATCTCAAGTGTTAGAACAAGTGCTAAGTGTTAAATTAAATCTCATTTGCCTTGAACCTGTCCAGGAAGAATTGATCACAATTTTTACTCAGAAAGAAATTATCCACGAGGGATTGCCTTTAAATCCTTGGATAGACTTTGGGACTTATCTGACGCACATAACCAATTGAGACCCTGGGCTAGGCTTTGGGACGGTTCCGAGTGTTTTCGCAAATTGACCATCAGCGCGCTCTCTGTTGCAGCGGCGACACCACGAAGAGCGCATGGCGGCTGCGCAGGCGCACAAAGGCGGCGGCGTCGAACGCGACCGACGCTACGGGGTGCTCGATCTACTGCGCACGCCCAATCTGCGCCGCAAGACGCTCATTATCACCTTCATCTGGTAAGCGCCGACGCAGTGAGAGATGCACCCCAGCAAATGAGGCATAACCTTGGAGGGAACCTTGCCACTTGCCAGCGCCCTCTAGATGGATTATCTATTTGATTTGCTCGCATCGCATGAATGTCTAAAGGTGGCTCTGACCTTGAGAAAGATTTAACAAAAGTATTTTTTTAACTCTGCCATTTCACACCGCCTTGTAGCAACATTCACGCAATAAGACCAATGGGAAAAATTTGTACAGAGATGGCCCTGGCTGTGTGCTCGGATTGAAATTCAATGTGTGCTGTTGATGGCTGCCATTCCTTGTCACAACACTTTTTTTCGCGGTCACGAGCGTAGAAAACGTTACACGTTTTGTGACCATCTTTTTGGTTCCTCCCGTTCTTGGCGCTTCTAACTATTTACCCTGCGCACTCATTTGTAGACAAAAGTTTAAAAACTGCTACTCGTGACACACGCAAAGCCAAGGGAGAGGGGAAAATAATCACGTTCGAGCACAAAAGGGAGATAATTAATAGCCAATACACACCTACGCCATACGCTAGCTCGAGCCAGTGGGCTGAGCCCGTCAGATTCTAAAGCGCAGTGTGTATTGCGTATTCGTCTCGTTCTCGGCCTCTCAGAGCGTTTCGGACTCCAACGGGCTCGGACTGGCCCAGCGTACGGACTCTAAATCGTGGAAAAAGCGTAAAATGTGCACGATTTTCATAAGCATGCTTGCACAAGCATGCTTCGACAACAAATTCATGTTGATGTCGACAGCTGAAGATGCTAGCAACTTTGATTCCGATTGTCCAGGTTCACGAACACGAGCGTCTACGTGGGACTGTCGTACTACGCGCCGATCCTCGGCGGCGACGAGTTCCTCAACTTCTTCCTGGCCGGCGCCGTCGAGCTGCCCACCTACCTGTTCCTGTGGCCGGCGATGGAGCGCTGGGGCAGGCGATGGACGCTCTGTCTCAGCATGATCGTGGGCGGCACCGCGTGTCTAGCCACCTTCCTGGTACAGAACGGTACGTGTGCCGCAAAGGCTCGGTGAAGAATCGCAAGGCGGCGCCTTACCAGCGCCCTCTGAATGGGTTTCACTCGAATTGCTCGTATGGGAAAAATGTATCTTGGAAGCTTTGAGCTTGAGCGATATTTTAACTCTATTATTTTGTGACCGCCATTTTCCACAGCCTCCTAGCAACATTAAGAGCTTCCTTGCATATAATCCGCGTATCGCAGCTTAAAATAGGAGATCTCGACTTTATCGCAAGTGGGAAGTCTCCGAGATGAATGCAACAAAAATATTCAAGGAATCGCGATGTCAGAAAAAATACATGCAGTCAAATTTGAAAACCATACATTTTAAAGTTTTTGTGTGATGATTTGTATACAACATGATTCTACAACGATAGCTAATTTTCATTGATGTTGAATCAAAATTTTCGTGCACCAAATGGCCATTCTACGAGACTTTCTGACAGCAACAAACCTTTCCCGTGGATTCATAAAAATTAGTCCAGACTCCGAACTTCTGGCTCGGCTATAATCCTCTGTATCCGCCTCTCGACGCAACTCACAAAAGGCAACAATATGAATCTTTTTGACAATTCGGGAGAGGGTGATCACTGGTCACCAACATTTACATTTACATTTACGCGGCACCAAAAATTAGGTCCTCAGTTTGCTCCAAGTTCTCTGAGAAAAAAACTGTGCATATAGCGAACGAGTGCACGAATGAATATCGTTAACTTTCGTATGAATATCGATGATTATAGCTCATTTAGGCTATTTCCGAAAATTTGCACCTTAAACATTTTTGTAAATATCAAATTGAGAATACGATCGGGTTCAAGATATACTCTTCCTTCGTCTACTGTTTGCTAAAATAAAAGATTGCAACACATTTAGGGGTTCCGTTCATTACTGCTCCCGCGTGGAACTCTGCACTCAACGTTCAAGTGGGGTGGGGGTTGACGGATTACCTGACTGGAGCACTCTTAAGACCATAAGAGCGATGGGAAACATTTTCGTGTAAAAGCCCTGGTTGTGCGCTCGGATAGAAGGCTGCCATGCCTTGTCACAACACTTGCCTTCGCAGTCACGGGCATAGAAAACGGTGGCCCTTTTATGACCATCATTTTAGTTCCCCCTGTCGCTACTTCATTTCTAGTTGGGTGACATCTAACCTTTTAGCCTTTGTGTGACCGTGACCTTCAACACCTCGAATTCTTTCACCTTTGCAGACGCGCTGGTGACACTAGCGCTGTACTGCGTGGGCAAAATGGGCATCTCCTCCTCGTTTGTTGTTCTGCCGCTGATGGCGTCCGAGCTCTACCCGACCGTGGTGCGCGGCCTTGGCATGAGCTTCAGCTCCGTGGTCGGCATGCTGGGACCCATATTCATTCCGCTGGTCAACTACATGGTAAGTCTCGACTCTCGCTGCCTCCTTTACAAGCATGGCGGTTTCCACTCCCACACTAAAGCAGCTACGCGAACGCTCCCCGCCCAAAATAATAGTTTCGCCGACAGTCAAGGGATGGAGCCACTGTGTGATGTTATATCACCTGTTACCAAGGAAACTGTAACCACCTGTGGAACATTGGGTCCCTTGTATATATTGACCTTGTGCCATGGCCTGGTTGATGATGTTGAAACAGGTTGCCAACGCACCCCAGCGATTGCCGGCGAAATTACTAGCACCAAATTTTTGCCGTAGCCATAGCCAGGTATGGTAGAATATCTGGGTAACCTTATATCTGTGCTCGTACCTACTACGGATGTAATGTGTCAATTTATATTTCACTTTTCGTTGTGCTTCTATTTTTCTTGCCGGTTTCAGCATTTTCGTATCATAATCTGGTTTTACAGCTGGCAATTTCAGAGACACGATCTCAAGAACATTGGCTCTGGACCAATCGGAAACTCTATCGCAGAGTCGAGAACATGAAGCCATGCACATCCAGAGTCTCTGATTGGTCCAGAGCCAATGTTCGTGACGTCATGTCACTGACATTGCCAGCTGTAAACCCAACGCGTAACTTTTTTTCATCAAGGAAACGTGACACTGCCCAATAAAATGTTATTCTTTGGAGGTGGAAAAATGAGGAACAGCTGATGATCAGGATCATAATGGCGCGATAGGCAAGCAACGACTCGTTAAAATGATGGCAACTGATTTGCTGGAAGCAAACAACTAACATTTTAACTGCTTGTATAAGCTGGCGGACATCTGATTAGGGGAAGGAATAGACCATAAAACTGAAATACATTAAGACCAGAATGCATAGTCGTCACTGAGAGCGCACTCGCACTGATTCCGCACTCAGTGCGCACTTAGTTGGCATTTGCAATGATAAATCGTCTCCTCAGTGCGCACTTAGTTGGCATTTGCAATGATAAATCGTCTCCTCAGTGCGCACTTAGTTGGCATTTGCAATGATAAATCGTCTCCTCAGTGCGCACTTAGTTGGCATTTGCAATGATAAATCGTCTCCTCAGTGCGCACTTAGTTGGCATTTGCAATGATAAATCGTCTCCTCAGTGCGCACTTAGTTGGCATTTGCAATGATAAATCGTCTCCTCAGTGCGCACTTAGTTGGCATTTGCAATGATAAATCGTCTCCTCAGTGCGCACTTAGTTGGCATTTGCAATGATAAATCGTCTCCTCAGTGCGCACTTAGTTGGCATTTGCAATGATAAATCGTCTCCTCAGTGCGCACTTAGTTGGCATTTGCAATGATAAATCGTCTCCTCAGTGCGCACTTAGTTGGCATTTGCAATGATAAATCGTCTCCTCAGTGCGCACTTAGTTGGCATTTGCAATGATAAATCGTCTCCTCAGTGCGCACTTAGTTGGCATTTGCAATGATAAATCGTCTCCTCAGTGCGCACTTAGTTGGCATTTGCAATGAAAAATCGTCTCCTCAGTGCGCACTGAGTGCGGACTCAGTGTGAGTGTGCACTCAGGGTCGACTCTGTATTCAGATCTGAAGGTGGCCTCCCCCATCCCCAATAAATTAAAGGTGCCCGTTGGAAACCGCTGGGGGGCTGGGGGGGGGGGGTGGATTTTCTCTCGGGCTAAATATTGCCTTCAGTAAAATTACTTTTGTAGCAAACTATTAACATAAAAACTAGTTGTAGCTTTGAAACTTTAAGATGATCAAAGAAACTTTTCTCATTCAGAAAATCAGCCATCTGAAGCTATTCGTTATTTTAAGACAGCAGCATAGAAAATATACATAGCAGCGACATTTTACTGCACTGAGAGTGACGTTTCCCTTAATAAATTTAAAAAAATGTTCAAAAAACGTTCGTAAGAACCCGGGGATGACAGTCAAGGTCATCTTATCGCCACCCCTAGTATTTTTCCGTGTGCCCGAATTCCCCATCCCCGAACTGCGAGTACGTAACATTGGTTTTCCGTTCTGGGGCTCATTGAAAAAAATAACACCGAAACAAGAAGGGATTTTACCAATCTGCACATGCCTGCCTAACGATTTTGTAACTTTGATGTTATGCCGTTATCGATTCTGATGGATAAAATCCCTATTAATTTTTTCCATGTTAATTTTTTAACTTTGTAACCGAGAACGGCAAATTCAGAGTTACAAATTCGCAGTGCAGAGCCGATAACTCAAAGGCTAAAATTGACGCAATCACTAACCCATCCATGCTCGCAGGGAGCCGACATGCTGGTGCTGCCGCTGATCGTGATGGGTACCCTCCTCGTGGCGGGGGGCGTCGTCAGCCTCCTGTTGCCCGAGACGCTCAACCAGCATCTGCCGCAGTCGCTGGACGACGGCGAGGCGTTTGGCAAGCACAAGGCAGTCGTCTGTCCGCGTTGGATCACCGCCATCTGTCCGAGAAGGTGACGAAGGAGTTGTCTCGCCGCGGTGTCTCGCTCTTTCTGGACCCAGAAAGAGGGGCTATAAAAAACAACGGGCTTAAATTGGGGTTAAATAATTTGTAGTACAGAGGCTGTGGATATAGGCGAAGCAATCGAAGCACATTGTTGATGACCCAAAAACGCCGTAGTTGACTGCAGCCATACTTTTAAGAAATCTCTTGAGTAAGGCCGGCGATAACTCAATTATTTCTAGAATCGGTACTCAGATTCTGAAAGAAGCATGGACTGTGGTTACCCTCAGGACTATGAGAATAAAGAATGCCAATGAGGCCGGCGGGAGTGTATACGGAATCAATGGAGGCTGGTAATTTCAAAGTTAACGAATACCTCCGCCTCCGTCACTGTTCCTACTCTTTCATTCTTACACTGTTACAAAAATGTATTGACTGGTTTGTGTTTTCATTCGCGTCCTGTTTAAAATGTTCATAGCTCTATGGGTTTCTTTATACTTTTATTATTGGCATCACTTTATTGACATCAATGGAAATCAATTATTATTGTGTACTTTTATGCAAAACCAAAAGTACCAACCGTTTTAGTGGGAAATTCCATGTTATAGCCCTCGTTTATGAGACTGGGTTTGGGGGGGGGGGGGGATTAGAAACGCAACAAGTCAACACTCTTTTCTGTAACCTATAATAACGCCCACGGCCCGACCTTTAGCTAGGAACAAACTTTCAAGTTCTCACTCTTGTAACATTGTTATGGATTCTTTGTGTTGGTTCTTTTATTGGGCTGCAAAAGTTTGAAACGTTCGTCTAGACCCTAGGGCAAGAAAAAGTACAAGTAGCATAAGGCTAGGAAACTTATACTTTGGATGAGGGGGAGGAGAGAGAGAGAGAGGGCATACTGCATCGAAAGCATTTTATGGTAAAACACTATTTTTTTCGGAAGGTAATTGTGAGCTGCTTTTTGAGACTCAGTTTTGTGAGCTGGCTAGGAATTGATGGCTCCTCTTCATCGGTATAAAGTTCCAGGACCTCCCTCGGCATTGCCCCTTCCGTGATAACGAAGTCCTCCGTTTTGAAAAAAATACTATTTCTAACTGGTTTTTGAATGCAAAATGAAAGTCTCTGTTTTCCTACGTTTCGTAACATAATAATTATAATTAATTTCTTTAAATCGTGACTTCTTTAAGCACTCAACACCAAGTTTGAAATAGATTTTTTTTATTCAAAACTATTGCTAAACATAGGACCCGTAGACATGAGTCTATAAGAAATGTAATTCGTCTGTTTGTTTGATGTGCAGGGTGGAGGAAAAAAGGGCGTCAGAGAAGCCGGTGCTGGTGGAGTCGCCGATCAGAAGGTGAGCTTGGCACTATAGGGTACTTTTTAGCTAAAATAGGGGTTATAAAAATAAAACGAAACGAGGCTATCAAATATCCAGCTCTTCAATAGCATCGTAAATAGCACGGTGAACTAAGTTGAAACTTTGTGTTGTGCTAAGACTCTTGAAAATGAAATGCCGACCGGGAAAAGTGGATGCTAGTTGCAATTTCCTCGAATCATAAAAGTAGTTTCGTTATAGTTGGTGCATAGTTTCACTATTACCGCATCTGACCATGTGTATAGGAAATTCGATTTGTTGCACGGTCCACCTCTTTAGAGGCGAAAAGAACGGCAGAGCCTGTCATTAGGAACATGCAGAAGGAAATCAACTTTTATCTTTGTGAATAAAAGTAAAGAAATTTATCGGGATTCAAAAGGAAGAATGTTAGTGGTAATGTTGATGGTTTGTAATAGGCGATCCGATAGCGCATTATAATTTTTAAATCACACTTTGGTTTCAAATACAAAACGAGGCTCTATACCTAAGCTGCTTTTAATAAACTTCGAACCTAATCCCAATCCTTTATGCTGATAAATTCTATTCTTTAATGCAAATTTACATTGCAAATCGCATTTAATTTTTCGTTGCATCGCATTTGCATCAACGATGACATTACATTTAATTTTTTTGACTTTCCGAGCAAATAAATTTCGGCCTAGTCAATTAACATTGGTCTTACGGGAGATACGAGACCGGCCGGGTCCCTAGGTAGATTGGCGGGCGATGAGGCCGCCGTCGCCGGGAGAGCCGTTCTCGCCCGGTGAACTACAGATCACCGGGCTTCGACCACATTTCGGAGTTGTCGACGGGGCCACAAGCTTCTGAATTGCGCATGGCCCACGCTCCCAAGTACCACAGTTATAAGGACACCCAGGCTTTCCTCTCCCATACTAAAGCAGCGACGCGAAAGCCCACCACCCCCAATAACAGTTTCGCCGGCAGTCAAGCGATGGAGCCACTGTTTGTTGTTATATCACCTGTAACCAGGTAACTGTAAACACCTGTGGAACATTGGATCCCTTGATTATAATGACCTTGTGCCATTGCCTTGTAGATGAAGCCAAAACTGTAAACACCTGTGGAACATTGGGTCCCTTGATTATAATGACCTTGTGCCATGGTCTGGTAGATGACGTCAAAACAGGTTACCAACGCACCCCAGCAATTGCCGGCGAAACTACTAGAATCAAATGTTTGCCGTAGCCATAGCTAGGTATGGTAGAATGTCTGTGCTAGTTCCTACGGCGGTTTCTCTCACCCGCAGCCTGCTGCAGCAGTCCAAGGAGAAGTCATTGTCGCAGCTGCTGGCCGGCGGGGCGACGCCCGTGCCCGGCACCCCGGAGCACACGATGATGATCACCGTCGTCTGACATCGGCGTCGAGGGGTGCGCGTCGCTGCAGGTCCGCACTGCGGGGCGTTTCACCACGATCGGACGGTGACGGCGGGGACGGGCTCTTGTCAATTATTTGGGGGATGGTGTTGTTGTGTGGTGGTGGTGGTGGTGGTGGTGGTGATGGTGGTGGTGTAGGGGTGGTTGGTGTGAGATGTGGGGGGAGAATGTTGGTGTGCAAGGATGCATTGGGTTTGGACAGTGAAGTAGTGATTTGTTACCGTAGTTTTTTGTGTTCTTTGAGTATTATTTAGTGCGTTTGTTATGTTGCCTCGAAAAATGGAAAATACTGGGCCTAAAACCAACGTTATGTACGCCAAACTGCCATTGAAAATTTACGCTATGTGGAAATTAATGCAAACTTTCGCAAATTCCATTCCATGTAAAATTCTAGAATCACATTCATTATTTTCCAGATGAGCTAATTCAGAAATTGTCATTGTTTGGCCTTGTCCATTTAAATTCGAGCTGGAAGTATGTTCAGTTTCACCTATCTGTGGCTTCACTGAAGGAAAGTTACGCTGACCAGATTAACTTTCAAATTTTTTCATTTTGCTACATGCTTTATATTGGAACTCTATTGCTCTTGGCGAAGCAATCGTTGTGGATTGAAAAATTATAGGTATTTCTGAAGTAATACTCGTTTGTGACAGGGTTAAAAATCAGCTGCCCCTCGCGAGTCTCAGAGGGCAAGTGCCATTACGTGATGGTGTTCTACGGACGTGCCTTACTTTTCCACAATCAGAACTAGACGATAAGATGATAATAAGACGATATTTTAATAAACAAGTGAGAGCGAACACCAATCGCGTTATAGGCGTGCGCAGGGTCCACGTTAGGCAGGGCGCGATAGGACAGGGTGGGTTCTCGGCACGCTGCTAGCACAGCCATTGCGTGATTCATACCCCACGACCTCCAGGCAAGGCTGGGTCATGGACAGGGCGCAATGGGACTGGGTGGGTTCTCGGCACGCTGCAAGCACAGCCATTGCGTGACTCATACCCCACGACCTCCAGACAAGGCTGGGACATGGGACATAGGGGCAGGGTCCACGTTAGGCAGGGTGCAATGGGACAGGGTGGGTTCTCGGCACGCTGCAAACACAGCCATGGGTGTGATTCATACCCCACGAACGACCTCCAGGCAATGCTGGGACATGGGGGCAGGGTCCACGTTGGGCAGGGCGCGATGGGACAGGGTGGGTTCTTGGCACGCTGCAAGCACAGCCATGGGTGTGATTCATACCCCACGAACGACCTCCAGGCAATGCTGGGACATGGGGGCAGGGTCCACGTTGGGCAGGACGCGATGGGACAGGGTGGGTTCTCGGCAGGCTGCAAGCACAGCCATGTGGTGTGATTCATACCCCACGACCTCCAGACAAGGCTGGGACATGGGACATGGGGGCAGGGTCCACGTTAGGCAGGGCGCGATGGGACAGGGTGGGTTCTCGGCAGGCTGCAAGCACAGCCATGTGGTGTGATTCATACCCCACGACCTCCAGGCAAGGCTGGGACATGGGGCATGGGGTCAGGGTCCACGTTAGGCAGGGCGCAATGGGACAGGGTGGGTTCTCGGCACGCTGCAAGCACAGCCATTGCGTGACTCATACCCCACGACCTCCAGACAAGGCTGGGACATGGGACATAGGGGCAGGGTCCACGTTAGGCAGGGCGCGATGGGACAGGGTGGGTTCTCGGCACGTTGCAAGCACCGCCATGGTGTAATTCAGAAAAGGATAGAGAATATTTGCAACTCCATTTCATTTGTGAAATCGTTGGCAATGATTCAAATGGCAGTTCACGGCTCATGCTGTGTTCATTGGCTAGAGCCCTGTTCCAGACCCCCCCCCCCCCCTCCTCCCGCTACTCCTGTGCACGTCTAAGCTAGAACGAAGTGGATTGTAGAAAATGTTTGTTATTCCGAAGTTAGTCTAGAAAAATTGTTGTAGGCCATCACTTGTCGATGGACGCCATGTTGGCCGTGTGAAATAAACTCGCTCATTAGAATTTAACCAAGATTTATCCTTCCATCCTTTCCGTTATTTGTGTCCTGCCTAAACATTGTGTATGTTATGTTATAGGGTGGTTACTTGCTCCTTATTGGGATCTTTTTATTGATTGGATACATGGTGGTGGCATGGTTCTGGATCTCTGTGACATGTCATTAATTTGTGGTAGTTTCGAAGACGGTCTTCATAACAACCTCATGGGGCGCGGATCCACAAAAGGAGATTCTGTGAATTCCACCAGAGTTTTGACAGAACCTTCTTTGTGGATACGGGCCCAGAAAGAACAGCGGAAGAAGTGTTTGACATCCGTTTCTTTGTAGCAGAATAGAGAACCCGAGTCCCGAAGCGTGGAGATGCGCGCTTCAATGTCAACCAGTTGTATACAAATTTCAACTAGACAAATTGAAGCGCGTATCTCCACGCTTCGGGACGCGGGTTCACTATTCTGCTACCAAAAAGACCTCATAGCGGCCGTAGTGTTTACAGATCGTCGATGGCAAAGCCAGCGATGTTATCACAGCAATGACCAAAGCGATGAGAGGTGTATTTTGTGCGACGTTAGGGGTAGTTGCCATGAACATGCGTTCAGGGGAGTTCTCGCCGTGTCCTGCGCTCCCAGGTCGCAGTCGGTATAATTAACGCCAATAAAACACTTCGTTTGCTAAATACCTCGTGGCAACTACGGCCGTGTCTGAATTGGCTGTTTCATGCGGTCCGCGTACTCATTCTTGACAAATGACATCACAAGTATAGGTACTGTCCGAATTGCAAAACCACCGAGACCAAGAACGCTTAGCAGAGCGAGTACGCGAGGCTTCGAGGATGCAGTCTCGCAGACTTGGTCTCGGTGACTTGCCTGTTATCAAATGGCGGTCGGTACCGTGATTATGTCAGGTAGCAGAAGTTATCGGTACGAATATGAAACAAATGAAGTCACCGAGACCAAGTAGGCAAGGCCAATACCAAATCGCGAGACCGAGACCGAATCAATTCAGACACGTCCATTTGTTAGCTGTTGCGTAAACAAACGTATTGTAGCTCCGCTCGCCACTCGAACACCTGACGCCTGCAAGTAGTGCACCCCAACTCGCATACAAGCATCACCGGGTGCATACCGCGCCAGGGGCAGCCAATTAACGAACAGGTTCTCGTCGGATGCAGTGCATCGGCTCCCGATCGCCGCGGCAGAACCTTGCCACTGCCGACCGCCGCCTTTGTCTTTGTCCAGCCGCGCCGCCTTAAGCCAGGGGAGGGGGGTTTAACGACGCACGCGCTTGGTAAGTGTGACGGCGTCGATTGCGACAGCGATCGCATTGCACGGCTTACATAATACCGATATGATACGCTCAATGCGTTACATTATCCGAGATTAAAATTTGCATATCATGTCCAATTTGCATAAAGGTAACTTTATAATTTATAAATATAATATTTTTTCTGTCTGGCGCCTTTTTGTCGCACAATGATTTGCTTGATACTCGAACGACAAACGACGGTAACCTTAACTTGACCGTACTTGCAGAATTTTTCGAATTTGGTGGTAAAAATACAGCCGTGTTGGTACAGACAAATTATTCCTAAGAATAAAACTATATAAACCAAATCAAATAGGCGACAAAATCAATTAATTCACCTCCAATTTCAGCTTCTTTTCGTTCACCTTTAGATTTAAAAAAATACTAACTTCTCTTACGCGCATCTTCTTTACCTATAGGTATAATACTTTTGTAAACATTGAAAATCTTCCTGGGTATGAATTCTAAACGGACTCTACCATCCCATAAAATCCATTCACAACAGACTATAATATAGCTTGTATATTATTATGAAATCTATTCAAAAAGCGGCCGAGCCAGGTGTCAAAATCACGACCATGGCCACACTCAATCCAGACCGCAACCAAAAAAAAAAACACACCCCGCTAAACACCTGAACAATGTCGTCGCCTCCCCTCACACATTCCTACCCCTCCCCCTGTCACTTTCCCCTCGGCACCCATCCGTGGGATCCTGCAGTGCAGCGCGCCGTCCGAGTCACAGGTACACCCGACATTCCTCGGCAGTCTGCGGTCCCACCGCGCCGCGTCCACGACGCCATCCTCCGTGGCGATAATCGCCCATCGTCGCCTGTCTATACGCCGTGCTGCTGTCGCGATCCCCGCACTGAGACCACATCGGCAACGAAGCCGTGCGCGTTGCTAAGGACGCCGTCGTGTCGCTCGGAACATGTAGCCGCGGTGAAAGGCGCGGGTGTGTGCGGTGAAATATTGTGAAACGCGGCCGCGAGGGTTCGTGATATCTGTCAGAACCGTGCACAAAGTGTTGGTTGCACATACTACTAAACTACATTGACAGTGATGACGTCGACGCTTGATTTGCGATATTCGGTTCAGTGGAGTCGCGGCCGAAAACGCAATACGACGCGTTTTATACAGATGCACAAACCGCACAGTGATTTTTAGTTTTTTGTTGTGTGTATCGCTGCTCCTTTGTTTTCGGGCGGTATACAGTTAGCGGATCGTCGACGACGGGTGCAGTGGTCGTCGTTGCAAGTGAATAACCCCGCGCGCGCAGTCGTATGCGCTGTCAATGTCATCCGCCGAAACAACTGGCTAGAAGCCCGTGGCGGTCCACGGCGGCAATGATCGTTCGCCGATCGACTGCGGTTCGACGGTGATCACGCGCAGAGTCAATTAATTTGTCGGTCTGCGACTGGATTCATCGTGGCGAGGCGGCGCGAAGAAGAGGCGTGCTTTGGAGCTCGGCGGTATCTGGCAGACGGTGACCCGCGAGGAATGCGACCTTCCTGCCGCCACTGCCTTCCTGGGACGGGCGCCGATGAGCTTTGATTATACACACGCTCTGATTGTTTTGCACACCGAAAAGCAATATCACGAAATTTGGATCTTGAATTGCCAAAGTCCAGCAATCTGCTCGGAATTCATATGAGAATCAGCCTTTTTGCACCGATCATGCCTGTGGTTGGCATTGATTTTCGATATCCTTGACGTCGTACAGCGTCGCGACGCTTTTAAACGGCGTCATGACGACGTCGCCGTTACCCTAGCGACTCGTCAACAGTCCATCTTTGTGCCGAAGCGCGTCTAACGCCTCGTCATTGCACTTTCAATGCACTACTTTTAATTAAGCTCCCCGCAAGTGCAGCCGTAATGCACCCCGTCGCTTTGTGTATAGCTCTGAACTGCAGAGTTCGCAGGCGTCTTGCATATTAATGTGCATCTTGCATGCGTAACGAACGGAACTCGGCCGTGATTGGTTAGTCTTCGAGTCTCACGAGGATGCTAATCTTCAATCTGTGCGGATATTAGATATCCTCCTAATCCACGAACTGCCGTGTGTTTAACCTGCGTTGACCTTCCAGGGGTTCGAACTAAACGCTTTGCGTCAAGTGATCAACGTATTATCAACTCAATACTGGCTTAGACTTATCAAGTTCTTGCTCTCAAATAAATCCAACTTACTAATTGGTCCGGGTAATTTGTTAAATAGCTCTTGAAACCCACCAAAAGTAAACTAGATTCCAACGAAAATCCAGAATAGCACACGAATATCACAAGAAGATTGAAGATTTCCTTCTTCGAAGCTCGCCATGTCCTCGCCGCTGCCCACAACGACGTCGCCGCTGAAGACGGCGCCGGAGGGCACCGCGACGTCGACGACGCCGACCAAGCTGGACTCGATCGAGCGCGGCGGCGTCGGCGAGGGGGGAGGCAGTCCCCCCGCACTCCCCCCGCGACCTCCGCCGCGACCCAGGGCCGACGTCGTGGGTGGAGGCGACGTCGACGACGTCCTAGAGGACGTGCTGAACAGGACAGGTGAGACTATCGACGACTGCATATCCGGAGTCGAACACTTATGGGGGCAAAAAATTGCAGTGCTTTCCTTATGGCAATATACTTAGATGTATATATAAACCGGGTCAAAAGATTTGTCCATTGGTATCTTGCTTTTTGGGAGTTCATGCGAGTTACGGGTGTAGTAATAGGGGAACGTAACTTCACATTCCAACCTTATCCTTTTCCTTTTCAATGCTCTCATTTCCTTTTTGTAAACGCCCGTGTGAGTTAATTGAAAGGGGAATGATTAAGATGATGATCATGAAACCCCAATGTTGGCAGAAACACGGTCCAGATCCATGCAGAGCAGGATTAGGGGAAAATCTGGGATAAGTTGTTATCAGTTATCACCAAGGAAGATTACCTTACTCCTCAAAATCCGTAAGCGCCATACTATGCAAGTGGACTCTGCTTTGTGATCGTGGATCCGGACCCAACTCTTTAGATGGTATCTGCGTGGAGACAAACAGTCTGATGCTACCGCTGTTTTATGATCTTGTTCGAAGAGTTTTGTTCGGAAGTTCAAATGTGGGTGTTCAATGTAACTCGGGAATGCTTTGCTTTACTGCTTCTTTATTACTCAAAGATAGATTGAATGCACTGCATCGCATAAGGATGTTGTCAAGCCAAAGATCTATCAACCTGTCCTGTCGGTTATAGCAAAGTGCAGCGTCTCTGCCGTTATTGTTCAAATTTTCTTTTGAACATCTATATGAAAACAAATTAGCATTTTATGAATCGGTCCAAGTTCATGGCCCGACATTGAAGCATTGTGCCGCACCGCCTAAGGTCATGTTACAATTTCCTTTCGGAAGGCACAGATCTTTTGACCCGGTTTTTTCACGGTTTGAAATCTTTCCCTCCGCGTGCAATAAGCCATTGTGCTGATGGTTATTGTGAACCTGCTATTTGCCAATGACCGCTTGTGGGTGGACGATTTCGAATGCGTTTAGCAACGGACTTTTGGAAAGGGGCGAGTAAATCACACGACGATGACGTCTCAATGCTTGCGGGTTGGTTGCCTCTCAGAAAGCCATTCAAGTGCCGAAATATATAGGGCGGGTGCGTATTGAAACTTGCACCAGTGAAAGCTCTGGATTTTCGGTGCGTTACCTTCGTACCTAAGAAATTATTGATGTTAGTACATTACCGCCGCTGTCAGAAATTATTGCCTCTTTAGCTGATATATACTTGAATTGAACCAATTTTCCTAAATGGCTCACTATTTCAAGTAATTTGACAGTCATGTGCCAATAGTTACATGTCAATAATGTACACTTACCCAACTACACTGTGCAGAGGCTTACAAAAGGCTTTAAGGGCAATTTAAAAATTCACTCAAGGCTAGCAACGTAGCGAACCCCCCAAAGATATGAATGTGCAATTCCAAACAAATTAGAGCTTATAGGGTATATACCAGAAAATATAAGTTTTATATCGCGAAACCCATTTCAAATTTGGCGGCGTGAGCCTTTACCTTCAATAAAATCACCCCATCGCCTCCAATTCACCCCTGCGTCCATCTATCAGCCTATTCGCGAACCCCGCGCACCCCCCCCCCCCCCCCACACCCGACGTCGCGACGCCCCCTGTCACGCGTGCGCCACCCCGACGTCGAGTATCGACGCAGTGACGTCACCCTCGGGGCGTCGACATTCGAGTGTCAGTCGTCGCTGGGAGGGCGATTGCAACGCTTCGTGCAGGTGCCAGTGGCGACGGAGTGGTGACGTGTGTGCCTCGAGAGCCGAGGCGTTCGACATGCACGGGTATCCGGTGATGCAGGTGGTGGAGTACAGGGTGCCCGCCGAGGAGCCGAACGTCGTCATTCCGCCGGGTATGTCAGCGTGTCAGCGAGCAGTCAGCTGATTTGCGGAGATTTCGTTTGGTTTTGCTGGAATTCTGACAGGCATGGATGCACTGAGCGGTTAGATTAAGGTATAGTCTGTACATTGTACACACCGAGAGCAGGAACGTCGTCAGGCTGTTGGGTATGTCACCGTGGCTCTTGGGGAGTCGGCATGGTTTTGGGAGTTTTGTTTGGTTTTGGAGGATTTTTAACAGGTATGAATTAGCTGAAAGGTTAGATTTGAGGGTACAGTCAAGTCAGTAAACTGATTATAGTGAGTGTACACCACGATGGGTTGCCAAATGGATACGACGCGCTGCAAAGCGTCGCGTGTCTTTCTTCACAGTCGTTCTTCACAAGCAGAGCACGGAAAACAAGACGGAGAGTCCAACCATTTATCCAATCATGGATGAGCATACTTTGCGTAAAAATGAAATAACTTGGAAGGTATCTGTTTCAGTCTACGTTTAGGTGTACATATACTTTTAAATTATGAGGATCAGGAATGTGAGATCTTTATTTTATTGTGAACCTTACGTTTTGTTCAGTATACATTCCCTGCACTCATGTATATGAAGTTAGAGTAGTTTTACATAAAAATGTACTTGAACCTTATCAGATGCATTAATTGTATAAATGCATAAATTAAGTGTAATTCTCTTTCACACTTCCAACTGTATGTTTTTTTTTTAGCTTCGACTCTGCTTCTATTAAATGCCGTGTTGCTTATTTATCGTGTCAAAATGTTTCGCTAATATTTTGATTCGACGGCCGAGCCGAAGTAGCTCAATCAGCTTTCGAAGGGCGTGTGTTCGCATCTCGTTGATTGGCGTGCGATGCCAGTCATTTTCCACGCACAGCCTCGCACGCAATGCCACTTACAATTAGCGACTAATTAAACAAAGTACTGCCGAGAACGCCTCTCGGAAAACGTGCTGTAAGATGCATGTATACAGACTTGTCAGTTTGACTTTTCTATGAAAGAAGGTGGAACGGAAATCTATTGAACTGCCAATTTGATAAGCACACTTTTAAAGCTACGTCCAAATTACCCCATTATTGCAATCCCAAACTGCCTGTTAAAAGGAATCATCCAGCGTTAGGTCAAATCAATGTTCCTTTTGCGACTGTACGCGACTGTACTCTTTATTACCCAACCAAATGGAATAGAATGTACATTTTCAATTTTATCATCGACGCCGGGTTCAATTCGACATTGTTTGCATTTTCAGATACCTCTTTATATATAGGTAGACAGTGCTTTTGTTGACTTCTGCGTCAGACTTAATCAGCAACCCATCAATTGAACTCGGGAACGATTTTTAGCACGTATATATGGCTGGTGCACTTCGCAATTCAAGCCTCAATAAAGTGGTTAGCGCAGGAATTTGCCGAGCTCGTCGTGAATTCCTGCAAATTCTGGAACCTTTACAGAGGGAAAGACAGGAATTTGCTAGCAAGCTGTATTACTTGGCTCAAAGGCGGACTCTCCTGACAATATCTTTGAGCTAAAAACCGCGTGGATACAGAAATCGGTATCCTACCTAGTACCTACTATACAGCGCATTCATTTGTTTTCGCGTATTAAATGAATTTTCTAATTCGAATTATAGAATAGAATTAATAGAATCAAAGAAATAATGGCACTGCAGTGAACGTTGGACAAAACACGACTATGTGCAGCAGTAATTTCGAAAAGCGATATACGTAATAATATGCACCTGTTCTATTGCGAGGGCGCGTGGTTTTGTATGTGTTTGTGTTGTGAAGAGGGGTGGGGGGGTGGGGGGGGGGGGGGTTGCAATAACTAGGATAATTGAATTTCAACGTGCAGTTGGGTGTCACCACCACATTTACCCCGACTACCATTTAGAACGCACAGCCGACGTAATGAGTTAATCAAATATTAATCCGATCATAATAGCCAGTGCACACAGGATTACAAATACGCGAGTCGGATTTTAGCTTTATCTAGCCGCGGGTTCATTGTCAAAGCGCACAATACACAGATCAAGAAGCGCAGCTTAACAACCGCGCGAGCTCTAAACCAAACAAAATAGCCCGCAGTGCGCAAGCCGATTCATGAACACCAGCCGATAGGGCCATGAAAATTGTTTGAAGAAAAACAGAGAAAAAGAGTAAAGGCACGTTAGCGCCTACAACTCAAACATCTATCCCATGGCGCGTACCCTCGTCACCTCGTGCACTACGTCTTCTGCCCTGCCCCCTTATTTAGCTCGGCATAGTCAGCTATGTAATGAAAGCCAGCGTCTATACATATATTATAACCTAGACACAAATATTAACCCCTTGTCTAAGGCATTTAGACCTAACCCTTTTTTAACACCTTTTGCCTTGACCAAGTTTGATCCATCTCCTGTCACCACCCATATGCTGCCATCCGCCCCTTGCTTCTAGAACGGCTATTATTTATTAGATCACGACCTGGTGTAGAATGGTCAGGCTCCCACGACGCTCACAGGCAAAACTATAATATTGCACCCCCTGATCTGCTCTTTTTGTTTAAAATGTAGCGTTGAATAGGTCTGGTATTTCCAGCAAATTCATAGACAAAAGCCCGGTTCCACCAAGTTTCCCAACTCCTAGTTGAGACCCTAACTAGGAGTTGAAAGTTTTGGTAAAATCGCATCTTAACCAATACACTCACAAAGAAAATATATACCTACTTTGACGTTGAAACCGGGATTAAATTTTTGTTCAGCCAATCAGATTCAACTTACAGTGAATTTTTGTGGTAATCAACTAGGTAATAATGAATTTATAAAACTGCGTTTGTTTAAATCAAACTCTCAAAACGTTGCCGAACAATCAGCTTAACCTGCAGCTGATTTTGAGCAATTTCAATTCTCAATCGATTTGAAATTGGTGGAAAATTCCTTTTGTTCCTTCAGCACTTTGTACAGTGTTTCAACCTGCAGTTTTCGACCGCTAGAAATCAGCATTGACCTTTAGCGACGCGATTTGATATACAAACGTTGCAAACTACCCTATTACACGTTTCATATGGTTCGACTTTTAGTAAAGCTTTTAGTACAGCATTCTTTTGCTGTTTGAGCTGCAGTTTCAATCGAAATTGTTGATATCTGCAGAGCGCAGACCACGGTTTACCAAATAATAACGTCCCAACCATGGACAATACCGAATGCAACTCCTCGAAGCCATCTAACCCTCGGATGTCTCTCTCATTGCAGTGATGCCCAGGGGGTCGTGCTGGCTGCGCAAGTACGTGTTCCTCTGCACGGTCTGCGGCGGCCTGGCCGTGCTGCTCGGCGTCCTCTTCCTCACCGTCTACTTCATGCTGCGGTCCTACACCAGTTCGCTGCACTACTTCGAGACCATTCCCACCTACATCCCGGCCAGCATGGTGAGTCGTCGTGGTCGGGCTTGCGAAGGCAACGTGGAGGCGGCTAGTGGTATGCTTGCTGTGGATACCGCACCAGTTGCACCTCGGTTTTCATCTCAGTTTTCATCCCAGTTTACATCCCAGTTTCTTCCCAGTTTCTTCCCAGTTTTCATCTCAGTTTTCATCTCAGTTTTCATCCCAGTTTTCATCCCAGTTTTCATCCCAGTTTTCATCCCAGTTTTCATCCCAGTTTTTATCCCAGTTTTTATCCCAGTTTTCATCTCAGTTTTCTTCCCAGTTTCTTCCCAGTTTTCATCTCAGTTTTCATCCCAGTTTTCATCTCAGTTTCTTCCCAGTTTCTTCCCAGTTTTCATCTCAGTTTTCATCTCAGTTTTCATCCCAGTTTTCATCCCAGTTTCTTACCAGTTTCTTCCCAGTTTTCATCTCAGTTTTCATCTCAGTTTTCATCTCAGTTTCTTCCCAGTTTCTTCCCAGTTTTCATCTCAGTTTTCATCTCAATTTCTTCCCAGTTTCATCCCAGTTTTCATCTTAGTTTTCATCTCAGTTTTCATCCCAGTTTTCATCCCAGTTTTCATCCCAGTTTTCATCCCAGTTTTCATCCCAGTTTTCATCCCAGTTTTCATCCCAGTTTTCATCCCAGTTTTCATCCCAGTTTTTATCCCAGTTTTTATCCCAGTTTTCATCCCAGTTTTCATCCCAGTTTTCATCTCAGTTTCTTCCCAGTTTTCTCCCAGTTTTCATCCCAGTTTTCATCCCAGTTTTCATCCCAGTTTTCATCTCTATAGTACGTCTCAGGTTCCTTTGCCAGCGTATCGGGACATCGGGCGTATACTAAAACACTGAAGAACACCTGTTTGCTGCTGACACACGAACCTGAGACGCACTGTAGGCGACGTAGAGAAAGTTGGAGGTTGTTTTTCAACCATCACAGTTTGAGGTAGGTTTTCATAGGAGAAAAGTTGGAAGGATTGTTCGTGCTCTCGCTCTGCTTTGTTTGTCTACTTGTCAGCAAGGTTTGGACGGGGGGAGTCGATCTCTGTCTCAAAGAGCTCTTTCCCTGTAGTTGGCCGCATACCGGTAACGGCGGAGACGAATGATTTACATTGCATTCACCATAATCAAAACTCAACCGTCTATGACTATGAAGAAAATATGAATTAAAAGTTGTTGTAGATATTAAGAAATGGAGTGGGTTAATTAGAGAGGACATGCGCGGGAGAGGCAGATCAGCTGGAATGAGCTGGAAGGAAATAATATTTGGATCAAAGGAAATAGTGGAAAAATGTGTTTGAAAAATGTGAGGTGGATTAGAGAAAGCGAAAGAGAAGCGTCAGGCTTTTCTTATAAAAGCATGTCAGTAGCTTTCCTATATCTATGACAATGACATACATTTTATTTTGCCGATACATCTGGCCTAGGTTGAACCTTCGATCGTTGAACGACATGCCTATGATGAAGCTAGTCAAGCCTAGAAGCCAGGCAAGGGTGAACGCGGTGATCCATTCTGTTATCCAACATCACCAACCACCTTCAACCAATGACATTGATGACCCAGCATTTCTGATCCCGTGGCACTCTGGTGTAACTGGCTTTCAGCGACCGACAGGCAGATGATTAAGCATTAGAAGTGAGCGGAGGAGTGCGATCCCGTTGCCCATGCTCCCGTCCACCAACACCGAAGAGCCGCGAGACCGCCCACTGATCTCTGCCGCGCATTCGATCATTAATCCTCCAGAAATAGCCCATCGCCATCGGATGACTTTTCTTTATCCGTTGTCACGCGACCCAATCATATTATTACATCGCCAAACACACGCGTCACAGAAATCTATTTCGCCGTGACAACCCCACGTGACGCCTGCCCACCCCTAGATGAGTGGGTGCGAGGGGGAGGGGGGGGGCATACACGGCCTCATTAAAACACACGATGAATTGCACTGGCTGCAGGGAACGCGACGAAATGGTGGCAAGGGGGAGGGGACAAGTGTTGACAGGCTTTTCAATTACCGGTCGCCTATAGGGAAATGAGGCCACTCACGGACCCGGCGTCGTTTTCATAGACTGCAGCGCTGGCGTCGACATTGTGCTGTCCGTGCGCTTGTCGATAATATTATACGATTTTAATCAAATCCAATGATTTAATGAAGCCGCTCTGTTTATTTGCGCTGCGCTAATTCTGTGATGGGTTTATCGAGTTTTCGACCGATTACATTGTAAATAGATGTCATCGACAGGGAAGCCGTCTCTGTAATGGTATTAGTGCTGGATGGGACCATGTGCTAGATCTGTTTGAGGGAGCAGGTTTTATTTAGATGAGAGCAGTAAACAGATTGAGAGACTTTGTTAAACCCCTATATATAACCTTATAATATCATTAAATTAGTATATCGTACTAAAACTCGTAATAAAATTAAATAAGTACAGATTAATTACTATGCAAACCTCATTAGAAGCAGTACATCAACGACGTAACCTTTCTGTTCAGTGCGTAAATTTGTTGTACAGAGTAAGTACCTGCCTGCCAGACTTTATTATGTGCGTGCATCTATTGACAGGTCCAAGTTAGAATTGACACGGGATAAAGTACCAACTAAACCTGCGTGTTTGAAATTGGTAAACGCTCTCGCGCTCAGGGTTGCATTTATTAAAGTTGCAAGGGGTTGCAGTTGCAAGGGGTTGCAGTTGCCAGGGGTTGCAGTTGCAAGGGGTTGCGGTTGCAAGCTTGCCGATTCTGCATGTTTTTATAAGTTACCGATGTAATATAAAGACTTGACTGCAGACCTACAAGCAACACAAGTTATATCCACTTGTTGCTATAGTTCAGGTAGCGATTCAACTTCATCTCACCGGGGACCAAGTACCTGCACGGTCTGTTTTTACACTGAAAATGTCATTTCCAAAGCCGTCTATTCCGCACGAGCAGAGCGACGCCATTGAAAGAGACAGACGACAAGCGCACCGTCGTCCACAATCCACATCCCCGTGTCTCGCGTCTGACGTCACGACGTGCCTTCCATTGTTGCAGCTGATCGTGACCGGAGTCATGGTGATGAGTCTGGCCGGCCGGAGGAACCGCTACAGCTACCTGGTGAGTGACGCCGTCCCTACACCCCCTGCACCCCCTGCACCCAATCTTAAACCATGCATCTCCCAAGCATCCTAAACGCCACCTCACGTCTCCCGAAGCATGATAAACGCCTCCTCCGTCTCCTGAAGCTTGCTAAACGCCTCCTCCGTCTCCCGAAGCTTGCTAACCGCCTCCTCCGTCTTCCAAAGCTTGTTAAACGCCTCCCCCGTCTTCCGAAGCTTGCTAAACTCCTCCTCCGTCTCCCGTAGCTTGCTAAAGGCCTCCACCGTCTCCCGAAGCTTGATAAACGCCTCCTCCGTCTCCCGAAGCATGATAAACGTCTCCTCCGTCTCCCGAAGCTTGCTAAACGCCTCCTCCATCTCCCGAAGCTTGATAAACGCCTCCTCCGTCTCCCGAAGCTTGATAAACGCCTCCCCCGTCTTCTGAAGCTTGCTAAACGCCTCCCCCGTCTTCCGAAGCTTGCTAAACTCCTCCTCCGTCTCCCGAAGCTTGATAAACGCCTCCCCCGTCTTCCGAAGCTTGCTAAACGCCTCCCCCGTCTTCCGAAGCTTGCTAAACTCCTCCTCCGTCTCCCGAAGCTTGCTAAACGCCTCCTCCGTCTCCCGAAGCTTGAAAAACGCCTCCTCCGTCTCCCGAAGCTTGCTAAACTCCTCCTCCGTCTCCCGAAGCTTGCTAAACGCCTCCTCCGTCTCCCGAAGCTTGAAAAACGCCTCCTCCATCTCCCGAAGCTTGCTAAACGCCTCCTCCGTCTCCCGAAGCTTGCTTAACGCCTCCCCCGTCTCCCACGCCCTCTAAACGCCGCTCCCTCTCCCGAAGCTTGCTAAACGCCTCCCCCGTCTCCCGAAGCTTGCTAAACGCCTCTTCCGTCTCCCGAAGCTTGTAAAACGCCTCCTCCGTCTCCCGAAGCTTGATAAACGCCTCCTCCGTCTCCCGAAGCTTGCTCAACGCCTCCCCCGTCTCCCACGCCCTCTAAACGCCTCCCCCCTCTCCCGAAGCTTGCTAAACGCGTCGGCCCCCGGATGTTGTCGCAGATCAAGCTGTGCGGCGCGTGCTGCCTGCTGTGCGCCGTGATCTGCGTGGCGGTGACCGTGACGACGACGGTGTTCCACATGAGTCGGCTGCAGTCGCTGCGCGAGTGCGTGTTTACGCAGAAGACGCAGACGTGCACGTGCTACTCGGTGCTGCTCGACTCCACGGCCGACCGCGGCGACGAGGGTGAGCGAACCGGCTGCCTCTTGCTACGCTGCTACAAATACCCTTCACACAAATTGTGCTCATTTTACAGATTCTGCATTTTTATAACCAATGCAGAAACAGTTAAAATTTTTAAAAATTGTTAGTCCACCAATTGCCATTTTGTTTAATCCTTTCAATTCAAAAATAAAATTTCAAAATTGTAATATCGATTCCAAATTTTAATATTGCGAAGTGATCGCCGTCAAAAGTCAATTCTGAAAGTCTTAAGCGAATCGGTGCTTCAGGAAGGTAATTACGGCCAAAACCCGTTTCCCAGAGCCCACGATGACGTCATAAAGGAGTCAACATAAATGCTGTTTGAGGCATCAAAACATTTTGAAAAAAATGTTTTCTCTGCCATGGGTCATAAAAAGTACAAATCTCTAATCTGAGCACAGCTTGTCAGGAGAAGAGATATGGCCTTTAACAATATTATAATACGGGACACTCCCTCCTTGTGGCATATTGGATTTCACGGCGAAAATATTCAGCACAACCTAGCGGCGTGGTGTGCAAACAAATAACAACCCGCCATCTTTATCCAAAAGACAGCGAGCTATGAAGGTGTCTAGATCACAATTAAAAAAATACATATCATGTCAACCGCGCAAGAACTGATAAATTCATATTCACACGTAATCTCATGCTTGCACATTATTGGCAACTAAATCGCGTAAGCAATGGGGAAAATGCATGTTTTGTCATCTAGATCAGGTGTAACGAGCGGAGACGATATGTGGGACCTTAAAGAAAACTTTGTTCAAGATAGGTTTTTCGGCATCTGAATTGTGATACTAACAAGGAGATAAGAATTGTATCTTTTCGCCGCTAGGAACGTATTTCTTCACTTTCTTGGAAAAGACCATTAAATCTTGTTACTGGCCGTGAACAGTTTTTTGATCAAGTAGAAAATTGTGCTTTGGAGCTAGTAAAACATTTGGCGTCGAAGGTAGCCTAGCCTTGAAGGCAGCCGAGATTGTGCTCCGCAGCTCGCCAGGCCTGCGCAACAACGTTCAAGGTCAGACTGCGTCATTTTCCCTATGATCCCTGTTATGGGGGTTTTCACGGTGAATAACAGGCTGACTACGGAGCTGGCCGAGCTTGAGAGGGAGTCGACAGTGTACTCGGTGCCGGCACACGTGATCTGCTCCTAACCAAATGCTCAATTTAAAAACTTTGTCACTTTAACACTATAATAAAACACTTTATCGGCTAGTGTTCTTCGAGTTTTGACTGGAATTTTTGGAAACGTGTGATTTCCACAATAACAGTCTCGTTATAAGATACAAATGGTTAATTTTATTAGAAAAAATATACTTTGTTATGGTTGTTGCGGGAAGCGAATATAGGCTGGAATTTTAGTATATTAATTCAAAAAAACGAAAGAAATAGAAAGAAATCAGCCCTATAGATACCGAGTTAGAAACGTGGTTATATGAAAGATACTGGCCAGAACAACCCTCGTACAACCCTCTTACAACCCGCGTAAAACCCGCTTACAACCCTCGCCAGTACAACCCTCGCCAGTACAACCCTCGTCGCCCTTAGGAGTGCGGTACATCTTCAACGCCACCCCCGACTGTGAGGTCATCCACGGCGCGCTGTACTCGTGTCTGCGCGCCATGTTCGGCCTCTCCGTCATCGGCATCCTCGTCTGCATCTTCTCCTGCATGCTCGTCTACCAGCTGCTCAGGTATGTACCCCATCCACAGCCACATCAATATATAAATAGAAGAGGCGGTGTCCGTTGTAACGACTTGATCCTCTCAGGAACTTAGCCCTTCTTAGTTTCCACAAAGCAGGGTTATCATAACCACAGGGGGTAAATTTGTTCTTACCATTGTGATAAACACACAAATGCACTAAACATTGAATCTGATTGGCTGAAAAAATATTTAACCATGATTTGAGCCCCAAAAACTTTAGCCCAGTTTCGTGAATCCAGGACAAGCTGGGTTTTCACGGTTCGTAGGCCAGGGTGATCATTCCACCTTAAAATTCCCCAAAGATGGATAATATCCACAATCCCCAATGTTTTCGTAACTCCTACTCCCCTCCGATCGGTCCCCGTGTCATGTCGCACAGCCACGAGAAGAAGAAGATGTACTGGGAGCAGCTGGAGCTGCGCTGCCGCTACCTGACGCACGCGCAGCGCCCGCAGCACTGCGCGTGCTGCGCAGAGTGCCGACATCCGGGCGGCGCAGCGGCGATGGGCGCTGCCCACCACGAGATGTTCCCGTGGGAGCTCGACGACAGATACTGGTGACTTGATACTTGAATTGCTCGCTACTCTGTCGTGCCCCTACGTTCGAATCCCCGAATTTTCTTTTTACATCCCGTTCTCCATTTCTTTCGATTTCTATAAAAAAGAAACCTTTCGCTTTTCTTTTGATTATTAAAAATTCCATTCATTGTACCTGTAATATCAGCATATGAGTTTCTTCCCACACATTTTCTTTGCATGTATAGATAAAAAATGTCACAAAGTTGGCTGGAATACAATTTTCACGTTTTTTGTTCTCATAGAACCACTTCGTTTTGAATAGTATTGAAGCAATCCAAGCACGTTGTGCGTATCCCAAAAACGTCTGAATCCAGTGTAGACCACCTTTAATTGAAACCTTGAAATCACACAATAGCGTGATAGTGTGATCATTGCGGGATTTCGGCTTCAGGTGTAATTGCTTTCTGCCCCTTTCCAAGCTGCAAGACATTTTAACCTTGGAGTTCGGAAACCGGACATATCCCATCCTTGCAACTCATTTACATTTCTAAACCCAGTTTAGTCGTCAGGCTACTCGCCATATCCCGTCACAATATCGTCATAATCACTGCCAATGTACCGGCTCATGAACCTAACAAGAAATCGAACAAAGCGACTGCAAAGAGCCATGCCCTGACCCTGGCTAGCCATGCCCTGACCCTGGCTAGCCATGCCTCACCCTGGCTAGCCATGCCTTACCCTGGATAGCCATGCCCTGACCCTGGCTAGCCATGCCCTGACCCCATGGCTTGCCATACCCTGACCCTGGCTTGCCATACCCTGACCCTGGCTAGCCATGCCTCACCCTGGCTAGCCATGCCCTGACCCTGGCTTGCCATGCCTTACCCTGGCTTGCCATGCCTTATCCTGGCTGGCCATGCCTTACCCTGGCTTGCCATGCCTTACCCTGGCTTGCCATGCCTTACCCTGGATAGCCATGCCCTGACCCTGGCTAGCCATGCCCTGACCCTGGCTAGCCATGCCCAGACCCTGGCTAGCCATGCCTTAACCTGGCTTGCCATGCCCTGGATAGCCATGCCCTGACCCTGGCTAGCCATGCCCTGACCCTGGCTAGCCAAGCCCTGACCCTGGCTAGCCATGCCCAGACCCTGGCTTGCCATGCCTTACCCTGACTAGCCATGCCCTACCCTGGCTTGCCATACCTTACCCTGGCTTGCCATGCCTTACACTGGCTTGCCATGCCTCACCCTGGCTAGCCATGCCCTGACCCTGGCTAGCCATGCCCTGACCCCATGGCTTGCCATACCTTACCCTGGCTAGCCATGCCTTACCCTGGCTTGCCATGCCTTACCCTGGCTTGCCATGCCCTACCCTGGCTTGCCATGCCTTACCCTGGCTTGCCATGCCCTGACCCTGGCTAGCCATGCCCAGACCCTGGCTAGCCATGCCTTAACCTGGCTTGCCATGCCCTGACCCCATGGCTTGCCATGCCTTACCCTGGCTTGCCATGCCTTACCCTGGCTAGCCATGCCCTGACCCTGGCTAGCCATGCCCAGACCCTGGCTAGCCATGCCTTAACCTGCCTTGCCATGCCCTGGATAGCCATGCCCTGACCCTGGCTAGCCATGCCTTAACCTGGCTTGCCATGCCCTGGATAGCCATGCCCTGACCCTGGCTAGCCATGCCCAGACCCTGGCTAGCCATGCCTTACCCTGGCTTGCCATGCCCTACCCTGGCTAGCCATGCCCTGACCCTGGCTGGCCAACCTTACCCTGGCATTGCCATGCCCTGATTCTGGCTTGCCATGCCCTGACCCTGGCTAGCCATGCCTTACCCTGGCGTGTCCGCCCCCCAGGTCTCCGCGCGTGGGCAACCTGTACAGCCCCAACCCTGGCCAGCTGGGCGACGCACCCTTGGCGTCGCGGCGCTCGGCGTGGAGCTGGCGGCGTCTGCCCTGGTCGCGCACGTCGACCAGTCCGGCACTCGCTGCCGTCGCCGCCGCCCAGACCACGGGGTGAGTGGGGCGTGTCGTCGAACTGAGATGAATCGAGATGAATCGAGATGAATGAATCGATCATCGAGATGAATGGATTCGAGTAGGAGCCATGTGGTAATGGCTACGAAACATGTCAACATCGTTGCCGTCAATGATGGGAAGGTGGAGGGAACCGATTTGTTAGCTGTAATACACACACGCAAAGAGATATCTGCTGTTCCAGGCTTTGAATAGTTGGGGGACCAATCACATAATACACACACACTCTTTGTTGTACAAGTATGATAAAATCACAATTAAATTAAACAGGTGCATAGTTACATAATTACTGTTTTCGATTTATTTAGCTACCTGTAAATAATGTAGTAGGCACCTATGTATTTTTTTGCATCCAATAACAATATTAACGACTTTGATTTATCATACATCTAGTGCATGTCCTAATTTGACCTTTTGACTGAATTTCTGCTTCCTGTCGGCACCTGTTTTATGCTACTCTCATAGGCTTTATAGGATAACTTCATCTGTCATCACAAACTTTGAGAGAGGCACAGCCACACCACTACATCAAAATATCATCAACTTCACTGGAAATTTCTTGATTTGTCAATTCAATCTCCACAAGCTACCTCCAAAGATGTCACCCCATATCCGTAAAGCTGTGTTTACACGGTTCAATGTTTCGTTCAATGCATTGAATTCAAGGTTTCATTCAATGTTTTCTCATTTAGGACGTGTTCTAAATATCGTTAAATTTTCCTTTCAACAGAAGGAAGGGTATGTTACTGCCTTCTAGAAACAAAGATTTTGGAAGGCTGTGCCACCATTTTCAATTAATTTAGAACATTGAGTCGTGTAAACGGCTCTTCAAGAGCATTCAATGTTTCGTTCAATGCATTGAATTCAATGCATTGAACGAAACATTGAACAGTGTAAACACAGCTTTACAACCATAACACTAACCCCCGCCCCCTGCTGCCATCTAGGTGCATGTCCGTCGGACACCCGCGCACCCTGCGCCATGCGACCGCAAGCCCCGACAGCCAGTACGGGTTCAGCAGCTCGCGCAATGCGCCGACGACGCCGCCGACGCCGCCGACGCAGCAGTACTTCGGCGACCCGGCCGCCGCCAGCTTCTACACGTGGGGCCCGCCGCCGCCGTACAGCTCGCCGTGCCGACAGCAGCCGCTGCTCAACCTGCTGCAGCGGCACCGCAGTCCGCAGCGGGTAGGTGGACCGGTCGCGACTTGGAAGTGGGAATGCAACATGGATTGGCGCGACTTGGTTTTGCGGGTTCTGGTATCCAGAGATTGCTATTTCCGTGATCAATGCAAGTAGGAAATGAAACATTCCTTATTAGAGAATCAGTAAAGACCAGACACCCTGGTTTCAATTTCATTGTAGTCTTTTCATTCACTAAAGCATTGTTAACAACCACAAACAAATTGAAGATCTTGAAATGCATAACATGATAGTAGAAGCATTTTGCATGCTTCTGTTTGTGTGTCCATGCCATTTATTTACAAATGATACCTAAGCACGACGTACAATTTAATTCACAATAAAATTTATTGAATCCATGTATGCTCCCAGCATAGAAGCACCACAAGAGATGGCAATTATGGACTTTCCACAAAAAGCCAGTTAAAAATAATATCATAAATGTAAACGGCGAAATTTTTAGCGGCTTGAAAACGCTCATCCCAATCAAACGTCACTAACAGTCGTAACCGCGGTTACAGGTGCTGGTCGCGGCGTGCCACGGCCGGCGATGCAGCGGCGCCAGCGCGGGATCGCCGCAGCGTTCGCCGTGTGCTCGCGCGCAGGACGACGCCGTCAAGCAGCGCGCCGCGCGCCGATTGGCCGAGCTGCAGGCCTCGGCGGCAGCCTCCGCCGCCAACGACAGGTACAGGAGTGATACCTAATGACGGGATTAGCCAACCTGCAGGGTTGGATAGGGGGAAACACCGGCCCGGGCATTTCAGAAAAATGACTGGCCCACGAGAAAGTCAATTTCCTTAAATTTTTGGCAATCCCTAAGAAAACGTCACCTGCCTTTTCCGAAAGAGTCGTTCCCTAAGAAAAACGTCCCCCGCCATTCCCTAAGAACAACGTCGTTGCTCCCCGGTCTACCGGCCCAGAAACTACCGGCCTGTTGGGCATTTGCCCGGTCGCCTCATGGGCCTATCCAACCCTGCAAACCTAATATCTATTTTTGAATTATGTAAGTTAGAAATACAACTGCAGAAGGAAGTTGGAATTGCTGCTGACTCCTATTAAGTTCTTTGATTATTTAATTAATTTACTGCTAAATGGTCAAAGATTGTTTCCTATTTCAAACAAGTTATTTTGTACTATACAGATAGGTTGTAAAATGTAAACGCAGTCACATAAAATATTCAGCTGTAAGTGCTGTCTTCACTAATTTAATTGAACTGTTTTCAAAAGTACCTACGTACCCAGACAGAGACCCCTTCTTTTCAGTAATAGTGCAAAAAGACCGGCTTGTCTATCTAAACATTGTAATTACTACTGCTATTGATAATACCTATCACTGTTCTCTATAACACTACCTATGTTTTGGTGATATTGAAAGTCATGTCCAGTCAAGTGATTATCTTTATAAACGATCATCCCCATGAAGTCTCCATTGCACCTGTTATACACGGGGGCGTCAGCTGTGGGTGGGCGGGATGGGCGCCTGCCCACCCAGAAATCAGGACAGAGGTGCCAAAAGGCGCCGAGGGAGCACGCCAGATAAAAGAATAATCAAATATGACGTAGAGTTTGTGAATGAATTGTGAATGATTGTCAACAAATGAAATGTGTGGGTTATACCTCTAGTATCCCCCAATTGAGACTTTCGGTGCCTGACCTGGGAGATTTGAGTAAAGAATTTAGCTGGAAATTAAAATTCACTATAATAATTAACTAGGTATATAATATGCATAAACTATATAATAATTGCAGGTATCAGAATTACCGAAACCGGGCTACATGGGCCTGATAAGGGTCGTATTCTCAAGCAGAGATGCTCAGGGAATTGATTTCCATCACTTCTATGTAATATAGCACAAATTGCGATAATGAGCATTGAGCATAGAGCTAATTGTTTCCAATGCCTCTTTATAATTTGTGAGGAGTCGTGACCATTTTGACAAAAAGTTCTAGATACTTTTATTTGAAATAAAGAGCTTTTTTGAATATTCACACTGCCCCCTTGATAGTTTCAAACGGAGATAACTTCAAGAAGGCTGTGTGACTTTTCATAAAAGCTCTGTATTTTAAATAAAAGTATCTAGAACTTTCTGTCAAAATGGTCAGTACTTCAGTAATCTGAACTTAACTCACAGCTTCGTACTAAAAATACTAGAACTAGAGTTGTTCTTGTCCAGTTTCAGGGAATATCAAATAGATTGTGGGTTGCATGAACTCTTCAGATGTGATTGGTTATCATCAAGATCAGGTACGTGGTCAGTGCAATCCCTGAACCTGGCATTTCTTGTAATCTGTTTCTCAACATTTATGTCAAACTTGCCTCCATCAATAGCCATTTCAAAACCTTTGGAAGCTAAGGTACTAAACAAAAAATAATTGGGGTCATGTATAGAGTTACAAAGAGTCGAACTTGCTTGCGACCAAGTGCCATCCATTGTTAGCTTTGTCCAATTTTGTCCACTGCAGTAGGATTGTTCATTCCAGTTCCAATACCACAAAAGTTGGTAGGATAATTTTTTACTTGAAACGACCCAAAGTTGTCAGTTCAAAGTCGTTCAATTCAAAGCCTGGATCCAAGCACACTCCCTTTAGGCATCACTTGCTTTTAATTTTTTTGCTCATTATTAGTATGGAAGGGGGGGGGGGCGGGTGCCTCATTTTGGTTTTGCCTACCCAGAAAACTGGCTTACAGAAATACCATATACACCAATTGAGAACTGCAGCTTTTGTTTGAAGCTTGAAGATTTTAGCAGCAGGAGCATGGAATTAATGACTGCTTGTGATTTCATTATTACATAATAATTATCCTGCAATTTGGTTGTTTTGCACATTTTAATTTTTCGTCTTTGGTCTCCGCAGCCGTTCCAACGACAACTACGTCAACACCGACGACCGCGCGCAGCCCGACGAGCCCGCGCCGGTCGTGCGCAAGACCAAGAAGCTGATGGGCGCGCCGCGGCCGCGCGGCTGTCCGATGTTCCGCGACAACGGCAGCGACCGCGAAGAGTCGGAAGGCTACGAGGGGCTGCAGCAACCCGCCGCCGTCGCGCAGTGTTGCCACGCGCAGCGCTGCTGTCGGGACGGCCAGACGCCGCCGCGCTCGCCGAGGATCGCGTATCTGACGGGCGGGGAGGGCGTCGCCAACAAGGTACGTCACCTGGCATTGAAAGATTCGGGCATAAACATTGATATTACTATGTGGCATATTTGGAATGGAGAGAAATCAACTTTACAAAGGCAGCCTGAATTTTAAACATGATAGAAAAAGTAGATATGATCTAAAAAGCATAGTGGGGAAACCTAGAGGGGGAATTTTTAGCTATGAGCACCAAATGAAAGGCTGCAGCACTTATATAGCTAGCTTAGAATATGAAAATCTGGAATATGCCACTTAAAATTTTTTACGTCCAGACCCACCAATTATTGATGGATGTAAACTTACCTAGGTGGCACTTCATTCAAGATAAGATTTGAACTATTGGTTCAAAAATAAAATTGTCCAACCAAAAAGGGTAAAACTAAATTATCTTTAACTGTTTCTTCTTGATCCCATTTTCACCGCAATTCTTCTATGTGTACCTATATATAGGTACCTATATATAAATATCACCTGTGCTTTTCCGGCAAACCCCTCACCTAAATGCTGTACGTGCTCTGCCGATTATTGCTATTGCGTTCGCTATACCTTCCCATTACATGGTTTGAGACATACCCAGCTAACTAGCCCCAATATTCATTGTTTGGCTGTCTGCATTTTCTGATTGCATCTTAGTTAGATGAAAGCTGGGGCAGTGAAAGTAGGTGCGCATCAAAATACCAATCGGCATTTAGATTTTAGATACATGCAATTCAAAGTCCTGCCAAAAAGAACATTAAAAATGTCTTAACTTCTAATATATTTGCAAGGATGAAAAAATGTATGCAGAGGATTTAAATAAATTCTCTCATGACACAAATTATGCTCAGATGAAATGTTTTGGCTTTTTAAAACTAATTTACAGAAGAAAGATTTATATTTTTTATTCCACCACTGAACATTTTGACTCGGTCCAATTTCAATATAACATTTCAGAATCGTAAAAATGATTTAAAATTTTGATTTTGCGAAGTGCTCTCTGTATAATGTCGCTAATTATAACTGCCGAAAGTTTGAAGCGAATTGCTGCCAAGGGTAGGTAATTACGGCCAAAAACTAATCGTAACGTTCTAAATGAGCTTCAAATTCAATTTTTCAATTCATTTAATTCTTGCACTTGTATCAGGTTAAAACTTTGTGCGTGGCCTGACATGCTGCTTGCTATATACTTGCCATCTCACATAAGGTTTTCTTTATTTAATAAGTAAAACATCTTTTAACAGAGCACAACTTGTGTCGGCAATCAGCATGAGATAAGACCACGAGATATGTAAATTGTAATTAAGCCTGTTCAATGAGCTCCGAAGTCGAGACGTTTCCTTCACCTCGTAAGGTATACACTTTCCAGGCCACACCGTTCGTCGGATCGCGACAAAACCTATATTTTCGGAATCTTCACACTTCAGACATCCAATTGAACCATTTTCTCCTTTAATCTTATTTAAATTACGAAAGCTCGTAATTGGCTAGTACATTTTATTATTATGTACCTACACAAATTAGCCTCCCAAAAATGTTGCCCATTCCGGGATTTGAACCCGGGTCCCCAACTTTTTTCATTTAGACTTTTTTTCATTTCGCAAGATTCACTCGTCAATTACTTCCAAGAGTTTTAAAATAACCATGTTTTGTCGGTACATTGAAAGATGAACTTAAGGGCAAAATCCAGCTAAGAATTGACCTCTTACCGTAAACACTTTCCAGGCCAAACCCGTTATCCGATCGCAACGAAACAATTATCTACGGAATCCTAACACTTTTGACAACCAATTGAATATTTCAGATCCTCGAAATATCTCTTGGTAATCCATAAAAAGTTGAATTCAATTAACCTCAACAACCGTCAATGAATGGCCTTAATAAATAAATAAATAAATAAATAAATAAATAGATAAACCACACACTCTAACGTCGCAACCTCGTCCCCGGCAGGCGTTCGAGTCCCGCGAGGCCGCCGTCGCCGCGACGACCGCGCAATCCCGCGCCGCGCCCGAGCCGACCGAGAGCGAAGTCTACTTCGGCGACGTGTCGTCGTGCTGCGCGGGCAGCCTGCGCGCCGACCCCACCGCGCAGGACGGCTTCATCTACGACGAGGCCGTCGACCACGGCTGCCACACCTACGAGCCGGCGTCCCCCGACCTCGGCCGCCGCTCGCCCGACTCCGCATTCCACCCGATATCGCCCGACCACCGCCACCGCCACCTGTACACCTCGCCGACGTTCCCCGAGGACGTCAGGCCGCGGCCGCCGCACCACGAGCCGGAAGACCCCGAAGACGCCGTCCTACGCAGCAACTGCTTCACGTACCAGATGTTCTCGAAGCGGCCGCAGTGGGACGACTCCGGCGCGGACAACGCCGAGACGAGCTGTTCGACGAGCGAGGCGGCGACGCCCGTGACGGACACGACGTTCGCGTCGCCGTCGACGCCGTGCGCGGGCGGCGATCCGCTCGCCGCGTTCTACGGCGCGGAAGGCGCGGCGAGGGACGCGGAGAGGCTCGCGCCGGACGCGCAGTACGAGCGGTCGTTGGGACCGACGGGGGACGCGGACGCGACGGGGATGGACGTCGTGGAGGACGAGAGGAGGATGCCGTCGGTGCGGAGGAAGGACGGGGAGGTCGTGCGGTCCGTCAATGTCTAACGTGAGTTTACGACGAGAGCACGGTTTTGACGCGGAAGTTGGCTGACTGTTTTAAGTGCTACGATTTACTGTGATTGTGTTTTGTAAACAAACGCTTCAAGGTCCGCCTCTGCTGATCAATATTACGGTTCGTTTGGCTGCTAATCTTAAAGCTAGCTGCGTTTTACGAGGATGACGGTTTTGACGAGGAAGTAGGCTGAGTGTTTAAGTGGACAAAAGGAGAGCAACAAATTATTTGCTGTGATTGTGTTTTGTAAGTGACTTCAAGGTCGTTTATGTATTGATACAAATTACAGTTTGCTATCAAATCACGAAGTTAGCTGCGTTTTAAGAGAACAGCCACGAAACAATAGGCGATATAGGTACCCGCTGTGACTAACTGAGCTGGCACTTTAACCTTAATCTCTATGTCAGACAACCAAGTGCATTATAATATTATAGAGATCTCTCACATCAGTGTAGAGGTTCTACTGTTAATCCCTTTTAATGTGTGTAACCCATCAAATCTCTCAAAATCGATTTAAAAGAGGATCACTTCTGTGGTTGAAAGAAGGGTAAAAAGATCATCCAAAGACATTTATATTTGTAACTATGTACCTAGTTGAATTTGTGGTATACACATAGATTTTCTTTTGGCTGCCAATAAAGTTTGTGGCAGTTTGGCACCAGGCTAACAAATGGTTGATGGCAATTTGGCCATACAGAACTCTATGTGATTGTTGATGTTGGCGAAGGGGAACTGGCCATTCGACATATTGGTATATGGGCATGGAAAGTGCCCCAAGTGTCGTTGTTGATATATGAATTTACTTCCTCACCGAACGCAATGTTTCACGTTACTCGCTTTATTGTGACGCTAGATCACGCCGTATGTTGTAACAGATTAAAACCGTCACTACACCGGCAATGTCTGGTGTTGTGTAATTTATAAGAAAACTAAACTTGTGTCATTATTCATTGTTTTATTTTTATGTGAAAATTACCTGTTCATTTTACTTTGCATATAGGATCAACTGACCAAATGATGTGATTGTTCTCTTTTACTTTTCAAAAAATGGTAGAGAAAATCTGGCACACTGATCAATGATCATCCTACAGCTAAAACCAGAAAAACCTATTATTATAATCTAATAATAACCTTCAGTTGGTAAAATTGTAGCTATAGCACATTTTGTGAATGGCATCAAACCTCAGCTCGAATGAACGGTGCCAAAATACAGCCCTTTGAGGAATTTTGGTAGGTATATAGGTAGGTATACTTACGAAAGAATTTTACTACTACTGCAGCGTTTTGCATTCTGTTGGTTTGTCTTCCCCACGAATCCAAGAATGTATGCTGCCTTCAATTAGCTTGTAGTTGTAAATAAAAAGGAAAAGAGAATTCCGGCTGTCACGCGAATGCAGAAAGGAGGCAAACTCAACATTTGTTTGTACTTTGTTTACCTGTCTGCAAGCCTCAAAGTGATGGAATTTGATCGTGAACTAGGTAATGTCAGTGGCAGCTGCCAGCTTGGGAGTTGGAAGGACACCGGTGCCAGCTCCTTAGATCCCCAACACCCACGGGAGGAGGGGTAAAGCTTTAGTTTTGGGGAAATCGATGCATTTATCTCAATGATTTATAGCAGGCGTTTTTTTTTTTTTAGCAAGTACTTTGATTTGTAGCTCAAACTCACAATTTCCCTTGATTCTTCTATTAATAATAGCTATGGTGTGAAGGTATGTTATGTATGATAATCATGCATCACATTATTTTGATCGCTGACCGAATGCAAACGCGCATTTTGGGACTCTTTACTTACCAGTCATCGCCACCTGGCCAACCACCCTTCGACGTCTACCCCAAGGCCAGCCAGACACCCACCCACCGTTTAGAACCGGTGCCATGGCTAAATATTACCATTGCCAAGCCGCCACTGGGTATTGTACAACATTTTATCTACCTACTTAATTCCAGTAAATGACACTTTGAAATGGTTGTATAGCTGCCCCGTATTTCTACTGGTATTTCTAGCAGAAGCAGGGCAGCCCCAGAAAAACAGCGGGCCACTGGAATTTGCACAATATTAAGAGCTGGGAAGAATAATATGTTTATCCGGAACCAATTTGTATACCGGCTGCTAGATAAACTATACCGACCGATCTGACGGTCTGCTTGTGAATTAGGATAAAAAAAATGCTCACTAATAAAATGCAAACTGAGCAAATCAACAATATTTGACAATTCCATACATGCTGGAAAGATTTAGCAAAAATATTTTGAAAACCAACTTTAAAATGCTAGCGCGCCGTGGTGAGTTGTAACCTAACCTTACCTCCGCCAATTGTATTCTGCTATTTAATTCCTCGTGTCGCGGTTTTGCCGTTTTATTATGTTATATTTTTGGTGTATTTCTCGTAACTTGCTCAGTGAACACATTGCAGATTAATGTTTGTTGATCTTCATTTTTCAAATGTGAAATCTGCGAATGCTTGTGGGTCAATGGAACCCTACCTACCAAGGTAAATGATAATTTGTGGTTATGTTGTCTAATACCATTGTTAATCAATGCTAATACCAATGCTAATACCCTAGGAAAAGTAAATGTAAGATTTTTATTAATTGAATTACTACTGTATACTAGGAGAATATTATTTACCTACTACCTCCATGTTATATTAAATGTGGTTATTCAATATATGTGTACTCATTTTCTAGGTTTTGCTATGGAGCTTCTAAGCAATTGCCACATATGAAATCTACAGATGGAGATCTTGGTCCACCTTACCTACGTTAAGCCATCCTGACCTAGGTACTTGGAAGATAGCTGCGCCTGAAAATATTATGGGACCAGCAACCTGAACCCGCAGGACTCTACGTGACAATTTACTAAAGCTGCTGCAATTGGATGGAAAGTAGTAGGTAGGAACCTACTCTCCACAGTGGAATATGGTGAACCGTGGAACCTACCTACTATTAGGGATGCACTATGTCAATTGACCGGTCAAATATTATTGGTCAATTGACCAAAATATTCACTTGACATTTTTTAATTATTTATGGTGTTTTAATCGATGAAACATGCAATTCGTGGCAGCAATAGCATAACTGCATCTTGCTGTCTTCCTGTAAGTTTACAATAGACTAGGGGCTCCGCCCCTGAAGCCTACGGCCGCCAACCCTACACTCGGTCCGTTGACTTCGCAAGAAACGTAGCTAACCGACGGTTTTGCCATGAAATTTGGGGAATGTGCCCCCTTAGCTACTGCGAGGGCTTTGCGAGAAACTTGACTTCACGGTGATATTCTGAGGTCATTTCGCTTCGAAACCGTTTATTTCGTTCGATTTGGCTCGAAATCACTCGATTTCAAATCACTGCCCGTGTTAAACCATAGGCAGATAGGTATATTGAAAACAAATGGTTTTGAAACCACAAAGTTACACAATCGCCCCCCAGCCCTCCTACCCACACACAAAAAAGAACCTACGTAGGAGGGCTCCTCACATTTCTTCAGTTATTGCCATTTTTAATTGTATATCATAATAATTTTTTCTTTGTCAGTAAACTAATTACTGTAATACAATCTTGCCAAAAATCACCCATTGTAGCCTAAATCCTTCAAGCCCCCTTTTTTTTTATAAAACCGCATACCAATATATCAATTTTTGTTTAAATTTGAATTTGACCGGTCAATTGACCAAAAAAGTATTTGACCGGTCAATTCACATCCCTACCTACTATACTACTTTTTGGTTTATAAAGCTCAGCGCTTATTTAAGGTGTGTCTTTGGAACGTGTTGTAGTTGAGCCGAAAACGATCTATATCGATTATTTAGAAACGCAAGGGCGTGGACGTGCGATTGGCAATACCTTTTGAAACGCTATTTTTAATTAATTGTGAAATGTGAGAGATACTAGAGCTGATATTATTACAAAATATTATGAATGTTGAACATAACATACACAATGAACATGTCAAAAACTATCTGAAAATATGTTGGGGTCTATGTTTAACAATCAAGATTATTAGAAGAATCTTATTGTTTTAAATATATCATCCAGCCTTACAAAACCAAATATGAATCTCAAAGACCTCTCTGCTCGAATACAATGGGAACAAAAGTGGATTAAGCATTTTGTGCTTAGAGTGATTTACGATTGCAGAGAATTAAAAATGGATCTCGGTGGAAATTTGCAGGTGCCAAGAATGCTTTGGTTCAGAACGAAATGGTAGGGATGCTCACTGACGCTGCAAGCCATTTACGCAGCTAGACAGCGCGGAAAGCGCTCTGTCCGAGTCGAACTCCTGCTTGGATGACATACAATCTGACAATGATGGCTCCAACCAGCATCAACCCCAAAGTCATGTTTCATATGAACCAACTGTGAATGTAAGAATATCTACATAGAACATGTAAGTGTTACTTTAATATATGTTAGATGTACCTTAAAAATTCATGTTTATTTAATGGTATTAAATTTCCACACTTCATTATACAAAGATAGAGCCTAGCTTACAAAATTTTCCACATAATTACAATCATGGAGCCCCCACAACATGCATTGTGCAGTAAAGAATTTGATTAAGGCTTAATTTCTTTTAATAATAACCAAACAAATCTTACACTGCCCAAAGAATGGAAAGTATTTTATTATTTTAAAAATAATACCGTGAATTTCATTTCTGTACAGGATCGGGAGAAATAAACTGCTGGCGATACTTAAAGCCCACAAGCTCCGAAACGAAGCCCTCCCGATCAGCTCTCCTCCTCCCACTATTGTCGAAGAAGTAAATGTGCCCACCACAAACGTCTTTGAAACGGAAATCCCAACCCAAGCCCAGCCTATCCCGACCCAAGTGTAATTTTCTGGTTGACATTAAAGCAGAGTTTGAAACAAGGAGACATTTACTAACTGAAGTCAGAAAAAGCTTCCAGGAGGAGATTCCTGCTTTGTATGGTATGTTATAGTTGTTACTTATAGAAATAGCTAAGTTATAACAAAGTCTTGCTTAAAGCAAATGATAGAAATACCTATATACCTACCTACTCAGTATGCAATCAAAAGATTGAAGGATGCATGCTATTATTTGGGGTAGGAAATGTACCCCAAACTCAGCCATATTCATAATATATAGGTACAGTACACCACACTGTTTCATAAAATTGAATTTGATTAAAATTTGTTTCATTAAAATATGAAAATTTTTGTAACTTTTCATTGGTTAAAGCAGCTCAATCGATTTTGTTGAAAAACGCGTGGGGTCTTCGTTGTAATTATTGATTTATTATAAAGAACCTTTTTGGAGTGAAAGAAACAACTTAAAATGAAACCAATGCATTCAAAAATGCATTAACATGCTGTTTGATAAATTAGGTAGGGACCCATGTTCTACCATCAAAAATTAATTTACTCAATTGTTACTTTCCAGCACTGCGATTCTTAGATTTTACCGAGAACTCAATCGGATGCGATGTTGATCGAGAGTCGAACGATCGACAATTTGTCACGCGATTCCGAAGTCAATCTCGATGTCGATCGTTCCGAAGTCTCGATTGACATCTAATTCGATCGAGATCTCCGTGACTACTTTACCGACTTGACTCTAAGCCAATCAAACGATGAGATTTTTTCTGACGTTTGAAAACAAAAGCGTACGGAAAACTGAACGAATACGTGTTTTCTCGATTTCAGATGGGCAAAAGGTAAATAAATATACTTTATTACTTATAATTAATCGTGATAATTATCACGTTTAAACATATTCTATAAATAAAAGAACCCACATTTCCATTGTATATATAATTAAAACCATAGATAATTGCATATGTCAGATCAGTCGTACTTGTTTGTGGGCACAACTATTCATCACTTTATATTTCTTTATCAATTACTAGACCTACAGCCCAGCAGTATGAAATAATGCAATGTCTCGCGCGATAGTCGAAAAGTACTTCGAAATGCTGTCTCTGGCAGTTCGAATGGGTGTAGGGAGTCCGTCGATTGTCGCCATATGCAATTTCAGCCTACTGCGTTGGACGGAAGCCTTTTCTGCCTGCACTCGCTGATAAAGAGCTAAGAAAACAAGATCAGCTGCCATTCTAAGAATTCATAGTATTTAGTGCATAACATGCTATTGATTGTACACCATTAACCTTAGAAACACGGATCGACAACTCGAATTGGCTGGGTCTGAGCGATCGATAACGTTCTCGACCGCCATCTGTGTCACTGTCTTAGAATCGAGTGACAACGATTGGTCGATATTTTTCTTAGTTCACGATCGACAGCTAGTTGTCGACATCGGGAAACAATCTAGGAATCGCAGTGCAGGTCCATATTGGGCTAGATGTATGGATCTCTAACACTGCGTACAACTACACTCTTGCTGATGCGGGGACCTCCAAGGACAGCAAGTTTGTTTGGTCACTGGCAGTGAGCGTTTGTTCCATAGAAAAGCTCCTCAAGACACACTCGGTGTCTGGAAAAAAAAGTATAAAGGCTGGCCCAGTGTAACCAGGAGTGGACAAGCAGAAGCTGAGAGCCATTCAAGGCCATTCAGCCATTCAGGGCTTCGCGAACGCAATTTGTGTTGCGCTTGCATACAAACACACTCAACACATAGGTACAAAAAAGCTTTCACAAGTGACTTTTTGTGGGGGAAGTAAAATTAAAGATTTCGCTTCGCTCATCAATTGAGCGTAGCGAGCGTACAACATCATCGATTGTACATGCTAAATAACGCCCGTAATGATGGTAATCATAGTTTGGTTACCATAGTTTTCCGTAGTCACTGACGTTCTTCAGCAAAACTAGCCATCTCGCAAAAATTATTTTGGCACTTAAATTGAAAGACTTATTACCTAGGGAGTAGAGGGTGAGCTATTTTGGTTGGGATGTCACTATTAGCCTTTGCCTGTAAACAATTGTTTGGTGTAGACATTCCGTGGGCCACGGCATGATCATTTCACCTTAAATGCAATGAATCCATTTTATTTTGGGAGTGGGGGGATTCGATGAGCAGAATATATGGCAGCCTGAAAGAAAAGCTTTTTATTGGGACAAGGGTGGGCATGTGAAAAGCATAGTGTGACATAGGTAACTTTAAGTACCTGTCAGTCTTCTTTCCTATGCTATGAATGAGTACGATATGGTAATTCCCTGGTACCGTATGGGAGCTGAGAAATCCCTTCTTATAAAAACTTAGCTTATAATGTAACTCACCAGTAACTTAAAATTTTGGTGGTGCCAAATAATGTTTTAATAATTAGTGGAGAAGTCAGCACCAATTATATCCTATCCTATTCTATCACCAAAACCCCCTCCCCCATCTAGAAGCTGATTCGCATTCAGAATATGGTTTGAATTCCTGAATCTAACTACCTACGTGTGTCATTTTGATCCATTCAGAAATCTACACACATCAGCTGCGGATGACAGGCACGTCCGAGTTGGTGCTTGCGCAAGATGCGCAAAAATCGTGTAGTTGCATTGGGAAGAAAATACAAGATATCAACAAACAGTACCTACGTTGTTTAACCAGATCTTGGAATATTCCCAGCGTTCCCTGTTTTAGTACAGCACTGCATTTGAAAAACTGTCAATACCGTGCAATATATATTATTATTAAGTTCTTGGCAATTTAAGTTATTGGCAAGTTTTTCCCAATAATTATATATCAATTTTATTAGTTCAATGCAATCGTAGTTTTATAAGATTAGAAAATAAATAATAAATGCATTTGGAGTTTTTTGAAATATTGTTGGATTAACAATTCACTTTTCCCAAGTCAAGTGTTCACTGATAATGCAACAATCCTTGTCCCCATAATGTAATAACGTGTTCCCAAAGTGTGTGTGTGTGTAGCCCAATTTCTAGCTATTTTTCTGTCATGTTTAAGGGTCTGGTTATTTAGTTGACAGGAAACTCTGAGCAGATTTTTAAGCAGGTGGACCATGCCATGGCTAATAAGTAATGACTAAGTATTCTGCAGTTTGTGCTGCAAGACCTTGCTACGATAACTTACCTACTGTGTCTAGCTGCTGGTATGGTACAATAAAATAAAACGAAATTTTTGTAACAGTAGAATAAGCATCATTTTTATTAAAATTACTGAATAAAACAAAACATCCGATGTGTTACGTCTTCACCGGGGATCGAATCAGGGACCCCTCGCACCGAAAGCCCGATTGCCTCCTAGGAGCCATGGCTCACTCGCTGGTGACAGGTACTTAATTCCCATAGGTCGAACCTTCACATGGAGTTTGTCACTAGCGACTCAAGTAGAACATTTACCTACCAATTTTCATTCATCGCTACGTAGCAAGTACGTAGCGAGCGGGCCTCGTAATGCGGAGGTCCCGAGATCAAATCCGGCTGTGTCCGCTTAGGGTTTTATGTTTTTGTCATTGTAAAGTCTTATTAAATATAACAAAAACATCTGCTCGGCTTGCTCAAGTGACTGGGGCTTTGGGATTCCACATAGCACTGAAGCCCCCGAAGGGGCACAGTGAAGTCAGGCTGCGTCCGTCACCACCCACCGAGGCGCCCCCGTAGGGCCTCGGTGGAATTAGGGTGAACAACACGGCAAGCGCTGAGGGAACGAGACTCTCATGAGTCTGTCAAAAATCTTCGCCTGTGCCGGGAATCGAACCCCAGACATCTCGGTCGCGCTACCAATTCGCTTCCGAGATGCACACTTTCCTCTGAGCCACCCGAGCAGATGAGTTTTGTAAAAAAAAATCTTCCCTATAAATTATATAAGCGAGGAGCCACGAGCAGAGCAGGTACATCGCATAGCTGAAATGGGACACAGTGCAGGGACACGGAGGCGAGATTCAAATCGTGAACTGATAACACTGGCTGTGTGTGGCGGGTGGAGGTGCCGGATCGGTGGAGGTGCCGAACTCAAAGTATGCTTCGGTCTCGTCGTGCTACGCTGGAGGAGGCGAAGGTGTCCGTTGTACTCAACTGCTGGAGTCTCGCTCCCCTCAACACGATAGCTATTCCTTGAACACATGGAGCTATTGAGATTTGAGCATTTTGGCTATAAGATGCTTACTGCTCTAATATTTTGCTTTTTAATTTAAGTGTAACTTTTCGCCATGCATAGGGATAGAATTTTTCAGGGAGTCCAATGCAAACCATTGTTTCATTCCCCAGTGATAAATTTAAGAGTTATTTTCATAAGTTATTTTTTTAGAGTCATTGACATTCCTAACGGCTAAACTATTGAATTTGCTTCAAATCTGAGTAGCCCATGATGGTCAGGGTGGTCAACTACCCCTTGGGCCAAAGTATGAGCGAATCTTTATAAACCAAAGGGGTTACACTACGGATGTTTTCGATTTGAAGACCGGAATTCGAGATACTCTTTTCGTCGCCGAAGGGATGTTTTTAAGGGTAGTTTTTCATAGGGAATCCAATTCAAACATCTATTTCCATCTCATTGCAAAATTGTGTGAGTTATTCACGATTTAAAGTTAGAATTCGAACTAGCGGCCAAAGTATTAAAGTTGCGTCAAATCTGAGTGGGCCATCATGTTCAGAGTGGTCAACTACCCCTTAGGTCATATTATGGGCGGATCTTCAAAAATCGAGAAAAACCGTGATGTATACATCACGATTTTTTTCAATATTTTAAAGTCAAATTTCTCAACTTTTTAGTTTCACCACACGAGGGGTGTTTTTAGGGGTATAATTTTACGGGGAGTCCAATGCACCCATCTGTTTCCTTCTAAATCAAAAACTTTAGGAGATATTCACGATTTAAAGAAAAAAAAGTTGGAATTTCGACCTACTATTTTTGGCCAACGATGGATGTAAATAGGGGTGGAATTTTATGGAGAGTCCGATAAACACATTGGTTTTCTTCTCAACGCATAACTGTGAAAGTTATTTAAGATGTAAATATTAAAATCGATATAGTGGTTCAAGTATTTAAGTTGCGTAAAATCTAATTTGCCCATTGGATTGAGCGGTGTCAACTACCCCTTAGAAAAATGTTTGGTCTGTTTTTAAGAGAGTCAGGTCAAAATTTTCTACTTAGTCATTTTGCACAAATAAATCCTATTTATAGGGGTAGTAGCTAATGACAAGTCCAAAAAACATTCCTGTTTCCTTGTCCAGTCAAAACTAAGATAGTTATAAGCACCCCTAAGCAACCCTTAGCAGCGCGTAGCATATAGTTAACCCATGCTACGTAGCTGCACTGCGGGACAGTCTATCTCACAGGGATGAGGCCTAGATGCACGAATTTGGGCTACCAGTGCCCCGGGCATTTGCAAATATCACAGAATATCAGATTCAATATTGAATATGGCTGGTTAAAAAATATTTAATTCACCCCCCATAAGCCCTTTTTTTTAGCTCTTCTTCGTGAATCTTGGCCTCGGTTATCAAAGTTTTACTCTCCATTTGTAAGTTTTATGATTCTTATAGTTCTAAAAATAAATCATTTTACAGTTGAACATATGCTCAGATATATTATAAATATGAGCTAATCCTTGGATTGTTCACCATTCAAGTCCAAGCAAGTGACAGTACCATGATATCACGACCAGTGATTCATTTGTCCATAAGCTGCCGTAAGCTCAGCTTACTCACATTATATTTAGGCTCAGCTGAGCTTAGGTAGGTACTATGTAGTGCCTTTTCTTAAATAACTTTCGTGTGACAAGCACAGACTAACCAATCAATGCCTTTAACATATTTATAGACGAATAAGTAGACTTATCATTGTTATACACATTATAGCATGTCGCAAGCAGCGATAATAATTACGTTAACCCAAGAGTTTTAGGGTACATGAAAGGAAATGCACTTTGCCATGCTGCAACGTGTCTTGCAAGTTTTGAACAATCGTCTTCCTTGACTTGATGTAGACATTTGCACAGTTCTACTAAATAAACATTGGTAAAATATCATGATTTTCTTCATTTTGTTGGAAAAAAGAGCATACACCATTTCCTGTACAAATTATCCAGTGATCACGGCTTACGACATGGCAACGTTACACCGTAGTTTTAACCGAAGTACAAGTGGGAAACTGCATCTGCTAATCAATTGCCAACTATTCCTTGACAGACGCCAGGGGATTGGCAACTGCACAAATTACTTAAGAATCAATTAACAAAATACCTCATACAATTTTACCCACATTCTAGCAGTAGACGTAAGTTCATATTCATCATCAAACTGTTTGCGTCTCAATGCAAACCAATTCACCCCTTAATCTTTATATATCTTACATACAGTTTTAACACTGTACTAATTTATTTTTATTATTAATATGCATAACAATAATAGTTCATTCAATAACAATCAACGGTACTTTGTGTTATGTTTAAAAAAACCAGCAAAATCCCACCTAAAGCACAGTGAGAATTGCCAATCCACTAGCGACTAGCACTGATCGAAATTCATTCAAGATGCAGGATAATGAAAATTAATTAAAGATGCAGGACAAAAGATAATTCAAACGATGCCAAACTAAAACTGCCACTGGGTTTCGATATCAGGCTAGAATCAGGTTAGAAATCGATTAAAATCGAAGCCCTGGCCACCAAACCTCACGCTTGTTTTGCTGACAGAGCAGTTTCAAATACGGCTTCGATATCGAATTATTTAAATTTGAGACACGTTAGCCGCTCGGCGAGGCTCTCGGGATTCGATGTTCGAGCGGAACCGAAGGCGGGAAACTGAGAGCGGTGGCGGTTCCATCATTTTGTCTATCGTCTTGGATGCTGAGCTCTAGGTCTGGCAGGATGTTGCTCATTGTTGTAGGATCTGCAGGCAGAACAGACAGATAGTTTTAAAACATTGCTACACAGATTATTGGATTTGACATTGTTTTATTTGAGATGGTTCAGAATAGTTTGGCAAAAATCTACAATAGGTCACCAACAGAAACATTAGGTAAAGAATGCAAAGAATGCTATCCAAGCACCAAGTTTAGCTCTAGTTTCAAAGAAACTATTTCAACACGGTCTTTTTAATGCCCAATCAAGTCTCACTGTTTTCCCTACGTTTTTTAGCCTTCTTTTCGATATCTATTCTATTTCGATATCTATTTAATTAACTGAATTTGACAACATCTTAAAATAACAAAATTTGAATTGGGTTTGGCTTTGGTTTAAAACTATTAAGAAGATGCATAACCCAGCAAGAAATGGATGGAAGGTAAACGGAGTTGGAAAAATGTACAACCAAACCAGGATACGAACCAAGGACCATTTGATGTCCACTCAGATGGTAAGGCACATGCCCGGCAATCAGGAGGTCCCGAGTTCGTTTCCCGATTCGGTTGCACACTTTTCCAGCTTCATCTTCCTTCCAAGTTGGTCATTGTTACGTACGTACCAAGACCAGCCTAAACTCCATTTCACATGAAGAAGGTGAGTGGATTTGCATCTTCCTTGAGGACCCACTGCTGCTAGACACGAGCTGAGTTTCAATGCTTACAATCCATGTCTTGGGTGCTACATAATCAGTTTTGGAACACTAGCTCTTGTATAGCAGCAGCAGCAGTGGGTCCTCGAGGAAGATGCAAATCTCCTCCCCTTCTTGAAGTGAAATGGAGCAGACAATCTTCTCAAACTAAAATCTTCTTAACTAAAGCTTAATGTGGAATACGTCGCAAAGGCTTGATCAGTGGTTGAATCTTCCAGGCTCACCGATTACAGGGCCAGTTGTGCCAAAGTTGAGCAAATTATTGATTAAGCTATTTTTAAGCTCACCTTTTGATTTTAGCTGAATAACTAACATTTCTCAAATGATGAATTTCTCCACTTTTGTTTGATTCTAATTGATGATTAAAACTCAAAACTTATTCATTTGGAGTAAAAACAATGCTGACATGTTTTTGTTGAAATTTGAGCATATTGAGCATTAAAACAATGATATTAGAAGGCCATTTTGCTTAACCACTAAACTACCACACTTACCAATTACCAATACATTACCAAACTTACCAATTACCATTAATTAGCCAATCACCAATTACACCACTCACCATGATTACACTGAACAGCGCTGGCATGCTGATGAGACTGCGAGTGGCTGCGATAAGCACGATGCCAAGGTACATGCCGAAGTAGAAGGCTCGGAGGATCTACTTGGCGAAGGCCGACACGACGATGTCGACAAACTTGGTCAGCGAGATGCCGGACAGGACCTGGCATGGTGGGGGGACACAGCGTTAGGCACAATTCATTTAAAACCCAAACACTTGTCCTACAAATCTCTTAACACTATAAAAACATTTTATAAAAGCATGCTTTTTTTTTTAAATGTACAATGAAAATCACACCGCCTTATGTGTCTATATTCTTTTCGCAGATCATTAAAAACACAAGCTACAGGCGTTGAAACAAACATGTAAATATATTCAAAAAACTGTTTCCTCCCCGGGTTTGGAATTCTAAATGAAGTCTCACTGTTTACCCGACGAATCGTAACATGTACCAGTTCCAATTAATGATATAAAGTAACATTACTGCTACTGCTGGTTCTTACTTCTAAGTTGTTTGTAAACTAGCCTTACATTGCTAACAATGCTAAATGGCAAGGAATCAATGAGTCAACACCGTCATTTCGCTTACCGAGCTGCCCACGTTGACGAGAGCGTCTGCCGACCGATCAGCTTTCGTTGCTCGCGTAGACTTTCCAAAACCGCTCATGATGTGACTGCAGAACTCCATGTCGATGCCGACAGCCTGGGAGGGAGCCGAGAGTTAGCACGGTGCCGAAAAAATCAAGATTTACTTGAGTATAATTGTTATAGTAACGGCATCGATCCATCTGACCCAAAGGGCTCCAACTTTGGATCTATATCTATATCTATATCTAGTGCAGCGCATACTACTAGCGCTGCACTAGATATAGATCGTTTTCGGCTCAACTACAGCACATTCCAAGTGCCACCTTGCATAAGTGCTGAGCTTCTATAGCCTTAAAATTCTATGGTACCTGTATAACCAGTGCTTTTTTTGTGCCGGAACACACCGGAAAGCCGTTCCGGCACCTCTTTTCGGAACTCCAAGAGGAAATTAAATTTCGGCGGGAATATCTACGAGCGCCAATTGCTGGAGAAAAGTATACTCCATTTCACGTTAAGAAATAGTGTATTTGCTCTTTCCTCGTGTGTCCTCTGCTACTAGACATTAGCTGAGTTTCAAAATTTACAAGCCATGTCTTGAGCCAGACAAAAGGCTTTATGGGCAGTTTTGGGACTCTTTGCTTGTGTCTTGCAGCAGAGTCCACGAGGAAGATGCGAAGACACTCTCCTTCTTACTGTAAATAAGGTTTAGTTTGTCAGAGTTGTTTTTCGTGTGTCCGAGTGCTTCCCGAGTTGGTGGACATAATGAGGAAAATGGCTCCTTTTTACTTACAATAATTAAAAGGATTAGATGGAAATTATTCTGTGTTCACAGCTCATCACAGCTAAGAGAGGCGTCCAGTATCAACAAAACAACAAACGCAACGCAGATTGTCGTTGCTGGTGAGGAGGCCTCGGCAGAGGTGAATGGGGGGTGGGGGGGTTAAGAGTTATTTTATATTATGAAAATTGGCGTTCCGGAACCTTTATTTTTACAAAAAAAGCACTGGGTATAACTATCCTATTCTCAACAAAGTACCCCGTTGTCAGCAATAAGCATGAGAATGGGATACACACGACAGACTGACTCACTTGTCCACTTTCCATTCGAGACAGCGTTTTGACTGACAGCTGCAATCGTCGACTTGTCATGAATCATGCTTAAACGTTGTTGGAACCGCGTACCCGCTTCGAATGAATTTCACTGAAGTCGAGAAGTCTCGGCTCGCCATCTCCACCAAGATTGCGCCCCGTTGCGCCCAGGTCTGGATTTTGCCTGCAAAGAAAAACACAAGCAATGAAAGAGTCATCTGACAGTAAACAAAGAGCATCAAGCAAGAAATCAAGTGCAAAACAATCGTCAAGGGGATGTAAGACGGCAAACTGTGCACGTTCTTATTTCTTGGTTTCAGATTTGAAAACGAGTTGAAATGAGTTTTTGTAAAAGGAACGGTTACTTACTCACAAGAAAACGAGGAATGAATTTTATAGGTTAGCCACATGTGACACAGACAATTTAAAAACAATTCAGCAATTATAGCTTTAAGTGCCAAGAAGAAAACGTACCTCTTTTAATAAGTAATCCAACAGCGAATCTATTTCACATGCAGTCATATTAACAAATTTACAAACGCAACATAGAAGAAACCACAAAACATGTGCATCAAAAAAAGCCGCCATATTTTAGCAGTGGTGCCAGCCTTGAAAGAAAAATACCAAAACAACTCGAAGAGGTCGAATATTTTCCTGACCTTGATCTTAACGAGCCTATTTATAATAGTATCTTTGATCTTAACCATGTCCTTGAGCCATTGGGCCGCATCAGTTAATCGATAAAATGTGTTCTTCGTGTGAATGTTGCAAGTATAGACGAGCTACTTACAACATTCACATGTAGTACGTTTGATTTAGTGTCTACGAGTCTGAATTGTCTGAAATAATAGAATTTGATTTTCAACTGGGTACAAATTGTGGAAACATTGTGTATTTTACTCCAGCTGTTATTTACTTCATTCCAGTAAATGTCATTTTAAAATCGTCATAATCATCCGGCCACTGGATTTTAGACAGAATTAGTGCATATAGACCAGGGTCGGTGAGTAAGACCACAGCATAGCCCCGCCGTCAGTGCCCGATTTACGCCATAGGTTCACATACTCTGCCCGCCTGTCAGCGTCGACGCCGATTATCAGGATCGACTCCAGCGGGAAGCTTGTCACGCCGTAGAGAAATGGCGTCGAGCCGAATGCTTCCAGACTCCACGGGTTGGCGCCCTCGCTGATCAGGTAATTGACAACATCAAAGCGTCGATTTATAGCAGCCTCACGTAGAGCAGTTATACCTGCGAGGGAGTTTTCATTGACTTCGGCGAGGACGTGCTGGGACGCTTCGAGGTGTGCGGCCAGTTTGGCGTGCATGACTAGATGGTTCGCGATGGCGAGATATCCACCAGTAGCGGCCATGATTAATGGTGAGATAAAGCCGAGTCCAGCGTTGACGTTGGCGCCTCTTCTGATGAGCAACGTCACAACGCGGTGGCTGCCATCCGAGCAAGCCCGAAGCAGCAAGACACCGAATATCGTGTTGTGTTCGACCGACAGTCCCCTGTCCAGACAGAAGGCCATCAACGAGTCCAAGTCGTGCTCGAAGATCGCGTCCAGCATGGCGGCGCTGGCTGGACTCGAAGAGGTTGACGGCAGATGTCGGGTGTCCGCCTTGCAGCGCAGTAGCTGGTCGATGGCCGGCCACGAGCGCGCCATGTCGGCGTAGAGGAGCGCTGAGCCGCCGAACAAATCGTCCTCTACGTCGATGTCAAGCGAGTTGTTCAAGAGGAGGTCTATGATTTCGCTATTCGCTTCGAGCGTTTGTGAAGTCGTTCTACGTGCTGCAGCCAAATGCAACGGCGTCCTCCCGGCGGCGTCGCGTCGGTCGGCGTCGACGCCTTGCACCTCCAGCAGCCGACGGACGCCGTCGACGTCGTCGTGCAGCACGGCGACGAGGAGATCGCAGCCTCGTGCCAGAATGCGGTCGAACAGATATCGCGCCACGGTGCGGCTGGCCGAGAAGACTCTCTTGAGGAACGCGACGTTCTGGGCCAAGTGGCCGGCCAGCCATTTGGCAGCGAAGTAGTTGGCGAACACGCTGTCAGCGAACTCTGGATTGCCGTCGACCACGCTCTGGACGAAACACTCTCTTTCGTTCCCGACGTTTAGAAAGTGGTACATTTGGGTTTCGCCAAAGATCGGCGCAGGCACCAGAGCATTATAATCATCTTCACTTAGTCTTTCCAGCAAAGCCGCTCGCATGTGAACCTCTTCAAACTCTTGCCGAAGTGTTAGCGTGTTCTCTTCGGACGATGGCAGTCCATTGAATTTGTTTCCAAAGAAGATATTGAATCTCCTGTCGACGCACCGTTCTAACAGCTGCAACACGTCCAGTTTGCCTGGCAGCGCCTTCCCGGGCGTCTCGACGACAAAGTCCAGCACCAGCTCGGCCACCGTCGTCACGTTCATCTGCAGTCCCAAGAAGACGACCGCACTGAGGTCGCCGTTGACGTACGACGTGACTTCGAGGAGGCACGCGACGAACCTGTCGACTCGGTCCTCGGCGAGCAGTGTGTGTCCTGAGAGTTGCGTAAACTCGGTCCAGCGCAGCTTCAGCCGATCGGGCCACTCGTTTGCCGTCGGGGGTTGGAGGGGCGAGAGGGTCGCCAACATCGCTGACTGATATTCAAGAGATGCAAGAAATAAACGCATTGTTTTTAGATCGCATTAGCGATTTATCTTATTTCAATGCCCATTTTCACAAGCCCAGTTGTATGTTATGTTAACTTGCGCTGAGGTTCGCGCGGGCACTTTTAATGGAAAAAAAATACACGTGTCGAAGAACTGTTTGATGTCAAATAAAACGTTTGTTGTTATAAGTAGAAAATTTGACAATGTGGGATTTTTAATTTTTAAAGAAGCATACAATTTAATTAGCTCACAACTGCAAAATTCATTTAAAATGTGTGTTCACATTTCTGTGATTTGACATGTTTTCAAAGTGATTTTCAGCGGTTTTTCAAAAAGACCCATGCAAATGGATCCATTTTGGGCTTACTGGGGACCTCGAACGTCGAGTCATTCACGCTCCTCCAATTTTGAAATGAAGGTGAAACACAAATCTCGAACAACCTGTTGTTGCGATTAAAACTGGAACGTCTCACCAGCAGCCGCTTGCTTGTGAGCATGCGCTACGGAACGCGGACAATGTAACGCGTAGTTTAGCAGAAGATACGGGTGTCGTGACTGGAGAGTAAAAACTATAGTTTCCCTGAAATCCAAAATTTGGCACGATATTCAGGATTCAGGGCCGATCCCGCGACTCTGGCCTGGAATCCCAACGTGGTAACCAATGATCCGCAGAGAAGTCATGAAATGCATCTGACGCGTCTACGTCAACAGTCACGCGTCTACATTAAAGCCGGCAGAACCCCCCCCCCCCCCCCCTTTTGAAAGCGCCAAGAGGGTGAGATCGGGCCGCGGTTATAGGGATCAGTAATCGGAAGTAGAGCTCTACATATTGAAAAAATTGAGTAAGGGACTTGAGATTCGAACTTTCGGATAGCTGCGGACTTACGGACAGCTGCGGACTTACGGACAGCTTCGGACAGATTCTACAACTGGACAAATACTTCGGGCCGGGCCCGAATGAAAAATCCGACGGGAAAAGGACCGGGCCGGACCCGTGACTGGTCGGGCCGGTGTCGGGCCGGGCCGACGGAAAACAAACAAATCCCATCTCTACATCGTAGTGTTGATTACCGGAAATAATCACTCTTTCTTTATTTTGGTGCAAGCGGTGGGATTTTCCAAAACCCATGCATTTCTTGCAATTTTTTTCAATTTTAATCTGCCCCTCTCTTCGAGGAGGGGTGGGTGGGAAGGGGGGAGGGAGATGGGTTATTGGGCCTATTTTATTTTAAATGCCCGGATGACGGGTCTGTTTCCCCCCGAATCCAACATTGCAAGTCTCCCACATAATTTCACATGATTTGAAGGGGGGGAGCGGAAGAGGTGGGGGTTGAGGATTTGGCTCCAAATTTAATAGAATATTTTGTTACCGGAAACTAGCCGGAATACCAAATTTAAAATCGATCGGATGACGGGAAGGGGGTTAAATAGCCGTCGCATGCTTTGGCCGGCTGCTGGCAGGCTGGTGAGTGAGTGAGTGAGTGAGTGAGTGAGTGAGTGAGTGCTTTAGTATCCCCAGCTAGTTTCCCTAGGGGCTTTTTTGAAAAGAAATACTTTTGGGTAAATTTAGTATGGTCAGATTATAAAATATAAACATCCCTGGGAGCTTATTTTGGATCTTGACATTAAACTTATACATCGTTATGTTAAATTATCTGTGGCCAGTACTTTGGCCAACTGAAATAAACCTTGCTGCTTGTTGACAGGTTTATTAGCCCCCAGAGCCACGAGAGGTTATGATCCTTCAAAAAGTGGGCTCCAGAAGTGGGTTCCAAAATCAGCCCCCACGGATCTTTCCCGTTTCAAAGATTCAGCAAATGTATATACGTGTCTGAACTATCGTCATTATCTACTAGAATTTATCAACATTTTCTACAGATTGGCGTATTACGTTTAAATTCCTTCGACTTTTAACGACAATGGTCAACTAGTTTCTACTTTTAACATTTCACCAGCACTTGCTGCCAATTACTGTTGCTGCCAGTGTTGGTGCCAATTGGTGGTACTAACCAAATTGGGAAAATTTACTCAATTATGGTTTTTGCGTTATTAATACATCGCTTATGAAGGAAATAAATACCTACAACTATCGGTTGGATACGTAGCTTGTATCTGTTACCCAATGCTGAGGGGACCTGGGGACAGCTTGCAGGGTTCGAGTCGACATCAGGAACGCCCTCAGGGGCAAGCTGACACGACCGGATCATGGGATAATATCCGTTAATGATGATCATAATAGCATCACATTAATAAAGAGAACTTCGGTATAATGAGCCGGATCACCGCGAAAGGTCAGTGGCGCTACAGGTAGACTGCTCGATGTGGGTGTAGATTAATAGGGCACGACGTTTCGGCACAGTGTAAATGATTTGGACTATAGATGTGCGCACAAGATTCAGATTTGATGTTGTAAGACAAAATTATTAGATGGTTGATACAGATACGCCACGTGATATGCGATGTATGGGAGGCTCTAAGCAAATTGTCAGGTGCAATGCTATTAACGCTTAGTTCGGTGCTGTCCCTTTTTACATCAATAATATACACGTATTTTCTTAGAAATCCTTTATATCAGACATGGGCAGCCCATGAGCGGAGAAAAAGTGAGGGATTTGGGGGGGGGGGGCGCATATCCCTATTTTTAAAAAATTTGTTTTTGTTTGTGTCCGGTTTTAATAGACTTGTTTCCGTTGAGCGGGGTTTGGGGGACGCAGCCCCCACTTCGGAAAAGCAAACTTCCACTGTGTTTGCCGGGCCGGAGAAAGAGTCTAGGGGTTTAGGGGGCGCAGCCCCCATTTTTGAAAAGATGTGCATATGCTCCCTGCATCACGCAATACGAGATAGGGGTTAGGGCTTGGCTTTATTAGGGCGGGGTGGGTGTGATTGGAAGTGAAACGGATGAGGGGACAAGGAACTCTTGACCTTTCAGATAGAAATATGCACACATAAAGGCATAAAGCAGCATTATTATAAAGGATTTATACGAAAAACGTAGTTTTTAAGGGGTTTATTTTTTTTGTTATTTTTGTGTTGTCTTATGCTAGGTAACGCTGCCAAAGTGTTCGCGTTTAAGATGAGCGTATGGGCGCAGCGGTACTAAGTTGAGTACAAAGGTAGACACCCTGAAAATTTCTCCACAATCGATGCAGGCGTTTAGTATGTGGAGCGCGCGCAAACAAACATACAAAAAACAAAAAACAAAAAACAATATAGAACAATATAGAAAAATACCCCCCCCCCCAACCCACCCTTTTGAAAGCGCCGCGAGGGTGAGATTACGCCGCGGTTTTTGGGTTCAGTCATCGGAGGTAATGCTCTACATATTGAAAAACTTGAGTAAGGGACTTGAGCTTCGGACTTTCGGATAGCTGCGGACTTTCGGATAGCTGCAGACTTTAGGACAGCTGCAGACTTACGGACAGCTTCGGACAGATTGTACATCTGGACAAATACTTCGGGCCGGGCCCGAATAAAAAATATATGACGTGATGGGCCTCGGACCGGGCCGACGGAAATCCCACCTCCACATGTATTTTACGCATTGAACTTGTTTTTTGTCACAGGATTCCTTGAATTCAGTTCAACCATTACCCGTGAGGTTATAAAATATTTTCATAATTTTCCAAAATATCAAACATTTCTTATTGTTTAGAGAAAAAATCTCAATATTACAGGTGATGCAGAGAGCCGGACATTTGTGGAATCCAGCAACTTTAACAACCGAAAAACACAACCCACGAAAAATTAAAAAATAAACGTAATGTAGAGCGCAGGAACACAATTTTTTTGGCCGATTGAAAATTGAAATCTAAGATATCGCAACGGGCACATAAAAGTTGATAGCGTTCATGTCATCAGGCAATGGCTCGTGCAAATTAGACCTCGACGTAGGGCCTCACGAACTGACTTCTAGGGGGTCGGTGAATTCCATTCTAGGTGTGAGCCTAGTGCTGGCATGGATTCCACCAACCCACCAAGACTCCAATTCAATCGACATGTCGCTGGCAACACCCTTTGCAATGATATGACCTCTTACGGCACCATGCCCTGTCGAACGCGGACGATTTGTACCACTTTACAGTGGCCAGTAAACGCCCTCCGGCCAGTTGCTCCATGAACGCTGGCCCCCACCAAGCTGGTTACAAAGCTCTGCTACAAGCTTCGGCACAGCTACTTACTACGTTATTGCTAGTATTTAACGTTGTTTGCGTTTGTTTATTGTCACCGGGTTTCTTGAATTTAGCTCAACGCTTACCTGCTGGGTTAGCAACTATTCTCAAAATTTTCCGAAATTTCGTAATTTTTAGAGATATAATTCCGATTTATTGGAGCTTAGCGAGCGATGCGAAGTCGCCAATTTCACTACTGCTAAAATGAAAAAAAACGCCTTTGTGTGTTTGTTTGTTTGTTTGTTAGTTTGTACGTGTGTGTGTGTGTTTGAGCGCGCTCTACAGACCAAACGCCTGTCTCGATTGCCATAATATTTTCAGGGTGTCTACTTTTCTTCTCAACTTAGACCCCTTGCGTATTTCAAGAAAATCCTCAATACGCCTCCCCTTCGAAGCAGAAAAAAGAGCAATATTTGCAAATTGGGAAAGTTTGGAAAAACACGGAAATTTGTTTAAATGTGCGTATTTTTTTCCAAATTTTCCCAATTTCGAATATTGCTCTTCGAAACCATCAAAACCACATCGAAACATCACACCAGCTTTGTTGACTTCAAGTTTGTCAGAAATTTTGTCAATTTCGTGCATGCAAGTTATTGAAAGTCAATCAGCGACTGAAATAAATCTCTAAGGGTTTTTTGTTGTTTGTATGTGTGTTTGCGCGCGCTCCACAGACCAAACGCCTGCGTCGTTTGCGGATACATTTTCAGGGGGTGTTCTCACCTTAGTACCGCTGCGCCCATACGCTCATCTTAAACGCGAACACTTTGGCAGCGTTTCCTAGTAGGTATAAGACAACACAAAAATAACAACAAAAATGTATCCCTTAAAAACTACGTTTTTCGTATAAATCCTTTCTAATAATGCTGCTTTATGTGTGCATTATTCTATCTGAAATATCCAGAGTTCCTGGTCCTCTCACCCGTTTCACTTACAATCACACCCACCCCGCCCTAATAAAGCCAAGCCCTAGCCCCCACCCCGTATTGCGTGATGCAGGGAGCATTTGCACATTTTTTCGAAAATAAGGGCTGCGCCCCCCAAAAACCCAAACTCTTTCTCCGGCCCGGTGTTTTCAGGCAAACACATGTGGAAGTTTGCTTTTCCGAAGTGGGGGCTGCGTCCCCCAAACCCCCGTTCCACGGAAACAAGTCTATTAAAACCGGACACAAAAACAATTTTTTTTCAAAATAGGGAGATGCGCCCCCCCCTCCCCAAATCCCCTCACTTTTTCACCGCTTATGGGCTGCCCATGTCTGATACAAAGGATTTCAAAGAAAATACGTGTATATTGTTGACGTAAAAAGGGACAGCACCGAACTAAGCGTTAATAGCATTGCACTTGACAATCTGCTTAGAGCCTCCCATACATCGCATATCACGTGGCGTATCTGTATCAACCATCTAATAATTTTGTCTTACAACATCAAATCTGAATCTTTTGCGCACATCTATTGTCCAAATCATTTACACAGTGCCGAAACATCGTGCCCTATTAATCTACACCCACATCGAGCAGTCTACCAGTAGCGCCACTGACCTTTCGCGGTGATCCAGCTCATTATACCGAAGTTCTCTTTATTAATGTGATGCTATTATGATCATCATTAACGGATATTATCCCATGATCCGGTCGTGTCAGCTTGCCCCTGAGGGCGTTCCTGATGTCGACTCGAACCTTGCAAGCTGTCCCCAGGTCCCCTCAGCATTGGGTAACAGATACAAGCTACGTATCCAACCGGTAATTGTAGGTATTTATTTCCTTCATAAGCGATGTATTAATAACGCAAAAACCATAATTGAGAAAATTTTCCCAATTTGGTTAGTACCACCAATTGGCACCAACTGGCAGCAGCAGTAATTGGCAGCAAGTGCTGGTGAAATGTTAAAAGTAGAAACTAGTTGACCATTGTCGTTAAAAGTCGAAGGAATTTGAAAGTAATAAGCCAATCTGTAGAAAATATTGATAAACTCTAGTAGATAATGACGAAAGTTCAGACAACGTATATAAATTTGCTGTATCTTTTAAACGGGAAAGATCCGTGGGGGCTGATTCTGGAACCCACTTCTGGAGCCCCCTTTTTGAAGGATCTTAACCTCTCGTGGCTCTGGGGGCTAATAAACCTGTCAACAAGCAGCAAGGTTTATTTCAGGTAGCCATAGTACAGGCCACAGATAATTTTACATAACGATGTATAAGTTTAATGTCAAGTTCCAAAATAAGCTCCCAGGGATGTTTATATTTTATAATCTGACCATACTAAATTTACCCAAAAGTATTAAGTTTTAAAATAGCTCATAGGGAAACTAACTGGGGTTACTTAAGCACTCACTCACTCACTCACTCACTCACTCACTTTCTCACTCACTCACTCACTCACTCACTAACCAGCCAGCCAGCAGCCGGCCAAAGCATGCGATGGCTCGTTAAACCCCTTCCCGTCGTCCGATCGATTTGAAATGTGGTATTCCGGCAAGTTTCCATTGACAAAAATATTCTATTAAATTTTGAGCCAAATCCTCAACCCCCCCCCCCCCCCCCCCCCTCCCTTCAAATCATGTGAAATCATGTGGGGGACTGGCAGAGTTGGATTCGGGGGGAAACAGAACCGTCACCTGGTCATTTAAAATAAAATCAGCCCAATAACCCATCACCCTCCCCCTTGCCACCCACGCCTCCACCAAGAGAGGGACAGGAGATTAAAATCTAACAAAAATTGCACGAAATGGTTTTGGAAAATCCTAGCGCTGGCACCGATATAACAAGTCTATTATTTCCGGTAATCAACACTACGATGTAGAGGTGGGATTTCAGTCGGCCCGGTCCGACACCAGCCCGACCAGTCACGGGTCCGACCCGGCCCGAGGCCTGTCGGGTCTTATAATTTTCATTCGGGCCCGGCCCGAAGTATTTGTCCAGATGTAGAATCTGTCCGAAGCTGTCCGTAAGTCTGCAGCTGTCCGAAAGTCCGCAGCTATCCGAAAGTCCGCAGCTATTCGAAAGTCCGAAGCTCAAGTCCCTTACTGAAGTTTTTCAATATGTAGAGCATTACCTCCGATGACTGATCCCAAAAACCGCGGCGTAATCTCACCCTCGCGGCGCTTTCAAAAGGGTTGGTTGGGGGGGGGGGGTGTTTTTCTATATTGTTCTTTATTGTTTTTTGTTTTTTGTTTTTTGTATGTGAGATTACGCGCGCTCCACATACCAAACGCCTGCATCGATTGTGGAGAAATTTTCAGGGTGTCTACCTTTGTACCCAACTAACTACCGCTGCGCCCATACGCTCATCCTAAACGCGAACACTTTGGCAGCGTTACCTAGCATAAGACAACACAAAAAAAAATATATATATATACTCCTTAAAAACTACGTTTTTCGTATAAATCCTTTATAATAATGCTGCTTTATGCCTTTATGTGTGCATATTTCTATCTGAAAGGTCCAGAGTTTCTTGTCCTCTCATCCGTTTCACTTCCAATCACACCCACCCCGCCCTAATAAAGCCAAGCCCTAACCCCTATCTCGTATTGCGTGATGCAGGGAGCATTTGCACATCTTTTTAAAAATGGGGGCTGCGCCCCCCAAACCCCTAGACTTTTTCTCCGGCCCGGTGTTTTCAGGCAAACACATTGGAAGTTTGCTTTTCCGAAGTGGGGGCTGCGTCCCCCAAACCCCGCTCAACGGAAACAAGTCTATTAAAACCGGACACAAACAAAAACAATTTTTTTCAAAATAGGGAGATGCGCCCTCCCCCCCCCCTCCCAAATCCCCCACTTTTTCTCCGCTCATGGGCTGCCCATGTCTGATATAAAGGATTTCTAAGAAAATACGTGTATATTATTGACGTAAAAAGGGACAGCACCGAACTAAGCGTTAATAGCATTGCACCTGACAATTTGCTTAGAGCCTCCCATACATCGCATATCACGTGGCGTATCTGTATCAACCATCTAATAATTTTGTCTTACAACATCAAATCTGAATCTTGTGCGCACATCTATTGTCCAAATCAATTACACAGTGCCGAAACGTCGTGCCCTATTAATCTACACCCACTTCGAGCAGTCTACCTGTAGCGCCACTGACTTTTCGCGGTGATCCGGCTCATTATACCGAAGTTCTCTTTATTAATGTGATGCTATTATGATCATCATTAACGGATATTATCCCATGATCCGGTCGTGTCAGCTTGCCCCTGAGGGCGTTCCTGATGTCGACTCGAACCCTGCAAGCTGTCCCCAGGTCCCCTCAGCATTGGGTAACAGATACAAGCTACGTATCCAACCGATAGTTGTAGGTATTTATTTCCTGCATAAGCGATGTATTAATAACGCAAAAACCATAATTGAGAAAATTTTCCCATTTTGGTTAGTACCACCAATTGGCACCAACTGGCAGCAGCAGTTATTGGCAGCAAATGCTGGTGAAATGTTAAAAGTATAAACTATTCTCGTGCCCTTTCAAAGTTTACCATTGTCGTTAAAAGTTGAAGGAATTTGAAAGTAATACTCCAATCTGGAGAAAATGTTGATTATTTCTAGTAAATAATGACGAAAATTCAGACACGTATATAAACGTGCTGTATTTTGAAACGGGAAAGATCCGTGGGGGCTGTTTCTGAAACCCGCTTCTGGAGCCCACTTTTTCAAGGATCATAACCTCTCGTGGCTCCGGTGGCTAATAAACCTGTCAACATGCAGCAAGGTTTATTTCAGTTGGCCACAGTACTGGCCACAGATTATTAAACATTACGATGTATACGTTTAATGTCACGTTCCAAAAGAAGCTCCTAGGGATGTTTATATTACGCCAGCGCCGAGTGCCCACGCCCTCGCGACCAGCCGTGCACGTGCACGAACTGCGGCAAGGCGCACGCGGCTAATTACCGTGGCTGTGCCTATCTCAAGGCTGCGCAGAAACGCGCACCAGCGACAGCGGCGTGCCGAGCCCCGGGTGTGAACTCTGCGCAGCGCGCCCCCACGCACAACCTGACGGCCATCGCGCGCCCGGTGTCGCCGAACGTCAGCTACAGTCCTACAGTGCCATCACTGCCAACAACCCGCCGCTCCTCGCCGAGCCCGCTCCTGCCTCCGCTCCTGCCGCGAAGGAATGTCCCCAGACGCACCCACCAGCGCTCGACGGGATGAGCGCCGTGCGGCAGATGGCCAAGCTGGTGATCGACTTGGCTCTACACCCGGTTGTCACTACGATTGCGCAACTCGTATTAACGTTCTGTACAGCGCGCCCTCCCACCATGGGTAGACGGCCCCCCGCTCTCACCCACCTGGTGATGTGGAACGCCAACGGCGTTATCTCCAGACGGGACGAACTACTAGCATTCGTGACGTCACACGAGTTCTCAGTCGCGCTAATCTCTGAAACGCAACTCCGAAACCCGAACCGATTCGCGATGGCAAACCACCAAGTCTACCGCACCGACCGCATCGCGGCGACCCAGCGAAGCGCGGGAGGCACGGCCATCCTCGTAAATCACAAAGTCCGCCACGAAGAACTCGCCTTGCCGCCCCTAGAGCGGCTGGAGGCGACAGGAGTGCTGGTTCACACAGAGCGAGGGCCGCTGCGGCTCTTCGCGGTCTACTCGGCCCCCAATGCCAAACTTGTTCTCAGCGACCTGGACGCCCTGCTCGACTCCCCCCTGCCCACCATCATAGCAGGTGACCTCAACTGTAAGGACCCGGCATGGAACTCACGTCGCGGGAACGCCAAGGGCCTTTGACTCAGAGCGCACGCCATTCGGTCCGGCTTCGATGTTTATGGTCCGACCGAACCAACGCATATTCACTACAACACCACTGCTGACGTGCTAGACATCGTACTGATGAAGAACTGCCAGCATTCACTGGAGCTGGAAACACTCGCCGAGCTATCATCGGACCATAATAACCCAGTGCGCATCACCATCGGGGACGAGCTGCTGCCTGCGCCCCAAGTACCGAGACGCTGCTGGCGACGGGCTGACTGGGACGCGTATCGCGTCGCCGTATCAGAGACCGTGGCCACCTCGCCAATTACGACGGCGGCCGAGCTGGACAAGGCAGTCACTCAACTCACCGACACCATCGTGGCGGCAGTCGAGCGCAGCGTACCCCTGTTACCACCCAGCCACTGCTCGATTTACGACCTCCCGCCCAACCTGATGACGGCCATCCGCGAGAAGAACAAGGCCCGACGCCAATGGCAACAGCTGCGCACGCCAGACCGCAAGGCGCAATGCAACAAGCTGGAACGGGAACTGACGCGAGACATCGCCGTCTTTCGCGGCAAGCGCTGGGAGCAAACCGTCCGCGCACTCACGCCCGAAGACGCCAGCATATGGACTATGACTCGCAAACTGCTAAACCGAGCAGAACCAAGTCCGCCACTGCAAGGGCGCAATCACCTCGCGTGCTCGCCCAGAGACAAAGCCGAGGTACTGGCCGATTCGCTCGAGGCCCAGTTCACCCCGAACCCACCAAATGACCACTCAGCAGGAGTAGAGCAGGCCGTGACCCGTCACCTCGCAGCCACCAGACCACGGGATCAATCGCCACCCCCCGTGACCAGGAGCCAAGTGGCCGACATTGTCTTAGAACTTCCGAGGAAAAAGTCCCCCGGCGCCGACGGTGTAACAAACACAATGATTCGTGAACTGCCTGAAGAGGGAGCTCTCCGGCTAGTTGCCATCATCAACGCTAGCCTGCAGCTCCAGCACTTCCCAACACCATGGACACGTGCGAAAATCATCGTGTTTCCCAAACCAGGCAAACCTCTGCGCGACCCGGCGAACTACAGGCCAATCAGTCTGCTATCTTGCCTGTCAAAGTTACTCGATAAAGTTATACTTAGCCGCCTCAAGGACTTTGTCGAACGCCATGACCTCCTCATTCCGCAGCAATTTGGTTCTCGTTCGAAGCACTCTACAACGCACCAATTGCTGCGAGTGACAAGTCACATACGGGAAGGTCTGAGAACCCAAAAGAGCACGGGGGTCATTTTCCTTGACATCGCCAAAGCATTTGACCGCGTCTGGCACACCGGTCTCGAGGGGAAGCTGATCTCCCAAGGCTTCGACAGCTACCTCATCAACTGGGTAGTCAGCTACCTAGACAGCCGCTCTTTCTTCGTAGCGCTGCGCGAAGAACAATCGTCGACGCGGCCTATCGCAGCGGACGTTCCACAGGAAGGCCTTATCAGTCCTCTGCTCTTCAACCTGCTGACGAACGACATCCCCACCGACCTGCCGGACACGCAGCTTGCGCTGTATGCCGACGACGCAGCGATCCTATGCCAGACACACACCGGGGGAGCGATGCGACGTCGCCTCCAAGGGTCCGTGGACAAGGTCTGCGCCTATTACCATCGGGAGCGCATCCTCGTCAATGCCACCAAGACTGAGGCAACCTTCTTCACCCGCCGAACCAAAGTGGTTCGGCCCCTGATTCGAGGAGTGGGTGAGGCCGTCCAGTGGCGACCGCACAGCCGCTACCTGGGAGTAGTGCTCGACAAGAGACTGACGTTCGCCGAGCACATACGCCAAACTGCCACCAAGGCGTACCGCAAGCTGGCCGCACTCCGGCCACTCTTCCGAGCACGCTCTATGCTGGCCGCCACCAAGGTGCGACTCTACGAGGCGGTCATCCGACCAACGATGACGTACGCATCACCGATCTGGGCAAACGCAGCGCGCACGCACCAGATGCGCCTGCAACGCATCCAAAACCCGGCGCTGAAGGCGGCGTTGCGGCTGCCGCGCTACGCCAGGACGGCAGACGTCCATCGACAGTGCCGGATGGCGACCCTGGGCGAGACCACAGCTCGCCTAAACAACACCTTCGCTGTCTCCACCCAAGAATCAGCGAACCCGCTGAATACCCCAGTACAGGCTGATTGCCTGCACTACAATTAATCAATCCACCGACAAGTGCAGTGACTATAAACTAAGCTTCAAACAATATGGCCTAACGGCCGCAGTGTTGACAGATCGTCGCTGGCGAAGCAAGCGACACGAAGCCAATGAAACTGTTGGATGTTTATATTACATATTCTGACCATATTAAATTTACCCAAAAGTAAATAGTTACAAAAAAGCTCCTAGGGAAACTAACGGGGGTTACTAAAGCACTCACTCACTCACTAACTCACTCACTCACTCACTCACTCACCAGCCAGCCAGCAGCCGGCCAAAGCATGCGACGGCAAATTAACCCCCTTCCCGTAGTCCGATCGACTTTAAATTTGGTATTCCGACTAGTTTCCGGTAACAAAATATTCTATTAAATTTTGAGCCAAATCCTCAACCCCCCCCCCCCCTTCAAATCATGTGAAACTATGTGGGAGACTTGCAGTTGGACTCGGGGGGAAAACAGACACGTCATCCGGGCATTAAAAAAAAAATCGGCCCAATAACCCATCTCCCTCCCCCTTCCCACCCACCCCTCTACCAAGAGAGGGACAGGAGAAAAGCCCTAACCCCTATCTCGTATTGCGTGATGCAGGGAGCATTTGCACATCTTTTCAAAAATGGGAGCTGCGCCCCCCAAACCCCGCTTAACGGAAACAAGTCTATTAAAACCGGACACAAACAAAAACAATTTTTTTCAAAATAGGGAGATGCGCCCCCCCCCCCCCCTCAAATCCCACACTTTTTCTCCGCTCATGGGCTGCCCATGTCTGATATAAAGGATTTCTAAGAAAATACGTGTATATTATTGACGTAAAAAGGGACAGCACCGAACTAAGCGTTAATAGCATTGCACCTGACAAACTGCTTAGAGCCTCCCATACATCGCATATCACGTGGCGTATCTGTATCAACCATCTAATAATTTTGTCTTACAACATCAAATCTAAATCTTGTGCGCACATCTATTGTCCAAATCATTTACACAGTGCCGAAACGTCGTGCCCTATTAATCTACACCCACATCGAGCAGTCTACCTGTAGCGCCACTGACCTTTCGCGGTGATCCGGCTCATTATACCGAAGTTCTCTTTATTAATGTGATGCTATTATGATCATCATTAACGGATATTATCCCATGATCCGGTCGTGTCAGCTTGCCACTGAGGGCATTCCTGATGTCGACTCGAATCCTGCAAGCTGTCCCCAGGTCCCCTCAGCATTGGGTAACAGATACAAGCTACGTATCCGACCGATAGTTGTAAGTATTTATTTCCTTCATAAGCGATGTATTAATAACGCAAAAACCATAATTGAGTAAATTTTCCCAATTTGGTTAGTACCACCAATTGGCACCAACTGGCAGCAGCAGTAATTGGCAGCAAGTGCTGGTGAAATGTTAAAAGTAGAAACTAGTTGACCATTGTCGTTAAAAGTCGAAGGAATTTGAAAGTAATAAGCCAATCTGTAGAAAATATTGATAAACTCTAGTAGATAATGACGAAAGTTCAGACAACGTATATAAATTTGCTGTATCTTTGAAACGGGAAAGATCCGTGGGGGCTGATTCTGGAACCCACTTCTGGAGCCCCCTTTTTGAAGGATCTTAACCTCTCGTGGCTCTGGGGGCTAATAAACCTGTCAACAAGCAGCAAGGTTTATTTCAGTTGGCCATAGTACAGGCCACAGATAATTTAACATTACGATGTATTAGTTTAATGTCAAGTTCCAAAATAAGCTCCAAGGGATGTTTATATTTTATAATCTGACCATACTAAATTTACCCAAAAGTATTTAGTTTTAAAATAGCTCATAGGGAAACTAGCTGGGGTTACTAAAGCACTCACTCACTCACTCACTCACTCACTCACTCACTCACTCACTCACTCACTCACTCACTCACTCACTCACTCACTCACTCACTCACTCACTCACCAGCTAGCCAGCCAGCAGCCGGCCAAAGCAGGCGACGGCTTGTTTGCGACTTCCCTTCCCGTCGTCCGATCGATTTGAAATTTGGTATTCCGGCTAGTTTCCGGTGACAAAATATTCCATTATATTTTTAGCCAAATCCTCAACCCCCCCCCCCCCCCCCCCCCCCCCCTTCAAATCATGCGAAATTATGTGGGACACTTGCAGAGTTGGATTCGGGGGGAAACACACCTGTCACCCGGGCATTTAAAATAAAATCAGCCCAATAACCCATATCCCTCCCCTTTTCCACCCACCCCTCCACCAAGAGTGGGACAGGAGATTATAATCTATCAAAACATTGCACGAAATGCATGGGTTTTGGAAAATCCCACCGCTGGCACCAAAATAAATATAGAGTGATTATTTTCGGTAATCAACACTATACGATGTAGAAATACTAGTTATAACGTTGTGTATAGTGTGCTGAAGTTGGAGCCAAGCTTTGTTACCTAGCTAGATGGGAGCCAGGGACGACGCTAGGGGGTGGCCAGGGGGGGCTGCGGCCCCCGGGGGGAAATACTTGGCCACCCCCCCTACCCACCCCCCTACCCACTTACTGCCCCCCCCCCCCCCCCCCCTGTCGAACGAAAGTAAAAGTACCCACGAATTATAGCACCGAATTGCTTTGAAATCTGAATTTTGAGAATTTTTTTTATTTTCATAATGTTTGTCATAACTGCAGAATAGCTTTGAACTATTTTCATTTCTGTGGGAAAATACGTGAACCTCGGCTCAGGCTGTGACATCAATCTTAACAATTTGCTAAGAAGGCATAATTATAATATCAATGAAACTTGTATTATCAGGTATTCCGAGAGAAAAGTAAGTAGCGCTTAAACGACGAATGTCCCCCCCCCCCCCCCCGCCCGCCAATCAACTGCTCGAAAAAAAAGTCGTGCGGGCCACCCCATGAAAATTTGGGGCTACCCTTGGCCGCCCCCAGGAAAAATTCCAGGCGTCGTCACTGATGGGAGCCACGTTCATGGATCTACAGAACGGAGGGCGTTTGCAGGCCACTAAAAGGTGTGCACAACGTCCGCGTTCGACAGGGTATGGTGCCGTATAGGGCGGTCGCATCGTGTTAGAGGTCGTATCGTGTTAAGACTGTTGCCAGCGATCTGCCATTGAACTGGAGTCTTGTTGGGTTGCTGAATCCCATGCTGGCACTAGGCTAACACTTAAAGAATGGAATTCACCGATCCCATAGATTCCACTTCATGAGGTGCTACGTCAGGCAAAGTCGCACGAGCCATGCCTGGGGACATGAAAGCATTTTCAACTTTTCTATCAGCGTAGCGAACGGAATTCAATCTTCTACTAAGCTGGCCCCAAAAATCGCTCGCTTCGCTCGCTACGCTCATCAAACAGAATTTAAAAAAACACGTTAAAAAAATATTGAAAAGTAAAGTTAATTGTGATAAGTTAATAAGCAACACATTTTGATTTATTGTCAGTATAAATGAATTGTGCTGTTATAGGTACATTTACAATTACCTAATCACCAGCAATTAACGTTCACATTATTACAAGTGCATGCAGGAATTGCTTAGCGATTTACGACGCACTCGAATGTCTATAAACTGATAATTTCGCAAGTCTAACGACGTCTTGCCGCACCCTAGCAGACTACACCAGAAACATGGTGTCACCGTTCACGAACGTTAATACCATCACTTCCGCGGTTCACCACTGCAATGGCGTTTTCATGTGACCATAGGTTTCATAGCTAGGGCAACGCTTTGAGAAACCCAACCTCAGCGAAATCTTCTTCGAACAATGAATTACCTTATACAACTTCGGAAAACAAGGCTACGCAAATATTTTCCGATCCGAGCACGAAACTTTTCAGCATAGGTGTGCGCAGGGGGGGGGGTGGGCAAGCTTGGGCCTGGGCCCCACCTCATGAATTTCCCGAAACGCGTAGATTTGCCTGAAAATAACCATGATTGTTCAAATTTTCCAGGGATATCACTGACTGCTCCACTATTAAATTGATGTGACAAACTTCACTGATGGATATCACTAACCGCGACGCTATTAAATTTTTCTGAAAATATCACAAACAAATATCACTGACAGCTCCACCATTTGACTGATCTAAAAAACATCACTGACAAATATCCCTGACAGGTCCACTATAAGATAGATCGGACAAACACCCAGGGGCGAAGCGTCCTATGAGACAATGAGACAGTGTTTACCCTAAAAATTACGTGATGAAGTGTTTTTTTACGGATCTTTTAAGTTTATTTAGCGAGTGGCTTGAACGAGCTCAGGGCGAGCTGCATGTGCATTCACACTCGCGCGCCAAACTCTGCTGTAACGCGAGCGCAACCGAAGAGCCACGAGTGATATTCCATTCGAGCACCGAGCGAGAGACATAATGGGGATTGTCTCCTCGCATAGGGTCTTATTCACTGGCCCCCGCCCGCCGCCTGATGCTTGATTTCCGAGTCCCCGCTGCAAAAAAATCGTTGCGTTTGAGACGCGTCTCGCTCTGTGACTCCATGCCGTCCTGAAAATATCTGCTTCGGGAACCGCGTCTCCGTAGTACAAGCGCGCTCCGTGGCGCGGGATATTTTTCAGGTTTAGTAGTAGCGCTTACCCATGGCATAAGGCGCTTACCCAGCGTTGAACGCGATTAACATTGCTTTCCTGCTCAGCGTAAACCACAGCACATGCAAGCTTATTTCGTCCTAAATAATAGGTAATTTAGAAACGATAAGGTTCATATTTCCAGCCAGCATGAACTGAATGAACATAACCGTATATGATCGAACTTCAAAACAAAATTTATAAAGGCACTAAGATTGATATTAATTTAATTTACCGTGCTACAGAGAGATAATGGTATCCCTACGCACGTGCCACTGCCAAATGTACGTAATATTATGTGTGTCTCCCCCGTGAAAATACCCACGCTTCGCCACTGCAAACACCACTGACAACGCCATGCAGACCGCCACCCAACGGCCATCCCCGGCGCCCGGTCGCTCACCGAGTGCCGGCACGAGGCGCCGATGGGCGTCGTGTGAGGCACGTGCCCGTCGCGGCGACGTCCTTGCCGGGCACCCCGTGCCGCCGACGCCCGCGTCACGGCAGGCCGACAGTGCGTCGTGCCCATGGCCGATCGACACGCTGGACCAAGCGCGGACGCTGCAGGCGCGTCAGTACGAAATTCAGAGGGATTCTGTGCAGATTCCATGGTTCGTTCCATGGTGGTTCCATTCGATGGTAGTTTCACGGTGATTCCTTGTCCAAATCCAAGTACCTATTCTTCACTTAGAACATTCAAAACCTTGTGTGGATTTTTTTTTAGATTCATCTGGGTTTAAAATGCTGGATAAATTACGGGCAAGTCCTTTAATCTCCGTAAGGCGACAAGCAGGGATCCTGCAGATCATTTCCTAGGCTTCGGATTTAGAATTTTTTGCGTATTGTGATCATGTCATGGAATGGAGAAAAAACTAGTGGTATATAAGCAGTCATCCATTGATAAGTGTCATTAACCTTTATATAATTAACCTTATATAAAACCGTTAAAATGGCGACGTTCAACTTTTTAGTCTGTGCTGGCTGGCTGGCTGGCTGGCTGGCTGGCTGGCTGGCTGGCTGGCTGGCTGGCTGGCTGGCTGGGATGCATGTTTCACCGAACTTAACTCTTGATAGAAATCGCGAAAATTGGTTAAAAACGGGTGGAAATGGATTATAAATGTTCAAAATATTGGTTTACATCCAGAGCCGACAATCTTACAGCGATTTGAATGTGTTTTTTCGGTGAAATATTGAAAAAACTGATTGAATTTGGCTGGCATGATTGAGTAGCACCTTGCAGCCCAGCTCGATTTTTAAATCGTTCAAATCTTACCTTTTTACTGATCCGCTTCGACGGGGTGACTATTATTGCATGCATTATGAAGTTATTGATGAAATTTAGTCAAAACGCTCCTATTTGCAATAATAGTATTCGTGAACTTGAAAAGATTTGGCATTCAGAGTGACAGGAGCATTAGCTTTTGTTTGGTTTTTATGCCACTGCAAGGTGAACGAAATCCTGTTATATTCTCTTGGGCAGTGAATTGGGGATATTCACACGTCATCAAGGAAAGCAAAACTGTTTTGAAAAAATTCTAAAACAGTCTAGAAACTTAATTTAATGATCTTAATTTGCATAAAATGTAAATAATTGACTAATGCGGACTAATTTTAATCGACTTCTAATCTTATTTAAATTACGAAAGCTCGTAATTGGCTATTCATTTTATTATTATGTACACAAATTAGCCTCCCAAAAGTGTTGTCCATTCCGGGATTTGAACCCGGGTTAGAGCACCAGCCGCGAAAGTTGGGGACCCGGGTTCAAATCCCGGAATGGACAACACTTTTGGGAGGCTAATTTGTGTACATAATAATAAAATTTTAATCGAGTTTTTAGCGTTTGGCATCAAAATTGTCCAAATTACTATTTTTGTGTTTTGGTTTGTTGGTATTGGTCCCCAAGGCCTAGGGCTTAGGTTATGGCCTAGGGCCATATATGAACTATAAACTGGCTATCGGGTATGCCCGCAGGGCAAAGGGTACACATTAATTTTAAGCTATACAGATAGAGACCGACACTGCATGATCATAACTATTTCTTCGTGTTCTTGGTTAAGGTGAGTTTGTTCCGGGTTGTATAAGAGGGCATTGGGCAGGGAAAAGTTCTTGAATTCTTGAAAAAAAAATATATTTTTTAGACTTCAATGGCACGGGTAGATTTTAGGGGGTGGGACCCCTTCTCCCTAAAACTCTTGCCCTCACCCGCAGAACATTTTACGTGCGTAGCCCGGGCCCATACTGCTAGTCACAAACATAATATTCAATCACGAACATCACATCACAGACACGAAGCTCGAGGTGGCACTGACATGGGACGCTATTCTCTATAATTTTTTTTTTGCGTTCGAAAAAATGTATTTAAGTATATTTAAATTTTAAACATACGAAATTAGAACATGATGATACGGATGTAAGAAATAATAATAATAAGTGTTGGTAAATCAAATCAATAAATACCATTTTATAAAATGGGAAACGATTTGTATTTTGTGTTTGTTGTTTGATTTTTTGTGTTAAGGTGTTATTACATTGTCACTATGTTTTGTATATTGCATATTGCAATATAATTTGTATATTTTCATACCATATTTTATATAGTTACCCATTACAAAGACCGAAATCGGTTGATAAAGCTCCCCATGGCTCGACATAACCTCCACAAGCTCCCACGTCGCCGCCAACTATAAAGTCAGTTAACGCGTCGTCGCAGTGCCAGTCTCCTTCCAGCCATGATCCGACCACCAGCCTCTTGCCTCTCGTTCATCCTCATCCTCGCCCTCGCCATCGCCTCGCCGTCTACCTGCCCGAACGGCCCGGTGGAGGAGTCGTTTCGCTGGCACGGGACAAAGAATTCGCGACCACCGGGTCACGGCGTGGGAGCGGTCAACGCCAGTGTCGACGCCGAAATAGTGATAGAGGCGTTTAACAATGACAGTGTGGTAGCGAGTAAAGTGATTATGGAAATGTGTGAAAAGTTGGCGGTTGATTTTGATGACGGTGAGTGTTTGATGGACGTGGACGTTTGATGAGTCGGATTGCAGTGATTGAAGATGTGATTGTAGGTTTTGTGATTGTCAATCAGGAGCTGACGTCTACCGTATGTAATTTTACCTGTCATTGTGTTGGTTACCGCGTGTGATTCATTATATTGGTTGACGCTTTGCTTTTTTAAAAAAGGTATTTGTTTACTAGCTGTTTAAAGCTGTTTAAAGCTGGCTCTCGAGCAGTAAATTAGGCAGTGACACAAAGCAGTGCCCTAGCCATTTCACCCCGAAACGTGTAGGACCATTTTCGGGAGCCTTCATTTGATCATTAACAGCAATTTAATTACTCCTTGTTAAGTTGTTGGTTCACCAATATTCTTGTAAATTCACAGACTGGGAAATATTTGAACAGCCTGTGCCATGAGGTTTCAGGGGATAGGGGATGATGTACTACGGTGGGGGCAGGGGAGTGGGGGTTCATTTATATTATGCCAAGTAAAAGTTTTTAAATTTTCATTGTTAGCGAAATATGTATCGTGCATATATATTATATGCTATAACGAAGGGGTTTCTATACATTGACGGTGCATTCAATCACATTTTTCTAAGATAAAAAAATCTTTTAATTTCAATGCTGGGATGGAACAGCAAAAAACAATCTCCTTATAGCGCATAGTGAAGTCTCCTATGATCCCACCGTCTCAGTCTTGATGTGTACAGGGGTGGAAATCCTTCGGGAGCGACGCTTCGCTCGTCTCTTGCTCGGCGTCGCTCCTCCTTTTGCCGTCGGCGCCGACGTCCCCGGCGCCTCCGAGCAATGTGTCAACGACACCCAGATCTTCCTGCGGGAACTGCAGCGTCTCACCCTGTGGGCTCTCAGGAGTGAGTACAACCCGTACGCGAGACAAGTTACAAAGCTTAAGATCTCGTCTTCACACAGTTTAAAAAATAGATTATTCTTGTCACAATGCCCATCATTTTGTGTTCACCGGTAATCTACAATCTACATTCACCGCCCTTCATGTATCAAGTTCGACGATGATCATAGTTTGACCACAGTCCTGTGTGCAAATTTAAAATAAATGATACAAGAATTTTGTATTTGTTAACATTTTTAGCTATTTAGTAATTAGTGGCAGTTTCCACTAACGACAAAAACGCATTTAAATGCAATCCCTGCTGAACTACGAATACAATTCGAGAACGGCAAAGAATTTTTTTGAAAATATTCGCTTTTATTAACGTAAAGAAGGAAGTGTAGAACGCAAAGAACGTAAAGATGGGCTCAAAAGGTCATTGCATCATTGTCAGATACAGGTCAGGATCAAGAGCATTTCGCTACCAAATCTGACCAGAGTTGAGTTCGTTGACTTGGCTGCGGCGACACCTTGACCAAGTTGAGGCACTTCCTGACCAACGACCCTGACCATACAATGTCCGGCGCCACCCCATCGTAACCAAAGATCACGGCTCACAGACGTTTGTGAGATCACCGAAGTTAAGCAACACATACGCCGAGTCGGGCATTGAATGGGTGACCGTCATATACGTATGGCCAGCTCTATTCGGGAAAAAGCTTGGAGGATATAGAAGTTAGTACAACTTTTCCACGCCACACGCAAGTCTCCTTGCTTGTCAAACTATCGACAGCACCTATATGGCTTAGTGGAGGAATACAGTCGTTCAAGTGACATATATCTTCATTTGGAAGAAGCTGTGGTCCCCATTCCCCTTAGACATGAACTTTGCGTAATTCACACACATGATACATGCGCGCCCACACCGAAAATCCCCTTCCCCTTTTCGGCAAGATTAGGTTGATCATCCTTCTTTCCTAACCATTTCATTCCATCTTTAACGCCACAAAACTTACAGCATCCTCGCAACATTTAGCGATCTTCTAGGCCCTGAGCCGTCGTCAGACAACAGCTCCAAGATGCACTCCCATGGCGTCGGTTAGCGTCATTATCCGGCGCAAGGGCGACCGCAGATTGGATGAGCAAATGCCGCCGTTTTACGTGGCGCCGTCTCGCGTATAATCGATTACGGCGAGCGCGTGCTCTTCGTTAATTGTCTCTCCGCACTCGCATTATACTCGAGTTAAATTACGCTCAAAGAAGCCCATCTACAACACTGCGATAAAGTCAGCACAAGATCTGTGGCATATAAGTGATTATGAGGACATCGCGAACGCAATTTGTGTTGCGTTGAAGATGAGCGTGGCGGTTTGTGTAGCGGATATACAAAGATGATGGCAGAAGGCATATGAAAATCATGGAGCACCAAGCCAGACCATTGCCATCTCGAAAATTCTGATCACTCCTACTTTTAGACGATTGTGACCTTCATTTTTTAAAGTCACCTCTTAAAGCTTGCCATTTCACATAACTTGATCTGTCATGGTAAATAGGTTGGGTTTGATTATACTGCATTTTTCGGTGTTGAACGACACAACTATCTTATTACGGTTGCCCTTTAGCATTGGTCTCATCGGGTCGGTGAATTGATGAGCATGATGGTGAACCCAACCCAGCCTAGAAGGGAGGAGAGTAAACCCGGTGCCAGCATCTAGCACCATTGTCGGAAGCACCCAGGGAATGGAACCCCCGGCGTCTTTCCAAATGGACAGACTACTCATTCAACCAATAAATGCATTCATCCTCTATGCTGGCGAGAGGTTGATGTAATGACAAGGTGAGTGGGTTGGAACTCCTCCAACCTCTCTCGCGAACAGAGAACTTGCCTTGCGTACCATCATCCTTCCAACGACTGATTCAGCGCCGTGTTTTGCTTCGCTAAAATGATCTCACGTGATCAGCGCTAGATCAAAATGTCAAACGGTCTACATGTAAATAGTATATTGACATTGGAATGGCATATGGTTATTATGCAGCCTTTCAAGCCATGATTATGAATTGACGAGAAGATAAATCTACCGAAGCGGTTTTAGTCAATGGTATAGGATGCTAGTCTTATGCTCTTATGTATCTTCTTATGTCTCTTAGATTGTCGAAAAAAGCGAGAGTAAATTACTGCGATAATTCTCACGGACGCAGTCCCTTTCCTAGCATGACGTTCCTCGAGCGAACAGCACGGGAATTGTGTATCATATAGCTGCCAGTAATCGCCGCCTAATGCAATTACATGGTTATGACAGGCGTAATAGGTGTTAATGTATATTGCAAACATTTGCACTGTGGTTCAATGCGGAGCTCGTGGCGTGTTTCAATTCATTGAAGGGCGTTCAGACTAGCCGCATCTTGTGGCTGGTGCTCGAGATTTTAGACTCGGGGGGTTTCTATCGCGGACGAAATATTAGTGGTTGTTACACGTGTTTTTTTTACTTTGTTCGCTGTGCCCAAATAACTGATCTCAAATAGCCTGGATAACGGTTGCCTAATAGTGCGGTTTCGAAGTCAACAATCAACAAGTATAGGAGTCCCAAATGTTGAGTATCCCCTTGTCCCAAGGGTTAGGTTTGACATCGAACCCTGTCTGTGATTCGAGCAGTCTGCTCATCTTTTTAAGCGTTTTATTGCATGCAGTGCTTCATTTTAATCTTTCTCCATGTGCTCAAATTTCGATTTTATTATCGAGAGTCGAGGAATATATAGTTGTATTTAGTATGTACTAAATATATTTTAGACGGTACTACGCCAAACACTTCATCGCGTAGAAGGATGAACGAATCAGGAGTAATACCGTTCTTAATCTACCTACACCTATACTTGGTTCAATTGTACCTGAATAATCTGAAAATCACTCAAAGAATGCGAATTTTAAAAAACCGGAAAGATCTACGGATCTACGATTTTATGTATGTATACATATTACACATGAAACACACACATGTGTGACACATGTTATACATGTTTGGTGAAGATTAGTTGTAAGAACTTTGATATTGCTAGAGAATCAACCTTTTTTTGCGAAATCAAAACATTCGTAAAAATCGATTTATGAGAAAAGTACTCAACCGATATTTTTGAATATTCGTGGCATACTAAACTTAAAATATGTGTCCTGCAAATAAAATCAAATTCGGTTCAGCCGTTTGGCCAGCAGAGAGCAAGCAAGCGCACACACAAAATAAAACACAGCTCGGATTTTTCCCTGCGTCTGTAGAATATAGGAAGTCTTCACTCGCTGCCCCAAAAGACCTCCAAAAGATATGTCGAATTGGAAGTCTTCACTCGCTGCCCCAAAAGAACTCCAAAAGATATGTCGAATTGGAAGTCTTCACTCGCTGCCCCAAAATACCTCCAGAAGATATGTCGAGTTGGAAGTCTTCACTCGCTGCCCCAAAAGACCTCCAAAAGATCGTTAATCACACATCGCTACTCGAAAACTCGAAAGCGTTTTCCGTCAAAAGCCAGCAAAAGTCTCTCAATGACTGTGAACGGAACAATCGGAAGTGATTGCAGCATTTCGTTAACAAACAAACAATTAATTTGCCTTTAGACTTAACGACAAAGTGACAAAGTAACGAACAAAAGACGCTGCGTTTAATGATTCAATCACGGGCTGCTGGTATATGCTGGCTTTCCGATCGAGGAGCTGCTGTTTATTGAGAGCTGAGCTTGATTGATTTGGTTTTAGCCGCGTTTTTATACTAGTAACTTTCAACCCATGACTTGCGCAAAATTTTATATGAAGGCTCCTCAAATGGGACTATAGTTTTGGCTGCAACCTTATATTTTTTCAATCAGGGCAAATCAATTCTATCAATCAGGGGGTTGCAATCAGGGCTGCAAATTCAGGGGCGGACGGCTCCAGCTACCAGGAATGAGTTGGTTAACAAAGGAACCAAATTTTCATTTCGTTAGCCCTTTTTCTTAAATCTGCATTGTCTTAGCTCTTTATCATCTGCTGTTTAATTTTCAACTTGTCCGAACCCGACTTGTTTGTATACAACTGTCTTTTTCCTTGACTTTAGGCATATTTCACTGAGATTTGCAAGTGTATTAAATTGTTGTAGGTATCTAGACTACCAAATCAATTAAACTATATAGAATCAGTTAAAAGTGCTGATCTTACTTTGTGGGCTCGGAAAACGCTGGGTAATCCGTGCGAAAGTTACGTTATCACACACACACACACACACACACACACACACACACACACACACACACATACACACACACATACACACACACTCTCTCTCTCTCTCTCTTTGCACAAAAATTAAAAATACGTTTTACCCTTGCGGATTACGATCGTTGACTGCAGACATTAGACAAGGGACAGGTTATTGCGCATTATTTCGAGCTTGATGTAGGTATGTACTTAATTGAACGAGGAATCAATGACCTGAGCCAAAGCAAAACATTGTAAATTCATCGAAACTCTTAGTCAACAAGCGGTGGCATCGGCGGCGAGGCAATAGCGTTATGGAAAGGGTCGAATTACGTTTAATTACTTCTAGCAATCGTTTCCTTCAAAGTGCCTACAAAGAGTCAATAATTCTCATATTTTCCAATATAAAAATCTTAATTAGTTAATTAAGATTGTAATTCACAGCGCGTTGTCGCAAAAATATAAACAATAAATATATTTATCTTATATTATTTGCAAATTAACATTTTCAACTGCCGCAGAGATCCGGAATGTTAATGGCAAGGTATTGCTTAATTTCAGTAGAGTGTGAGCTTACCTTTCAGCCATTAATTATTGTCTCAGAGATGCTGCCTTCCTTTACATGTTATGATCGTCGTAGCGTACTTTGAATAATTGTTACAATTACGCTGTAAGCTTTAAGACCGCAAAAAAGTATAAACCGGTATCAATTTATTTTGTTAGGGTGAAAAAACAAAGTCAGCTAATTTTTAACCCCAGAAATAATTAACATACTTGTACTTGTACTTGTTGATGAGCGTAGAGAGCAAAGCGAGCAAAGCGAAATCATCAATTTCACTACTGCTAAAAAAAAAGCACTTGTGTGTGTGTTTTTTTTATGTGTGTTTGTGCGCGCTCTACAGACCAAACGCCTGCGACGATTGCGATGAAATTTACATGGTGTCTTCTTTTGTTCTCCACTTAGACCCCCTGCGTTTTTCAAGAAAATCCTCTATACCCTTCACTTTCAAAGCAGAAAAAAGAGCAATATTTGACAATTGGGAAAGTTGGGAAAAGTACGGAAATTTATTAAAAAGTGCGTATTGTTTTCAAATTTTCCCAATTTCGATTGTTGTCTTTAGAAACCATCGAAACCAAATTGAAACATCACACCAGATTTTTTGACTTGAAGTTGACTTCAAGATTTGACAGATATTAAAAACTTTGTCAATTTTTTGCATGCAAGTTTTTGAAAATAAGTCCGCGGCAGAAATATATCTCCAACCTAATAAAAACCCTTGGGCATGAGTTAGGTACATCTATTTATTTACATGCACATTGCTCAATGATCTCAAAATGAGCATATTTCCGCTACCCGAGAGCTCGGACAGAAACAAAGAAAGGTCAGAATCGTTTACTTTTTCAAGTGATCAGAATTTTTGAAAAAGCAATGGTCCGGCATGCCTCTCCATGATTTTCATAGGCTTCTTGCCTCAATCTTTTTATGCACTAAATACAAACCGCTACGCTCATCTTCAACGCAACACAAATTGCGTTCGCGAAGCCCTAGTGGCATAGGATACATTCTATTGCTCACCCTGCAATTATAGTTGTGGTGTTTTACTGTTGGACCCGACGGGTTTTCCACATCGCTCACTTATTTGTTGCTGTACCCTCTTAGTCCGGATATAACTTCATAACACCAATTAGCATCAAAAACACTTTAGAAAAGCACACCGTTTTGTTGATGTCGCTCAAAAGGATTGAAAAATTACTTAAAACCAATTAAATGAGTTGACATGAAACGATAATTTACATAAAACTGACAGAAGTATATAAATATAAACACTGCCATAGTTATATCCGCCTCAAGGTGGGTAGGTACAGGGAGGGCTAGGTATTGGACGAGTTTTATTTTAACTGCCAAATTTGAATCATTTGACACATCTTCATCATCGTTTTTGCTAGGTTTTATGCACTCTTTCATTTATCTGTTTGAGTGCAAGCAGCAAATTTCCCTTCTAACCCATTTTCAGTTATTTCCATTACACTAAAACCTTGCACAAATCGCTAAACCTTGCTAATCCTCACTAGTTCAGCCTTATGGCAGAATAACATGGGGCAAAGGACTAAGGAGGGCTCAGGACGTTATACTCGGGCCAAGGGGGTACAGGAAAATGTACGCGAAGTGGTCCCTAGTGGGCTAGAATTAACGGTCGAGAGAAACATTTTCTGTGGATTTAAAAGCTGCACACAGCGGCAATAAAAATCCACGCGAAAAATATTGTTATAGGCTAGGAAAATTGCCCTGAATAAATGTTTGTATATTATAATATCAACTTAATTCGCTAAAAGTTGCTGCAATACAGTGGCGTGCGCAGGGTGTATGGTTCAGAACGCTGGGAGGGGGGGGGGGGGGTTACAATGACACCACAAGCAGCCCGTGACCGCGAAAGCAAGCGTGTTGGCTGGCATGGCAGCCATCGACAGCACAACACAACCAGGGTCTTCTGGATGAAACGTTTCCCTTTATTGTTAGGCGTGAATGTTGCTAGAAGACTGTGGACAATGTCAGAGTGAAAAAATACTCGGGTTGATATCTCGCTCGAGGTCAAAGCCACTTTGAGACTTTTTTGCCTGACTCTATCCTAGCCACTTCTAGCCATCTCTAGCCACTTCTAGCCACTTCTAGCTACTTCTAGCCGCGTGCTATGCCACTCTCTCATGGCGGTCTCCCTCGCGTCCATTTCCGCCGTGTGCCAGTGGCTAGATCTCAGAGTCGAAGGCCGTTCTCCACCCACAAGTCGGTGATCTGTACCGTCGGCACGGCACACCGATCCACCTGACACTGGTCACGGCATGCCAAATACCGATTAGAGAGTCGCGAAACATGAAGTAGTGGGAGTATGGAAATCTTGCTTCAGCCAAGCAGTACAAGTATTAGCAGCAGCAGTAGTAATGTTTGACCGAAAGCTTGTCTACAACAAACTTTAAAAAATGACTTGAACTTAACGTTAGCAAATTGTTTAACCATGCAATACTCTTACGGAAAGTTATAGTCAAAACTGAGTGGAGAGCCAAGCAGACTCATTTGGACGATCTGTTAAATGATTTCCTCTCATATTTAAGAAACAGTTATAGGTTAAGCATTGTTGATTGTGTCACGATTTGATTGGCTTGCCGTAAAGGATTAAGTTGTCACTGGAAACAGATAAATTAACGTAAGAATTTGCGTAAAATATAAAGTTAATATTAAGTTCGCCTTTATATTTAGTGCTAGGCGAAAAAGCTGAGACGCAAAAAGTTCAACAGTTTGACGTCTGAACTTTCGCTCACAAGTTAAGCATCAGTGTGTCACGTGACCATATCGCTGGTTGTGATTGGCTGATCCCAAGCATGACTTTTTAGCCTCAGCTTTTTCGCCTAGCCCTATTGAACGAGTCATAGTGCACATACATTAAGTCTGGAAGGGAACGATAAGTAATACTTTATCAATTATCTAATTGCTTTATTCCAATGTATTTGGTAATAGCATAGAGGTATTGCTAAAGAACGTGAGCCTAATAAGGTACAGTATATATTATTCTTTATCATGAAAGCACAAAAATTATTCAAATAAAGTAAGAAGCATTTCTGTGTTGTGACTAGACTTGTTGATAATTATCTCATAATGACAGCACAAAAGAATAGAGATCGGTCTAGCAGTTTCGGCACAAAAGCACATTTACACTCCGCATCCTTCAGAGAGAATTGTAAAAGCATAAACGCCAGTGACGACAAGGGACAAAAGGCAGCAATCAGCGAGTGCGAGACTGCTAGCGCTGCTGCGGAAGATGTGTCCTGCGCGGAGTCTGCCACTCTCAGATGTCGATGACTCTCTGCGACAGTTGACAAATAAAGTGTGTGCAGCCCGGATGTGGCATGTCCGCGAGAGTACTAGTCAAGGTCACTGCAACATCAATTATCGTGTGTGGCAGGTGCATTTTAATAACTGCTCTTTCCATGCTTGTGCATCTCCGGTTTTCTTAGGGTGGGTGGGTGGGCATGATAATTATGTCAATGCGTCATCTTGACTTGCCAGTGGGATTCGCATGGTTTTCTGCTTGAAAAGGCAATTATGCTGTATGGAAATTAGAAATATATTACCAAGAATATGTGACGGCCTAACATGATATTATTTATTAACATTGCATAAATTCCTGCAGGCTAAAATTGCAGTCGCAAACAGAGGTTTCTCCTGATTCTTACCGTACGTTTTCGGTTCGTGTGATTGCGGTCTTTTTTTTAGGACACCGCCGGACAAAATTTGGCTTCTTTTAAGGAAATAACTGTATTATGGGCGTATTTTTCGTCGGGTCCCTCAGTCGAGTATACATTCATGAAACGCACACCGGAGCAGCGATCGAAGGTATCTACTTATTTAGGTAGAGATCGCATTTTCGCTGAAATTGGAGCTTGTGTTCCCTCTCCCAACCTGCAGTGCACGACTCGACGGCCAAGTTCCCCTCTGGCTGGCTCAACGGCAACGTCAACCAGTTCGGCGACTTCGACCAGTGCCTGTCGGTCGCCTCGTCCCAGGCCCAAGACCACGGCCAGGGCCAGGGCCAGGGCCAGGTCCGCGGCCAGTACTGTCTGGCCAGCGTCGACCTGCGTCTGCCGGGCGGCGCCGACAACGGGCGTCTCGACGCCTTGCATCGGCTCGCGCAGGCGCACAGGACGTTTCGCAGCACGCCCGAAGACGTGAGTCATATACATACTCTCACCTTCAAAAAACTGTCATTTCAAACTGTGTTTCGAATGCTAAATGAAGTCTCACTGGTTTCCCGACGTTACGTCACAGATACCAGTTTCTTTCTCAAGGGAGACTGACGTTAACAGCATATAGAGCAAACGATCTATTATGAACAAATAATCAAATTGTTTTTAACCTAGGCGTTCTTAATTCTAATTATCCTGCCAAAGTAGGGTTCCTAAATAATGAAATCCGAAGCAGCTAGACAATATGAATCACATTTGAAGTAACCATCCAAAATTCCAATAAATGTAGCATTCAGACCCCAGTTTAAAATATATTTTTTTTTTTCAAAACTATAGTTATAAAGATACGACAGACAGACATGAGTCTTTGATATAACATTGACCTTCTTTCTGCATTTCTTTTAACAATTTCGAAATGAGAAATTGAAAAATGTGCGGTATTGTCTCTAATGGGGGCTGCTTGTCAAAGAGAATGCGACAGTTTCAAATACAACTCTTCGATTCGAGGGTTGAATTTTAAGTTTTAGCTGGCCGTTGGTTCACTCTGTAAAGAAATGCACGATCCCACTTAACTTTAGACATTAGATTTTAAGACGAGATGCTTTTACCGTTTTCAGCGAGCTCATCTAATCTCGCTGAATTTTTTTTATTAAATATCAATACCTACCCTGCCCCGTGGTAAAAGGATTCATTTATATATTATACCGTGCCCTGTCCCTGTCCCAGTCCCTGTCCCAGTCCCTGTCCATAACCCATGTCCTAATCGATGATGTGAGTTGCATTCGAAATTCGAGTTGCATTTCGAAGTGTTGCTTCCATCACATCCAGAGCCGGTACTTCCCCATTCCCCAGCCATAACGCATTACACAACAATGCGTCACAGCTCCGACGCCTTCCCAACACAGGAATCATCACGGCCAAACGTTGCACACACATCATAAGATCACAACAATGGGAGGCTGGCTAGCTCCGATGACCAACCAGGAAGCCCGATGGCGAGTGCAAATCTGCATAAAGTCCCACGTCGCTCACGAGTGCCCTTTTGGAACGCGTGGGTCGCGCGACCCTGTAGTGCATCGACGGTGTGCAGTGATGCTGAACAACTGCACGCGCCCGTCAGAAGATGAGACCGGAGAATTCGAGCACGCTGCTCATAAAATGAGCAAAGGTCCGGTCGGCGGTCGTCACTTAGATTAACTAACACCACTTACAACACGATGTAAAAATACGATGACAATTAAAATAAAGAAAACCCTCCAGGTATTAATTTTTCTCCGGGAGTAAAACTCAGTAGCTTTTAATCATTTTGTGCTTTGAGTGTCACTTTCGTGTTAGCGTGTGGACTACAAAATGCAAGCACCCGAATACCTTTTTCAATGGGCGCCAAAATAATGGAATTCTGTGGTAAAATTTACCACAGATTTCCACCAGGTAAATGCATTCTGAGGGTTTAGAACCGGGGGTGAACTTGGTGCCGATTGCTTTCAGAGGCCATGAGGATGAGAACCGTAAGACAAAGGGCATGCGAACCAAGGGCCTAGGGCCTATGTCACTTTGTCCCTATGTCACTGCTTTGATGCTGTTTAAGAACGTAGCAGACGAATGGATTCACATGCCACGCTGCAGCGTGGCCAGGGGTCGGTGCAGAGGTTCACGCGGGAATGACGTAAAAATGCCGATAAAAATGCAATGCACATTTTGAAAATGCATGCCTTTCATTTTTGAAAGTAAAACAACCGTTCAACTATACAATTTTTTCCCCCAAAATTCTGTGTTAGTTTTTGCTGCTAGGAGAAGTTCCCGCGTGAACCTCCCCGTACGTCGAAAACACCAGCGTTTTGTTTCCTCTTTAATGGCTGTCGGCACTGACTGATCATGAAGCTATATTGCCTAGCCTAAGGGGGATCACTAATGTAAATCCGGTGCCGAAGGGTAACCGGCTCCGAGGGGAATTTGCCCGAGGGGAAATTGATTGTGTAAAACATCGGCAAAGGAATTCAAAAGTCTTGGCGCAAGAATGCTGACACCAGGAATGAAATGCCAACGTGATTAAACTTTGTTGTCCTTAGATTAGTCCGGTACCTTTTTATGACAGAACAACTATGTAATGTGCGTGTCCTCGAGTATTGCGTAACAATAAACTACAACTATTACACAAGCAACGCATACAATTAACGCATGCTGCTTGTTAGTGTACGCACGGATAACTTCAAATTCAGAAAGAGAACATCTGGGGATGAGAAAACCTAAAGTAAATGAGCACCCGGGTTGTTTTTATGAGAACATGCATGGTCAAAAGAATTGATAAGTGATCCTGAAATGAATCTTTTGTTTTCATCCATATGTATTTTAAACAAATTGTATACTGTGAAGAGAAAAATCTTCTTTATCACAGAACATTTTCTTCCAGCACATTTTGTTGAACTTGCAGCTGCAAAAAAAAGAGCAAAGGGCTTCAGCATTTAGAAGCCATTTGCATTCTTTATGGAGCTAGTATAACTTAAGCGATTATGAGCATTACCATTTAACAACGGTAATGATACTGGATACATTTGCGCAGAACCAAACAAGTAAAATTTCAAAATATGTCCATTTACACACCTATTAAATTTGGGTCATACACAGAAACAAAAGGGAGCTAACCTGTCAAGTATCAACCCCAACTAAAGCAGTTTTTACAGCCTTAGAATATATTCTACAATTTATATTCTAGAATATATTCTAGAATATATATCTAGAATATAAATAAATGTCGATGTAATGAACATTGGCTCAACGCCAGTCAAAGATGTTCTGGGTGTAAATGTCATGTTCACGACTCAGTGGCGTAGCTAGGTGTTGCAGGGCCCTGGTGCAACATTTTTAGTTGGGTCCACTCCCCCCCCCCCCCCCCCCCCTTAAATGAGTTGTTTCCCTTCCAAACAAGGATTTTCCGATAATTGAGTGATTTTGACTAACAGTAAGTATTAATAACAGGTGTAACCGTGGCCTCAACATCACTATCAGTACATCAGTATTTCATAAAAAATTCGTTATTTGGGAAAAAAATTCGCAAAAATTAGCCAGTCCAATTTCGCTATTGGTTGTAAACGACGGGCAGTAAATTAACCTTGTCGGCTATACGAAAGAAGTTAGGGTTTGTGGGGCAAGGTAACTTGTAAATCTGCAAAAATTGGCAAAAAAGCGTAGAAATCCACCGATTTCAACATGATTTGCTGGCATTACTTTGGCGCCGCAGGCGAACATTTTTCGGTTTCTGGGGCCTCTGTAGGTGTAGTCAAATCAAATATTATGTCCAAATTCGGTAATTGATATATTATGCATTAAACTTTTATGAACGTGGACCGGATATTCACTATCCGATTGACCCTATCACGGCCCTCGAGCCAATGCTCTTGGGCCCTGGTGTGACCGCACCAGCTGCACCAGAGGAGCTAAGCCACTGTCGCGACTATGCCAAGGAATCTCTGACTGGTCAAGAGCCATGATGTACATAACATCGTGTCACTGACATTGCTAGCTGTAGACCCAGCTTCATTGGTCCAGAGCCAATGTCCATGACATTGTGTAACTGACGTTGCTAGCTATAGACCTAGATTGATTGGTCCAGAGTAAATTTCCATGACATTGTGTCACTGAAATTGCTATAGCAATTACCCCAGCTTAATTTATCCATAGGCAATGTCCATAACATCGTGTCACCGACATTCTATAGATGTAACCCCAGTTTGTTTGACACAGATCAAACGTCTACATCGCTAACATCGCTAACTGTACAGTACACCTAAACTCCATTTCACGTTAAGAAGGAGAGAAGGTTTACATCTTCCTCGAGGACTCACTGCTGCTAGGCACTAGCTATGAGTTTCAAAACTTACAAGCCATATATTGAGCCGAATTAAAGCCTAGATGGGAAGATTTGAGACTCTTATTTCTAGAGGCAGTGAATCTTTGAGAAAGCATGCAAATCCACTCCCATTCTGAAAATGAAATGAAGAATATAGCTGCAATGACAAGCTAACCGGAACCTGCGGGTGGTTCGCAGCCCGGCCACCGCTTGCCGCGCTTCTCGGCGATCCAATGGGCGCTGTGCGTGCCCGCCAGCTGCGGCGTCAGCGCCGTGCAGCGCGAACTGCAGCGTCGCGTCGGCGTCGCGTTGGCGGCGACAGGCGTCGCGACGCGCGTCACTCTCGCCGACGAGATGTGCCAGGTGGCGCGCTCGGAGACGCCTCGAAGCTTCGTGCTCGTCGGGTGGGTGCTGGGGTTGGTGTTGAGGGTAACGGGCCCCGTGCGCCCTGTGCCAGTCATGGTCTTTGGGGGTGCCGAAGCTTCGTGCTCGTCGGGTGGGTGCTGGGGTTGGTGTTGAGAGTAACGGGCCCCGTGCGCCGTGTGCCAGTCATGGTCTTTGGGGGTGCCGAAGCTTCGTGCTCGTCGGGTGGGTGCTGGGGTTGGTGTTGAGGGTAACGGGCCCCGTGCGCCGTGTGCCAGTCATGGTCTTTGGGGGTGCCGAAGCTTCGTGCTCGTCGGGTGGGTGCTGGGGTTGGTGTTAAGAGTAACGGGCCCCGTGCGCCGTGTGCCAGTCATGGTCTTTGGGGGTGCCGAAGCTTCGTGCTCGTCGGGTGGGTGCTGGGGTTGGTGTTGAGGGTAACGGGCCCCATGCGCCGTGTGCCAGTCACGGTCTTTGGGGGCGCCGAAGTACGATTGGAGCTTACAGAAATGAGGAAAATGGTCAAAAGGGATGAGGAGGTATTACATATTCTGTTAAGTCATGATAAGGGATTTTATGCTACTATTTTCTTTTACTACGGTCCCCATATGATGTGGCTTTTTAGAACGGTATGGTTGATGGTGCTGACCTATGATAGCATAGATGGGCGGAACACTAAGGAGACATCCAAATTCCCTGAGTCTGAACTCTAAATCCTCTATATAATTACCACACAGAACCTACAGTGGAAAGTTAAGAAAATATATAAGTGGGGTAATGTTTAAACGCGTATGTGGTTTAATTTGAGACAATCCACCCCAAATAAAAGTGAACTTCGCACATTTAGAAATAACTTTAAACTCGTTCCAGAGCGTCAAACACGGCCATGACATCCACGGGGATGAAGTTAGCACCCTCATCGCACACCCACACTTTTGCAAGCTAACTGCACCCAGCTGGCAAAGTCACATGGGGCGCTGTGGCTGCTATCGGCTTATACCTTCACACCCTGTCATGGTCTTGTATGACGCTCCAAAGAACCATAGTTTGTTGGGAACCAAATTTTTTAGTTTCACCTTCGCTGGCTTACGTTCAACTTCAAGAGCATCTATCTGCGCACTAAAACTATCGTTCCCCGCTTTGCCACCAGCCTCTTCTTCCTCGCGATCCTGGCGCTAGTTGCGTGCGCGACCGCCGCCGCGCAGCCCTCGCAGCTGCTGCGCTGCTTCTCGCTGCGCAGGAACCTCGCGCAGCTGCTGGACACTGCGCCTGCGCGCGACGACCTCGCGGCCGTGCACGGGCTGCGCGCGCTCAACGCCGTCATGCTGATCGTTTGTCACAAGAGCATGGCGCTGTTTTTCAACCCCTACGTCAACCGCACCGCCATGGCGGAGGTGAGGCGGACACTCTGCTCAAAAGATACTATTATAATAACCTTCGCTCCGCTCTGTGCCTCGTGCAGTGCTATAGTACGTCTCACATCGGGAAGTCCTAGCAAACCGGTGTTCTACAATGTTGAAGTACAGGCCCAGTGCCCCGAGGCGCTGACAAGAGAACATGAGACGCACTATAGGCGAAATTGAAGAGACCCAAAAAGTTCATTATGTTTGAAGTTAAAGCACAGGCAGAAGGGCTACCCAGATTAATAAATGTCTTATACTCATATCTACTATATCCTATCTTTAGCACTGTTACACTGTCACACTGGTTTCGATTTAGCATCCAATTCCCAGTTTGAAATAGTTTTTTTCAAAGGCTACCCAGATTATCCACTACTACACTAACAGCAGGTATGCGAAGAGCTGCAAGATTCGCTGCGATCCCCTCGCGTATGGTATACAAGCTATAAAGAAGTTTCGTCGGGGGGGGCACGGCATGGAGCCACTGTTTGATTTTATAATTCACCTGTACCAAGGTAGCTGTAACCACCTATGGAATATTGAGTCCCTTGATTGTAATTGACCTTGTACCATTGCCTGGTAGATGATGTTAAAACAGGTTGCCTCCGCACCCCAGCGACTGCCGGCGAAGTAGCATCAAATTTTGCCGTAGCCATAGCTGGGTATAGTACAATATCTGGGTAACCTTATGTCTGTGCTTGAAGCCTGAAACAAGTTGAGTCTAAGTGCCGGTTTTTTAGTGGCACGTTCAGATTTAACGGTCCATTAGCAAGAAAATTAAATGCTCTGATTGGACATTGCCAAGCAAATAACAAGTTAACAGACCATTAAATATTTAACGTGCCACTAAATAACCGGGTCTCAGTACCTATGTCAAGTGTCTAAATCGCCGGTTGTGATTGGCAGATCGCAAACGAGATTTTTCAACCTCAGTTTTTTCGCCTCTATCGCACTAAACGATTGATTAGGCCTAGGCTAACATTTCACTATTCACCAATCCACTATCGGTAATAGTGCAAATTAAAGTGCAGCTTCCTTGATGCCAATGAGTTAAAGTGATAACTGTCAGTCAAAATGAAACAAGATGTATCTGATTGGCTGTGACCTTGAAGATAACAAACTTAGCTGGTATATACAACACTAACTGCCAACTGGACATTGTCAAGCCTTTGGTAAAACGGGTTTTAGACCATGGACAAGACAGGCTGTTACACCACGGCCCGTGAGAGCTATGCTTTTCCCGCCCCTGCAGTCGATGGGGCAGTCGTGGACGGTGATCGGTCGAGCGGCCAGCCTCTACACCGACCCGTTCGTCATGTTCAGCGGCATGCTGACGTCGTACGCGTACTTCCGGCACCTCGACGCCAGGGGCGCCATCGACGTGCGGCGCGAGTTCGCCTCGAGGATGTTCAGGCGAGTTCAGGAGGTTCAGTCGATGTTCAGTCGATGTTCAGTCGATGTTCAATCGACGTTCAATCGACGTTCAGGCGATTTTCAGGATGTTCCAAAGTGTTCAGAATGTTCAGGCGATGTTCAGGCGATGTTTAGGATGTTTCGAAAAGTTCAAAATGTTCAGATGATGTTCATGTAATATTCAGGCGTTATCCAGGCGAGTTCAGGATGTTCCAAAGTGTTCAGAATGTTCAGGCGATGTTCAGGCGATGTTTAGGATGTTTCGAAAAGTTCAAAATGTTCAGATGATGTTCAGGTGATAATCATGCGTTATTCAGGCGAGTTCAGGATGTTCCATAGTGTTCAGAATGTTCAGGCGATATTCAGGTGATGTTTAGGATGTTTCGACAAGTTCAAAATGTTCAGATGATGATCAGGTGATAATCATGCGTTATTCAGGCGAGTTCAGGATGTTCCAAAGTGTTCAGAATGTTCAGGCGATGTTCAGGCGATGTTTAGGATGTTTCGAAAAGTTCAAAATGTTCAGATGATGTCCATGTGATATTCAGGCGTTATTCAGGCGAGTTCAGGATGTTCCAAAGTGTTCAGAATGTTCAGGCGATGTTCAGGCGATGTTTAGGATGTTTCGACAAGTTCAAAATGTTCAGATGATGTTCATGTGATGTTCAGGCGTTATTCAGGGGAGTTTAGGATGTTCAGTCGATTATCAGTCGACGTTCAGGCGGTTTTCGGGATGTTCCGACATGTTCAGGATATTTAGGCGATGTTCATGCGATGTTCAGGCGATTTGAAGGCGATTTGAAGGCAAGTTCGCGTCAAGAATGTTCAGGCGAATGGTCCAATAAGATGTGGAAGTTGTCACTCGAAAATTGAATGCCGTAAGATTGACCACAGATGTAGAATGTGCCTAGAAAGCCCATGCTTATGTCGCTGTATTGGCTTAGCGTAATTTGCGGAAAGGGAGGTACGCAATGACATTCTGCCATTCCCCTCACCAAAAAGCTGTGGCCAACACTAACGCAGTCACCAACACTGACACGATGTCATCAACATTGGCTCTGAACCAATTCGAGACTCCGTGGCAGTCGCGAACATGACGTCATGCACATCCAGAGTATCTGATTAGTGGCAGAGCCAATGTTGTTGACATTGTGTTACTGACATCGCCAGCTGTAAACCAAGCTTTAGCTTCTTCTGAAAGAGCCACGGCTTGTTGGTGCTTTGCAGGCTGATGCCTAACCTGGCGGCCGTGATCCTGTTCTGCACGTTCCTCTTGCCGGAGCTGGGATCTGGGCCGCAGTGGAACCTGGTAGTGTCACACCACGCCGAGCTCTGCAAGCAGCACTGGTGGCGCAACATGTTGTTCGTTCACAACTACTTCGGCTTCGAGAACATGGTTAGCCCTCGAACCTTCCGACCTCTTCCGAGCTAGCTCCCGAAAGTTTATTCTGTTTATTACATGCTCTTATGCAATACACTTCTCTCGCACTCCGTTTGCCATCAAATCCTTTAAAACCCGTCTGGATTCTGCAATAAAAATATATGCTATGGCCTATAATGTAAAAGAGAGTTTCGAAATAAAGTTGGCCGCCCTTTGCTTACTTGATCTTTTTCCGTTTTCCGGTTTTCGTTCTTCCGTGTTTTCCGTTCCCGTTTTCAAAGACTTCGTTTAAATTCCGTTTAAATTTAGACTTGTAAATAGCGTTATGTATTTAACGGACAAAAATAAAATTTGAATGAATAAATACGTTAGATTTGTATGTTTCTGTAGTATCAACAAACGTGATATTTTAAGGCATGCCTCTAATATAGGATATCTTTTTGGTATCCTTTTGGCTCCAATCGTATGGATGTTATGTTGGATATTGATGTACTAGATTAATGTTAAATTGGGGCTTCCAAGAGCTATTAATAAAAACATTGAATTGATTCGCCCAGTGTCTGACTCACACGCACCACGTGGGCATCGACACGCAGCTGTTCGCGATTGCGCCTGCGCTGGCGTACACGTTGTGGCGCTGGCCACGAGGCGGCACGGTCGCGTTGGCGACGGTGGCGCTCGGCTCCACGTGGCTGCGACACTCGGTGACAGTTGCCAAGCAGCTCAGCACCTTCGTCTACTTCGGATCGTCGTGAGTGTCGGTGTGAAACACGGCTGTTTGCAGCTGGCAATGTCGGTGACACTATGTCTTGAACATTGGCTCTGGACCAATCAAGCTGGGTTTGCAGCTGGCAATGTCAGTGACACGATGTCATAGACATTGGCTCTGGACCAATCAGAGACTCCGTGGCAGAGTCGTGAGCATGACGCCCTGCACTTCTAGAGTCTCTGATTGGTCCAGAGCCAATGTAGCAGAGCCCGCTTTTGTTACATTTTTGGAGCTCATAAGTACAAGTTTACACCAGATAAAGTGACTACTACAGGCTTCGAAACTTTGGGAAAACAGTTTAACTTCATTCAGCACACAATTGGGGGGGGGGGGGGCGGGGGGGGTGCGAGTAAGTCTCATTGGTTTCATATGCCGTTTATGAGTTCACAAGCATTATATAAAGAGAACTAATCCAAGATCTTGTTTGATTTCGGACTTTTGAACTTAACCTAACCATTTTAGAGCTAGAAAAAATCTTCGATAACTTCAAAATATTATTATGTACACAAATTAGCCTCCCAAAAGTGTTGTCCATTCCGGGATTTGAACCCGGGTCCCCAACTTTCGCGGTTGGTTAGAGCACCAGCCGCGAAAGTTGGGGACCCGGGTTCAAATCCCGGAATGGACAACACTTTTGGGAGGCTAATTTGTGTACATAATAATAAAATGAATAGCCAATTACGAGCTTTCGTAATTTAAATAAGATTAAAAGAGAACTTCAAAATAGTTTATACAGGTTATTCGGTTTTCCATTCTTAGCCAACACTGGCAAAACATACCTAAAATGACGGGCAAATGTTATTCTGAACGCCAATAAGTTTCCCATCGTCTGGAATGGCAATTGCGAATGGCTTAAAAGGCAAGTTGTGAAAGTTGATATGGCCCAACAGAGGCCCTGCCAATAGCAGCCCGCGCCTCCAGCGAAGAATGCTATAACACGAAGTGATCGCAGGTTATATTTTGACCCATTGCGTTTGTCGTCAGCGTGTCGCAGATGTTCCGCACCGCCAACCTGAGCTACATCCTGCCGTCGCATCGCCTCACCGTCTACATCATGGGCATCTTCCTGGGGGCGACGCTCAGGCACTGTGGCCGCCAGTACGCCATCAAGAAGGTAGGCACCCCACTTGCCGCTTGCAATGCTGCTTGTCTCATTTTGTTAGCCGGCCTTGGAGACCGACGAGAGGTTGACGGCGTACATGTTCTCAAGGTCATTCAGCGACCAGGACAAGGTCATTTGCTTTTCAAGGCCATATCAGCAGCTGTACCATGTAACGGTGTACCACTTTTTGCTTCAAACCCTTCACATATTCTGCGTTCAGGGCACGGTGAAAAGTTTATGTTGCTATGAGAGTTTTCCAGTCCTTGGGCAAGCAATCAAGGGTGGGAGAACTAACACCTCGCTGGTTTCAATGTTACCCCCCCCCCCCTCCCCGTGGCGTGCTTGGAAAATATTGTATTATCGCCATCTCTGCTGTTTAGAATCTCAATTGCTAGGTTTCCAGATTTCCGTATCCAGTTATAGATCAAACGTTACTGCTTGACCACTTGATCTGCATCAAGGAGGAAGGTCATATCACTTCGAATCCAGCAAAATACTGTTGTTAACACAGTTATTGTAAATAATTTCACTCTTTTAGACCGGACAACGTATTTCTGGACTTCCGCAACCACAATTAGTTCATGGAAGACTTCAGTTCCAGAGTCAAAATCACGTGGGAAAATAGTTGCTATAAGAATAACATTGCACTTATGTGGGCAAATCAGTGATTGGCTCTGGAACTGTAGTCGTCCATTCTAAATACTTTTCTGTAATATGAAAAGCTTGTATAGAGCAGTTCCAAATCGTGTTGTTCCTGCCATGTCACCCAACAAATGGGCGATCGCAAAAAGGTGTTTTTACGTGTAGAATTGCGATACCGAGTTTAAAATCCGTAGACTAGATTTCACCAAACTTTCTGCTCGGTTTGAATACTTTCGTTTCGTGCAAGTTTGAACAATCGACCTTGCTTTGCAATTCGACTACTAGGGGCAGTGAAAAACAAAATGTGCTGGCAATGCACATGCAGCCATTTTGAGTTTCGAGATTGTGTAAATAAAGATTCGTTGACGAAGATTGAGAAGTTTGTGGTTCAAGATTACGCATTCAAGATTTCATACGTCACTACCGAATTCCGATGACGTCCAACGGTATCCACGCCTACAATTTCCCTGTCGCGCTGGAGGGAGATGATCCTGTACAACTGCTGGAGGAAATGTGTGCCGCCTTGGGCTGGCCCGCACCTGTGTATAAAGTGGCCTGTCTGAGTGCTGCCTACTTCCCTTCAATGCAACCTCTTTACGGCACCACATTGAGCACTATATCGGAAAGCGGTAAGTGAAATCACTCAGTTGCTTTTATTTGTCGCATTTAGCAGATATCAGTAGAATTTACAAGTTGTATATTTTAATGGTATTGATAAAAATTTAATCATTTGATTCTATCACATGGTACTGTATGATATGAGATCCCCAAAAAGTGACAAACTCAATTTAATTCTAGTGTACTTTCCCCGTACATTTCTACTCGTTAGCCCCTGGACTGGGTCATGGTAGGCAACCCAAGCTACACGGGAGCACGCAAGGCCAGTCTAGACCGAAGGCTGAGAGTCCGACCAGTAGTTTCCGAATCGGCTAAAACTTTGTCGTGAAACTCGCCTTTGGTACCAGGCGCACAGGAGAGCGAGTAGTCCCTGCATGACCGCGCTGCCCGCGTGGGTCGGCAAGATCGGCTGTCCCGCTGACAAGTTGAAAATTCAAAGTTCAAACTACACGTAGTTTTGAAATTAGCTACAAGTTGTAGATTTTGCAATTAGCTGGACTTTGTTGAATTTCTTGTTTAATCTTATTATCTCTAGCTAACGACATTAGACTGGGCTATTGCTTATTTTTGCATGTGAATTTATTTGAACCTTGCCCGTACGATAACGAATTCCCATTTGTACAACAGACACCGAGGAGACACCCGACGGTAAACACGACGACGCCGTCGACGACGACGACGACGACGACGACGACGACGACGACGACGACGACGACGACGACGACGACGACGCCGACGCCGTCGACGACGACGACGCTGTCGAAGACGACGACGACGACGACGACGACGACGATGACGACGAAGACGGCGACGGCGACGACGACGACGTTGACGACGACGAAGACGTCACTATCGATGGCGTGGGGATTCCGTCGGTCTTCGAGGAAGCAGTTGAGAGATGATCAGCCCCCAAAATGTTGATCCATCTATTTTACTTTTGGTTAACGCTTGTATTATTTTAGTATTGTTATTAAGATATTTCTTGTCAACTTTAATTACTATTTAAAAAATAAATAATTTGCGACACAAGATTTGTACTTTATGTTATTCTCCCTTGAGAAAAAGTTGGCACCTAAATGAAACTGAAATGACTTGCAGGAACACAGTAGAAACTTGTAAAATAGAAAAATCGAACAATGTAAATGGCAAATGCGAGAAGAACTTTTGCCATCGTGCGGCCAAAATAGCATAGCTGTGGACTTTAGAGTAAACCAGTAAACAAATAACAACCCTATTAGACTAACTACTCATTCCAGCGCCCCCCCCCCCCTGCCCCTGCCAAGGGGCGCTCCGACTTTCACAGCTTCTACCGTTCTGGGACCGATCATGTAACTTTTGTCCAAAACGATCCTTTTTGAAATCATTCGATTTCGTTATCGCATGCGATTTCGAAAAAGTGCTCACGGCGATCATGTATCACATTCGTTAGCGAAATCGTTCGAAATGTCACCTGTGATTCGTTTCGGTTTAAAGACAGACTATTTTTTAAATGGTAGTACTCGAGCATGCGCAATGAGACTGTGAAATGACGAACGGACTTTGAGCGGACATTTTGAATTTGAGAATGAACAACGAAATAATGGACGAAAATCTTTACAGTGAAGAGAATAATAAGTCATGTCATGAACTCATGAATAATATGCTCATGTCCAATAGAAACAAAAGACACAAGAATACGGACAGGGTTAAAAGCCACCACATGGCCGATCCGACAACGAGTACAACAACACAAGTCACAACGTTTCGCAATATCACCCCCCGACTAGCTCTCAACGCCCCCCTCCCCCCTTGTCCGCAGCTCCACCTGGCCGCCGGCTGGACCGCGGCGGCCGTGCAGATGTACACGTCGCTGTTCGGCCCGGCGCGCATGGGTCACCCCGAATACGTGTACGACGTGCACGACGCCGCCAACTACGCGGCGTTCGCGCCCATCCTCTGGTGCCTGGTCTTCGCGTGGGTCGTCTTCGTCGCGCACACGGGCAACGGGGGTACGGACCACGACTCTCTTTCACTTCTCTTGGGTGTAGGAGGAGATTAGGTACAGTAAAGGAGGTTGGGAAGGTGATGGATAGCTCGATGAGTGTGCACTTTTTGCCTCTGCATCCCAGTCAATGCTTTCATAGTGCAGAAGGATTTGAGCTTTGAATTTTTTATAAGTACCAACCTATTAGGGAACATCAGGATTCAGGAGGCAGACATTTTAGTAACCTACCTAAAGTTAAACTTTCTCAAGCAGAACATTTTGAGAAATTGTTGAGTGATTCGTGATCAAGGCACTGGCAAGGAAATCAAGAGCAAGAGGAGCATCAATGGGTTGATTTCGGTTCAAGGTCAAGGTCACCCGTAAGAGACGATGAAGTGAATTAAATTTGTCAAGAACTAATATTACTTTTGAAGTTTGAAGTACAAAACAATGGCTGGTCCTACACCTATAGTTGAGATTCAGACATCGTCTCTGAAATTTGCTCCAGTCCGTTTGGATCCCTTGCCCATAGGCTGGTAGTTCTCTCCTCGAACACCTTTTGGCACTTCTTAAATCTCTCTCATTTGTGCGCAGGCGCCGTTGGTCGGGCGATGTCGTGGCCGGGATTCAAAGTGGCCACCCGCCTCTCGTACGCCGTCTACCTCACGCAGTTCCCGATCTTCTTCTACAACGTGGGCCGCACGCGCAGCCCTGAGCACTACTCGACCGCAATGCTGGTGAGCCCATGAACCTAATTCTAGTTGTTTTTACCAACGCTCATGGACATGAAACCGCTAAGTATGAGCTCCAAAATCCGGATCTAGCAGAGCTGATGGACAACGGCACTAACACTAGCAGCCTAAATTGTGGAATTCTGCTGGAGATTTCCACGTCTAAACTACATTTCACGGTGGATTTGCATCTTCCTCGACGACCCACCGCTGCGACACAAGCTAAGCGTTTCAAAACTGCCCACATGGGCTTTTAGCCGACTCTATGCATGGCTTGTGAGTTATTAAACTCTTAGCTCGTGTCTAGCAGCAGTGGGTCTACATGCAAGATGCAAATGCACTCTCCTTCTTAACGTGAAATGGAATTTAGACGTTGAAAATTCCAGCAGAATTCCACATCTTAGAAAAATCCACATTGTATATCTAGAGATACATTCCACCCATTCCAAACAGTTAAATTTACCAAAACAAGCTTTGTTTCGAGCTGAATGCGTGATTTCGATTTCAGAGAGCTCTGGACTTGCCACTTTCTGAAACTATGATAAGTGGCCTCGGGACAAAACGAAGAAGCTTTTGCACCTTCTGTTGCCTAAATCTTTGAACATGTACACATAGCTAATCATCCTATCGACTTTAGAATTTAGGTAGCCAATATTTGAATGGCTTATGGTGTTTAACGACGCACTGTTTTAACGAATGATCCAGTCGTGAGAGCAAAGAATACCGACAACTTTCCGCATCTTTCCGAGGTCACATCTTACAACTCAGATTGAAGTAGATGATTCTAGAACCCACTGCAACCGATGCGAAAAAATCTGTTTCCAATTCTTTAAATGTGGTTTTGTTACATGTTTTTTAAACAGATAAATTAATAAAATGAAAATAAAATACTGCCAGCTCGTGGTTGTGGATTCAAATTTAAATATTTCATGCGCAGGCAATTCTACATCGCTTGGTGAGCTTTACAACCACAATATTTTAGATAGCAGGCCCCGCGCTAAAGCTTGGCGCAAAATAACAGTCATTTCATGATAAGCCAGATCCATTGCAGTCTCGTCCATGCACGATGTAGTTGAGAAGCACAAACTTCATTTTTTCTGACATCTTAATTTTACTGATTTTTCTTCATGTATATAAGACATTGATGAGAGGTACAATCGAATCGATGGTGATTTTACGCTATAGTTCGTCTCATGTTCTGATGGCTGCAACAAACCGGTATTCTACAATGTTATAGCATAGGCCCAGTGCCCCGAGTCGCTGCCAAAAATCGTGAGACGTACTATACCGTAATAGCGCTCCCGTGAACCCACTGTCGATTTAATTCTCGAGTGGGGCGACAGCAGCAAATAAATATGTCTAAACTAGCCCCTTTTCTTTGTTGCAGATCAACATTCCCGAATTGATGTTCATCTTTCTGGCGTCAGCGGTGTTGACGTTGATGTTTGATTTGCCGTTCCAAAACCTTCGCAACATTTTATTCCAAAAAGGTGCCATGACGCCCATAAAGCTTGGCGCTGAGCACAATGAAATAAAGTCGGATTGAAAAAAATATATGTCTTGTTTGAGCTATGGTTTTACCATTTCCTGTAAATAGGATCAAATAATTGTCAAATTTTGGTCGTATTTTGATCGATCATGAATTCCATTGTTTATTGTGAATTCAATACTGGCAGCATGGATGTTTCTCATTGCTCAGACAGGACAGACAGGACATCCCGAGTCGTCCTAAGGTGCCGTGAAAGACATCTCACCGACTGCAGCTGCGACTATCATAACCCCAATATTCGTCGACTCAATGCCTCGGCCGGGAATCGAACTCGGTCCATCTTGGTAACGCACCCGTGTCCGCTACCGAGGGTGGAGCACTGAGCTAGATGGGAGGTTGGGAAACGATGAGGAAATAAGGTATAACAGCTGTGTTGGGTCAAAGGGGTAGGTTAAAATTCTTTCTATTGCAATTGTCATGAGCATTTTGGGGACAATTGTTGGTTTAATTGAGTTTTTAAAATGCCAATGAGCATGTGTTATATAGCCAATACTTGCACACGTATAGGCTTTACCTTTCAAGCCCGTGGGCTGAGCCCGTCGGATTCCAAATCGCAGTGTGTATTGCGAATCCGTCTCGTTCTCGGCCTCTCAGAGCGTTTCAGGCTCCGACGGGCCCAGCCCTGAGGGCTCCAAAGCGTGGGGAAAGCGTAGTGTGTACTCTAATAGAGAAAATGTGCCAGTGATCCACGCTAGTGAAAACTTCGGTCCCCATACCTTACACCCACGATCCCAACTACGGACCAACCGACCCACCCAACCAGGGGCGAACTGGCTCGAATCAGCCCGGCCGGTGCTGTTATTTTTAATGCACATAGGCGTTATTACAGAACGTGCAACCCTACCCAGTGTGTATTCAATATTACCAATATTGGGAGAAATAAAATTCCCCGTAAACGGGGAAATCCGAATTCCGAATCCAGAATCAGGTTTCATGCTCGCTGCCCTTATCATTTATAATTCGCGGAAGCTAGCAGGAATGAACTTTAATTTAGTTTGTTATTTTACTTCAACTGCAGATCTTTCGCATTTTAATTTTCCCTGCTTGTACAACCCGACTTGTGCGTGCACAACTGTCTTTTTCCTTTACCTTTGACTTGGTTTACTCTGATTTGCAATACGTGTATCGCTAAATGCAAATTAATTATGTACCTAGACTATCAAATCAATTAATCCCTCACCACGTTTGAAATATGCTGATCTTACCTTGAGAGCTCCGAAAATGCTGGGTTATCCATGAGCAAGTTAAGTTGGCACACACACACACACACTCTCTTTGTACACAAATTAAAAATACGTATTACCTACGCGGGTTGTGATCGTCAAGTGATTCGACAAGGAGCCGCGCATTGCGCATTGTTTTGAACTTGTTATAGGTAGGTACTAGGTAGGTAGGTAGGTACAAGCGGAATTAATGACCTGAGCCAAAACAATACATTAGGTATGTTTGGTTGTCCAGTACATAACAAGATGCAATGTAGTTATTATCTAGATATCGGGTTTCGTTGTGACGTCATCATAGGCAATCATGCAGTAAACGAAACCTAGCCTGGACAAACAAACGCAAGAAATCTATAGTTATCATCTTGATTTCGTGGACAACCAAACAGAGCTATTGTAAATTCAACGAAACTAGTTGAAACAAGCGGCGGCTTTGGGGGTCGAAATGCGTTTAGCGTTTAGCAATCGTTCCGTGCAAAGCGCCTACAAGGCCAACAATACTCATAATTATCTTCTTAAGAGAGAAGTAAACGGTTGCCGCTTTGGTCGATTTTCGCATAAATTTAACAATCACAGGGAACGTCTCCTGGCTACAAATTATTTACCAAAATGTTGAAAAAAAATACACGTGTTGTTAAAGAGCTGCTGAATGGCGGATACTATTTTTTTTCGTCGTGTTTTTTAAACTTGCAGCTGGGGGAATTTAAAAAAAATGTAATTTCGACCAAAACGACAACTGTTTACTTCCCTCTTAAGATTGGAATTCAGAGCTCGTTGTCGCAAGAATATAAACGATAAAGATGCATTTTATATTATTATATTAAACTAGGGCTTCGCGAACGCAATTTGTGTTGCGTTGAAGATGAGCGTATGTAGCGGTTTGTGTATAGCGGATTAAAAGGTGCTTGCAGCAGTCACAAGAAAACCATGGAGCACCAAACCTGACCATTGCCTTCTCGAAAATTCTAATCACTTGAAAATGTATGCGGATTCTGACGTTCCTTTGTTTCTCTTCGAGGTCAACAAAGCTGGTAACCAAGGAAACGAAGGAAACCGGACTCGTATTGAATCAGCCGTCAAATCACGAAAAAAACACCACAAAAATGCTAATAAAAACCAATTGGAAAAACCTACCGAAATAAGATTTGCAGGCATGATAAATATGTATAAGGTCAACATGTTTAGAAGTTTTGGTGAAGTTATCTAAAGAACTTTGAAATTTACAGGGGTTCGAAATTCGGAAAAAATCGAAAAATTTCGTAAAAATTGATTTATAAAAAATTTACTGAACCGATCTTTTTCAAAAACGCAGGGGGTCTAAGTTGAGAACAGAGGTAGATACTCAGAAATTTTCATCCATGTCGGTTCAGGCGTTTGGTCTGTAGAGCGCGCACAAACACACACAAAAAAAAAAAAAAAAACATACACAAGTGACTTTTTTTTGGGGTAAGTGAAATTGAAGATTTCGCTCCGCTCGCTTCGCTCGCTACGCTCATCAATTACTCCTACCAAACACACTGATCACTCTGAAACACGGCCGAAACAGCATGTTCAAAGGGAGTTTTGCTTTAAAATGAGTTGGTTCTAGGAGTAATGTAATACCTTTGTTCTCAACTTACTATGACCCCCTGCGTTTTTCAATAATATCCACCATATACCCCTTCCCTTCAAATCAGAAAAAAGAGCAATATTCGACATTGGGAAAATTAGGAAAAATAATAAAATTTGTATAAAAGTGAGGATTTTCCCCAAAATTTTCCCATTATTGTGACTGTGTGTGACATTTGTGTGTATGACGCGCCATCATCTTTCGCTTTACAAACCGCTACGCTCATCTTCAACGCAACACAAATTGCTTTCGCGAAGCCCCAGGATTGCAATTTCTATGAACTGCAGTTAGAAAACCAAAAATAAAGTCACTTCGTAAGAGATGGTTAACAATGCAAGATTTTCTTTATTTCCCCGAAAAAGTATTAAACAACACAATCAGTTTATCCCTGAGAACCATTTATTTTTATAAAATAAGATAATATAAAAGTATAGAAGTACATATTTTGTAATTTTCCATGGACATATGTTATGTTCTGTAACTATGCCAACCTGCTCCACAAGGATTTTTTCACTTTGAATCAAGATTATGAGTAAATGTGACTAACAGTAATTACTAGGTATTTCATGAAGTGAACCATTATTGCAAATAAACAAACTAGTCTCTTGGTATATTGAAAATTTTGATAATAAATGAGCAAACACAAAAGCAGTAGAGCGCGGTAAAGCAAGCGGTAAAGTTACTTTGGGTGTCGAAATGCACAGCCCCCAACTTGAGTTCGAACGATGCACAGCTCTGGAATTTTCAGAGGTTGTCGGCACTAGCATTATCGACGGCACCAATTTTTTAAATTACTAAAATCGCAGTATTTTAGGCTAGACCCAGAGGAGTATAGCAAGGTTCATGGGCGCCCGGGGCATCTTGCCCCCCTAACCCCCCTCCTCCTCCCCTCGCCCCGCCTCTGGCTAGAGCCACTGTGTCGACGTACCTATGTGCCAACCAACCCCCGCTTACCATTATAAAATTTCGATTGGATACTGATAATTACAAATTGCAATTAAAATTGTTTCGAATAAGATTGAGCTTAACTGATTATTCAAAATTAATTAAATCCCTATCCTTCAGATGTCTGCCAAAAATGAGCAATTTCTGAGCATTTATAACATTTGTATAGCTTGCTTACAAATCTTCCACTTTCGGGAGAATCCAAGATAGCGATTAGACGTTGATTAAACCTTCGCCATCGCCGTCCTAGGAGCTACTATATTGCTGGACCTTCGATTGAAGCATAGCCGGATCGAGTTCTTCGAGTCGGTCAAGTTTGGTCCCGTTGCGGAAGAAGATGAAAGTAGGCAACTTAGAAATATCCTGGGCCTGCGCAGTTCCGTGGCAATCCTCGACGTCAACTTGGAGAAAGATTACCATTGGATAGCTTCCAGATAATTTCTCGACGAAAGGGGCAATTCTTCGGCAAGGGCCACACCTAGAAGGTAAAAAAGTAGTATTTATCCATTGACAATTCATGATGGAATCATTGGGAATCAAATGGAATCTATGGCAACAAACTTCAGTAGAGAGTGAGGTTTAAAAATGTTTACAAGAATGCTTACCAAGAGGCTGTGTAGTTAACAACCACCAATTTCGTCCCAGCTGCTGCCATTTCACTATTAAATTGGGCATCATCGTTCATAACACGAATGGTACCCATTATAGAAGATTGACTAACAAACAATTTAACTCTGACACGCCAATGTTGACGAATGAAGAAGATGACTGGTAGGCAAAGCTACTTATATATAAATAGCTGGTAGGGATGGGCAAACAAAAACGATATTTTACTATATCGATATTTGTTTCGATATATCGATATTATATCATATTATGATATTGGCTTTCGATATATCTGACGATTGCGATATTTTGATTCTGATGTATCGATACAGTTCTAAAAATAAAATATCAACGTATAAGCTATCAACATTTCCCACCTATTCTCCAAGTGAACACATTTAATGATTTTATAGTTCGATTTCCAGCGTTGAGATCAGAATTGAGAACACAATTTTTCTGTATTTTGTTTCGATAATTTGTATTATCGATATATCATAACATGATATTTCCTTTCGATAATATCGGTGTAGGTATCGATATCGTGGTTGGAATATAAGATCATATTACTATAATATCTGTATTGTGATTTTTTGCCCACCCCTAATAACATGGCACCAAGGTCCATAGATCGCCAGCGGCAAGATATAAGGACCGTGCTCATGCCATGATGCTACCAGCCTAATCGGTGCACGCAATCCCAGAAAACCTATACTACATTTCGTCTTGAGAACGAGAGGGTTTTGTTTCCTTTTGCAAAGTTATCTCCTTTTAGACTTTTATTTTCATTATTTTGAATTTATCTTTAAGAGGGAATAAAATTATGTCACTAATCCCTAGCACCTGACCTAGCACGTAAGCTATTCCTGGACTGGCATTCCTACGGTTAACTTTACTTAAACTTTTATTTCTTATGTGTATTGATCTAGAGATTTTGATTTCGTTCCTCTTTCTGTCATTGCAGCCCGTGAATTTCAAAAACGGCCTTAGACACACTGTCATAAGGTTCCATGGAATGAATATCAAAGAAAAGCAAGGTTTGAAGTCTTGAAAGAAAAATTGGTTGTTCGTACAAAAACTAGTGGATTTGCATATTCCTCGAGGATCCACTGCTACTAGACATGAACTAAGAGTTCCAAAAGTTCCATTCATATTCAACACCTTAATTGAATAGATTGTCACCTGCGCCGTTAGGTACTAATTGATTCTTGTGAGATTTTAGGTTGTTCTCAGAATGTGGTCTAGAAACTCACGGGATATTTCGTGAGTTTCGTGAGATATTTTCGTGAGAGAACTCAGTGGCTGCCTGACAAATAGCGAGTACCTCGAGTGGGAGGTGGGTGGAGGTGTAAAAGGGTTGCGTAGGTGGGTGAGTCGGTGGGAAGGCCAGACCCTTCGATCACTGCTGGCTAGCAATGGTCGAAGGACAGACCATTGCCCTCTCGAAAATTCTGATCACTCCTTATTCAGACGAGTGTGTTCTTCATTTGTTTTTTTATGATCTGTCACACAGCTAAATTGTGCTTATTTCGAGCGCATTGAGCAATGAGAACGTAAATACATAACACATACCTTGTGCCTCTGCCGAGGGTTCTTATTATTGGAGATATATTTCTGACGCGGATAAACCTTCAATTACTTCCAAAAACGAACTTCTGGTTTCTGTCAAAATCTATGCATTGTATACGAATTTGAAGACAACAAAGCTGGTAACCTTAGTAAACGAAGGAAACCGGTCTCTTATGAAATCAGGCGTCTAATTACGAAAAAAACTCTTTAAAAAATTCGAATAAAACCAATCTAAAAGTTCTGCCGACCTCAGATTTTCAGGCATGATTGATGATAGCGTGGCGAGCGAAGCGAAATCTTCAATTTCACTACTGGTAAAAAAAAAAGCACTTGTGTGTGTTTTTTTGTATGTGTGAAATTTTCATCCAAATCGGTTCATGCATTTGGTCTGTAGAGCGCGCACAAACACACATACAAAAAATATACAAGCTACTTTTTTCTGGGGTTAGTGAAATTGAAGATTTCGCTCCGCTCGCTACGCTCATCAACGAGTAGTGATATACGCTCAACAACTAATAACTGCAGGCGTATTCTACAGAATTACAGGAACCGGTCTATTTGGGCCGGTTGGTTATGGTTATGCATTGGGATTGTTACACAGAATGTATGATTGGGGAATTGCATCACCTCTGGGTAAAATCGCTAATAAGTAGCTAGGATTGTTCATTACTGTTCCAATTCCACAGAAGTAGGTATAATAACATTTTTTAATTGAAGGAAAGTTGTCAGTTCAATGTCGTCCCATGTCACAATCTGGACTCAAGTCCACTCCATTTATGCACAACTTGCTTTTCATTCTTTTGCCTTTGGTGTGAGCGACGGGGGGGAGGGGTAGCTCGATGACTTGTTAGTTTAATTTTATATTACACATTTGTAAGCAATATATAGATCTGACGTACCTAATGCAACCATCGCAGTCATCGAGCTACCCCCTGGTTGTGACAATACCTTTCTCAACGGTCCCAACCACGGTCCTACCAACCCACCCAACCCTCGCACAGTCATCGAGCTACCCCCTGGTTGTGGCAACACCTTCCCCCACGGTTCCAACCACAGTCCCCCCGACCCACCCAACCCTCGCACAGTCATCGAGCTACCCCCTGGTTGTGACAACACCTTCCCCCACGGTCCCAACCACGGTCCCACCGACCCACCCAACCCTCGCACAGTCATCGAGCTACCCCCTGGTTGTGACAACACCTCCCCCCACGGTTCAAACCACGGTCCCACCGACCCACCCAACCCTTTCGCACCAGCACCTACCCCCCTCGAGGTACTGTCTCGCCCGCTCCACACGACTATTTGTCAGGCCGTTACTGAGTTTTAGGCACGAAATAACCCGGTTGTTTCTGGACCACATTCTAAGTAAGAACAGCCTAAAATCGCCCACGAATCAATTAGGAAGGGCACAGGTAGCAGTCGATTTGATGGAATTGGAGGCGTTGCATGTTTGAATGGAACTTTTGGAACTCTTAGTTTCATGTCTAGCAGCAGTGGGTCCTCGATGAAGATGCAAATCCACTCGTCCTTGTACGAACAACCTACTTTTCTTTTATTGTGACTTTATTGTGACAATGTGACTTAGGTCGTTCTTAAAATTAACAGCTTGTAATTAAAGAAAAGAGAAATTAAATTAATATCTCTACATCAATGGACAGAAGAAAAGTGGAAGTAAATGTTAAACGTAATAAGCCAGTCCAAACCCAGGGAAAGCCTAGAAGATTTATTTTGTAAAACGAAACAAACTCCTTGTACTCACAACGAAACGTAGTATAGTGAGTATACGTCCTGCCTGGGATTTATGACTGACTTTTATTGTGTGAACCGATTAAGTTGGTAGCACTGGCATGAGCAGTTCGGTCGGTGCCAGTCATCCTTCAGGCTTTCGTGTTCTGACTTGTCAAAGTGAATTTATTTGTTTGTCAATCTTCTAATTATGGGTACCGTTCGTGTTATAAACGATGATGCCCATTATCATAGTGAAATGGCAGCATCTGGGACGAAATTGGTGGTTGTAGACTACACAGCCACTTGGTAAGCATTCTTGTAAACATTTTATAACCTCACTTTTTTCAAGTTTGTTGCCCTAGATTACGTTTGATTACCAATTATTCCATCATGGACTGTTAATGGATAAATACTACATTTTTTGACCTTCTAGGTGTGGCCCTTGCCAAAGAATCGCCCCTGTCTTCGAGCAATTATCTCGAAAATATCTACGGGCAATCTTTCTCAAAGTTGACGTCGACAAATGCCAAGAAACTGCGCAGGGCCAAGGTGTTTCTTCGATGCCTACTTTCATCTTCTACCGCAACAGGACCAAAATTGACCGAATCCAAGGAGCCGATCCGGTTGCTCTTGAAACAAAGATCCAGCAATATTATGGTGGCGACGAGGACGGTGATAGCGAAGGTTTAGTCAACGGCCACGTACGTTTAATCCACCTTCCTTCAATCTCTACTTTCAATCATCTTTAACTTTCAATCTCTAAAAAAAAATCTGTCTATATCCAATAACTCTTTAGATGGATTTGGGCACATTCATCTTCAAGCAGCAGTCTGAGTGTTTAAACGAGTCGGACGACCATCCATTTGCTCACTGCCAAACAAGCGAAGGTGGCTATTTGGAGTCTGACTGCGATGAACAGGTAGAGCAGTACGAGCATTGATAAAGGATTAATTTGATGTTGGTCATTTAAAAAAGGTGTGTCTTACTCAAGATAATTTTTTGTTTTGTGGCAGTTGATCATGTCGCTGACATTTACTCAAGCTGTCAAAGTGCACAGCCTGAAGATCAAGGCGCCCAAGGAGAAAGGGCCGAAGACCGTCAAAATCTTCATCAACCAGCCTCGCACACTTGACTTCGACATGGCCTCGTCATACACACCCATACAAGAAATCACGTGAGTACTGTACAACTAACAATAATTGAATTGATCTTTGGATCAAAAATTCCATTGACTAATTTTAAGTAATTTTAAGGCACGCAGTGTATGACTGGCATATAGGCCAGTCAGCAGATGCCTTCATATAGGCATCAATGTATTGATCAACCATGGATAATAATAAATACAAATACATCTTGATAAGGTTTGGACAGGCATTGATTTCAATTCACTTTCAAGTTTTATCACTTTAAGAGAGAGACCGGAGTTATTCTATCTTGTCAAATGACACTTGCTTCCATAGAGCACTTTGCTGTGAGAACTGCTGCTTGATTATCAGGAACAGGTTCTATTCCTGGTTCCTGTCAAATTGATCCAAGACAAGCACATTATAGGTCTCAACAAAATCACCATTCTTATCATTTTTACCCTAATTATTGTAATATATAGGTAGGTAGGTAGGTAGTGCAATATCCAATAGCCCCCTGCAAAGATTATGTGTGAGCCAAACAGAATAGTCCAAATTTGTTTACAAAATCAATTGCTTAAATTTCATTTGGCTTCTTTATCAAATCAAGTGTCCTTACAAGAAGCAAGTCCCCTCTCCTCCCCCCCCCCCCAATGGTGGTAACCCCAAGCCTTGGAAGGGACAGCTTGACCATCCGTTACGCCACTGCTTTCTTTTGCATTCGTCTTAAAGTTGGCAGCTGTGACTTATTCTCTCTCTCAAGAAGGGTAAGACGGTAGCTTTGCAATGGATAAACCAATTTGTCTCGGCGAAACTTGGGCTTAACATTTATACGACTCATGTCTGCTCGTCCTACCTGAAGCACTAGCTTTACAAAAATAACTATTTCAAACTGGGTTTTGAATTCTCACCGATTTCTCAAGGTATCGTCTCATTGGTTACTTCCTAAAGGGTTGACAGGTTGACAGCGTGAACAAAAGAACCTTTTTTTGTTTTACTTATGCCTGGTTTAACAAAGTGTTTCAACCCTTAGTTGAGATTTCAACTAGGAAAATAAAACTGAATTTGCTACATCTAATAGACTGAATTCAGTTGTAACCCCTAGTTGAGATCTCAACTAGGAGTTGAAAAATGTGATTACACCGGGCCTGAGGAGTCCTTAAATTGTGATGATCGCCCTAACATCACTTTCGTTGCAGATTCACTGGTGACGAGCTCGAGAACGGCCAGCCTGTTGCCCTGCGCTACGTCAAGTTCCAGAACGTGCAGAACATACAGCTGTTCGTCAAGGACAACCAGACCGGGACAGAGACGACGCAGATCGACCAGCTGGTCATCATCGGCTCTCCGATTTCGACCACCAACATGTCGGACTTCAAGCGCATCGCCGGCAAAAAGGGCGAAAGCCATTGACTCGTGCCAACCGACTGCACTTGCTCGCGTTGCTTCTCGATTTGTTGCGGCGATTGATGTTCGGTGGCACGTGTTGTTTTGTAGCGTGCCGCCAGTTTAATTTAATACACAAGGCTATTGGCAGAAAGTGATTGGCTGTGTGCTGTGTCTTCTATCTAGCCTAGGTGCCTGCATGCCGAGCTCCGCGTGCAGAGATCCGTATTCAGTGTGGTAATCTGGCAGGTGAATGCCGTGAATGGAGAAATTTTATTCCATTATCAAGGTTTTTCCCCTTTACACCTAATCTTATTTATAAGGACATTATATTATTATTGTTAGCAAATAAGATGATATTTTAATGCAGAAAGTCTTTTTGCACCAGAATATCAACACAGTGTGTGCTGCCGATGTGTTAAAAAATCAACCTACTTGGTAAAAAAAAGAAGGTAACAGGTAACGAAAATCCAAAAGGTTGCCAACGGAATCCTGGGTCGCCCGCATCACATTGACACCAATTCAAATGTACTAACCTCAATGGTACTATACTTATAGCTAGGTATAGCTATACTTTTTGGCAAGAAAATAAGATTGTAAAAAATACTCAAGTACCTATCTAGTCGATGCATCGTTGAAGCAGTCGTAGATGTGACGACTCCTCGTCACCTGTGCCTGGCCACCAACCCTAGCCGAGGGAGTGGCCCACTATCTCCGATGGTCGAGTAGTCTGGTAGCCTCGATACGAAGGGCAGTCTTCCATGTACTCCAGTTGTGTGTCCCGTACGCAAGCACCAGCTCTCTTCTTTTCTCAGTTTTGCTTCCGTGTACAACTTAAGCTTGCTAGAATGAACCGTCTTATCAGTGGCAGAAAGCTTAGTCCCAAGTAGCACAAAAACCGTAATCACGAACGTTCGGTGGGCATCGGAAAGCTAACGGGGGATAACTTGCGTTCAACGTTCGGGTGGAACCAAATCGAAAATTTGGCAAATGTGAACGTTGAACGCAAGTTATCCCCCGTTAGCTTTTCGACGTCCACCGAACGTTCGAAATAACGTTCGCTGAACGTTTTTGTGCTACATGGGGTAGAACCAAAGCTACAGTATAGGAGACCGATCCGGCGATCATGCTACTTTTTTACATAAGATTTGGCTCGAAATCAGTCGATTATCACTGCCCATGTTAAACCAATAGGCAAGGATGTTGAAAACAAATGATTTTGAAATCACAAAGTTACATGACAGCCTCCCAGCTCTCTCCCCCATTACTTAAGCTGTGCATCCATGAGATTTCGCACTGCGAAATTCGCTGCGAATAAAAACCGCTGCAAACAGACGCTTCCATGAGTATTTTAAAACTCGAACCGCTTCGTATTTCGCGCTTGAACTTTTAATGACCTCTTCTCTAAATAATTCAGCGGTACAATGCATAGTTCAAATTATATAATTGAATTTAAATTGAATTTTCCTTTTCTTTCAACACAAACAAAACAATAAAATATTGATTCGCGGCGCTCTGCTCGGACAACAACATATATCTCTCTGTATTTTAACCGGAATCAGTTTTACAGCAAAGTGCAAAACTAGCGGTTTTTAAAGGAAACTCAACTACTTCCGCTTCAACGCTGCTAAATAAATAAAGTAAACTCAACTTTTGCGTTGCGATTCGCTGCGTCGAAAAAACGCATGCCACTCGCCTGTGATTGGACAATCGCCCAACACGGCGAAAAAAACGCTGCGAAATTCGCAGCGTTTTTCTCATGGAAGCGCTACTTTAACGTGTGTCATCCCCACCACATCTATTTCTATAATCTAGCCGCTGCTCCACACGGTGAACCATCCGTGTACGACGTATCCACGGCCACGAAAAACACAACTCGCAAAATTCGATACGAAAAGTAACGCATTTAATGCACAAATTACAAACTACGCTCCGCTAGCGACTGGCCTTTGCGCCGAGGTCACCGTTTGCGGCGTGCCTTTGCGCCCCTCGGCTTCCCCACGTGCACGAACCCCTGCTCGAGTCGGGCGTGGTCGCCGCTCTTCCGTCGCGGCTCCGTCCTGGCTCGCGTTGGCGCCTCGTCTTCGTGCTCGCCGAACAACGCCTTGACGTCCATCAGCCGAGATGACGCTCTCGGCGGCGGCGGCTGGCGGCCGACCGCGCCTCTGCCGGCCTGGCGGACGGAATTTGTGGACTGTTAGCGCTTTAGATTGTGTAGATCTGTAGATGTGCAAATGTATGGCTAATAGATTTGAAGCTTGTGGTTTTAAAAGGCATTGAAAATACTTTTCAAATCGGGTATCGAATTCTATGGGAATTCTTATTTAATCTTATTTTAGTTGGCTGTGTGAGAAAAGACTGGGGAATTAACACGTGGGAAAATATCAAAATGGTACATTCTATATAGCATTCAAAACTAAGCTTAGAAAGTTACTTTGCTGCTAGACATACACCAAATTACTAAATGTATTCAGAACAAGTTATATGACATGGGCCTCGAATCAAGACGACCGGTGGAGTACTGTTTCAAATCAAATTGCCCCCAAAGCATTCAGGACCTTCAAATTTGCCGTGAATAAGGTCTGCTTCAATCACAATTACCTTTCCCTATTTGCTGTTTGCCCCACAATGAGTAGACTATTGGACTCATAGCCTCTGACACTCAATATGAAGGCATCCACCAAAAACATTGCAAGAACCAAATTTGTTTAAACCTATATTATCTACCAATTTGTATTTGCTGTCAAACTTCATACAGCATTCAGCACCGTGTTTGAAATAGTTTTTTTGGAAACTAGTGCTACGGCCAGGAAAATGTAGACAAACAACAAAACTAATGTCACAGATAGAAGGGCTACCCAGATTATCCACTCCTATACTAACAGCAGCTACGCAAAAGCAATCCGCCTGCAAGATTCGTTGCGTTCCCTTCACCTACAACCTAAAATAGTTTCGCCGACAGGCACGGCATGAAGCCACTGTCCATCGTTATATATCACCAGTAACTAACTTATCTGTAACCACCTGTGGAAAATTGTGTCTTTCGATGATGGGGCAAGTTTGATAATGAAATCCAGAGCGTTCACCGCGAACGACCGGTTGCGTGGTCTGGGTTTTGGGTATCGCTACAAACGAGCACGATGGACACTCTGGGAGATATCAAACGCACCCATGATAGACCTAGTGCCATGGCCTGGTGGATGATGTTAAAACAGGTTGCCAACGGACCCCAGTGCCTGCTGGGGAAGTTACTAGCATCAATATTTTGCCGTAGGTCATGCATAGATAGGTAGGATATCTGGCTTACGTCTAATCTTCCCTAGCCTTTGCATTGGTTTTCAAACAAATATTTAAAATGAATTTGCAAACTGGGCATTACATACAAACAAGTTCTTCCCATAGTTTCGTGACCTATGGATAGAGCTCTGTATATATCGCACATCGCGATAACGCGATTTTCTTTTATCTTGTATTTTCTTGGCATATGAGCACAAATTACGTAATTCTAAACCCAATTCTGCAAGATTTGAATCGCGAAAAAAAACGAAATTTGCCATAATTGCGAAATAACAACGAAATCAACTATATTTGCGTAAAAAATCGCAAAATTCTAAGAATGTTTTTCAGTTCTCAGAAATTGTTACATAAAACAATATAAAGATTAAAATTCCACCTAAGCTTTTCTATATTTTGCGCGTAATTCATGGAAATACCCACATTCCCCGAGACCAGCAAGCACCTGCTCCAAGGCCTTGCCTTGTCCTTCACTGCAACTCACTGCTCTGTTGCCAGTTCGGCAGCAGCAACAGTGCACCCTATTCAGCGACTGCATGCATGCGCACTGAGCACGTTTCCTGCTCAGCATTGTACATCTGGCAACTGGGCCTCGAGCAGGTTGAGTCGCGCGTGCCGCAAGGGGGGCCAGTGATTCTGCCATTGATACGGCGGTGGCACGTTTTGCATCGTTGTGTGGAGTTTTTACTTCGCTTACAATGCCGACACCAACAGTTTCTGCCCAGAGTAGGGCTTCAGAGTTCAGAAGTGAAGAGTTATACGTCTCGTGGTTAATGTTTAGCACTGATTGTGCTGTTATATACTAATATTTTTTGCCAGAAATGTTAATTCAACGATTTGCCACAAAATTTTATAAAACCGCCAAAAAACGAAATTGGTGAAATTATAAAACCATTTTCACAGAGCTCTACCTATGGGAAGTAACGAAAGTTTAACTTCTTTAAGAAATGCATGATGGCCGGTCCACCAACCTTCCCAGCGTCGTCGAAGAGCGCCACCAGCCCCCAGGCCGTCCCCTTGGCGGCGCCCCTCGTCTCGCAGCTCCACGCGGCCGTCCGCAGCTCGATCCGCAGCCGCTCCGCCTCCTCGGCGCTGACGTTCACCGTCACGTTCAGCGCCCGCTCGAGCGGATTGGCGACGAACACGGCCGCGTGCTCGGGCTTGGCCAGCGCGCGGCCGGCGTTCAGCGAGACCGCGCGGCCCGCAAAGTCGAACGCCGCGAAGAACTCGAAGAAGCCGAGCAGCAGCGTCTCGAGGTCGTCGTCGACCAGCGCCGGCGGCGAGAGCTGGCGGAACGCCGCCGCCGAGCGGTGGAACGTGCAGTTGACGCCCTCGGACGTGACGCGACGGTCCTCGGGGCCTGCAAGCATCGTCGGGGAAGTCGATCTTTTAAAAAGATCAAGCTCGTCATCAAAAAAAGATCTTTTAAAAAGATTGAAGTTCCCGGTTCCTTTTTTAATAAATTCAAATTCAAGATCATTTTATAAGAAGATAAAATTTGTAGAAAAGATCTTTTTCAGAAGAAAATAAACTGGGAAAATGGTCCATTTTATTCCGTCAGTGGACCACTAATCGAAGATTCATTTCGTTGCCTCTGTTTCGGCTTGTCCCGGAATAAACGGTACAATTAGGAAGTAATGATGTTGGCTGAAATCCCATAATAATAACACACAGAATTTAATACAGGTGCTTCTGAAACATCGATTTAGGCATTGGGAAACGATCTAGATCTTTTAAAAAGTTATTTTTAAAAAGATCGAGGAAAGAAGATCTCAATCAAATCAAAAGATCATAATATAAAAAACTATCGCGATCAGTTCTAAGATAACTAAAAAAGGATCTCGATCGCACGGTCTCGCCCTTTTTAAAAGATCCTTCCCCAACTATGCCTGCAAGAGTGGGGCGATGTTTTGACGGACGGCCTTTGGGTCGGCCGACTCAAAGAGACAGGGTGCATGAAATCACTATTTCAAACTGGGATTTTAATGCTAAATAAAAGTATCACTCCTTTCCAATAAGAAACCAATATGACAGATATATATATTGTACCTACTTCTCTAGCACAGCACTTATCACAACTAAAATTCCAAGCATCATTTGAGCCAACAGCAACGGGAAACAATTCAATTTAGAAGGCCCTGTTCGTGTGCACGGAAAAATATTAAATGTACCTAGAAATCTTTGTAAGCTCCATCGGCCATCGGCCCATCACTACCAACCGACAGCTCGAAACAAAACGGCGATCCACTCACGCGCCAGTGCCGCCAACGCGTCCAACGACGGTAGCACTCCGCGCTGCTGCAGGTAGAACAGCACGAGCAGCGTGAGCCCGAAGTTGGTGATCCATCGGCCCGGCGAGGGGTTGGTGAGTCCGGCCTGGCGCGCCCACCGTCTCACGGCAAACACCAGCGGCTGCGTGCGGCCGTCGAGGCGTCCCAGCAAGTGCAGCAGCTCGCTCATGTGCACGGCGCACCTGGCGGCCAAAGTCACTGTCTATTCTTCCAATCGGGAACACACCCGCGCTTTCGAGCCCATCGGCTGAGTCCGCCGGCGGTTCTAACGCGCAGTGCGCATTGCGAATCCGTCTCATTCTTGGTCTCACAGAGCGTTACAGGCTTTGGCAGACTCGGACGGCCTTGAAAGAGGGCAAAATGCGTGATTTCAGCACAGCGTAGGTTCACAGCCAGCTATGTGTGTGACTCAGAGACACATTGTCATGAAAATTGGCTTTAAACTGATGAGGGGGAACGAGTATGTCGTGTTTGTGACTGCCATAGACTATATGATTGACCAACCAGTGCTACTGTACACGGAATTGTATCACCGACATTGCCAGCAATAAATCCAGCTTGATGGAACGCTATCTAAGTTTCTACCACAATAAAGAAATGGTCAACAGAGTGTTATGCCTCTCGGCCTCTCGTCTCCTTAGGAGATGCCCTTACTCCGGCAAAGCGGGAGAATGCGTGCCCGAATAGCTCAGATGGTAGAGCACTTGACTGGCAATCAGTATGTCCCCAGTCTGTGCATTCTACACAGTGTATATAGTAGCCACATAATTCATTTCGATTCAATCCATGACAGGTATCATTTAGAGTTACGACTGCAGCACTGTTGCAACGATCGGACTCACATGTTGGTCATCGAGAGGTCGCAGTCGACGTCGGTCAAGTCCTGCCGGTACTTGACGATCGGCACCCGCGCGTGCAGGATTCGCCGGACGTTGCTGCAGCCGGGCAGAAAGAGCTGGCAAATGTCGCCGATCGCCTCCATCTGCCGCTGCGTCTGCGTGCGGCCGTTCGCCGACGCCCCCTTGGCGTGGAACACCAATCGGCTGCCAGCCTCGGCCTGCACAGCCAATCGCGGAGCGGGGTTAGTGTGGCGCCGGGTTCGATCTCGGCTCCCCTCTTTGCTAGGCTCGCCATGCTAACAGCATGTCATTCATCGACAGCCGTTGCAGTTTATGAAAAATACCTTTTCAAAAAGGGTATTGATTATTGAGTGTTTGATTCCTTGATCAATTCTGATTTATGATTAATCCTAGGGAAATTAACAAGACCTAACAAAAGTTACAAAGCATTAGTACAAAGCATTGACGAAACTGTAAGGATGCTTGCCACATTCAATATCAGTAGGTAGGTAGGTAGGTAGGTAGGTTAGGTTGTTACCTACTACCTAGTCTGAAATATAGTTCCTTTTTTTTAACTAGACTAAGATTACGAAAAGGAAGATAGAGATTAAGTTATTAAATTTCTTAGGCTAATGTCCGCTTGTCCTATCTTAGGAACTAGTTTCAGAAAAAAATGTTTTATACTGGGTTTTGAATGCATGTAGGTATTTTGGGCAGGAATTTCATATTAGATACAGTAAAATAATCTCATTATTAGGGATTACTTTGGTAGAACCATTGCAATTAAAAAATAATTGGTTCTTGTTTCACGTTGTCATCGTCATTCGAGCTATCACCACCCTTTCGGAACAAGAACAAGTTTCGGAACAGTAGGTAACAAGTAGTGTTACAATATGTCAGGAAAACTGTGAGACTTTTATTTAGCATTCAAAACCAAGTTTGAAATAGTTTTTTTAACAATTGGAATTTTTTTTTAAACCGTTGCTTAAGATAGGTCAAGCAGACATGAGTTTTCCAAATGTAACTAATAAGCTTTCCTTTAGCTGCCTCACCTGACCGTCGTCGCCCTCGAGAGCCAGCACGAGGTCGAGGTCACAGCCGCGACTGCCGAACCCGTTGACGGTGGACCCGAACGGCAGGGCACGAGCTCGCGGGAACAGACCGGCCAGCGCCAGCTCCGCCTGCCTCGCAGTCAGGAAGCGAAGCCGCACACCGAGCTCTGGCAGGCGGCACGCAGCGTGCAGCTCGCGCAGCTGCGACGAGAACTGCAACCGGAGGGTCAATGAGTCAGTGGGAGGAAGTCAGGAAGATGGTATCGCAGATACACTACCCAGATAGTGCATGCCTATGTTGACAGCGGCATCGTGTAATCTTGCAGGGCCCCTAATCCCACAGGATGTCAGGCATTTCCCTCACCTACAACTGTGCTGCAAGCTAATATTTTTTGCTGAAGTTGCAGAATGGAGTCACTGTTTGTTATACTATCTGAATCACTCACTCTGCCAATCATTGCTGCACGTACCTCACTCCCTTCCATGTTGGTTATCAGAAATCACTCATGTACTCCTGGTGACTAGAAGAAAACCTACTAGCACTAGGTTTTGCTGGCATCCTAGCCCACCTCAACAGAAACTTGCACAGAAATTTGAAAACTTATGGATTACTCCATCATAACTTGCATAGTGACTAGTGCATTCAGCTAGAAACAAAAGTAGGTAGGTACCTAGTAATAAATTTTGTCCTCAAGACCTGCTTGTCTAAATAAAACCATATCGTAGGTCTTACCGATTCCGCAGCTAGCAGACGTTCGCGTAAAGCGCCATCGTCGACGGCAGCATTTCCGTACGTCTCCACCAAGGGCGCTGTGGTTGCGTGCTGTAACTGCTCAGCAGGCTTTGACTTGTCTCGAGCTCGGAACCACAGGAACGGAGAACGCACCGGAACGACCTGCGCTCGGTTTGAGTGCGTGCTGGCCGACAGAATGAGGATTACGTCTTCTACACTGGTGAACTCGACGAGAATGAAATGCTAGAAAAGGAGGCAAAGACACATCAGAGCAGGTTTTTTTTTCAAATACATTGAAGCATTGTCATTCTTATCAGGCATAATCAGGCAATTAATGGGGGTGTTGCCACTTACCAATGATTCTGGAAGCATGTAGTGGTGTAAAGCTATCACTTCACCGTATTGGCTGCAATAAGCGTGAAGTTCTGTGCATGATTGTTCGGATTGCACCTGGACCAGTATGCTTCTCTGCGCTTGGTTCCTGCGAGACTCCATCATCTTGTCGAAAGTCTCGTAGGTTGTGACATCTTCTCCCCGGTGTTTGGCATGGTTGCTGTATTCTATAAGTAATCGATAAAGAATTTCTTAAGAAAATCGTCAGCTTGTATTGCAAATCATCGCGTCTCTTTTATTCTCATATATTTTTGCCATTTGTATGCTGAAATTCGTATGTTGGTGAAACCTATGTAAAACCTTAATAACTAAGGAAGTAAACAGTTTATATCAAACTCTATAAAAAGGTTTACTTGTTCTATGAGTCTGGCTTCAAAATCAATTATGAACATGAACCCAAGTTCACAGATTGCAGGTTAGGTTATAGCATGTGCAAGTAGTCAGCCTCAGCAGTCAGCCCATTTACCTGTGCATGGTTCACTCTCTTGCCCAGTAGATTTCCACGCACACGGAACTAAGAATTTGTTCTTGCCGACACAAAGTTTTATTATGTTCGGCGTAATTGTGGAAAATTTACATTTTGATATATGAAGTATGCCGACACGAAAACAGGCAAGGAGGGACATAGCGGGTCGGACTACGGGATGGGATCGAACCCGGGGCCAGGGTCTTTCAGCCATTTTATATGCGCGAAAATATGAATTCTCACAAAGACGACGAGAAGCAGGAAGGAAGGGTTAAATTCTCTAATAGTAGCAGCACGCACTAATTTGACAACGAATAATCAGGCACTGGTCAAATTGCATTCGAAAACGGTAGGACGATGATGAAGGGGATGAACCTAACCGAGCTTTGATACCTACTATAGAAGGTACCCGTGGCCAAAAAGCTAAACGAAAAGCACTGGCTCGATCGCAGGATTCCTCCACAGTTCCACCACTAATCCATGCCGTCTATGATTAGTTAGGACCCAGAGATTCCCAAACTGGGCGTCGCGTATTACAGCCAGGGGCGTCGCGGAATTTTCACAAGATTCCATACATCGCAATTTTTCCGTATAGAAATAACATTTATTCCCAATATATACAATTGACATGATTACGATTGACAGAAATTCTTGTCATGTCAAATGACAGATATATCTAGAAATGTATTATCCACAATTTGAGTCGACCACTACCTTCACTACCTGCACCTACTCCACAAAAGTATAACAATGGCATGTGTTTATGCTGACATCGCGATTCATTTAATACTTTAGTTGCATTACTCCCGTAAATGTTGATTCTTAACTTCCCACTTGCGATAATGTCGAGATTTTTTATCTTAAGCTGCGATAAGCGGATTATATGCATGGATTATATGCGTTCAATCCTCAGCCTAACATTTACACATGTTCGAACGTGGCTGACTGCAGGCGTGACTGCCTGACAATTCCTGTAAATTTTGCAAAAGAATCCCCCTTCCCCCCACGTTTGGGCATAGGTTGTCTAAATATTGATTGTGAAACATGATTCAATATTTAAAACCCTCGAAAGTTTGCCGTAGGTATAAGAAGCTAGAAATGAGCGTTCCTGACTGTGAGTGCTGTGGTATTACACGCCGAAAACCATGCCTATATACACCCTGAACCATGCACCACTGCCCACAACGCCCTTTCCTCGTACCTGCAATTGGGCTCTAGCACAACATGAAGCCCAGTACGTGCCAGTATGGTACACGCATTATACGCACTGTCCACGCTTTCGAGCCCGTGGGCTGGGCTCGTCCGAGCCCGTCGGCGAAACGCTCTGAGAGGCCGAGAACGAGACGGATTCTCAATACACATTGGCACTTTAGAATCCGACGGGCTCAGCCCACGGGCTCAGCCATGGATGGGCTGTACTATTGGGCTCAGCTCAGCCCACCGTGCCACAGGATCGAAAGCATTACTATTTTGTGTACCTATATTAGCCGTAAGAAAACTCCTTTATTCCATTCCATTCGAACGGGTCCAGTCTACTTCCGTGGTAATACATGGATGATGGCAACCTTGTGAATTTCATAAAATTCACTCTACTCATTCAATCCTCGTAATGTGGCAATTTATTTGAGACCTCTGACTACAGAGACTGCAGAGACTACATAATTATGTGCTCTATTTTTCAGCGTAGTTTTCGGTATAGAATCAAATTTCGACATAGATGAAGCAGTTCATTTTTCGACCATAAGTTTCAGTGTGCAGTGTAACGTACATCTGAGAAAACAGCGCGTTGCATTAGCAAAAATCGAAGAAAGACGTATTATTAAGTGAGATTTTGAAACTTGTAAGTTATTTTGCTAAATCATTTGTTCATACTTTATTGCTAGGAAAACATCATTTTGGTGTTAAAATTCCTCTCAAAAAGTTGAATATCATTCTGCATTCATGCATTTATATATGAACCATAATCTCATTCTTGCAAGAAAACGTAGGAGAAATAGACAATGAAGATAACATGAAAATTAATTTCTTCATAACGAAGTGTGGAATTTACACTCGCTGTTAAAATTAGCTTAATTAATAATTTTACGACAAACAAGTTTAGAGTGGAAAATGGCCTTCAACAATAGGTACTCATCAACTAATATCCCATTGTTGCGCGACAGGTGACGCAAGTGTTCTACTGTCAGTGTCCAACAGTCGACCATCTGCCAAAACATCAATCAACAATGGCGAACATTTCTCCAGTGTTGTGGTTATCTTCAAACCCCACAAAGGTTTATCGATGCCTAAAATGCGGTTATAGCACACCAGCATTCCGTTCAATTTGTTGTCACTTACGTCGGCACACGCGGACCGCTTGCTGCGACATTTGCGGCAAGGACTACAGCACTATTTGGGAAGCGAGGCAGCATCTGGCACTGGCACATCCGAATCGACAGCCACTCGACTACGAGCAGGTAACCAAACAACAAAGAATTGGAAGCTAGAAACATTTGTTTGGAAACATTTTGAAGTGTTGATGTTGAGAAACCTCTCTTTTTCTCAAGGATCGCCCCATGGCCATGGCCAATGGACACATGCTCTCTTTCCCCTCCATTTCACGGAGAAGGTTGCATCAACGGACTCCTTTATATAACATATTATATGTTATATAAAGGTGTACCGGTCGTAGTCGGATTTATGCTGTAGACTGAAGACTATAATAATATGAGTGTAGGGTATAGGAGTGAAGACATGTAGGTACGGATAATATGGTTCACTATTGTGCTAAGCGATGGCTGGCCTTTGCTGTTTAGTAGAAACATCCCTGTGTGTCGGCACCGGGCTTACACTCTGCTCCACAAACTCTTTATCATCGGCCTGTCGTGTCCCAGTACGTAACATCGAGTTACATGATATTAGTGCCACAGGGACACCGTCAACACTTCTGGCATTTGGACAGGATCTCTACTCTTTCAGCAGCTGCTCCGTCAAACCGCATACCTATCCTCATCCCAAACTGCCCCACGTTCCGTGCACCAGGTGTCCAGGACCGTCGGCCCCGGCGAGCTCTTGGTGGAGGTGACCAAGTCGACCGACGGCGGCGGCGAGACGACGCGTCAACTGCGCGGCGCCTTCCAGTGTCCACTCTGCGGCTTCCAGACGTGGTGGGCGTCGACAATGCACGAGCACCTCCTGGCCGCCGTCGACCATCAGGACGGCGTCCTCTGCGACCTGTGCGGCGAGCCGATCGCCCAGCATCGCCCGGCGTCGGCGCACGGAGAGCCGGCGCCGGCGCTGCTCGACTGTTTCCGCGTCGACGACGAAGACATCGAGGATCTGGTGTGCGGCGTGCGCAGTCGCATCGAGCCGTGACGCTTGTCGCCTTGTTCCCTTGTTTAGCAGTCTATTGATATCGACGACGAAATAAAGTGTAAAACATGTTTAACTTTGGTAACAGCTGTTGAGGGAGCTCATTTCATACTCACGCCCTCCCACTCTCTCTCTCTCTCCCTCTCTCTCTCTCTCTCTCTCTCTCTCTCTCTCTCTCTCTCTCTCTCTCTCTCTCACTCGCTCTCGCTCTCGCTCTCGCTCTCTCTCTCTCTCTCTCTCTCTCTCTCTCTCTCTCTCTCTCTCTCTCTCTCTCTCTCTCTCTCTCTCTCTCTCTCTCTCTCTCTCTTTCTCTCTCTCTCTCTCTCTCTCTCTCTCTCTCTCTCTCTCTCTCTCCCCCTCTCTCTCTCCCTCCCTCTCTCCCTCTCTCTCTCTCTCTCTCTCTCTCTCTCTCTCTCTCTCTCTCTCTCTCTCTCTCTCCCCCTCTCTCTCTCCCTCCCTCTCTCCCTCTCTCTCTCTCTCTCTCTCTCTCTCTCTCTCTCTCTCTCTCTCTCTCTCTCTCTCTCTCTCTCTCTCTCTCTCTCTCTCTCTCTCTCTCTCTCTCCCCCTCTCTCTCTCCCCCTCTCTCTCTCTTCAACCCTTCAAACCAACCCTTCATGTGAACGACGATTCAGAAATAGCACCACACGCTATTACAACGTTACACTTACAAATGAAGCCAGATATCGCATCCGAAACAAATGACACAGTTTATTACAATCCCCTTCTCCTCCTCACTTCTTGCCGCCGCGCTTGTTGCGTTTCTTGTTGCGCTTGTTGTTGATGCGCGCCGCGCGGTGCTGCTCCTTGCCCTGGTCGGGCCACTCTGCCGAACCGCTGGCCGCCGCCATCGACGCCACGGCGACGCCCTCCTCCGTCGAGGCGGACGCCGACGCAGTCGCCTCGTCGATCGATTCCGAAGACGACGCCGCCAAGCCCACGACGGACGGCGTCGGCAAGAGGTCCACCAGCGACGCCTTGTGCGTCAGCTCTATGAGGGACGTCGCCGCGCTGTCCGCTGCTAGGTCGGCTTGCGAGGAGGCCGCGAGAGACGTGAGAGACTTGGGGCTTTCGGTCCCAGGTGGCTGGACCGATCCCACGTCGAGAGTAAACAGAGACTCTGACATCTTCAGAGATGTGCGCAGCTTATCGATGCCATGGACGGACGGAGTTGATTCTACGCAGTCCAGCGAGGTGGCAGGGTTGAACGGCATCGGCTCATTTGCTTCCCGAGAAGTGACCACCGAGTCCCGCAGATTGTCGACTGTTGTCGTTGATTGGACACGTTCAATTGGCGTCTCTTCGAGGCCCGCTGGCGTCGACTCCGTCGTCTCCAGAGAAGTAACCAACTCCTCAAGGTCGTTGTCAGTGGTGATTGATTCAAGCGACGTGTTCCCCAAGTCCTCCAGCGTCGACTCAGTGGTCTCCGGAGAAGCAACGAACTCCTCAAGGTCGTTGTCAGTGGTGATTGATTCAAGCGACGTGTTCCCCAAGTCCTCCAGCGTCGACTCAGTGGTCTCCGGAGAAGCAACGAACTCCTCAAGGTCGTTGTCAGTAGTGATTGATTCAAGCGACGTGTTCCCCAAGTCCTCCAGCGTCGACTCCGTCGTCTCCAGAGCATTGAGCAATGCATCGAGGTCACCGACAGACGCCGTCGCTTTCATCCACCCAAGGCCAGCCTCTCCCAAGTCGGCTTGAGTCGACTCCTGTGACTCTGCAGCGGTTGGCGCAGCGTCGAGGGCGTTGTTTTGGGACGCCAGCGATCGCATGCATCCGAGGTCGGTGACGGCGCCCGTGAGCCACGCGGCGCTGGGAACCGGCGCCAAAGGGATGTCGCTCTCGAGCGCGTGGACGGCTTCGGCGAGCATCGGGTCGATAATCTCCTGGGCGACCTCCTCGACGAAATCATGCGACGCCCTCGGGTTGTCGCCTCTCCATCTGGACGTGTACGTCGGCCCGGCGGCGTCGCAGTCGAACACAAAGGCCTGCGATATCTCCGTCGCCTCTTGATCGTCTTCTTGAACCTTGTCGGCGTCGTTCCGTTCGTCTTCTTCAACCGCGACGGCGTCGTTCTGATCGTCTGAGTCTGCCTTTGCGATGTCTTCTTCGTCCTTGTCCACCTTTTCGCATGGTCCATTGATAGGGATGACTTCATTGTCTTCTGCTATGAATTCGCAGTTACGTTCTGCTAAGATCTCCAAAGGGACCTCCTCGGAAAGTTCACGAAACTCGCAAGTCGGAGCCTCAATGATGACGTCGCTTGGGCTGGCTGCTAACTCTTCCCCGACTTCTATTCCGTCACCATCCTCTGCATCAACAGACTCATCATCCAATATATCATCTAACAAACCGTCATAGTCGTTATAGTAATCTAGGGAGACATTGTGTCTCTTGGGTTCTTTGTCCGCGACTACTCCCAAATAATCGGAATTCGCATCACTATCGCATGTTACGCGCCTGACACTCGAAGGGGTATCTACCCTCGCCACCACAGAGGCGACGGCGTCGTGTTCTTCTTGAAGTCGTGCACCAATGAAAGCCCGAGCGCCGGCGTCTTCAGTCGCCCGTGCCTGCTCGCCAATCCCGAGGCTCGCGAATTCACAAGCTGCAGGAGCATCAATCGATCCGTCCAGAACCACTTCACAGCCGGCTTCAACCTTCGCAACAAAGGCTTCAATCGACGGCACACCAGCGAGGTCCTCCGAGCCGACACCCATCTCGTCGCCCAAAGCTGTCAGCAGAGTCACGTCGTCGACTTCCTTGGCACGGTAATCCCTCATCAGGAGGCTGTCGAGGATCGCCATCCGCCTGGCTATCTCCGCGCGTTGGAGCGCGCGATCGGAGATGACCTCCTGCAGGTACGCCTGCTCGTGGCCCTCCCCAGCGGTCGTCGACGCGACGTTCTCGGTCGCAAAGTCAACGTCCTCGGCGTCGGGGAGGCCCATTTCTTCCACGCAGTGGTCTTCTTGGGGAACGTCCTTTTTCTCATAGACCGGTTCTAGTTGGACAGCTTCTTTCGCCTCTTTCTTGGTTTCCTCTTTTATTTCTCCGTCTGCCTGGGCTGGAAGGTCACTCCTTTCTTCTCCTTCTCCCTCTGTTACGCTCTCTGGTCCTTTTCCCACAACGGGTTCATTGTGAAAAGCATTTACCTCTGGAAATTCGTCTGGGTCGTATTCTGTCACATCTACTAGAGCTTCTTGGTCTGAAACTTCTTGGAAGGCGTCCTGAACATTACCTTCCTTTTCAACGTGATCACTTTCATGGATTTTCCCAACAATTTCCAAGCACTGTTTCTTTTGAATAATTGTAGCGTTGATTTTTTCAATTATTTCACCACTTTCACCTTCTTCCACAGCTGTGGTGGCAACAGCCTTAAAATCTGACACCGACTTGGTAACATTGGCACAACTAGGTGAATATTTATCCATAACTGTCTGGAATATCTCCTCCGGGTTAATTCGGTCCAGCTCGACTTCCGAAAAATGGTCGTCGGAGAGCGATACAAGGTTGCCGTCCTCTACGTTTTCAACGACGGCACGAATCATCTTTGCTGTCGGATCCGTGTTTTTATCGCCCGAGCAGAGCGGAACATCGACGATCGTGCGCATATGGCCGTCGCAAGTGTCGGAACTATCACTTTCATTGCCCTGCAAATAAACATTCAGGCAGCTATAGGGCTTTCAAATTCTACTAATTATATAGAAATTCGAACATGTTAGTATGATAAGTTAAGCATAATAAGGAAGATAATGTTCCCTTGTATCAATGGTAATTTAAACTGTAGCAGATTAAGCTTTCTTGGTAGCAAGGTATACCTATATTCAAGATAATCCTTAGTTAAAAAATACCCAAACATTTTATTGATTCATATATATTTATAAAATAAAAACAACTGTACCTACTACCTACCTACTCTGAAATACTTTCATAACGGAATAAACTGCATTCTCTAACTACTTGTCTACTACAGAGCCTTCGATCATTACAGAACATTCTGATTTCTTACGTAGCCAACAATAATTGCCTTGTCTCATATTTTTAAAGACTCAACTTCCAAGTGAAATAAACTCCAAGGGAGCAAAATGTACTTTGATTAATGACTTACTCCACAATAGCTGCATATAAGAAATCGTTTAGTGCGTTTCCAGGCAGATCTAGACTTCCGTCCAGGAAGTTTACTGTCGGAACCGACTGTTTTGTGAACACAATTTGGTGGCGGCGTGTCGCATGCGTCAAGGACCTCCTCCATCTTTATATTATCTTTGTTTAACTTGGCTCTTTGAGCAGAGCGCTTAATTTTCTGATGCCAGCTGAATATTGGGTTCCGAAATAAAACAATCTGGCAGTTGACACTTTCGTGGATACTAGAATTGGTAGGTTCATTCACTGATAATGCTCATTGTCATAAACAACAACAATTCTTCCACAGTTACGTTTCATTTTTGACTGTATCACAATGCAAGTCACTCTCAGTACGAAGCTGGTTTTGTGAGAAATGTAAGAAAAAACTTTTATGTTCAATCCTGATACTAAAGGTGGTTGTGTGTCAGTGTCAAGCTAATAAAATTGTCAAGAAACCACTTCCACTACCCACTAGATAATCAAAAAATATTATACCAAGGTGGCAGGATCCAAAATTATACCTCACATGTTTTGCATTCAAAATCAATAGCTCTCATATTATGCTCCCCAGTAGGAAATAAAATACTTCCAATCATTCAGTTGAGAAAAGAGTATGGTATGACTATTATGCACATTTTCATTCATTGCAATAACTATGTGACACGAAGCAAATTATAATTAAAAACTTACAGGGACATCACAACCATATTGTGTACGTTTTGAACCATCTCCAGCATATTTTAATGTCCTCTTTTCCATATTTAATCCACAACACAACAAAATACCGATTATATACTTTTGTGTTTATTATTTTACATGTACATTGTACATATAGGTTTTGTATGTATAAAGTATATAATATAATAATTAATAATAATGTTCAATATAAATTTACAAGATCAGGGTAACACGAACTAATTGACTAGCAATGAGTAGGCCATTAGACCGTTTTCTCGGCACTGAGAGCTTGGTATTGGTCGAGCAGAGGTTCGGGAATGTGTGCAAGCAGCGCTTCTCTGGGCAGTCCGGAAAACCGGGCAAAGTCGTCCATGAAATGCAGGGCGGTGACAGCCTCGACGGGAAGTTCGGTGCACTTGCCTCCGCTGCCAAGACCAAAAACGACGTCCAAAATCAGGCCAAGTCAAAGTCAGACCCAAGTCAGAGGGAAAAGGACAATACCAATCGTACAATATAATACGCAAGATGTTTTTAATTAGATTGAGTAAGTTTCAGTGAGTTTAGCATTGAAATAACCCTACAAGCAAAGTACCAATGTAAGAATTCAATCACAGAACGCTGCCTCTTTTGGTAATCTGATTCACTTGCTTTGCAGATTATTATTGTACAGTTATCTCTTTCATAGGCCATGTCTGAATTGGCTGTTTCATGCGGTCTCGCGTACTCGTTCTTGACAAATGACGCCACAAGTTCTGTCCAAATTGCAAAACCATCGTGACCAAGACCGCATAGCAGAGCAAATATGCGAGACTTCGACGATGCAGTCTCTCAGACTTGGTCTCGGTGACTTGCCTGTTAAAAAATGGTGATAGGAACCGTAATTATGTCAGGTAGCTGAAGTTATCAGTATGAATACAAAACAAATGAAGTCATCAAGAGACCACGTCGGCAAAACCAAGACCAAATACGCGAGACCGAATCAATTCAGACACGTCTATATAGAGTGTGTTCGGAAATTCACTCCAGAAAACAGAGTGGAGCTAGTCGGAGTGACTCCAACTGGTGGCTGTTTTACAAACACTTTGGAGCCTTTGGAGTGAAACACTTGGGGTAACTTTTTTAGCACTTGTTTGCACATGTAATTTGACAGATGAAAATACAATGGTATGATCAAAATTGAAAATTACACTTGTAAAAATGAAATTATAACTTAAAGATATAAGTGCAACCAAATTGTAAGCACCATAACCTCTAACATAAATCACATGATTTACGGAAGCAAAATGTACACACCTTTATCAATCGATATTAAATGTACAAACAGAACGGGACATAAGACATTAATCGGTTATCACCATTTTTGAACTTTCAACGTAATTTTTGGATATCTATGGTATCATGTTTCATAGCTCTACCCATTCAAACTGCTCGTAGATTTTTCGCGCCTCACTCCGTTCGCTACTGCTAGGTGAGGAGGTCCGATGGAGTCACTCCATGAGTAACCACGCCCCTCACTCGGAGAGTTTATGAACAAAACAGAGCGAAGCTCCGAGTCTCTCGAGTAATTTTCGAACACACTGATAGTCATGATCATGACTCATGAGTCATAAGTGATCCGCTTAAGCTGACATTCCCAACAAACTTCCACCAACATTTCTCATGTCTGTAGCTGTTGCTATCCATACGGTGAACAATCTGTAAAAGACATCCCCGTGGTTGATCCCCCCCGCATGCTCATCAAGGTTGACTTACGCCGTGGCTGCGTCCACGTGCGACCGCACGAACTGGCCCAGGTGGACGAGGAACGTGTCTCGGATCTCCGAGTGGAACTGCCGGAACAGCGTCTGCACGCCGATTACGAACGCCGCGCTGCAGACATGCTCCGCGGGACGTTTACTCAGCAGGCAGCCTGCGACCGAACGCCAATGGTTGGGAGAGAAGGCAAAGTGCTGGGCCAAGCTACGGGAGACAGTTTGCATAATTTAATCTTCGGACACTGCTCCGGTATGGGGGGGGGGGGGGGGGAACTTAAATGCCATGCCAGCTCTTACGGGTTGCTCTTCTTCTTAAAAGTGAATAATTAACATGAAAACCTACAAACAAACTAGGAAATTATTAACTTATAGAATTCAATCTACTTATGACCCCACTTATAAATGTATTTCAGCTATCAAAAGCAAGACATAACAACACAATCTTAGTCACAGACAAATTGATGTGCAAGCAAGATGATAGCTGGCAAGGCTTAGGTTTGTCCTACTTGAATGCTGTATAGCGGCATCCCTTTGATTTTGAGCGTGCTCATAGTTGCAAGTCGCGGCTACCAATGATCGAAGATTTAATGTACAGGAGGGAGGAAAATTAAATTGTTATTATTCCAACTGCTGTCTTTGAAAAGATTTAGGCACTGAAAATGCCTGTGCAGACACCTTTTGTGGGATTGAATGCTGCAAGTGGAGTGTCAATGGGTTATACAACTATTGTTACCAATTTCTGTATCTTAAATCTGAAAAAAGGTTTGAAATAGTCATGATTCATGAATGTACAGGTTTTTTGCAATCCCAGGCCAATTTACTGCTAGTGACCAAAAATGTTGAAGTGTACGATTCAAAGCATTCTTAAGCCACTCACTGACGCTCCGCACGTAGTGCAGCTTGCCGATCTGCGCGACGACGAACAGGAACGTGAGCAGCGCGAAGTACTGCAGGTTCTTGGTGGTGACGTAGATCTTGGCCAGCGGATTCGAGAGGCCCGCCCAGTCGCACAGCGTGGCCACGCGCGGCAACAGACCGCTGGCCTGCGACGGGAACGGTCGAGCCGGATCCTTGTAGTGGCTGGACACCTCCGCCAGCAGCGCGCTGCAGCCGAAACCAGTTGATCATTACTACATTTATAAAACTCATATCTCCTTGTCTAAACTTTAGCACTGGGTTTGGAAAAACAATTTCAAACAATTGATTAATAAAAATAAAAAAGTTTAAATAATTACTGCATGCAAGCAGTAAAACCCCTAAGTTGTGGTTGTAATCAGCAGCTACTATATCTGGGAATGCTTCAGCTACATCATATGAGACATAGTTTCAGTATTTCAGCAAGCAATTTAAGTGGTAGGCTAGTTCTTAAAGCCAGGACCAGCAACCCAAAAAGCTGGGAATGTAGCGATACAGGGAATAGTAATTGCAACAAAAGTGAGAGACAACTAAAAGGTCCTTTTTAAGACCATAATTCTGTCAAATCAGACCTAAACCATAAACGGCACGATCATCTGATCACGGGTCCGAACCACTCCACCATAAAAAAGCGGTAGAGAGTGATTTGATCGGCTACCTGTTCATGTTTGCGAGAGCGGCCGCCAGATGCTCAGACTGGAAGCGGCACGTCTTGTTGAGCTGGTGCGCGATCTGTTTCCGCAGCAGCTGCATCTGTCCGACCTTGAGCACGAACTCGAGGATCTGAGGCCACACGCGCTGCGCTCGCGCCACGAACTGCGCGTAGAATCGAGCCGGTTGCGCTGGAATCGAGCACAAGAAATCAGACGCGATGCATTGGGCATGTGGACTGTGAACGCTTGGTTTGGAATTAATTAGGCTAGGTGGAACCTTTCGTTCAGTTTTCCAAAATCAGGTCGAGGTATTAACCTTATCTTAGATGAGAGAACATTGTTACTGGTTCAAGCAGATACCAGGATGAAATGGATGGAAGGGAATCGAACTGGGATACGAACCCGGAACCTCCTGCTTGCTGGCCAGGTGCTCTACCAAATGTGCTCTCCGGGCATACATTCTCCAGTTTTGCTGGGTGGGATAAGGGGATCTCCGAAGGAGCTGAGAGGCCGAGCAACCCGTACATGGGAAGGGTACATGGACTTGGCCCCATGGACAGTGATGGCGCTGTCATTAGGACCCTTAGACCCATTCTCAGTTGAAGACACGAGGTGGTTGGGAGTCGTAACTATATTGTGTCTCTTCACATAAATAAAATGTAAAAACACATCTTAAAAGGCAAACGCATGGTCTTTACATCCAGTTTCTTCCCTAATTTAGCTGCATGTTGACAAAATTGGCTAAAACTCGGCCGTTTCAAAGAGCATGAACGTTTAACGTCCAACGTACCGACCACCCCCGTGCTGGGCGTCAGACCGCGACTGGCTTCCGCAAACATCTCCAGCCACCCCTTGTCGTGGAGCACGCCCTTCTGCAGCCGCGCCAGCAGCCGCTGCAGCTCGGTGACGATCATGAACGAGAGCAGCCGGTCGAGGCCGGTCAGTCCGGCAGTGCCCACCGACCGGCCCATCTTGGCGAACGTCGCGAGGTTGGCCACCTCGGCGCGGGTCTTGGCGTCGTACCACGTGGTCGACGCCTCCAGGAAGACGGTCACTCTGAGGGAAGGGTCGGGGGGGTTTAGCCTCGATCACTTCTCCGGTACGCGATAAGAAATTAGTATGCTAAAGCCAAATTGTACAGCATTCAAGTGTATGTGTTTCCATTTCATCTTCAAGTGAATAAACATGAATAAACTAGGGTATTATTTTGCAACTTCTAAAACTCAATTTACAGCCACTATGGCAGTATAAAACCCGGGCTAGATCAGCACTAATGTAAATTATTTGACAGTGATATTGATTCCAATTTGATTTACCATTATCACTAAAGTCAATAAACAAAAACATGGTGCATAGTAATATCTTAAGGAATAAAATTGAAGAACAAAAAACTAAATGAAGCAAACTTTCAAAATGGAATGTGGCTTGCGAATACCTCGCCATATTATGTCGTGTCAAGGTTTAAGGTTCTAAGGATGTGCTACTCACTTGGGGTCAGTGATGCGGATGAGTTCGCGCGCGAGCCGCCCGACAAAGTTGACGGAGTCGGCGTCTGCTGGAGCAAACCGTGGGATCGGTATCACGGCGCTTTGGTGCACGCTCTGCCAGTCTTGCACCTGCAACGGTTCGCGCGGTCAGCTCCTCTGGGACGCAGAGCCAACGTGGCTTCACGTTTTGGCAAAGCTCAAATTGCAATTGCTTTATTTCACTTATTACTCCATCTTGCAAAATCTTAGTTGTACATAAATGGTAACCTAAATGCCTATTGCAACATATTTTATTGCTGCTTTATATTTCACTTTCGGTCCATTCTATTCTGTCCAAAATCTAATTATTTTTCTTTTAAAAAAGACCTCCATTTCAGACTGTCTCACAGTTGCTATGAGACAAGTCTTACAGCTGACTTACTGTCAAAGCTGAAATGAGCCAATATTTGTCAACATGTGCTTTCAATTAAATAATGTATCATTTTAATCTCGTTTCGCAATCAGAATCACATTAAAATCTGTGAGCCGCATGCATTTTGATTATCAAAACAACTGGTTCTTACTGATCGCACCTGGAGATATAGTTAAAAAACTTTTACAGCTAAAGAAGAACATCTTGCACAAAACCTGTCAGCCTTAATCTTTTGAGGACGGTTTGGAATTCAAGACCTTAGAGGTAATCAGAGACTGGAAAAACATTTACACCTCTAAAGAACTGACTGAATGTAATCAATTCACTAACAAACTTCAAGTCTAATAAACAAGATTACCTACAAAATAACTAGATATACAAAGTGAAATGGAGATCCCCGGTCTCAGGTACAAGTAAAGTGAAAACTCAGTCACTGCAATCGTTACCATATTCCTATATGTAAACTAACTGCCAAACTGTTTCAATAAAACAATATAAAATAAGAAGGTTCCCATGCGGTGGGCTAGCCCACCTGGTTTCGTAGGAAGCTGTTGCACTCCTGCTCGACGTTGTAGCTGATGATGCGCGACATCTCCTCCTGCCAGATCTTGAGTCCGCACAGCTCGACGTAGTCCTGGATGTACTCGAACGAGCGGCGGTGGCCGTCCATCGCTTCGCCCAGCGCCTCCAGCTTCGACTCCAGCTCGCTCGTCTGCACAACACACGCAAGATGCTTGCTCCAACGCTCAAAACGCTACGAAACCTACCACCGCAAATCGCAATGATGACGGAACGGAACACATTTGTTAGATTTGAAACCAGCAAGCTGCATGACCTTAATGCCTTTCACAAGCACAACAAAAATTATTAATAAGTCATGGCTTTAAAATTATAGGAGAGGATGTACAGGATCCTACAAAAAAAAGTGAACTTTAAAACTAGCAACGAAATAAAATAATGTATCTCATACTGCGTGCCCTGTTAAGAACGTCCAGGCATTGGAATTCCTTGACATTGATTAAGCCAATCTTGACTATAAAGTTAAGAAAACAACATTGACAACAGCCATAGGTGGGATTTTATCAATCGCACCGATAATGGAGAACGTAAAACATAATCGCTATACGCAGCAAAGCCTCAACAATCTGTCAAAGTGTTATGCCAACCTTGGCCTTAGTGTTGAAAACGAGCCCGTTGTGCAGAGCAATGGCGATGTGCTTCACCAGCTCCTTGCGGATGCCGTCCTCGAGCAGCTGTTGTGGGTCGATGCGGATGATGCCCACCAGCGTGCTCTTCATCATCAGGATGCCCTCGGTGAAGACCGACACCGAGTGGGTCAACTTGGCCACCTCCATCCTGCGTCGACGCAAACACGGACCGATCGTTTAGTGCATGCCCGTGTTCGTCACATGCCGCATGCCGTACTCGTTACAGGGTTCACCAAACATGTTCAGTTCTACATGAAGTTGCAATATTTCTTGGAATTTCTTGTTACTAATCCTACATGTACGTATTCAATACATGAATATATATTATTTACAATTCAGGGAAGATTTTCTTGCATTTGTTAACTGGTTGTCACAAAAGTACTTTGCCAAATATAAGAATAATTATTTTATTTGATAGATTACTACTAATTGCCAAGCAGCTGCAATTAAAATTGAAAACAAGCTGGTTTCAATTGATAGAATAGAACTATATCTGATAGCAGTGATAGTACTTTTGTGACATTCCCATTAGAAAAAGTCACTTTTAAAAAAAATTACGGACCTAGGAAAACAGAAATAGCTGTCATTGAGACAACCTAATCAGACCTTAAACTACAGTATCCTTCAGTGTGCACTGAGTGCGTTACGAGAGATAGAAATGCAACAAATATCTAGGATCAACCACAATAAAATAATGACAATCTCTTTGGAGTTGCACCCACAAGTTCACAACATTCAAAGTGTATTTCTTTGCAAAATCAAACTGACCTGTGCTCCATCTGGGCAAATTCCCGCAACTTTTCTTTGTCCAGCCTCGTCGGAAGCTCCTTTATCACCGAAGTCTGTGCAATAACAAAACAGCACAATTAGCTACATGCATCTCTTGAGCCTTCTAGGCTGATGAATAATTCAAGCCAAGGAAGAAACCAGTCCAGACTACAGTCTAGCCCGTGAGAGAAGGCGCCACAGCAAGGACTGCCCCTTTTCGTACTACCAACTCATGAAACTAAATTTTAATGGCAGGAAAACAAAATACTCTTTTGGTTACAAACAAAAAATGTCAACAAGAATCTTTTCATAATTAATTGTGACATCAAATATAGACAAATAAAATAAAAACACAAGCTTTGGTAATATAAGAAGGTATTAGATAGTGGAAACCAATATGGAAGAGTAAAGATGATGACGGGACTTCAGTTGGTTCAAGTTGGCACTCATGTAAGCTACAGTGACTATCAGCACTCCCAACGTAAATGTATCTTCTCAAATAAAATCAACTTTAGTAGCTTTGTCTAGACCGATAGCACCAACAACCTAGAGGGAACCTACCTGCAGCTTGACGATGCGAGCGAGCAGGGCGAACAACGACTCGGGCACGACTTGCAGGACCTGACGGACGTACGCGACCAGCTCGGACGAGTAGTACTGGCTGACGGACACCAGATCCGCGCTGCCCGCCTGATTGATTCGCAACAGCGGTACCTCCAGCGCAGACGCTAGCTGCAACACAACCGAGCCACATGGTACAGAGCACTGCATAGCCATTTAGATAGCAGAGCTATTTATAGAAGATCCACTTATTTGGCATCGGCATATCTATACATGCGTTATCACCACAATGTGAATGAGTACACATGCTGACTTCCCTTCATATGCAATACGTTATTAACTGCATTAAATGGGACTAGAATAAAAAGAAGCTTTCTCTGTCCCCTCCTCACAGGGAGAACACATCATGAGTATTTCTACTTAATTATTTACTGATTTACCACAGGTAATGTGAGCTGTCCCCATGGGAGTGGTCAAGAAACATTGAAGTTTTCCATTTTCGGTTCTAACTGAAATATTGATAAATAGGAAATTACAGAATTTTTGTGACTATTGTATTGTGTTGTGAGCTTACAGAACTCAGATGTAAGTAATCCAAGAGCCCACAATCCCGATATATATGATCGGCTTGTAAATATAGACAGACCATCCTACTTTTGCTGATAACTACTGATTAAGGTAACTACTGGTAAAAAACAAGTATAAAAAAGAATTAATATGCAAATGATGACGCAAATGATGTGGTGGCCTTTTGTCATAGGAACTCATAGGCTAGCAGTAGGTACTATCCTGGATGAAATCACATACCTACCACTTCAGCACCAGCAGCTACTTTCACTGTCTTCTCCCTATAACTTTCAAGATCACGGTCCTCCCAATGGCACATTCCCTCACGTACTAAAGCGTAGACGTACGTCGTCCTCGTACCTTGAGAAACGTGGCCCTGAGCTTGATGGTGAGCGCCGGCTGCTGCTTGATGCCGCGTTGCATGAACGTCGTGTAGCTCTCGATGATGCGCCACGCGTACGAGAGGTCGGCGACGATCTGCAGCGTGATGAGCACGTCCTCCTTGATGTTGCCCGTGCGGATCATCTGCAGCAGGAACTTGCGGGTCTCCGCCAGGCATTGGCACACCTGCAGCTGGCTCTCCAGCTGGTGGAACTCTGCGCACACGGAGAGGACTTTGTGTCAGGGACTTGCGAGTCTCCGCCAGGCATCGGCACACCTGCAACTGGCTCTCCAGGTCCAGCTTGACTTTGTGTCAGGGACTTGCGAGTCTCCGCCACGCATTGGCACACCGGCAACGGGATATCCAGCTCCAGCTTGACTTTGCGTTAGTGACTGGTGCTGCCTAAGAACGGCTACTTAACTTTTAGAAGGTTTCTGAGCGATTGGAAAACCAAAACAGTTACTTTACGAGTTATTGAAACAGATGGAAAACACACACTTTACAAGCTCTTCGAAAAGTTGGAAAGCATGTTAATGAGATCTTGAGTTCTTAAAACTGTAGTAAAATAAACAATTAAATTTAAAAATAGAATAAAGTAGAATGTGTACACTGGCTAAAAGACCAGACCAAGTAAGCCTTTATTAATTAACAAATATGCACATGCAAATCAGATTGTGTTTTGCAAATAACTGGTATCAAAACCAGCTCAAAAAAGAATCCAACACATTCAAATTATTTAATAGAGGAGAGAAGGCCCAATACAGAACTCCCATTGCTCAAGTCTGAAAAATTGCTTGGGAAACACTTTAGGAACGGGCTTAAAAAGCCTAATTAAAACCTTGCTGCAAGCATAAAGTCGTCGCCGGTACGTCCACACACCTTGCACTTCCTCGAGCGCCTGAATGAGCTGCCCGATCTTGCGGCCGGCGGAGTGCGACTGAGCGCAGTCGAGCGCGGCGATCTGCGCGCCCGTCTCGGCGAACCACGCGCGCAGGTCGTCGTTGCGAGGCACGCGGCTCAGCGGCTTGGCGCCCGCAAACGCCTCGCTGAGCTCCGTCATGCGCTCCACGCACTCGCCGCGCAGACGCTGCCAGCGCTCGTGCTTGCACGACAGCAGCTGCGGGCGCGGGAGGAAACCGTCGGGCACCGGGTTTCAATCGGTTTCGTGCACTAGGTTTTGCACGGACTTCTATCTAGGGAATGCCAGACTTGTGCACAATGGGATCCCTTTGGAGTCTAATGTTTTTGGTTTATTTTTAAATATGTGGGTAAGTTAGGGTTCAATTCAAATTTAATGTTATAATTAGAGAGTAATTAGAATTTAGAAAACCATATCGAGGCCAACCAAATAATCAAACAAAGCAGAATGCAAAACCTGTGTTGATAGAATGGGTCGTTAATATGAAACAAAGCAAAACGGCCAATATTTCGTGGTTCACCATGCTACGCACTTATCACGATATTTCTAATTGACGTTGAAATGAGGCTACATAGTACATTAGAACATACCCCGGTCAGTGACGTAAATAGAATCTCATTTAACATCGAATAAAACATCATTCAAAGCAGGGAAATTTTTTCTTTGCTGTAGTAGTACTATTTTTCATAGGTACTAAAAAAATAACGTAAAAATGTCCCCCCAATCCTTCACCTGTGCGCCTAAAAATAGTACAACGTGCGCTGACCACTTTGAACATGTCTCGGATCTTGAGCTCGAGCTGGGCGGTGTTGAGCAGCAGCTGGAAGACGCGCAACGGGTCGTGCGTCTTGTCGGCGGCGACGGTATCGCGCAGAGCGCGCGCCTTCTTGCCCGTCTCGAGCGCCGGACCCGCGCTGCCGTGCAGCATCAGCCAGCGCAGAGTGACGTTGCAGTCGCGCACCACGTCGCAAACCTGCCGGCACCGAGACACCTTGGGTTCGAGCTCGGGTTCCAGTCGAGCTTTTGTCACTTTGTTTAAGTTGTATTGGGGCGACTCCGGGTCATTTTCAGAAGAAGTTTCTACTCTCAAGTCTTGGGTCAACACTTCGAGCCTGAGTCTAGGTAGCTTCAAAGTCTGAGCTCAGGCGAATCGATTACGAAACTTTTACATCTGCTATATCTGCTACAAAATTTAAATGAATAATATTAAGGAAAATAAAATGTAAAATGTAAATGTAAGCTAGGTATAAAACTCATCATATTGTAACCAAGCCCGGGTGCTATAAACAATAAAACATAAAAATACAGAATACAAATTACAATTAGGTTCTGAATTCTGATGGATAGTTATATTTTAATCTCCCAATTGGTGTCAAACTTTGTAACCAAGAATAGCAAAATCAGAGTTACATACTCCAGGTTGGCCAGAGAATGAAGTTTTGTTGTGATTGGTCAAGTCCGTAAGTACGTTGCGGTAGCCTGCTACTGTCCAACAGCACCAAAGGCCAGCCACCATATGACCACGTCTATTTGATGCACTGTGTGGGCGCTGTGGTATTGCCTTTCGGTCGATATGAGTGCGACAAAGCCGGCCGAGTGTCCAGCTGAGAATTGATTTCGTTTGTGGAGGTGTCTAAAGTCTCCACGGGTTCCTGTGTGCACAAACCTTGTTGACGCGGTCGAGCAACGTGTCTTCGGTGAGTACGCCCTCCTGCAGCAGCTGCTCCGTCTGCGCCAGTAGTTTCTAAAAGCCCACAGACACAGATCTGTCAGCTAACGTCCCAAGAGCCGAGTTTATACACCATGCTAGCATTTCTCAAGCCGTGTGGAGAGACTTAGGTCATTTCTGAATTGAATTCATGCGGTCTTGCATACTTGTCCTTGACAAATGCCCTCACAAGTACTGTACGAATTGCAAAACCACCGAGACCAAGACTTCCAACAAGACAGTCTTCGAGGCAGTCTTAAATATTTTACGATCTATGATCTCTGTGATCCTCCGAGGGAGGTGGTTGTTCACTTTCACCTTCGCTATTACTGGGTCTTACCTATATAGGTAATTTTCAGCTGGTTTTTAAGGTAGAAGTAGATCCAGTTTGTCAGACCCTCTTCCGTCTGGGTATGCCAAAATTACAATGTACAGATAAATAGTTATCTGTATCAGATAACTTGTTATTTACAATATATGGAGCCAATCAGATACATAAATTTTCGTTCTATCCTTTAAAACTGTTTAATATTTATCTACACATTGTAATTTCGGCACCTAGACAGAAAAGCGAGAGCTTGTCCAACGAATGGCGCGTTGCTGCCGGAACGTTTCCCCCACCTGCAGCTTCTGCGCCTGCGTTGCGGTGATCTGGCGCACGTTGGCGGTCTCGACGGTGTTGGCCAGCGCCGACCGCGCCGCCTTGTACGGCTCCCACACGTCCACCAGGTTCATCGGCAGCCCCATGTACGTGCTCACCACCTGGCGGGCAAGCAGAGCCAGTCACGGGAAACTCCTCTCTGTCTAGATAGTCAGGAGTTGTGGCATGGTTGTCAGGAGCTGCTTCTATATTTGTTGATCCTTTACACGTAGTTCAATCCAAAAAACTCCCTTCCTTTTAGCTAGTCCTTTACTTTGTGTCATTGACTGTGGAATAAATATTAGGTAAGTACTAAGTATTACATTTTTAAATATCTAAATCTACTCATGGTCTAGGTGGCTGATTTTTTTAGAAATGTTCTAGTTTCCCAAATAAAAATTGTGAACCTTAAAAATGTTTATATTATAAATATAATCACACAAACAATACACACACACACACAAATATCAACACCACAACAATCTACACACTACACATCAACACTATCACAACGATCTATGCTAAATAATAAATATGATGTTGGAAACAGCAACTGCCACTTGGCAATCAGAAACAAATGAGATAAAATTGAAGATCTTGTGTCATTCATTCATTTACTTATTTACATTTACACACAACTTATTGGTTAGGCAAAGTGATTCAGAGCTGCAAAACTCAAAAGAATGCTGGTGTAATGTAGTGATCTCTGATTTGAATGACTTTTCTACTATAAAGAGAACCTGGTTGACACTTTGAATGCAATGTTGGGGTCATCTTCCAGCACTGCAAATTCCACTGCTGTCATTGCTGAATAAGGCATCAAAAGATGGCACCTTAGACAAGTAATTGCAGACAAAAAGTCAGCCAAAGTCCCTTCAGAGCCCCAGAATCGCAGTCCCGACTGCAGTCGCCCAGCACGCACCCAGTTGTCGGGGAAGAACTTGTCCACGATCTCGCGCATCTGCGCGGGCTGCGCGTGCAGCGTGGCAGGTCGGAAGAAGAGACAGACGGCGAGCATGGCGGCCTGCGTGGCGAGCGCGACGGTGCGGTGCTCGGGCCGGGGCAGCGCCGCCACCTGGTTGTAAACGTCGTCGGACCGCAGCCGGCCGAGCACCAGCGAGATCAGCTCCTCCCGCGCCGGGACGCGGCTAAGGCGCGGGCAAAACGCGTCATTGGTGCACAGAGACGATGATTGAATGAAGCTTTCTTTGAATTTCCTATGGGGTTTTTGAGATTTATAATAATAGGGTGTCAATTGGTTGTCATAATTCTGAGGATTCCATAGATATTTGGTTTATTGCGATCCGATAACGGGTGTGGCCTATAAAGTAAACCTTGTACAAGGTAAATTATGTGCGGGAAACGATTAGAGCGCACCGTTCAATGAACCGCTCAAACAGGGTTGTTTGACAATGCTTGAAAGTAATAGACAAGTCCAGGTATGAGAAGCCACCCTAGGAGCCGTGAGTTTTCGCTTGAGCGTCGATGCCAGGGTGTGGGAAAGATTGAGAGGTCTTGTGGACTTTGCATTGAACTCGCCCTCATTTCAAAACTTTACATCAAAGGAGATATCAATCGAAACTTTGTGAAATTTTAACACGTAATAGAAATAATAGTGATTCTTATGTAGTTAAAATTTCAACATAATATGACCAAGAGCAGCTTGTTGACATGCCTCCCAACTCGGCTAAAACCCGCCTTACTCCTGTGCTATTCGTATTCGTTTCCCACAGTCTACCCGTCAAGCAAGTCAGACCGAAGCACTGTGACGTCAGAGGGGCGGACCTTCAGGAGTGGTGTATCGATGGATGACAATGCTTCGATGGGTTGTTTAATTGAAGGCAAGTTAAAGGAGGAGTGTCAAATGGCTGAGCGTGTAGCGGAAACGACAACGAGAAAAGCAAGATTGTGTCATGAGGGAGAGCTCGAGTAAGTCACCACTGATTCAAGACTTTGCCGCAACGTCACTAAGTATATTTATTTCATGGCGGGAACCACTACCCCTGCTGTCGATATCACTCAAGTTTGGTAATTGATCTGCATCACAATTGAAGAATACATTAACATCACGAAAGGCAAATAACTGAGCTCAGCCGTGCATTACTAGTTTAAACCTAGCACATCAATATTTATTGAATTTTACCCCAAAATAAACTGAGTAACTGAGAATAATAATATTCCATATCGGTAGTAATGTGCATGCTAGATCCAATGATTCTAGTCCATTAGGTCTCAAGGTAGCACGTAACCTATATGCCTAGCAGTTCGATCAACCGTCTAAAGATGGGTATAGATCTTAAAAAACTGCTGCCAAGCTACAACCGACATGAAACGCTGGAGTGCACCCATCCAACCTGAAAAACTCCTCCGGGTAGTTGGCAGGCCTGCGAGCGCCGGCTGCAGCTGAGTAGCCCGTCGACCGAAGCAGCAGACAGACGTCGTCGACGTTGCTCTCCGCCGAACTCCGCGCCGAGTAGCGGTGGTGCGAGACGAGCAGGCGTTCGCGGAGCACGCCTTCGATGTGAGTGTCGGCGACCAGAAGCATCACGCCGTACAAGTACAGGGATTCGCACTGGAAGCACGGTGGCCGTCAACGTTGGGCGAGATTGTGGGCTGGTTTTCAAGACAGTGGGACTTTTAACTCTCCTATTCAATCTGCATATTACTAAACCTAGGGCTGGTCCATCACAAATCACAATAAAGATGGAGTCTCACTGCAAGCAAGCAGCCTGCCTGCATAATATGAATCTTAGAATGTTCATAAGCAATAGTATTGGTGATTAGCTGGGCTAGTGGACTGATTTTCAAGCCAGTTTTCCCCCTGACCAATAGCAACAATCAAAGGGTTGTCAGTGAATAGCACAATCACAGTAAATATTCAGTGACTCTTACTGCACAGGAACAAAGGCCCTGTAAAGGTTAGCAGGGAAATGGTGTATATTGAAGCATGTGTGAACTTCAACCTCTCCTATGGCAAGTGTGTAGCACTAGCCTATGTTCTGTATACACACTTTGGATGGCAGATCTCTTATTCTGGATTTGAAGCTAGTGAGCTCTATCATCTCCCCTAAACCCTACCCGTGTAACCCACTATTCTGCAATTATAGATAATAGGCTAGCAACCATTAAGATCCTACAATAACACTCTAACGGCCAGCTTTGTTGAAAGCCTGTTGCAATCTATGCTGGCGACGTGTTACTTGGAGTTGTTTAGCAAGTGGGCCTTCACACTGTAACCAGCTAATGTTAGATTTGAACCAGTAAGATACCAGTGCGATCCCAAGTTTGAATCAGATGATCGCTGTCCGTTGGTCCTCTTGATTTTCCACAACCATTCCAGGCAAATACCAGACTACAGTTTCATCACCAAATGGGCATTCAGCCATTGCCAACCCCTCCCATTGTACTGATTCCCAGTGCAAGCTTGTCACATTACATGGCTTATCGTGACACAAATGAGGTTGTCTTGTCGAGACAGCATACGGCCTCACCAGCAGCTGCTTGCCCTCCTCTGCCAGCAAGACCGATTCCAGCGACTGCTGAATGTAGAGTCCCTCTTCGAGATCGTCGACGAAGACGTTGAGCTCGGAGATGTACTTGTGCACGCTCTCCATCGCGTGGTAGAATCTCGTCAGCACCTCCGAGTAGTTCTCGCGTAGCTCTTCGTCCAGGTCTTGCAGCTCCTGCACCATGATTGCATAGGCTATAGTGAACTCTCTGATCAAATTATTAAAAAACGTCATCAGTATCATCATTCGTCACTATCAAATTTCCTGGTTTTTTACTGTCGTTCTCCAAAATCTATATGAGACGTTCTGCTTTCATTTTTTTTAATTCAGTGTGCAGGCTTTCATAAATTTTTAAGTCAAATGGACTTTTAACTTAATAAGTTAAGTATTCACAACACACATAAACAAATTGAAAATCGAGAAAATGCCATTTGAGTTTGCTTGCGTTGTTTAAAAACATTTGGCAAAATATTGCATCCTATCACCCTTGAAAAAGAAACTAGTATTTGTTTCAAACCTTCAGGAAATCAGTGAGACTTTATTTCGCATTCAAACCCCAGTTTGAAATAGTTTTCTTGAAATGCATCAATCTAGTTTTGAAGCCCCTTTAAACATGTTTGATTTGGAGAAGCAGGGGAGTAGGCAGAGAGATTTGCTTGCGGCATACAAGCAATTGTACGCCAACCACTCCTTGAAAACCCTATTCTGAAGAGGCAAAGTTACTCACCGGACTGGCATCGATCTTCGCCTCGAACTGGTCGCTGGTCTTGAAGTACGAAAAGTCGGCGACGACGTCGGCGTACTTGGCTTGCGCCTGCTTCGTGTCGAGTCGGAAGACTGCGGGCACGAAGTCCTTGAGCCGCAGCAGCTCGGCAATGATGGCGTTGCCGCGCGACACCAGCCGCAGAAGGCACTGCCCGCACGGGTTGTTGGCCGCCAGGAAGTCCGCCATGCTGGAACGACGCCAACCGACAGTCAAATCGGAAGATCCTACGATTGCACCGCAGACGAAGTTTATCCTTATAGTTTGTCGTACTGAGAAACGAATTAAGGAGACAAATTGATGCTAGTAGGCGGCCTGGCGGTCGCTAGCGTACATTGGCATCGCAGCGAGTGTTCCCACCAAATGTGACAATGATAATCTGTAACACTACGATCGCAAAGCAAGTAAAAAAGATAGTATGACAAAAATGAATCCATAAAGCAGCTTTGGATCAATCATTTTTGCTTGTAGGTGAGGGGTGGCTAGGAATCTGACAGGGTTAAGACTTTTGCATACCTACACACTTAACATAAGAGTGGACATCTGGGTTGACTTCATTGGTGGGTGGCAGCCCTTATTGATCTCCGAGATGCCAACTGGGGGCTAGACGTTTCAATGGCATCCTTCGATCAGATAAATCAACTGTGACTTCTTTCAGTCGAATCATTCCCGTACCACCCTTAGTTCAGTGGTTCAACTCAAAAAGGCACGTACAGCTGTTTAAATGAATTGATGTATGAAAGAAAGCCAACCCAGAAATTTCTGCTCTCCTTCAAGATCTAATCAGTAAAAATCTTTCACTTTTGCGTTGAGACATGATCGAAAAGAAAGGATTGGAATGAAAGAATTATTGGTTTCTACATTAACCCTAACTCTAAAAGGGAGTATGTAACTACCTAGCTATTGGCAACTGATTTTCTTTCTCAGTCAGATTGTGAATTACCAAAGACATTATTGATACAATGACGTTGTTCATAAACTATAATCAACCTGTCGATAATTTGAGATGGCGACAATGACCATTCCTAATCCTAAATAGTCAGCCCATTGGGTTACCTACCAGAAACATAGAAGATGGCACAAGAACAAATGGTAAGCAGAGCATGATATTTGTAGGTAGGTATCTATAAGAGTTAAAAAAATACAACTTAGAGCTATTATAGGCCGGAAAGAGATAGGTCCTACACTACGTTTTTTAGCTGCAAAGGCTTGACCTCAGCAAAAACTGATGTCCCTTCTTTATCTAAATGAATCTTGTCATGATTATATGACAAACTTCCTGTTATTTAAAAAAAAGCTGAAAACCTACATCAATGAATTCATATTGCCAGAAATTTTTCAAGCCATTTTTACATTTTATTTTCTTTACATTTCATAAGTCTTTTTACATGTTGTTTATAAATTATCATAAAATAACCAAGCATTGCCAATGCCAGGCAGACAGCACATACGTAGCTAACAAAGCTTATGACCATGACAGTAAAATATATCCAGCCACCTGTGCTACAAAAATACCTACTTCGCACCTAGTACGATTACGTTTGGACGTACACATTGTTTAGCAGGCAGGCAGGCGGTTCAACCTACAGAGATCCGGAGGGCACAAGAGTAAATAGCTGTCTTATTATGGGACACGCCAATTAGAGAACACGTGGTACCTAATAGCTAGGTCCACTGACTATCAGTCGAATCACTTTCATTTAGCAGAAAGAAACACGCTCTTAAATTAAATCAGCAATGGTAACGGCGGCCGATTCACCAGGAAACGTTTCGGTGTCGCGTGACGCACAGGTCTGTTCTTTTTGTACTTCAACTTAAACGATTCCTCCTGAGACTCATCTGCGGGCAACTTGTCTCGCTTGTACAGAAACTGCCAGAGCAGATTGTCGTCGACCAGTCTGTTGAGTCGATGACACGATTGGGCCACTCGCGAGACATCTTCAACCGCCAGCAGTTTTAAGATCTTGAAAGTGAGCTCGCTCGGGATTCCAGCCAGCGACGGGTTGGTGATGCCGATGTCATTCAGTATGAAAGTTCGAGCTCGTAGGGAGATTTCTGACTTGAAATCAGCGGAGAGCTGCTTCATTTGGGCGAAATCTAGCTCGACGGGAGATTTATTCATGATGACAAGAGTGCAGGGGTCCACCTTCGTGTTCAAGAGAAAAGTGGATGCGCTTCGCGTAGTTGTCTGAGCGTAAATAACGACAAGGTCCACGACCAAAACGTCGAGCAAAGGTGCGACAATGAGCTCACAGACGGGCGTAGAGTAATTTTCCAGTTGGAATTTGAAACGATACAAGCATGGATCGGTAGTTTTCCATCCGGCTGGCAACTCATTTCGAGATACTAGCCGTGAAATGCCCAGGTCTAAGGTGCCAGGTGGGGGATCTAGCGGAGCATCTTCCGGCGCTGGTTTAAGGGGCACGAATCCAGATTCAACCATCAAAGTGTACAGGATGACAACAATGCGGTCGTTAATGTTATCAGGTGACTCCAGTGAAGATATTAGGGTTTTAAGATTGGGAGGGATTGTTTGGCCGGAGCTCTCTTCCACAAGCAAGCACTTCATGTCTGAAAAGAAATGCCGACTGTTAGGCATTGAGTTCATATTGACACAAGGGAAAGAACACTCAAATCGGCTACAGTTTGATATTACATTATATTCTTGGAAGGGAAAGCAGATCAGGTGTTTGCAGCTCACTAACTCATGCTTTCCTTAACATAACGATTAGAGCGTCATTGCAACTGGCAACATAGAGCCTTCAAAATCTATGCTGGCAACAGAATCGCCGACATCATGCAGCCTGCCCCTAGTAAAATATTACTTGTTAAACAAAGAAAATGTGTATCGTATACCTTTAATTATGAAGAAAAAATTTGCAAAGCATCCGGGGGCGTCTATTTGTCTTGAAATCCCAAAAATTCGACCGAATATCCTCAATTACACAAATGCGGAGAGTGATTCCTCCCAGCTGAACGCCATCTTTAAAATGCTTATGATCCGGAATGACAGCTAGCGCCATGACAGCTGATGAAAAAGTGCGAGTTACAAATTGCTGGAAAAGGACAAGCTGGAGCTGCTTTCCCTAAAGAATATAACTCCCTCTTTCTTCCATATTCTGATGTAAAGTGCTAATAGAAAATGATTATGTTTGTATAGCAATGTTTATTTGAGCATGCTTGTTACACAGTCTCCATTTATGTGAATTTCAATGTTAAATATTTAACATTGAAATTTACATAAAAATAGGCCGTGTAACATTGCCTCTTCAAATAAACCAAATTGTTTACATTAATGTGAACAAATTGATTTGGCCAATGTTAATATATGTTAACAATAATTCCGTGGTACAGGGGAGTACCATTTTATACCCAAAAAAACGATGTAATATATTTTCACTGCAAATCCAAGCCAGTTTGTCATCAATACAATAAATTACTTTGGGTTAGTGCACATTTAGGTAATAACACCACACCTGCAGCACCAGCCATCAGCCACCGCCTGGCCCTTTGCTGCAACGTCCGGTCCTTGAGACTATCAGACCGGTAGCACTGGTACGTACACAGCGAGCAGGCGAGCCTCTTCTCGCCCCGTGGTGGTTGGACATGCAGCTTCAAGTCTTTAGTCTGGTTGCACTTGTAGCTGCACTATCTGCGCACGGCAGCGTCTTCTCCCCGCTGTGTGTCAGCATGTGCCGGGCAAGATGGCCGCTAGTGACACACACGTATACGCACATTGGGTGCACATATGAGTCATCATTCATCAATATACCAGCAGTCAACGCAGGAGGAGAGCTCTCTGCACCTGACGATCCACGACCAGCTCCAGCTTGCCGTGCCTCAGACAAGCGCCAACATTTGTCACAGACTGCAACGAAGAATCAAACGAAAACATTGACTCAGTTCAATCACAAAAGCACCGACGGGTTCCATCAGAATGTCAGGAAGTGCAATGACAACTCAACTCACACAGGTACTCGTCCTCGTCGGGTGGTTCATGCCCGCGTTGGCCGTTGTCGGAGAGCATGTATCTCGCCTCCGAAGCTTCTGTCTCGAGCGTCTCGGCAGTGTTGGCCTCGGGGCGTGGCCGTCGTCACCAGCTCGTCGTCGACCTCGCGGCGCAGAGTCTCCTGGGCCTCCTGGCCATCCTCGCACGGGGCTTACTGCGCCTCCAGATCTTCGAGCAGCGTCGCAAGTCACGACGCCGCCACCGCCTGGGAACTGCGCACGCACCGGATCAGCACGCTGTCATCGACATTGGGGCATGGCGATGGTATAAGGACATGGCTACACGATTTATTTAGTTGCTCCTTATTTCTGACTCCGGTTAGCGGTGCTAGAACGAGCAACGTGGTTCCTGTGACGTCGTCGTCGTCGACGTCGTCGTCCGCAAAACCGTGGAACTCCTGTCTTGTCGACGGCGCATGCGTCTGCTGCAGTTTCTCAGCTTCATTGATGCGTTCGTCCTGAAATTTAGTGTTGCATTTTGTAACAATTCCTAGGGATAAGGCGTAGGAGGATGCACACAAACACTGAACAAAATACCGAAATATTTGAAAAGTGAAATTTTATTCAGCTGGCATTCGGCGGACCGACGTGCACAGCTCGAGTTTCAAAAACCCACTGCCTGACCTCATACAATCTCCAAGCCGAGATGGTCTTCCTTTCCTTCTGTCCCTTGACTTTGACAGGGGGTGCAGAGCAAGTGTTGTCTATAATAGGTCGTAAACAGATTTACAAATGAATGGGAGGGTGGTGTACAGTCTAGGCTAAAAGTTGAATGTCCCTTTCCTGGGTTAGAAAGAATGGTGTGCTGTGATTTCTCAAACATGACATGATATTGATGCAGATGTAAAATATAATAATAATGTATATGAATGATAGATGTAATAATGATAAATATATAAATGATATGTTACAATTTCATGAAAATGCCGATCTGTTTGAATTAAGTTTATCTATTTTATTATGAGTTTGAGAGCTAGGCTGACTGCGTTAACATACCATGATTTCCATCAACTTTGCTGCCGTCTGCATTAAATCTTTCTCCGACGCGACCTTGTCGGCGACAGGGGACTTGTGGCTTCGCGTGGGTGTTGCCCTGTCTGTCCCGGAGGGCGTCTTATTGGCCTTGCCCTTTGCTGGCTTTTTGGCTCTTGCTCCCCACTGCAGGACAAAGTCCGGCAAAGAAGGTTAAACCCGACATAGATGGATTAACACTCGGTTTTTGGCTCTTATATGCAGCGGAATAATAACCAACTTACCTACTATACCTGCTGGCCATTATATACAATATCAGCTGTGAATGCAATTTGCTTATAATCTCGGGATATTTGCATCGGTCTTGCAAGTACAAGACTGCAGTTTGAAGATACCCAGCATTTGCAACTCCAAATAGTTGAACATCTTAGTGTTCCGTCTCTGTCTCTCGTAGTGGCCAAGTTGCTTCCATTCCTCCTCCGCGAAGTAAGCCTCAGCTGATGTTTTATTCACCGTCAACAGCTGTTAGGAAAAAGCCACACTCGACTATAGCTATTCCAAAAAAATTTCTAGTACATTTATTTCGGGTGAGAATTTAGCTGCCAGGAAAGGTTTAGTAAATGGAAATATATATATATATATATATATATAGTCTGAATAGGTCCAGTCTTGCCTCTCCTACTCAAGCAAAATATGGTAGGTAGGACAGCGGCTGTGCGAAAAGCCAAGTGCAACTTCTTCAACAACCATTCTGGCTCATGGTAGGTACCACGATTTTTTCGTACAACACGGGGAATATCATTTTAAATTTACATAGTATTTACAAGTAATAAAAAAAAAAGACGAAACACTTTCTTCTGGTCTGTGAGCCTCTGATTTACAAGGCATACAAATGGTCAAAGTATTTAAGCTTATTTAAGTACATTCTGATACATCGCTATCATACATTCTTTGTATATTACCAACGTCATATTTAATGTCCGCAAATTGCATCAATTTAAATGAACCTCGTTAGTGCGTTTTTGAAAAATACCAAAGTGGGAAGCGCAAACGGCATGCATTGCAGTATCACCGATAAGAATACTTGCATGTTGAATTTCAAGACTTTGTGGCTTGATCACAGACAAGATGATTACTGTTTGCAACCTGCTAAAGATGTGTAGGTAATTGGTATACAACATTTTTATCTGATTGACGGAAATTTAATATTTCCGCCCACAATTATAGACTATATACATAATGCACCTACCTACTGCAGTCATGACTATTAAAATAAATAATGCACCTACCTACTGCAGTCATGACTATTAAAATAAATAATGCACCTACCTACTGCAGTCATGACTATTAAAATATTCGTTTTATGAACAAAAAAGTACCCATACTTTTCCTTCCCGTTTTCATGCAATTGTTTTTCCCCTTATATGTCACGTAATAACCGATAAATGAAATCTGCTGCATATTACATAATTCCATTTGCTCAAAGATTGGACTTTTAAACTCTAATTATTCTATTTGTAGAACTTATTGAATTCACACATGCCTCGATCGAATTAGCGTTATGCTGATTTCGGAAAATGGCCGCCACACTAACGCTATTGCTAACACGGACCGTGGTGCGCCCGCGCCATGATACCTACTGGCGGAGTCAACATACCAATTGTACTTGTTGTGTTACTTAAAAGATTCACTTAATTTTCTTTTCTATACAAATAAATTATTATAATTAATATTGTAATGATAACATAAATAAAAAATTAATGATAATTAAATATGTGATTAAATTAGGTAAGACAAAAGCATACTTCATGATAAGAATAGGAAGGTGGGAATATCGAGATTTAAATGGATTGGAATGATGAAAGACGATCTGGAGGAGAGAGGTATCGACTGGAAGGAACTGGAAAAAATGAATTGTGAAACGAGAAGAAGTTGTGGGGATGATTTTTGAAAAATGTGACGGGAGAAAAGAAGCTTCAGGCGTGGCTGGCCGGCTTCAATATGTGTCGGGCCTAGATGAAAAGAATGTGCTTGAAGACAATAAAACCGCTTACACATCATAGACTGTGTAATCGCAGACGTATTGGAAATGATAGTGGGTCTTTGATGATGGAACATTTGATGGAACCAAAAATGTACCTAAAATTGGTGTGAGTTTTGTTTATTTTTATTATAAAGTCGGCGAATCTTCTACATCAAGTTTCGAGCAAATTAACTGAAGCATTTTCTTAATGACAGATTTGCAAATCAGCAAATTGACACAACAATCACAGCATTTCATGCATCAGTTCAAACTTTCACCGGCCTACGATTGATTCTCGAAGTCACCACCCTGTGACATTTTCCGTCACCGGCACGCTTGTATCCCGACCGACATCCTTGGGGAGTGTACTGGACCACTCGAACGCCAGCTCTCTTGCTCCTGGAGACCACTTGGAGGCCGCGGACCACCTCTTTGTTGTCTTGCACCCCGAAGATTTGATCCGGTTGCAGCTTGGCTGGAAAACACGGGAAATGGTAACAATTATTCAGCGGCTGGGCAGTGGCGTTACTTCAAATTGGATGCCCGAAAGCAAAAAATGCGAGGTCCCCGTACCCCCACCAGTGTTGCCAATTTTTTAAAAGTTGAACGGACAAATGAAGGCCGATTACGTTTTTAGGGCATGGATTTTTTGAAAGCTTGTACTGGGAAAACGTACCAGATTTCAAAAAGTCCATTCCCTTAAAAAAGGTCATATCGCCCGGTTTTTCGGTTCAACTTTGGCCTCCGCGAGGCTCCCCTGAGCCCGAGGCCCCAGAGCACGCATGCCTGCTCCCCTCTAGTTATACACCCGGAAGTTACGTCGATATCTGCAGCTTCCTGGAAGCATGCAGGATGCACTAAAGGATGACGCACGGAAACTCGATCACGTGCTTCGTTTCCTACAGAAAACTGGTATTTATGATTCCATTTAGTTTTTTGAGTCACTCGAAAATAGTTTTTAACCTCAGGCAATTTGTGTAATGCCCATGTTCCCATTTTCCGCAAGTATTTAAAACGAATGCGTCTCGAACGTGGGATCCGGAGTTTCAAAATAGAAAAGGTCCTATTGGTGGAAAAAATTGAATGAGGGGGAAGGGGGGGGGGCGGCGGCAAGTCATCGTAATATTTATCCAATCCAGATTTTTTATTCGAACACTCGAACACTGTAAGACAATCCTCAAAGGCATCAATATCACGGCCAAGATCGAGATCAAGGCCATGAAGCCAATTGAGAGCAAGGTGATTCAAATTAGGTTCTGCTGCCAGAACGGCACATCTTTGGTGCTTTGTACCACGTCTTCAGACGTTCTTCTGGCTAGCAGTCATTCAGGTTGGGAAATCCTGATATAAAAAACAACAAGGAAAAGTGTAGGTATATTTATTGCATCATGCTGTTGTAGTGTGCACGTTGTGGGTAAGGACTACAAGGAAGTGCAAAGAAATATACCAGATTTTATCAGACTTTTGGCAACTGTCCATGGAGGAAAAGATGGAGTGAAAATTAAAACATCATGAATATAAAGATTTCATATTATTGCGTGCGTAAGTATACAGGTTACAGAAAATTTAACACGTTTTTCGGAATCGCATTATTTTGTGTGTTGAGTATGAATATTGAGTGTTATGTACACGTTTTTCTACATGTGTACATTACATATTAGAGATGCAAAACTATACGCCTGGGAGTGTTTCAGTTAGTATACCTATAGATAATAGTAATGGACTAGAAGTGTTCCACGAAAGACGAAGGAAACTGTTAAAAAGTGTAGTCAATAATGGCGCATACCATGGCAAATAGCAACCGAAACCCAGAGCATAGATCATGCATCGATGCAAAACTTCGTAGGTACATTCGAAATGTGTATGCAGCATCAATTGCACTTACAGTCATGAACATTTCACTTTGCATTGATGAAATGAAAAATTCTTTATTTGTTTTATTATATATATATATATATTTATATATATATATATATATATATATATATATATATATATATATATATATATATATATATATATATATATATATATATATATATATATATATATATATATATATATATATATATATATATATATATATATATATATATATATATATATATATATATATATATATATATATATATATATATATATATATATATATATATATATTTTTTTTTTTTTTTTTTTTTTTTTTTTTTTTTTTTTTTTTTTTTTTTTTTTTTAAAGACTTTTGGACAAACTGTGGTGTTTTATTTTTCATTTTCCCAACGTTTCGACCAAATTGTTTGGTCTTTCTCAAGGGTCAATCAATGAACTACAAAAAACAAAACATTGGACAAAAGGTACCAGAGATCTCAACAATCAAACCAAAGTATTGGTTACAAAAAGAGACCAACCCAAAGACACACCGGATGAAGACGAACATAGCTTAGCTTTCCTGCCATACGTTAAAGGTACAACAGATCGAGTTGGACGCTTGTTGCGAAGACACAAGATAAAAACAATCTTCAAACCGGCCAGGAAAATCGGAGCTATGTTCGGCAAAGGAAAGGACTTGATTCCAAACGAATCCCAAGGAGTTTATGAAGTCCCATGTGGGTCGTGCAACAAAATTTATATTGGCCAAACCAACAGGAAGATAATGCATCGAATTCAAGAACACAAAGTAGCTGTCACGAATTCCTTGAAGACTTCAACGTTGGCACAGCATGCAGATCAATTTGGACACGTGGTGGACTTCAAAAACGCACGGACGGTGGCGAGAGAAGAGAAATTCTACCCGCGCATAATCAGAGAATCCATTGAGATAGAAAAGCGCCCCGACACAATGAACAAGAGAGATGACGCCAAACGACTGCCACCAGCCTGGAAACTGGCTCTTCTGCCATACAGGGTTACAGCCGCGTCCCAGAAATCATCATACGAGTCGAACACTGAATCGCCCATACACCATCCACCCACCCCTTCCCTGGGGCCTACAACACGAAGCAAGACAGCATCGAAACAGAATCGACCTTGACCTTCTCGCTATATGTTTCTTGTCAAAATGTGTTTTTTTTTTGTTTTTTATAACTTTGGTTTGATTGTTGAGATCTCTGGTACCTTTTGTCCAATGTTTTGTTTTTTGTAGTTCATTGATTGACCCTTGAGAAAGACCAAACAATTTGGTCGAAACGTTGGGAAAATGAAAAATAAAACACCACAGTTTGTCCAAAAGTCTTTTTTAAAAACTAATTGCTGTGAAAACTTAAAACAACATATATATATATATGTATATATATATATATATATATATATATATATATATATATATATATATATATATATATATATATATATATATATATATATATATATATATATATATATATATATATATATATATATATATATATATATATATATATATATATATATATATATATATATATAAGAGGGTTTCAGGCGAAAATTTAATCTTTTGCATACTCTCCACTCTGTAGGTACCTAGTGAACAAGGAAGTAGACCTATTACAAGTTTTAATTAATGGTCTTCGTCAATCAATACTGCACTAAGACACAATTTTACCAAGTTTTCAACTCCTGGTTGAGATCCCAACTAGGAGTTACAACTGAATTCGCTGAATGTGATTGGCTGACTTTAGTTGTAACTCCTAGTCGGGATCTCAACTAGGAGTTGAAAAACTTGGTAAAACCAGGCACAAAGAAAATGAACATGGTTGGTAAAAATATCGTCATCACACTTCCATCTCCGACTACTTCGGGCTGATGTTCCTCGCCGCAATTGTGGTCACTTTACGACAGGTTCCTTCCGTGTCGCGTTTGTACCCTGGAGTGCACCCCTCGGTGGTGATGGAGTATCCGATGACCTCGACAGGGGTAACCTTGCCGGGTGGGCTGGCTCGCTTCGACCTTGCGAAAGCGAGCGGTGATCCTGGACTAATCCGGTCGCTGTCTGCGTTTCCGGTGCTAAGCCACGCTGAAAGTTTAAGGGAACATGTGATAGAGAACATAAGGATTGTTTCTGAGTGTACTTGAATCCCGCTGTATTTTATACCTACCACAGCCATAAAGTCAAAGATAATGCTTTGGTTATAATCGCAACATTATATGCTACTTTCTCTATTGTCTATTATTAACCGTTCATTAGACAAAGACCTATTTTATACTTCCCACTACATCCCCATTACCATAACGATAACCATTTCTCCATAACCCATGCGACCTTCGGATGAAGTTATATTTCTGACCAAAATGCTAATTTCCAAAAAGAATCACATTTGATAAACATTAAAAACGGGTTCGGCAGACTGTTTTCATTTGAAGCGTTATGGTCAATCTAGATTATATACGCAACGGCCCAGCCACAAATAAAATAGCGAATGGGGGGAGGCAAAATGAGGGTCACAAAAGTACATCGGTTTCTATTGCCGTGACCGCAACTGCAAGTGTAGGGTCAACCGTTCAAAATAATTGTAATGTTTACCACACACAAAACGAGGGCCTTCCAGATGGAAAAGATGTCCATTGCTCTTTTGGCTCGAATGTTGCCAGAAGGGTGTGTGTGGCTGTGGGCTGTGGGGCTGTGGCTGTGTGTAGTCAAACATTTTCACGTAAGAATTTCGTTTATGGTCCATGCCACATAGAGACATTTTTGCCGTACGAGGAAATCGAAACGAATCCATTCAGAGGGCACTGGCAAGGTGCCTGCATGATCACGAATATTCATGTCGTGAAGAAAGTCCTAATGGCATAATCAGTTTTCGTGATGTGAAATAACCCATGGGTTATGGTGTTATGGTGTAACCTAATTAACATGTTCAACCCCTAAAGGTAAATCACGGCAAGTCACTGGCTTTACTCACTTCACGTAGGTTTGTACGTGGATTATTCTTAATGAATTGTACCACCCTTACGGAAGGGACTGAATGGCGAAGACCCTGCAGACGGCGGTTTCTTCAGTGTTCTTCGACATCCAGTAGGCGCCCGATTCGTGCAATCAGCATCATCCTCTTATACCGATGTCATAGACCACGTGCCATAGGGCTCGTTGTGAAAACAGTGCTCAAAGTTACTCGAATTCTTCAGTAGGCAAACGCAATGCATATTAAGTCACTAAATTGCTATTTATGAGTCGCACGATATCCCTAATATTTTGAACTGCTTTGCTGAAAAATATGGTTTCTAACATTAGGTTGAAACTTTTTCAAAAGCACAGTTAATATAATATTAGAGACCTCATTAGCATAAATTTGAGTTGCAAGTATTTTTTTTTGTTGATGTAAAATTTATTGCTTTTTTTATTAAAACGACTCCGGAGTGATCCATAAAATAGATATGCCAGGATTCAAATTTCACAATGCTTCAATTTAAACGTGATGGTCCTGAAAAAATGGACACAAAACTTTGAAACCGTCTGTTTTATAAACAGAAATAAGGAAAATCTGCTAGATTGCCATTTTCATCGTTAGAGTGTTTTCGACAAATTTTTACTTCGTATATCTAGGAACAAAATAATTAGATATCAGCAATTACGAGTGAGCAATTAGAGTGCAATTTCAAATGAGCAAATGAGCATTATACAATTTTTGTACATGCATGAGCAGGTAGAAGAATCAGAAACCACTGTTTCAGTTCTTGAATGTTGAACAAATCATGATGAAGGGGTGACAAGAAAGATACTCTGTACAACTGAACACAGACCACGATATTCCGGCGTCCTCTTAAGATTAATATATAAACAAATAAGAAAAAAGCGTATCGCAATGGTATTTTTTTATGTATAAGCAGTGTTTTTTTTGTACCGGAACGCATCAAAACGCCGTTCCGGCACCTCTTTTCGGTACTCTAAAAGAAAAATTAAATTTCGGCGGGAATATCTGCAATCGCTGGAAAAATGTATACTCCATTTCACGTTAAAAAGATGAGTGTATTTTCTCCCTCCTCGTGAGCCCTCTGCTACTAGACATTAGCTGAGTTTCAAAATATAAAGCCATGTCTTGAGCTAGACAAAAGGCTCTATGGCCATGGGCAGTTTTGAAACTCTTTGCTTGTGTCATAAGCAGCAGAGAGTCCACGAGGAAGATGCGAAGACACTCTCCTTCTCAACGTGAAATAAGGTTTAGTTCGTCCGTGTTGTTTTTATGTGCCCGCTTGCTTACCGAGTTTGTGGACATAATTTAAAAAATTACTTATTTTTTATTTGTAATTTTCTATTATGAAAATTGGCGTTCCGGCACATTTATTTTTACAAAAAAGCACTGTGTATAAGTATAGCAGCATCTATAGAATATTCAATAGGTAAAAGTCGACGGTGAGTTCCAATCGAATCACCGCTGTTACAGAATGACCCGCAACAGAGGCGACATCGATGGTGACTTCTGTATCTGCACTTTCTTCAGCCATTCTTCTTGGGCCGGTTGTTTCTTATCGGGGCGGCCACTTTGAGGCACCTTCCGCTCCTGTCACGACGGTACCCGACATTGCAACCTTTCGGGACGTTCGAATAGCTACCCGGCCTGCGTTTTGACGCCCGCTTCGTTCTGGCGAGTGCGTGCAGGATGGGTCCAGGACGGAAGCTGTAGTCGCCTTGCGCAGAGCCGAGGGTCGCTGTGGATGTCAGCCGAACGTTGGTCGGAGTCAGCGGTTGGAAATTGGTGGATAAACAATGGGTGTGAAGATTTGTTTGTCTAAAATTTTCTGGCATGGTCGATTGAGATGCGGTATGACCGCATAAATGTGTAGCCCAATTTATCATGTCGGGATGAAAAGAAATGAACAGTGGGCGCAGCATTCTCATTTTTTTAGTTAATTAATTCATTGACCTTTTCTTTTCTATATTTCCCGTCGAAATTGTCAAGGAGATAATGTTGCGTCGAACATCACATAGCCAAATACGCTAAGCACAAGTGTGACAAGAAAGGCATTCAAACGCTTCAAACGCTTTGCAGTAGGTAAGTATATTTAAAAATACATTTTCCATTCTAAACTCAACTTTTACAGGTGTTATAAAGAGCTTAAAAGTAAGACAAAAAATCGAGTAAAAAACAATGAATGTACGGTATATGAGTTAGTGTAAATTATAGAGGTTAATTAATATAGAAAGTGTATAAACGTAAGAAAATATTTCATAACGAGGCATGAAGCGGCGAGAGTCCTCTTCTCAGCAGGGAGTTAAAGCCCAGAGTCGACGGCTAGTGTCACTATTCTGTCAACCGCTTTTCGGGCTCTTTTTATTCGGTACAGAGGCGACCGTCCGACACTTTCCGCTGCTGTCGAGACGAGCTCCTCCGTGGCATCCTTGCGGCGTGACGTGATGTCCGCCACCTCGTCGGCGTTGGGGCGACCGTTTCGTCCTGACGAAGGCGTCCAGGAGTGATCCTGGACTGATGGCGTCGTCAACTCGCGCAGCGTCGAGGGACACTGTGAACGGCAGTGGAACGTTGGTCGAGGCAGGCGTTGGAAGGAACCAAACCGTGCAACGGGCCACTAGATTTGATCTACGAATACGTTAGAAAACTTGCAAGCGCATTCCAGCGATGGTGTAACATTTTTTTCAAAATTGAGGGTGTGGTTTATGGATAATATTGTTACATTTGATGTAAGCAATTCGCAACAATATGTATACCTACTTGCGAGTAATGCTAATTCAAATTGAGAACATAATCATGGGACGATAATTTTCAAAAAAGTCGGGTCCCGAGCGGCAATCGGATGTCAAGATTCGGTTTTACATTTTTCCAGTTTCGTTTCTCATGTATACTTTAGTCATATGGAATACTTTGAAAACAATATCAGAAAAATGATTGATTTTCGAGGTAAACAGCTCATATCGAAGTGTTCTCTTTGCCTACTATATACTCATCCAATAAAGTCTTAGAGGGAATTATATTTTTACAATATCCTCTTCCCGACAGTCGTCTTGAACAGTGTCAAGTCTTCCTTGGTGTGTTAAGTAGTGGACACTCGCCGTCGCCTCGGTGCAACACATTTTGTGACAGGGTGCAATTGTGCGAAATTCATGCTCGTGACAGGGTGCTTGTTTCGCTTCCCACAAAGGGGCGGACACTCGCCGTCGCCTCTGTGCTGGACTCTCCGTGCAAGGAACTTTGTTTCACTCCAACACGTTTCAAGATCATTGTCGTCAGTAAGAGGATAGTTCTGGCAACCGTCTGCACTGTTGATTATAAATGCTCAATCACAGATTCCTTTTAAGTCCTTGAAGTTTTTCAGAATTCTCTAAAGCAAAATGATTTTCATAGTTTTACACTGGTGTATAATCTAAACTTTTGACACAAATTTGAAGTTAAAGTGCAAAGATTAGCTTTAAGGTGACCCATTAAAAAAATTAAGATCGGAAAAGTAATGCATCCAAGGGCCATTGGTATTCGTAATCGTAAATCATAAATCATAAAGACTATGCTGCCTTGATCACGAGCAAAATGATGCCTAGCAGCTAGGTATAGGTAAGTTGTATAGGGACGACCTTGACTCAAACGTTTTTACATGCATGATCGTGACTCATGATTGAGAGGTAAGACAGCATTTGAGATCATCATACGCTATTAAATTTAAGTAAACGTAGTTTCAATAATCAAGAGGCGCTTAACAAACAGTGCAATTTGTGCAATTAAGTAATTAGTATCCATCATTGCCGACTTCATTCCTGGTTTTGTAGAGTCTTAACTGGATTGGAACGTGAGGTGCTTAGCTATAATTGTACAAGGAAGTGCTGTGGTCGAATCCTGATATCAACGAAGCACAGCAACATAATAACATTGCGTGAAGGCGGATGTAAAGTCGCGAAAAGTAAACATGAATATTGTGTAGTACGTTTTCTTCGACCGTCAAGTAAATATTGGGTAAATTGTGAGATATTTTCTTCAAATGATATCAATCCCATGCCGCATTGGATAAGCGAAGAGAGAGAGAGAGAGAGAGAGAGAGAGAGAGAGAGAGAGAGAGAGAGAGAGAGAGAGAGAGAGAGAGAGAGAAGGGTAGACGTTAATTCATTTTTCTCATACCACGAGAGGGCCAACCGCCAACAAAAACAAAACGGGCGCTTTTGAATATTGGAATTGAAAGTTTTCTAACTTTTACGAAAGATTTTAAAAACTTGCAAAACTTCTCCAAATTCTACATATGAAAATCAAAAATAAAAGAAACCATTTCCTGAAATGCGTGGTAATGTGGGCTATACTTTATACAGAAGTTTCAACCAGAATGTGTCTCGCTTTAAATATCGTAAGTGCGTACATCGAACTTCACACTCATAGAAACGTTCGAATTCATTTTTAATCTAGAACGATTTAATCACTTTGCGTAATAACATACAAATACGTGACACTGTATAGTTAGACTGTAGACTGTAGTGTTAGACTGTAGATAGTTGTAAGTGTATAGTTAACTGTGTGTTTGTTAGTTGTGTTAGAAGGGCATGGCAGTGACACTAACAAAGAAGCAGCGAAGCCCCTTTGTGAAAAAGAAATAAACTTACAAGCTGAAGAAAGCTCGCCGACGTCGTCGACAGCAGTCTCCCCCAAAGGCTGGCCTGGTTTTGGAGCCCCGAATCCGAGGACCAAAAAGGCGAAAAGGACGACGAGGAACAGAGCTAGCTTCGTCATGGCGGCTAATGTGGCTGGGACGTCTTCGCAATGCGACTCCTCGCCAGAGATTGGTGCGAATAAAGAGAATTATAATACATCTTGCGGTTAATATATAGATGATGACGAGAGACCACGTGATAATTGTGTGAATAATGAGAGTAAAATTAAACATGCGAATGTATGTTGATGACCATGAAAACATGATTGAAATGCATGTTTGTGTGGCCACAAGGAAAATGATATTCTAACCTGAACAAGTTTTTATAATGTGGTTTTAATTACACTTGTATAGGTAAGCGAGTAAAGGTGTTCCTTTTTTATGCGATACTTCTCTTTTCTCAGCTTGATACAGGAAAATATCTCCATTATTGTCAATGATGGAACAATTGGCTTCATCATCTCAATTCGCCAGTCACACTTTTGGTAAATACTGACCATGACCGTGATAATCGTGATGTTGAAATTGGGCTCTTCTGTTCTGCATCAACAAGGAAAATCCTGCATAAACCGTCAGTGCGTGGAGCACTCCACGTGTAGCAGGCGTTTTGTGGGAGTTTTTGGAAGAAGGGGGGAAGGGGGGAGGGGTGAACAGGTTGCATCAGAGACGTGGGTGCTACTTTATATAGAAAACGCGTTTATTTAGTTTTGTTTATTACCACAATGTTCATAGCATCGTAATTGTTGACCGAAAGACAAGCGTGTTTCTGCAATGCAAAGCGAATCTAAATCTTAAATTTCACTAGCTCCAAAAAGAGTAACTTGGTGTGTGTGTGTGTGTGCTGTGTGTGTTTTACTGACGTGGTCTTCTGACCAAAACGCTGATCAGATTTTAATCGATTTTGCAGATATCCTTCGCTAGGTTCCAACTTCAAACCTCTGTTGCTTTTCAACAAAGCTCAGTTGATAGTTTTTAAACTTATAAACATAATAAACAAAAATCATTATTTCCGAAAATTTGTTCAAGCTGAAACTCCGAATGAGGTCAACGTGGGTAAAAAATCTGGAAAAGATAGTATGTTAAGAACTTTGACATTTATAGAGCAAATACACATTTTGAAAAAAAATCGTAAAAATTGATTCATTCAAAAAGTTCTGAACCGATCTTTTTCAAGAACGCAGTGTGTCTAACTTGAGAACAAATGTAAGTGTTCAGTAAGTTTAATCAAAATCGTACAATTCGTTTGGCCTGTAGAGCACGCACAAACACACGCACAAACACACACACCCACACACACAATCCTACGCTCAGAGCTAATGGCAGGTGATGCATTCCCTCTAAATACTAGTGAGTGGTTGAAGACTAAACAACTATTAAAACCACTCGTAGTAACTAGTTGTTAAAAGTAGAACTGGCCGGTTTAATCCTTCCGCCTCCGCCCACCGAAATAATTCCAAAACACCTTCCATCGTAATGCTGCCGGAATCCATTCCTGCATCCATCAGGAGTCGATCTGTGTGTGGCGTCGAATTGAGTACCACGCTTCGTCCTGGACGGCGCGCTGACAAATCCTGGATGAATCCTGCCGCGGCCGTCTTCTTGACTGTCACGCTCGGACTGAGAAGCACCGCGAAACACTGCATAATGCAAGGCGACACTGCGTTACCTGGTGCCCCCAGGGCAGGCTTTTGCCTCGTCAGCCTGGACGTAAATCTGGCATCAGTCACCACTATAAAGTTCAACTGCACTGCTATCTTCCTCATTCTCATTTACATCGGCAATAATTTAAAGGTCACAAGGAAAGAATCACATCAATATCGAGAAAACGCCGCGGTATCCTAATAATAGTAGGTATCAATTGGGTATGCACTATAATTAGGTGTATGTTTACCTTTCCAAGCATCAGCAAAAGAAGCTAATTTAATCACAGATATATCTGTGATTATATCTGAGTGTACTAAATTGACAAAATTACGTAAACTATCAAAAGTTCGCGTAATTTTGTCAGTTTAGTACACTATTAGTACAATTTAGTTCAGTACAGTTTAGTACACTATGCCCAGCATTATTTATAATATGGCAAGGATTATAAAGATTCTTTTTGAGTGTGTGAAAATTGTCTTGAATAAACCATTTAAAAATCTATCACATTCACATCGTTTCGCTTTGTATATGATCACATTCACGTGTAATATTATAAAGATAAAATTATGCAAACACTGTGGGTATATTATACATTTCATACACTCATGTATAATTTGCAACAGTAAAAGTTGTACTTACAAACTGTGTTCATGAAATCCATTTCCTCCCCCAAATCCTGCCGCGGTTGTGGAGCCCCGAACCCGAGGGCCAGTAAGGCGAACACGACACCGAGGAACAGTACAAGCTTTGACATAGCGACCGAGTTTCTTGAAATACTCCACAAGACTGCGACGAGATGTGATTGCCGAACATGGTTAGCTCATGAGGTGATTGATCTTGGATGGCATTGTTTGGCTGGCCTTGAAAACGGGATTGCGTTGATAGCTTGTGCTTTTCATACCAACATTACACTCAATGTGTTTTTTCATGTTTGTCACATTTCAATGTCTTATTCTGATAAAATAAAACACCGTGTAAATACTTCCATAAGCGAGCGCAAAAAGAATAGATTTTCGGGAGGCGGGGGGGGGGGGGGGGGGGGGGAGAATTAGCACGTAGTTAGAATCACCCATTAACCATTTATCCCCGAATACGTAACGCAAAATATATGCCAGAGGACCACTGCATTTCCTGTGAAATCAAGCCCACACCTAGGCATGGACGTCGAACTTAACTGAGTAAAACCGCCATTCGCTATCGCCTATTTGCAAACCAATTACCAACAGGCTCTCTTATGTGTGTGTGTTTATGGTCATAAAATTCATTTGAATGTACATACATGTCCCTCTTTCTTAAAATTAGATAGTCCGATCATAAAAACAATCAGTTGTCTAGTTCAAATTATTGCCTAGGTATCCCATGACGCATTCTTTCGAAAAAGACCTTCCAGGACAACAAAAGTGCACGTTTTGTATACGATCAGACCGCAAACTTACAAAGTTTTATAACATTTTAGGTTCACTCATACGATTCATATGGTAATCAAATCAATACTACCTATATAGTTGAATCGAAAGTAAGACCATAGAATCATTCATGTATGGTAAGTCATACACATATAACTTTTAGGGTGGATGGACGACGAATGCATGAGTGTTCGCGACGAAAATGTTCCACGGGATGAACTAACTTAAAATCACCCAGAAAAAAGTAACTAGTATTGTGTTACGAAACGTCGGGAAACTAGCGATACTCTTATTTAGCATTCAAATCCCAGTTTGAAATAGTTTTTAAAAAAGTGCTAAAGATAGGGCATAGAGTAGACATGAGCCTGAGAAATTTAATAATCAAAACATATATTGTCTAAGATGGTTGATATGTGGAAATTCTTAATGGGAACAGTGACAATAATAATCTTAAAATAAATATTCTGAACAATGAAGCGCTTCTTAACATGGAGAGAGGTGTGAAGCGAGGATTTGTGTTACAGGCTAGACTAATCAATTGCTCTCTTACTTGATAATATTTCACGGTATAATTAAGAAAGCTATGGATAAGATTTGAGATATTTAGGAGAATTAAGATATAGATTGTCAGCAAAAACACAAACGTTGCAAGTTCATTTACCGACTTTCATGACGTAACGTGGTATGAATGAAGTCGATCGGCTTTGCTTTACGCTGCTAACGATGCTGAATGGAGGAGCAAACAATGCTGTCTGGGAGAAAGAATCTGCGATAGTGAAATAGAAACGTTCATTTGATCTCCCAAATAATGGAATTCGGTTGCCGATTTCGTATAAATAGCCGAGGATCAATCCAAAACGATATCAGTCACTTGGCGGCTTTACTCGAGCTTCGATTTACAAGTAGGTATTAGTATTAGATACCTCTACCTAGTATTAGTACTAGTACCCGGTATTAGTGCCTAGTAAGTCAACTCAAATTTAGTAGAAATCTACTGCATTTTTGTGCGACTGTACTCATTGGAGCGATTTGCTTAAATTGTTTTATTTTCCAATAGATTTAATTCAAATCACAGTCAGTCGAGCCACGTCATGCAGTTCTCCAAGATCACCATTGTCGCGGCGCTTCTAGGTAAGACTTGACATCCAGAGCTTGACTCTAATTTGTGGCACTCACTTATACTTGTGGCACTCGAAGGAGGGCAGCATCTATAACCTCAAACGTGAAATTCATTGCAGGAGCAGCAGTCTGCCTGGTGGACGCCAGCGAATCAAGAGTGAGTATACATTTGGCCAGAAATGTGAAAAGCGCCAGGCTAAAATTATTCGATTATTTACGCAAGATTTCTCATCAGGTGAAGCGTGGAGTATTCGGTGGCGGCTACGGAGGCAGCAGCGGCGGAGGCCACGGAGGTGGCAGCTCCTCCGGGGGCGGTCACGGAGGCGGATTCGGAGGCGGCCATGGGGCTCCCGGCGTTGACCTGCTATCCATCGCGCAGGGCGCAGCCGGCCAGGCCAAGAGCGCAGCCGCCAACCAGCAGAGCGCAGGCAGCGCAGCCGCCTTCCAGGCCAAGAACAGCATTGCGCAGACAGCCGCAGCCAACGCGCAGACTGCGCAGGCCGCAGCCGGGGGCAAACAGAACATCGTCAACAGCCTGCAGCAGCAGCTGCACGAGGCGCACGCTCAGGTCGAAGCCGAGGCGCAGCAGCTGCAGCAAGCCGAGCAAGCTGCGCACGCTGCGCAGGCCGCCGCTGCGCAAGCCAACAGCCAAGTGCAGTCCCTGCAACAGGCGCTGCACTCTGCGCAGGCCGGCGCGCAGCAAGCTAACGACGCTGCGCACGCTGCGTCTGCGCAGGCTGGATCTCAAGCCGGCATGTTGGCGCAGGCCAAGAGCAGGCTGTCTCAAATCGCTAGTCAGCTGAGCGCAGCCGAGGCTCATCTCGCGGCTGCCCAACAGGCTGCGCACAAGGCGCAGGCTGCCGCGCAGTCGGCGCAGGCCAATGCTGGACACGGGGGTGGCGGTCATGGGGGCTGGTCCAAAGGGTGGTAGATGTAATAGGAGTTGGAGTCCATCTTGTCTCTTTGAGTAGAACTCAGGCAATGGCATCAAAATGCTTGTTGACATGTTCCTTCTATAAATTGTATTGCACTGTTAAACGCTGTCATGAAATAAACATATAGGCACTTTTAAACACAGATATATTATACTTTCTTTCGTTTTCCCACTTCCCAAAATTTCCCTGCCTTTAGTTTATTATCACATTCACATTTTGAAGTCTTCTTTTTCCAGCATATTTAAAAATTTATACCATACGGCAAAGATCACAAGCATACTACCCTAGATCATCCACAGAGGCATTAGCAAACGGGTTTTTAAAAATAGATTATGGAATAAGAAATTCATAGTTGTCTGTTAAATGCACCTTTCCTAACTTAACCTTACCAATGCTTTCGGTGCACCTGGCATGATCCTAGACGCAGCCCGCAGAGCAAACCTGGCGCCTCCACGGGACCGGGCTCGTGGAGGCGCCACATGTGTTGCATCGTAAAGACAAACGCAAAGAAAAACTAACTCAATGCAGAAGAAAATCTGCCGGGAGATTGTGACTGTGGTCCTAATTTGCATGAATCGAATTTGAGTTTTCAAACGCGTTCATAAATGTGGTACTTCAAAACATTATTTTCAGTGGTGCATTGGTTCACGTCAATGACATTGCCAGCTGTAAAACCAGCATCATACAACAGGCAGACAGGTCTCACTATCATTGATCTATCTATGATAATACATTGCATGGCATACTCTAATCCTACAATAAAATCAAGTTAATTAAATGACCACATTCCATAACTCACTCCCCAGTGTATGGTATAGATCCAAGTCAAACATATTAATTTATATTTATATAATCTTTTTTTATTCTAATAATTAAATTTGACCTGATGTTTATTGCTCTTTTTCACTTGGACAGGTGATTTTTGATAAAGGACTCAAACTCGTACGAGGCTCGTTGTCGCACAGGGCAGGTGCTAAGCTTCCACATCGGAAGCCTAGTAAAACGTGGGAACGTTTCGGTTGGCACGAGGAAGGAAATGCAATTTGGTACACAAAGTGACTACAGCTTGACAATAAAACGCATTTTTGGATGCTCATTTAAAGCTGCCATTCGTTTACTTACGGAGTGCGAACCCAACAACCAATAGAATGGGTAAAACTATTTATTAAGAATTTTGCCAACGATGGGAGCAAGTCCGAGCGCCAAGCTAGTTTCGCCCGGTTAGTATACGTAGGGGCGTAACGCTGTGTAAGAGAGGGAATGATATTGTTATCTTCTTCTTTCTAGTCACTGAAAGTTTAAAATTCCGTGATTGGTCCAAATTCATAACATGGGTTTTGATTGGTCTATCGACAATGACATACTATGACCAGACATTCGAGGAAGAATGTATGTTATTATTATTGTTTGGCGATTAGGTCATTAGTAGCTAGTCCATTTCGCTTCAACCCATATACCCATACAACCCACTGCCGCGACATTCGCCGCTACTGGACAAAGACTCCTCATGGGACGTGGGTATGATAACGCAGTCCTTTGGTTTGTGCCAATGCCGCAACTCATTTGATATCATCGCAACAAATACTAGACAGCTAACTGGACGATAACTGTTCTTGAAAGCCGCTATTGTTGAAAGCCCAATTAGCAAGAGATTAGAGTTTATAAGTGTTACTTTTTTTCGAATTCGACTTTCTCAATTACATCAATCGATTCCTCTCTGAAAACTGATGAGAGATCCGCTTGAATCGCATCTCTAGATTGAATACGAGACGAGCAAACGACAGTGATACAATTCATACCTACATTTCCAAAACAATCTTGTTTGATAATCCGGTAGCAGCTTTTTATGAGCATCTTTTTTATATAAACAGTTTATGAATTATGCTGGCTCAATTGATAACTAGCACCGAGAAACGCGTCGCGCCAAATGTCAGCGAGCGTTTGTCAGTCAGCGCCAGTCAGCGAGCATTATTACACACTAATAATTTGGATCGATACCTAGTATCTACTGGTTAAATATATATCGGCCAATTAAAAGTTCAAAACACTGTCATAAGCAGTGCTTTTTTGTGCCGGAACGCACCGGAACGCCGTTCTGGCACCTCTTTTCGGTACTATAAAAAAATTAAATATCGGCTGGAATATATGCGCGAGCCATTCGCTGGAGAAATGTATACTCCATTTCACGTCAAGAAGAGGAGTGTATTTGCTCCTACCTCGTGAGCTCTCTGCTACTAGACATTAGCGGAGTTTCAAAACTCACAAGCCATGTCTTGAGCCAGACAAAAGGCTTTATGGGCAGTTTTCAAACACTTTGCTTTTGTCTAGCAGCAGTGTGTCGGAGTCCACGAGGAAGATGAGAAGACACTCGCTCCTTCTTACCGTGATATAAGGTTTATTTCATCCGTGTTGTATTGCAACATTCCTTTTAGATTTTCGCTTTCCAGATAGTTTCAAATGGCTCCCCTTTCGCCCCATTCTTACTAAATCGGATCAGTATACATAACACGCACAAGGGAACAGACTAATAACCTACATCTTGATTCGTCGGCTGTCTCGCTTATAATGAGAGGAAAAACGCAGACAAAACAGTAAATGCTCGCTGCTACGGGCTGCTATGGCAGAATTTTCTTTCGCCGTGTAAACACACTCTTTATTTTGCATGTAACGCACAAGACTCAGACGGGCGATTTTGTTTATAGGATTTCGCTACCACTCGCGTGCACGTACTGACTCGAATAGCAAGCATACTCCCCGCCACGTGTAGTGTACCAAACACAACAATAATATTGCGTAGGTACCCAGTTGTCTGTTGCATTAGCCGCGGCACCGCGTCCCAGCACATTCCTTTGACACAGGACCCACGCCGCCCGATACTGGCTATCACAGACGGCCTACGCTGAGTCATTATGTTGTGACTATTTCTACATGCTTGGATGCAGTTTCTCCGAAATGACAGATCAAGATTGAAATAAATTATCTTCTGAATGTAAAAATCTCATCATTTTCTTAGGGAAATGAAAATGCTTCAATATATTTCAGGGTATTTAAAAAATATGTGGGGTTGAAATCTGAGAACGGCATTCTCCGTATCTGCCGCACGCCGATGCGACCAAATGAGTAGCATCATATTCTTGAGCTCTGGACAGTGTAAACATATTGTGATGACAATGATGGGAGCAAATGCAGACTACTCGAGCATTCACTCTGGTATATAATATGCTGGAATACAAGTATAATAATTCGTAAATTATAGATGACGCAACTTAAATCTACAAAAAGTCGCAATGTTTGGTCGGTATCCGTTGTGTTCATTTGTCTATCGTACCACGATCCTGCGTTCTTATCCTATTATAAACACAAGAGTCCACCAGAGTCGTAGACCCTTGTAATGGATTACCTCGCGGCTTCCTATTGGTTACTCATTCACTCGCCTCCATCGAGCAATGCATGCAGTATCTGCTGCCGTCCAAAGGGGCGACTTTCTAGCAACTTTTGCGCTCGGTGCAAGGGTTCAAGAGGGACCTTCTGACAACCACAAATATGAAGGGAAAAATCTGGGAAAAAAACCATAGTTGTTGAAAGAATCAATTGATGTCTGATGGTATTTTATAATTTTGAGAAATGAACACTTTAGTCGCAAACACTCCGCAAAAGATATCATTTTAGGCACTTTTCGAAAATTAACACCGCTGAAAATTTTTGAGGTACAAAATTTTCCCACACCATCCGACACCAAACAACTCTTTAGGAACACATGTATTTTTTTCCAAAACTGCAACTCAATATTTGCGGCCAGGAGAAGTTCCCGCGCAAACCTCTGCTGAATCACCTAGCCCCGGCCATAAGCCACCGTTTCGTAGCCTCTTAACAGGAATGTCAAAGATGGGGACATTAATTTACTTGTCATCACAGGTTTGTAAAAAGCATAATTTATTTTGTTTATTATATTATCCAATTTTTTATACACATTTACATACAAAATTTACAACAGCAAGTATCTCATTCATAAAATGTACACATAGTTGAAAAAGTCATGAAACACGTCGCTTGGCTAGAGAGATTTCTTTCGCCCGTTGGCCGCAGTCGTGTACCGATCGAACCGGTTCGGGCCGCGGCCAAGTTACTTCGGGACGAGACTAGAAGCGCGGGAAGTTGATCCTAACAGCATCGTTAATCACAGGCATTTTGCCTTCCGCGAGAAGAGCGGCCGAATTCAAATCTACCGGCAAACATCGGCAAAATGCTGCCCACGGCGTAACAGCCGCAGACAGGACCAGCCTACCTATCAAACGTCGGCGTGTTTTAGGAATCGGCTTCCTAATCAATGCCACATCAATTCCTGTTAAGATGATAGTGTCAGTCCAAAATTGTCAAAAACACATTTACCAACATTCAAAAAACACTCGAGGAATCCAAATATCACATTATATAAAAAGTTACGAGAAATGCAAGTCGATTGGTGCCCAGAGTGCCGGGCTAGGGTTAGGTTGCGTTGGGCGGGGCAGGGTCAGCCGCCGGTCAGGTTGTTTCTTGTGGCTCGGGACTGGAAGCCCCGAGAGAGCGAGGATCAGAAAAGTCCCGCGTCCTTCTTCACCTTGGTCTGCTTCCACGTGGGTAGGTCGTCAAACTCCTCCTTTGTCATGTGAAGGAGGTCCTGTGAACGGGAAACAGTTGTCAGAACTTCATGAGAGGCCAATAGAGATATGAATAACTAGATCGACATCTTTTGTGGTGATCCAGGAAAATATAGCTTGGGTTACATGAGATTGATAACAGTTCCATAGGTACTTTGGTGATGAAGGAAATTAAAACTGCAAATTGCAAATGGCCTCATTCTCTATAAATTTGTGTGCCAATCTGTATCTTATGTGGCAGAGGCGAAAAACCGACATTGAGGCTCATATCTGAATCCCATATTGCACAATATACATGTGCAAGTCTAGCAAATGATCCCAGCTCCAATGGCAAAATAGCATACAATAACAAGTGCTTCTATGCATCCACTCACCTAAAAATCAAGCCTACACAGAAACCCAGGGCTTATATTAGCAGTGAATACGAGATATCTTGCGGGATCACTCAGCTTGCAGTATTTCAGAATGTCTCCTCACGTACAAGCTACTGACTGTCCCACAGGTGGCTGGTATATCTGTTTCACTCGCTCTGTCGACCGTGGTTACACAGTTCTCTCCCTCATGTCGAATGTTGGTAACCACTCAACGCCTAGCGACCATGCAACGACTGCTAGCACTGATTATTTCCCGCTCAGCCTTAGCTTCTCTCCGGGAAGTCTCACCGGGAAGTGAAGCGGGTCGAGGTAGAGTTCGAGCCGAGTGGGGTCGACGCCGTCGGGCAGCGGGCGCTGCAGCAGCGTCGACGCCGGGAACGTCGTGGTGGTCAATCGCGCCAGTTCATCCTCAACCTGCGGACGAAGACGCAGGGGTCAGCGACAACACCAATAACTCTACAGCGTAACATCTAAATGATGGTAGCGTTTCCATGCGATTTGTAATCTTAAACAAGATCAAGAGCATGAATTTGTTTCCATACAAATAAGTCACATGTAAAGTAAAGCCTCAAGTAAAGATCAGTGAAACCAATATTTATCCGTAGGGGAAAACAATCAGAGTTGGGAGGGTAGAGAAGCTGGAAAAATGAGCAACCAAAATGGGACCACCTGATTGCCGGTCAGGTGCTCTACCATCTGAGCGAGTCAGGCACGCATTGCCCCACTTTGTCGGGTGGGATAAGGGGATCTCCAACTGGTATCTGCTTAAACCAGTAACAACATCCATCTCAACTGCAAGGGGTGCATTGCCAAACGACACAAGAAACGATTCCCTCACCCTGAGCGCCTCCGCGGGCTTCCGTCCGTCGGCCATGTTGGCGGCGGCGGCGTCGTCTCGGTCGCTCCACGCGACGAAGGCGTTGACGAACGCCAGCGGCTCGAGGCCGGCGCAGACGATGCTCGCGCGGGGCGCTTTGCCGGACGGCCGACTCGCGCGCCAGTACGCCAGCGCGGTCGCCATCGCGGCGCGGCGCTCGGCCTGCCAGCGCACGCGAGCGCTGCCGCGGCCGTCGGCGGAATCCGACGCCTGCACGAACGACAAGCGTTGTAGTTGGGGGCAAGCGGGTTGCGCCAGGCTCTCAAATCAGTTATGCCTGATTTTCTTTACTTTTTCAACTATTAGTTGAGAATTTTGTTTACACAATTGCCTTGGCAGCAGCTAATCAGAAGAAGAGGATTCCATTTCAACTCCCAGTCATTCGGTAACACAACTATTAGTTGAGAAACGTGGTAAAATCACAGACATAAGGTTACCCAGATATTCTACCATACCTAGCTATAGCATGGCAAAAAATGTGATGCAAGTAATTTCGACGGAAATCGCTGGGGTGCATTGATGGCAACCTGTTTTACCATCATCTACCAGGCCATGGTAAAGGTCAATGTAATCAGAGGACCTAATGTTCCTCAGGTGGTTACAGTTACCATGGTTACCAGTGATATATCAACAAACATTGGCTCCATCCCTTGACTGCCGGCGAAACTATTATTGCGGGCGGAGGGCTTTCGCGTAGCTGCCACTCGGAAAATAGTGACAGTCGAGTCGAGGCCAGCAACGTACCTCCAGCCCGTCGAGCTCGGGCCACCAGCCCTGCCACAGCCAGAGCCGGTCGCCGGTGTCCAGGAGGAACAGCGCCGGCTGGCTGGCCGCGTACAAGTCGTCCTGCGTGAACGGGAACGCGTTGACCACGTCGCCGCGGCGATACGCCCCGCCCACCTCCGTCGACTGCAGGGCGTCGCCCGCCGAGGTCAGGTGGAACAGGCGAGGGGTGCCGGCGGGAGGATCGGCGCAGTCCAGGAGGCTGTGGTACAGCTGTCGGTTGCTGCCGCCCATGCCTGGTGGAAATTGAACAGGTGAAAATTGAAAGGAAATCAATTAAGTGTGGGTCGTTATACTGTTATTGTGTATTCTCTTATTTGTGATTGATTAATTACCACTATTGTTCTTATCAAATTTCGTAGAATCACGTCTACTATATCCTATCTACTATATTCTATCTACTATAGGTATTGTTCTTATTTAGTCAACATTATTACTATTACTACCTATTTTAACACAGGTATTGTAATGTTCCAATGAAAATGGTGCCCCACAAAGCTAAACAAGCTTGTCCGTAGGGCACTTGAACAAACAAAATAAAACATTTCATTTCATTGTAAAGCAAGCCTGCTTGCTTGTTTATAAGATTAAGTTTACTATCTTATAATACTTATCATTAGTTTAGGTCTGTACATTCCACTGTGCTGCGCAGTATAGGAATACTTACGACTCAAATAAAAAATGAAATAAAAATGCCTCTCGTTTCCGCTAGACCGACTGCGGACTCACCCTCGTAGAAGTCGTTCATCTCGGCGCCCTCCTTGACTTCCATGACGACGACGCCGGCGCCGGCCTTGAACCCCGCCTCCGTCGGCGGCTGCTCGCGCAGTCGACGGGCGGCGGCACGTGCCACGTCTCGCGCGTGATCGGCCGACTTTGCGCCGAACCACACGAAGAGGCGCGCGGTCGACGGGTGCGACAGGATCACGCAGCCGCGGCTTCGCAGCTGTCGCATCGAGCACGGCGCCTCGACGAGGGTCGCCTCGGATTCGCACTCGCCGCGCACCAGGTAGAGACGCCAGCCGCCCACTGGGGACAAGGGCGACGGTGGAGGTTAGGTTTCGCTCGCAGGCTCTCGTTGTTCACTCCTATACCTATGCATTGGGTTTGTCAATGTAGAAACACAATGAAATAATTGCAGTTGAATAGAATTCCTATTTTGGTTACATAATAATATGTAACATCAAAAAAAAAAAGGGAAAAAAAGGCTGGTGAACACCTACAACACCTACATAATGATATGTACTTATCACTATTTGAGGAATTTATGAGTGTTTAATTAATCATTTTTATAGTACTTTTACCCTGTATTAAAAGTGCCTCAACCAAGAGTAATAGTAAGAGTTGAGCTATTCGTCATGGCAGCCGCCAATAAGATGCCATGGAATTCATCTGTTTCTCTGGGTTAGATGCTTAACCCAAAATTGAAAAATATTGCAATTCTGGCCAGTAGTTTAGGAAGACCAAAAATTTTAGAACCAATCATGCTGGGAGTAGTTAATTTGAAAAGTGAACACTGACCAGTTGTGGAGAGCGATTGCATTATTTAAGGACACAATATAATAGACAAAGATACTAGATAGGTAGATACTATAAAAGAAAAAGATACCATATAATAACCATCTTGTTAGCATCAACCATTTGTTGGTAGGCTGGTGGTAGGTTGTTTGTTGGTTGGTAGATGGATTGGATATAAAAACAAAATATCTCATAGATCGATGCAATAGATCGGTTTTTATGTTTGCATCACCATAATGCATTCAATTTACAAAATCAATTAAGGTGGAATGATCCCTTGGCCAACGAATATCTACCAAACAATTGTTTACAAGCAAAATATTAGTGACAGCCCCACCAAAATAGCTACATCAAAGGAAAAAGCAAATAGGTAGACTTATTAAAACTGTACCTTTACGTTGAACTTAAGAGCTTGCAGCAATGAAAAAAAGCTCCTGTAATACGGATAGTAGTAACTTAAGGACAGGACAGCTATTTACGCTAAGATTTCATTCTGTAATTCTCCCTCCGTACTACTGACCACACCAATGTTCTCAAAATGTCAACTAGGTACAATAAAGCGCTGGAAGTAATACATCATCCAACATCCATGTGTACGTACGGATTGATCGACTTGGCCCTTGCATCATGAAACCTTTACCATCATGCTTTATCAGTGTTTGATACATCACTGATAAAAAATAGTATTTCTCAGGAAATAAGTTAAGTGATAGCAAAATTTGTTCTATTTTCAATGATACTATACAAAACATAATAAAATATCCAAACTAATCTTCTGTATATTATCAGTACTACCTACCTAGCAGAGATATATGTTGATTAGAGAGCAGCCAATTTACTATCAGGATTCCCATATTGTTTATCCACCTGTCACGAGCTGACTTTTGAGCATCAACATATTATTAAAACAACTGCAATTTGGAGGTAATGTAGACTATTTATTGCTTCAATCAATACCGGGTGATAATCATTCTTGTTAGAATCGACCACATGGGTGTAAATACAAAATATCTAGCAAAGCAGATCTATCAATAAAATCAGTTTTTACGCTTGCAGTCAAATCAACGCAAATTCAAACCAATTTAATTAATAATATCCTTACAGAGGCAACAATACTTCTGCAATATGGCGGCCACCAACGAAGATATGAACGCTGAACTACTAAAGCAACTAGAATGCCCCGTCTGCTTGGAAACTTGCACAGCGAACATCTTCATGTGCATCAACGGCCATATTTTCTGCTCGACGTGCAGCCAGCGATTGAATATGTGCAGCGTGTGTCGTGCCCCAGGGAGACCGGACGGGCGATGCAACCCACTCGAGCAGATCGCGAAGATGGTCAGGTTGCCGTGCGAAAACGAGCCACAAGGCTGCCCGCTGACATTCACGATAACGGACATGAAAACGCACTTGCCGACGTGCGACTTCGGGCTCGAGTGTCTCATCTGCACCGACTGGCGTGGTTCCGTCGATAATTTGAAAGAACATGTGGCACAAGCCCATGCATTGTTTTCCATCGTAATACCGCCAGCCGGTATGAAATCGTTGAAGTGTGTTAACTTGAATATAATACCGGTTCGTGTTTTGTGTATGTTTTCGTTTGACGGAGTATGTTTCTGGTACGAGAGCAATTACTCGAATTCGATATTGACAAGCACAATGCGATTGGTGAGCCACGATGAAACTCAGGCCTCGCGGTACTATTTTATCGTTGAGTATGCAAGCAAGCTTGACAAACTCAAGGTGTCTTATCAGAACAACGTCTTGTCGCTGACTGCACCCGCTGACGACGGCGCTACGAATATTTCGCTGCCGAGAAACCTGGTTGCGTCGACCGCGCTTTCAGAGGTTGTCAATAATATCACTATTGCACTGAAATAGAAACTAGGTGCGGAATGCTTGTAATAAATCCATGTTCTTGTTCGTAACATTAATAGCATTTATCCCTTTCACTGGCTGTTTTATCATAATCCTGACATGAAAAACTGAACTTGTTCCATGTCCATAAGATCTCAACGTCGTTCCGTAACCTTTCGGCACCGCTTTGCCATATACAGAGCACAGCCGTGTCGCCAATCCCCTACATCTAGTAATGAATGACTAATGATCAAAGTCGAAACGTAAACTTGCGCTGGTCTAAACATCGAAACATCGACCAAGGTCCATTTTAAGATCAAGGCCTGAATGCAGAATTATTACTGAGTGTGCACTCACGCTCAGTGTGAACACAGTGCACACTGAGTTGGCATTTGCAATGATAAATTGTCCCCTCAGTGCGCACTGAGTGCGGACTCAGTGTGAGTGTGCACTCAGTGTCGACACTGCATTCGGGACCGAGAGTATTTCCCAGCCCACCAAGCCGCAGGTACTCACGCTTGCGCTGCTCGTTGCGGCGTCCCTGGTGCACCACCAGCCGGCCGCCGAAGAGCCGCAGGAACGCGGGCGGCTCGGTGCCCTGCGCCACGCGCGTCTGCGTGCCGCGCTCCGAGTCCAGCTCCACCGTCATCAGCGCGGCGGCGCCCTGCTCGTTCAACGACGCCGCTCCGCCCTGCCACGTGAAGTAGGCGCAGCGGTCGCGGCCTGGCGCGGACAACGGGGCAGGGGTCAGCGCGAGGTTGCGTTGGGTACTGGTATTCTTAGACTATGGAATTTTGACACTTTTTTCATATAATTATGGTGCATCTTACATCCATACATCAGTACGTAGTAGTCAAGTTTTTATACAACTGTGGGAACCTTCGTTTTACCATGGAGGTATAATATAGGCTCCCTGGTTTTAAGATTGACGGTTTTACTTTTCAGCATTGATGAACTGCCTGGTGTCGGGTAGAAGAAACTTGATTTATTGCGTTGCTGTACCATTGAATTTGTTGAACCCTATTGCCGGGGGACTACACAGTACCTACTGCACCTGACCAATAATGGATAATTCAACTTAGTGTAAAATTGTACTAGAAATGTATTGTAACCACAGTGTAGAACTGAAAACAATAAAGAAACATATTATTATTATTATTATTATTAAAATGCCCTTGGCACGTACTAACAGACTTGAGACTCGATAGAGATGCAGTTCACGGCAAGCTATGACCCTGGACATCACACATTGATAGGCTTTTCATAAAAAGAGCTTTTGTTTTGCTTTTCTGTGCAGGGAGGGAATGGTGAAAGTCTTGCCAATTTATGGATAGCTATTGTGTTTTAACTGCAGTTATTGCAGTTTGGTTTGCAAATTACAAGTTTCATAATAAACGGAGTGCAGGCCAAACAGCGAAGATTTATTGCACGTTGAAGCATTTTTGGCAGTTGTGCAAAGATTCGCAGTTGCCGGAATAGCGCCACTTACGCAAGTGCCAAAGTGTTTAAAAAGATCTCCCTCGTTCTCGCCCGGGGCTCACAGTACCGGGAGGAAGCCGGCGAGCGGCTGGGGTTCTCACCGGGAGCGGCGTGCTTGGACGGCGCGCCAGACAGCTCGCGCGCGGTGGCGGTGACCGAGTAGAGCCAGCGCACGACGAAGCTGTCGCCGGCGTGCAGCTGGCTGGCGCCGGCGTGCAGCTGCCAGCGCTCGAACTCGTCCACGTGCCACACAGTCACCGACGCGGTCGACACCAGGAACGTGCGTCGAGTCTACAATGGAACACGTTCACAAGTCACGGACAACCCTGGTGTTACGTGCCATCACAGGCGGAGTTTAAACAGACCCACAGGCCACGTTTTTCAAAAAGAGTTTGAAGCTTCAACTAAACAATTCTGTGTAAAAATTGTAATTTGACACAAGACTGGTGCATATTACCCAAATTTTGAAGAGACTAATATGAATTATGAATAATATTAGATGATATTAGATCTTAAAAATGAGCACAATAAAAAGTTGGAACCCATTTCTAACAAATGAAATGTATGGCATAGCCCTTTTCCTAGATGGTAGCAAATATTCAAACTTTGGGGTTGAGACAGATTTTGATACTAGATGCATTTTAGCACTTGTGAGTTGTGAGAATATTTGAGAATATTACATCTTAAAAATGAGCACAATAAAAAGTTGGAACCCATATCTAACAAATGAAATGTATGGCGTAGCCCTTTTCCTAGACGGTAGAAAATTTTCGAAAGTGGGGTTGAGACAGATTTGAATACTAGATGCCTTTTAGCAATGGTGAGTTGTGTTGTGGGAAAACCATCGTAGCTGAGAAAAAGTAGGAAGTGGGTTTAAATGCACTTTCAATCTTTGCGACAATATCCTTAATTTCTAAAACACAGCCAGCAAAAGTTCGTAACCGATTTATTTAGTAGTTAATTTGATGGTTTGTGGGATGTTAGTTGCTGTTTTCAACGTCACCTGAACGATTTTACATTATTCCCGCAAGCCATCGACATGGAAATTCAACGCCAACCATAAGGAGCAGTGTGAATCTCCGTGGATCGTACCTCCTCGTCGTGATACGACTCCCCGCGACCCAGGTGGCTTCCCTCGAGCTGCAGGTCGGGTTCGGGCAGCCGCCGACCCCACATCTCGGCGGCGTCGCACGGCTTGACGTCGATGCCGTCGACGGCGCCGCCCGACTCCGTCTCCGGCCCGCCGCGGATCACGCGCGAGAAGTCCGGCCAGTCCAGGAACTTCTCGCGGAACAGCACCGTCTCCATGTGCTGGGTCACCTGCGGGGCACGGGGGAGACGGTTTTTACTTGTATGTTTCCTTTCATTTACAAATCCCAAGCCAGGTTCAATGGTTAATTGTTTCAGTCAATGGTCTTGACAAGAGCCGTTTTCACGGCTCAATTTTTTAAATTAATTGTAAATGGTGGCACAGCCTTCCACAGCATTGTTTCTAGAAGGCAGTGACATACCCTTCCTTCTCTTGAAAGGAAACTTGTATGATATTTAGAACACGTCCTAAATGAGAAAACATTGAATTCAAACTTGAGCTTTCAATCAATGATTCATTGAATTGAATTTTGGTTTAGACGGTTCAATGTATTGAATTCAACCTTGAATTCAATGCATTGAACGAAACATCGAACCGTGTAAACCTAGCTGTAATCAGATACCAGGAGGGAAAAGGGAAGCTGGAATAATGTGCAACCAAACCAGGATCAGACCCGGTACCTACTGATTGCTGGTCAGGAGGTCTACCATCTGAGGCATTCGGGCATGCATTCTAACGCAGGGGCTGGGTGGGATAGCGAGATCTCCGAGGGAGACTAGAGGCCGAGACAGTCAGGCACGAGTCAGGGAAATCGAAGCCTCACCTTCGCCAGCAGAGCCCAAGCCGGGCGCTCGCCGACCTTGGCGGCGGCCGTCGTTGTGCCGCGCGACCCCATCTCCTTGGCGGCGGTGACGGGACAGACGTCGCACTCGGCGTAGTCGAAGCCCTCGCGCCAGAGCTCGGTGGCGAGCTGCGTGCCGGCGCGGCGGTCGGCCATCGACGCCGTCTTGCCGCACCACACGTAGCACTCGCCGCCAAAGTCAAACACCAGCACCTGCGCAACCGCCGACGGTTAGAATACTGCCACACGGCCTTTAGCTGAACTGTCGGGTGTAGAATCCACTCTTTGTTGCTTTGTTGAGGTGATTCTGAATTGGGACTTGGGAGTGGCATGATTTTTACATGTTATTTAATGTTATTACCTCTTTATGGAACCTGGATGTGGAACTTAATTATCTTCCTACATCAAACCTTCCAACTATTAAAAGCACAATAATTTGGGTCGTACAACTCATAGGTCATCTCATAGGTACATTGGAGGATGTTGACAAAATGTTCTTTTTTCAGATTTTCAGCTATTGGACAGATTAGACAGGAAAAGGCCATGTGTCGTCACCAGGTTCACCCTCGGCTCTCTTCTATCTCGAAACTAACAATAACTAGGCAATTAATGTCACTCTCACATGGGCACAAAAATACATAATATAGCGGTGGTCAGCTATCTTGAAAGTATGCTAATTGTAGGCACTGGCTCAATACCAAGTGCCCCAAGGTTCATCAGCTAGCATTAACTGTACTTCAACAACCATAAAGCCATCATGGTACACCCATGCAAAAGGGAGTAGCGACAGTAAAACCGCGTAGAATCACCGACCATAAAGCCATCATGGTACACCCATGCAAAAGGGAGTAGCGACAGTGAAAGCGCGTAGAATCACCGACCTTTGCCGGGTCCAGCATCTCGATCCGTGGCGTGGCGCCCCAGTACTCGTCGCACGGCACCAGCTCGCGGTCGTGCACGGCGTACACCATGTTGGTGTCGACCACGCCAGCCTCGTACGCCTCGTCCTCGTCGGGATGGCCGGCGGGCGCCGGGCTCGGCCGCGCCGCGCCCAGCAGCGTCCAGAACGCGGCCGTCTTCGTCGCCGACGCCGTCGACTTGCCCTCGGTGATCGTGACCACCGCGGACGCCGAGCAGTTCAGGTCCTTGCGCTGCTGGACGAGCGCGGCGATCTCGGCGCTGCGCGAACGTTCGATGACGTTCGAGTAGAGGCCCAGCCAGTTGTACACCTGGGGAGACCAAAGGGAACGTGTTTGTATTTGTACTTATTTTTGCCTTTGACAAGTACATAGTCCTTGTATGAGCTAATATAACCATAACTATAGTTATTAATAGTAAATCTTAACATTTTCAAATGAGGGTTCGATACATAATGGCCGGATTACGAATTACCTATATTCATTCCTTCACCCAAGTTTCAATCACTGGGTGATAATAAGATCAATTGTCAATTTGACCCTATTGCTAACACTGACATTGATGTTAAGTGAACTGAATCAATTAGAATGTAATCTGTTAATAATCTGGCTGCTGGCTTGTGCAACTTTCTGTTGCCTAAGCATGTTACGTCACTGAGAGTAAATTGATACTCCTGGAAAAGTAAGTTGGGTCAGTTAACAGCCAGCCCAAATAAGATAAGATCCAAATTGAGCTTCCACTCTCATTTCACAAGTTTGGTTTGGTTCAAGTCAATCAATGACCAAGAAGTTTCATGAATGGCTCTGACCCCACAAACAATCCAGACACAATGTAAAGAGCTCAAACCACAGACATATCTTACAGAGATATTCAAAGGAAAGAAAATTTGGTGCTAGTACCTACAGACGCGAATGCCCGATGGAAAGAGAATTGGTATCGTGATGAAAATTTCTGCCAAATGTGACAGAGAAACTGAATAGAAAATGATGTCAGAACGAGTTAAACTGCATCAAAAGCTCCATCTTTCCAAAGCATTCTTATTAGTTAACACTCTGTCCCATTGAGAGAATATACTTTCCGCTGCAGCGCTGGTATCTATTTTGCATGGCTTTTGCCCAAACATCTTCAAGATGGCGGCCCTTTCTGTGGCACAAGCCATGCAAAATCAACGCTTTGGCGATCCCAGGTAGCACAAAAACGTTCAGCGAATGTTATTTCGAACCTTCGGTGGACATCGAAAAGCTAACGGGGGATAACTTGCGTTCAACGTTCACATTCGCCAAACTTTCAATTTGGTTCTACCCGAACGTTGAACGCAAGTTTTCCTCCGTTAGCTTTTCAATGTCCACCAAACGTTCGTGATAACGGTTTTTGTGCTTCTTGGGATGAAGCGGAAAGCATATCATCTCACGGGAAAGAGTATAGCTTGCTGGTGATAGAACTGAGCAAGCGATAATTTACGCAAGATTTTGCGAAGCCAATTTCAACCCAGACACGGATTGATGGGGAAGCTCTAAGTAACGGCAAGGAACGCTGACCTCGGTGGGCGTGACGAGCACGTAGCTGTCGCCGCTGTTGACGCTGATTGCGGCGGGCTCGACGAGCCGCGTCTGCACCCGGCGCCGCCCCTTGACGTGCAGCAGCATGAGGTCGCGGTGCGGCAGCATGGCGCCGTGCGCCAGCGGCGAGCCCTTGCGCAACGCCACCGCGCTGAAGTCCTCCTTGCTGGCCAGCCCGGCCAACGCCTCCAGCGCCAGGTTCGAACCTTTCGCCACTGCAAACGTCGAGATCCCAACGTGACACGACACTCGTTTGCAACGGATGATGCTTACTTTCGAGTTTATGCTGTATGACCCATGTCCGAATGTAAATCATGTGAGCTTTCAAGTTGCATTGCTGGCAAAGCTTTTAGCAATAAAGGAATAGTTTTACAAAGTTTTGTTTTAGGTGCTGTTTTACAGCTCTGTGGTTGCAATTTGCAGAAACATTAGGATACCCATGTAGGTTTGGTTGCTGCTGTTGCAGTTATTTCGCCTGCCATTCTGCCTCTGCGGTTGTAAAAATGGTAAGACCAAAATAATACTGATTCTTTTGATTGTGAAATGTAGTTGATAATTAATGTGTACAAGACCACATACAAGATGAATCAACGTGTATAACATTGAGAAGAAAAGCTGTGTTTCCCTCTCAAAGAGGTTCGCCTGATGTTAGAAGAGCCAAAGGTGTCAACACAAGCAGGCATTCATTTATACCCCTAAAGGATTGAATGGTTGAAGGGCAAAAGGATTGGATTGACAGTGGAATATCATGCCTCTACAGAACAATTCCTTCCTTCTGAACTTGGAAACCCCCACAACGTGACACGAAACCGCGGAATGCACTCACGCTTCTCGACCTGCAGCCGACGCAGCTCGCGGTCCGCCAGCCCGGTGAGCTCCTCGACGTACTCGGTGCAGAGGTCGGTGCGCGCGGCCAGCGCTCGCAGCGGGTTGCGCGAGGCCGCGTGTCTCCGCGTGTGGGCGCGCACGCGGCGGGTCTGCACGCTCAGCGTGTGCTCGCCGCGACGCACGGCGTCCAGGTCCAAGTCGACGTCGGCCGTCTCCACGGTCTCCACGGTCTGGAAGGGGTTTCGGTCGTGGGTGACGTTTCCAGTTTGCACACGTGCACCGATCTGAATGATGTAGTGCAGGGCTCAGATCCTCAAGGAGTATCTGAACATTTTATGCAAATGTTGTCATCGCCACGTCAGTAAAGTGTCTTACAGACCTTTACTTGTATGTTTGTTTAGGTTTTTTTTTGTTGTCTTGCACAGGCCTTTATGCCATTGCAGCAGAATTACCTCTCAGGATTTGAACGTTGCCCCATGACAATGCTGGGTCGCAAGCCTCTATGTACCTGTGACGGACAGCTCAGCTGAGCCATAATATGCAAAATCTACCTACTTCACGGAGGGTGCCAAACATCAAGTTACGAAAGAGTGTTTGAGAGGAAGTCCAAACAGGCTGTCATTTTTTTCTAAGGCTTGTCTAAGTGAAAGTTGTGACAACAAAATTTGAAACTGAGTTTTGAATGTTAAATAGGTCTCACTGACTCCCCGACGTTTCGTAACATGTATTAGTTACTTCCTCAAGGCTGATAGCTCGACTCTTTATGAAAACAATGATAGCTACCTTTGTTTTCAAAGGGGTGGGAATTGGTCGACATTACAAGCGAGAAGAGAGCGACTGAGGGCACCTACAAAGAATACCAACACAGACAGAGAGAGAGTGAGGGGGGGGGGGTGTCTCACCTGCACCTCCTCGTGCGCGGTGATGGCCGAGAAGCTCGAGTAGAACATGGTGAACGTCTCGTTGTCTGCGCGCGGCACCTCGACCAGCGTGCGCGCCGTCTCGTCCTGCGCAGTCGCCCCGTCGTCGCCGCCCGGCGCAGACGCGCTGCGCACGAAGCGCGCGTGCGCAGTCAGCTCCTTGAGCGGCGAGACGGGCGTCGACGCGGTGGCCTCGCTCGCTGGGGAATGGACAGACGTCTTGGTTGATGAAGGATGTTAACCAGGGTCACCAGGGGCGTAACTAGAGGGGTTTTAGAGTATGGCCTTTTTGAACTCTTGTTTATACGTTTTCCCAGTACAAGCTTTCAAAAAATCAATTCCCTAAAATAAGGAATCGGCTTTCATTTTCCGGTTCAACTTTGACTAAATTGGCAACACTGGTGGGGGTATGGGAGCCTCCCTTTTTTGCTAAATGGGGCCTCCGATTTTGAGTTACGCCACTGTTGTTAACAAAGCGCTATGTTGACAACGGGCCCTTCGGGTCACCGGATATGTTGCGTCGGTGAATGAAAGGGAGGGGGGGGTGAACGATGAACCAAGCCTGTGAGGGAGCGGGCGAGACCCAGTGCCGGCAGCTAATAGACCAGTGCACAAACGGGGGTCCATTTCGAAGGTCAATAAGACTGATTATGCTTTATTTTCTAATCCTTGCTGTCGAAAGGTTGAAGCATATGAGCTGATTGGGTTGAATCATTGGTAGCTCCTTGCTTCACTCTTTAGACCATGGAAACCGTTTACAGCATTGATGGTCACCCGTCCAATATTTGATTCAGGGCAGAGTGTTGCTTAACTTTGGTGATATCATAGGCGGTGTTTTCATATTGTGGATGGGGGATGTCAGTCCACTTGGATGCAAACCATTTAAGTTCTATCCTTGTCCAGCATGAAGTCAAAACTTTAAAAGCAATTGTTAGACTAATGGAGAATCAGCAGTAAGAAGATTCTGGCCTCACGCGCATGGATACATCAGACGGGTCAAGACATATCTGCGATCACCGTTGGAAATGCGTTTCTTTACGCCTTCTAGAATGTCCACGTCCACAATCACTCCTCTAGCGCGTATCGAGGAATCCCGCCGCCGCGTGCGTCGGCGTAATGAGATTAGTGCAGGTACGTTCCAGCCAGCCGAAGCCGTGGCCAGGTCGGACGTGTACCCGCCATTCTATCCTGTCTCGGCGCATACACGATAGGGGACGCATGCGTGGCGTGCATTGCGTGTCTGCGTGCTGTTAGACGTGCGCTCGCGACGCCGCGCCGCGGTCGGCCGTGAAAACGCGTCCAATTACCCGGGTTTATCAACTCCGTGTTATAGGTGGGCTCATCGGAAGCACGGCAAGTGATTCACAAGATTAGCAAGCGGTTTGGCCATGTTTCTATACTGATACATTATGTACATGTTTGTTTTTCTCTGTTTGTATGATAAGAAAGGTACATCTGGGCTTGCACAGTTATATATATATAGTTGCCGAATCAGATAAACTAAGAAAACACGGTGACCTAGCAGTTGGATCGAGGAGATGAATACGAAAGTATACCAAATGGACAATCAAGACTAGGTATAAAAATGCATTCTAGCAGTTAATGGTGCAGTGTTGCGCTAATGCTCTTCGCTGTCCGAAGCCGCTCAAAAAAGTTGACTTATGGGAAAGAAGAATGCCATATAAGAACATATAGGTGCTCGAGCAAATATCATTAGCGTGGTACATAGATATTTGTTCTTCATGGGTGAAATGGCTTTGTTGGGTGCTTTTTCGTGCGGTTTGTTAACTTAGTTTGCTGTTTACAATCTCAATTAATATTTGAGAGATAGGCGGCCAACTGACCTTTGGAGCGGAACCGATTCGGTCGCGGCGTCCTCTTCATTCTCTCGCCGGCGGCGGCGGCGATGAGCGGCGACGCCACCGTCTCGACGTCGCGCATCCTGCCGGCGACCGAGAAGCCGACGGCGTCGCTCGGCTCGACGCGTTTCCGCCATCCCTGCGCGGCGACGTCGAGTCTGACCCGGCGGTCGGCGACCACGCTGTCGGCCGACTCGGGCGTCGACGCGGTGATGAGTGGATCGGCGCCGCGGGCGCACACCAGCTTCAGGACGAGGTAGACGGTGAGCGGGGCGAGCACCAGATGGAGGCACGCCCACCAGAGGGTGCTGGCGGTGGGCAGCAGGTACCACAGCATGGTGGGCACGGGGTGGGCACGGGGTGGGCACGGGGCTAGCGGTAGGGTGGATGGGAAGGCTAGACCGGAGGCGATGGAAATGGCATGGGAGTTTTGTATCAACAGGTTAAAACGGTCCAGTCGTTTCCACTGGATCAACTTCTTATAGTTCAAGGTCAAGTCTGTAAGTGTCGAATTGTTTACATCTCGAATGAACAAAACTCGATTTCGTTTTGCCAATTGAATCACACGAACGTTTGCAAAGCGCCACTCCCTATATCACGGTCCGGATCGTAGGATACTAATTCATGATAATCAGAGGCGTTAAACTCCGGGGTGGATGTAGATATCTGACACAAGCACACGTTATAAAGCAAACGCAGGACGGGCGATTTCTTACGGCGGTCTGTGTAGCTACTCAACTACTGATTCGAGATATTTCTTCCAGCTTTCTTCTTCGCTGAAGACAAAGACGCGCACTGTGCACCGAACAGCGCGCAGACCGAAGGCCAGAGGCTTTCTGAACGGGACGTCAACACCACAGTCGGGCAGGGCTTGCGTACAGAAGCACAGATAAGACACCGAATACACTACACTAAGTACGCCGTAAATCGTCACCTAGTACGCTATCGCGACAAGTCAGAGAGAGCGCGCGATAAGCCCGCCGGGTGACCACATCCCACGTCGGCCACAAGAAAACTAACTATCGAAGCATTTGAACGCAGCGAACGACCCCCGCCACAGCCGGCACCAACAGCGCGACGCGCGTATCCCGTATTAATAGCCGCGAGTGGCGACGTTCAGCGCGCACACGTCGCCACCTTGGCACTCGTGCCCCGTGCGTTGGTCGCCCGTTTTTGCCACTCTACCCCCGCGCGCCCCCGTGTCGTCGCGGGATTATGAACGCCGGACGCCGTGGCGCGTAGGCGTGCGTTTCTTTTGGCGACACTGACAAGGTTAACGCGACTGAAACCATGAATTCACATTAGAACTCGGGTGGATTCTAGCCCGTTAGCTCCGCATGAAACACTTTCCGAGTCTCGTCCTACACCTTGATGACGCGGTCGCCAGCAAAGCTGACACCGGCACAAGTTCGCACAACGTTTCAACCGCACTTTGTACCCCGAGACAAGATTCCTTTGGCGACACTGACAAGGTTAACGCGACTGAAACCATGAATTCACATTAGAACTCGGGTGGATTCTAGCCCGTTGGCTCCGCATGAAACACTTTCCGAGTCGCGTCCTACACCTTGATGACGCGCTCGCCAGCAAAGCTGACACCAGCACAAGTTCGCACAACGTTTCAACCGCACTTTGTACCCTGAGGCAAGATTCCCAGCCACGCACACCGATCGCCTCCACCTGAGCACGATTCTTCCCGTCCTCCGCCGAGTCTGACTGTGTGGCTGGGCCGGCACCGAGGCAATGAAACCATCGCAGCAGCCATCGACTCAACGCCCGATGGTCGGACATGCTATGCTCTCAGAGACACTGCACACTGTGTACAGTTCCGCCTGGCGCGGCTCCCGTTTCCAGATTGTTTTAATAGCGGCGCAGATGATGGTTAATTGCCGTGCTTCGTTCGGTCCACTCCGCCGCGCTCGACTTGCGCTTGTTTTGCAGTGATAATGGTAGTACACGTGCCTGGCTCACAGCTGTATGCTGCTTTGCACGGCGCTGTACCGGTGATTACGACTCGTGAAGAGGCATCTCGGGGTAGATATTGCCACGTGGGACTCTTAATTGGTGGGCTACTGGGCGGGAGATTTGGCCTAGATCGGGCGGGATATTTGGTCTAAATCGGGAGGGATATTTGGTTAAAATCGGGCGGGAGATTTGGCCTAGGTCGGGCGTTGTTGAGAGGGTGACATCGGTGGTTTAGATTGGGGGTGCAAATTGGTGCGAGATACTGGCGATTCGGGGGGTGAGGGACTCAAGGGAGGAAGGGGAGGCAACGTCTAAGACATATCAAGACGTAGCAACTCAAGCTTTTGGTCTACATGGAAGGAAACCATGGTATAGTTATACTAAAATAGAGGCATCTGATTAGCTGTGACCTTGAAGATAACAAACTTAGCTAACGATTGTAAATTGTAGCATGGACATTGTAAAACCGGCACTTACAGAGTTCCGAATGTCCACTCCTCCAACAATTAGAGACATCTTTCCACGACCAAACTTTTCCCGCCACTTCCAACTAAGGTTACATGGCCAGCTGGCACGGAAAATTTTGACCATGAAGGAAAATGTGCATCTCCTAAAGGACGCTTACGAGAATCAACTGACAACTGTTTGTACATATGTCTTGGAAAATAAACAAGTAAATGAGACAAGTGATTTCACGCGAAGACTCGTCCTTTACGTAACATGTTGCATCTTGGTAAACAAGGTGTCAAGTGTACCTAGCGTTGCCCAAGAGCGGTAATACCGGATTAATTGCACTATAATACTCCATTTCACGTTAAGAAGGATAGTGAATTTGCATCTTCCAAGCGAACCCATTATTGCGAGACACGAGCAAAGAGTTTCAAAACTATCAAGTCGTATACAAGCGGGTCTACGGACAGTTTTGAAACTCTTAGCTCGTGTGTCCGTGACGGACAGTGCGTCCGTAAGGAAGATGCAGATCCATTCCTCTTCAGACGACGGACACACTGCAATATTATGTGAATTGTGTTTTGAGGTGCGTTGATGGGGAAACTCACGTTGAGCAGGTTGTTGGTGGAGACGACGGCCAAGTCGTCCTCGGCCTTCAGTTTGGGCAGCCGCTTCTGCCAGCCAGTGTCCTGACTCTTCTTCAGCGCGGCCAGCCTGCAACCGAGACCACATCACCGCCGTCAACATCTTGCCTTCAACACTACTCAACGCCGCAGTGCGACCACGCTGCAATCAATGAAAGTACCCACAAGCATCTTGCCATCCACAACTATACTTCTGCCTTGCGAAACTGCTGAGTTCTGCCGCGCGAATGCCTACGAAAACCTCGAGCCGAGACCCAGAAAAGCCACCGTAAAAACCAAATGCAATTATTCCGATCTTAATTTCCTTCAAACCATCTATTCTATTACAATTACAAGTACAATTACAAGTTTACAACACAAGTACAATTACATGGTACCGGTTATGCCCCCTGCCCGAGTTTGAACTTCTTTCGACATACCGTTGCCGAGATACATACCTACCAAATAAAATAAAATTTATAAGACACATGACATGTATTTGCTTTTCCTCAATTTACCTTTAGTTGTCACCAAAAAATAACTATACATGCTGGGGTTTTAGTGCAAAATGATTTCCCTGATCCATAACCTATGCCTATAATGATATCATGGATAACATACGTTCCTGCTGATGACTGATCCTAAATGTCCCTAGGATCGAGGAGGGGTTCCTAGCCCCAAAACAAGACCAAGACATGACCGACTCACCTCTCCGCGATGCTCGACGTCTCCTTGATGTCGTCGTGCGTCACCTCCATCGGCTGCGTCTGACTGCGCTTGAGTCCCGCGGAGAACAGGTCCATGGCGCCGGCGCCCGGCCTGCCGCGGGGCTTCGTCTCGTCGCCCAAGGGGTGCGCGCCGGCCAGAGGGTGCTGGCCGAGCGCCGAGTGGCTCTTGCTCTTCGCGATCGCGGTGCTGACCGAGCTGACCACGCTGCCGCCGGTGCCGGTGCCGTTTCTGTGACGGGCCACACGGAATCAAAGGGTTAGACAGGGTTAGAGGAGCGCGTTTAGGGTCTGACGGGCTCCTACACTGGAATTAAATGGAGTTTACCATCGCTCAGCGGCAGCCTTCTACCTGAAGCTGGTATGCATTAGCTTGTATGGCCATTTCTATTTCAATTCAACCGAAATTGGCTTCTATGGCCATAAACTTCGACGGTTTTTTGTACGATTCGAAAATTTTGAAAATTTTCAGTGTTATACTGGTTTTTCGGTGAAACGTTTTATATCTGATTGGTATATGTTAACTTTTATTTGCTTAGCAACGTCTTAGCACTCAGAGACCTTAATTTTCTTGCTAATGGACCGTTAGTATCTTAACGGGCCACCGAAAAACCGGCACTAAGTAGGTAAACAATTTGTTTCAGAGCACCGCAGGCAGAAAATGTTCGTGTTTGCGTTGTATACGATTGGTTATTTCCCAGACGCTCTTGAAAGGGCAGAGAACGTTCAGTGGCTAGGGCCCATGGCTCGGGTCATGGCTGGAGCCTTGCTGTTTTGACCCTGGCTTCAACAAATTCCTAGGGGCCTTTATGACCGGGCTCCTAAAGGCGAGCGCACATTATAGATCTAAACGGGACACTGGGGTCGTCGGCGTTCAACCAAATCTTTTTGACACGCGCCTGGAGTTTTTCATGGCGACGTCAGTGTCTCAGACGGCACTTTCATGACGCGGCTAGATATTTTTCTCAGGCTGTGAGGACACTTTCCACGCAGCGAAGTAAAACCCAGATATCACCCAAATCGCGAGCAATACTTCAAGTGAAACCCAACTCACGACGTGACATTATATTCTACATCCACTTCAGTGGCCAGTCTCACAGAAGGCGGCAGAGTACTTACAACAAAGTGCACCAATGCTTTACTAGCAAACAGGCACAACTAATAATTATAAAATAATGGATTTCTTCCCCGGATAGTGGTTTGGTCTGCCTCTCACGACGCTTCGCCAACTGTGCTGACAGATGTGCGCACTCTAGTCATCGCGTCAGTCGGCGTTCCACTAATCGACGATTCCGACATACACCACATCACCATCGTCAAGCTCCACCAGCCGCGTGCAGTATACCTTACAGCCATCGCCTTGTAAGGCCTCCGCCTCGCAATTCGCGCCGTATAATGACCGACTCTCAATGCTGTGTCTGTTCGCCACCATTCGTTATATACCAATCAATAACCTACATTTCGAAACGATTCAATCAACAATCTGCTCGAGTCATGTGCGAATGCGATCGACTCGAATTTCGCACACCTGGGCGGGTGATTGGCGTTTTGACAGCAAGGTGCGCTCGCCCCTGCGCTCGATTCGACCACTGGCGTTCGGTTTCTGTAAGTGAGCACCGGACGGGACTATAGGGCGGGAGTCGAACTGGGGCTACCGACGACAGCTCAGACGGCGAGAGTGCGGAGGTGGACACATGTCGATTGTCGCTCTTGGCGAACATGATTCGGAGGGCATGAATTGCTCTCTTAGAAGTGGTCAAGATGTGGTCAAGATGTGGGCCCTGCGTGGGGATCGTATCCCCGAGACATTGTTTTAAAAAACAAAATGATAAACGACGCTCGCAACTAAAGATCACAACAACAACAACAAAAACGCATTGTTTCTAAAGTACTTTCTTACCATATACGGAATGCCCCTGATCTCTAATTGAATTAGAGCTTCATAATGAAGATGCTCTATATACCTGCACGCTAATTCGACAATGAACAATGACACTACCTGATATTTTGTACACGTTGGATTGCAAGGTGTCACATTCTGACGGCTGAATGGCGTACGGATGTATAGCGTGCAATTCACACCTCAATGTAATAAAGATAACGCTGGGCATTGAGCGTCTGTACACCCACAGTGGTCATTGTGCATGTTTACCATTGTGCTATGGTACCGTAATTTGACAAAGAGTAAAGTACTCATGCTACTAACATTTAACTAACTTTAAATGGCCGCCAAGTACTATCCCCGTGTGGCAATAATCACTCAGTAAATCGTCATGAACTGAAACACTCCACGCCTTGGCTCACTGACGGCCTGTATATACTTACCTATATAATAATATATACAACCACGTCTCCACCACATAAACTATTACATAACCACGCTGCGCCGCCGGCTGCTCATGAACTGGCAGCCACCCACTCGCCATTAGCGCAGGTACACAGTGACAGGTGCTGAGAGTAGAGACACTCCACACTCCACGGCGTAGATTGCGCATCCTCTCGGCATCTGCTGCTGCACACTCTATAGCTAGGTGCACTGCCGTATTTTGGCCTGACAAACTGTCTGATATCCCTGGTCTGTATCTGCGCCGACACCCCCCCCCCCCAGACAATTGTAAATGTTTGCAGAGAACATAAAAAGTAAAACTGAACGGGATGTCATGTAGAATACATACGTTATTTGACATATCAATATATCTGATACTGCATTGCAGAATTGAAACATTGCAGTTGACAAGATATCTCAGTTTAATCAGAATGACAGTGAATTATCTCTCGATACATGGTTCAAAGTTGTTCGACGTGGGTCAACCTATTAGAGCTCACTCTAATTATGCTATACTTCATTTCACGTTAAGAAGCACAGAGGATTTGCATCTACCTCGAAGACCCACTGCTGCTAGACACGAGCTACGAGTTCCAGAACTGTCCACTGCAGTCGAGCCTTTTGTCCGTTCTTAAGTATTGCAGCTCTTGGCTCGTGTCTAGCAGCAGTGGGTCCTCGAAGAAGATGCAAATACACTCCCCTTCTTAACGTGAATCGGAGTTTATCTTTATAGTCTGCTAATCCTTGAGATACATGGTATTTGACACGGTGAATCCCTAATCCCTATAATACTGACCAGGATGTAACTGTAATCCCGTGCTTTTGGTACGGGGGGACTCGAAATATATGTTCGAAACGTGTCACTGCACGGGGGCTTCTAAAAATATAGGTACATACTCTGAATTAGGGGCCTTGTCAGTATTTGCTGTAATGCCGCCCGCAAAACCCGCCCCTGATGCTGACTTGAGCAAGTCATCAATCTAGCAAAATTGATAAGGGCTGCACCCGAATTATGTAACGTCGTTTCTGTAAAGCTAGCAGCATCGGCTTCGCATGAATCTGAAGGCGAGACGACGGCGTAGGACGAGAAGGAATCGCCTCTGTATATAGCCCAAACCAAGTCTCCCGTGTGCAATTAGCACACACCTTACAGTTCGGGCTCCACTCGGTGGTCCATGGCCCGGCCGGGCCGCTGGCGCTGACCGATCTATCCCTGCCTTGCCCGAGACGGCCGACACGGTCATGTACCACTCAAGAAACATGAACACAATCGCTTCAGATCCGTGGGCATTGCGATGTTTGAAAACTCACTCAGTGGGCATAGCCGCATGATCATGTGCTTCAGACCGAAACTAAGGCGGTACTCTGCTCGAATTTTGCCGGCTGCGAAACTTAATTATATATGCTGCAAACTGTGTGACTCCTGATCAGTTTTGTCGGTTGTAACCTGGTCATGGCTACATGGGAGGAGATCATATCTAATTTATTTACACCAATGCGTATATAATTGTTTTTCCTAATTATTTCTTAGTCACAGGACAAATGCTTTAGAATATATAGCTCTCAGAACAAATATATGGCCTTACCTGTTGCTAGCAGAACAGATGCACAACAAGTAATGGAACTATGCTTGTGTATACACAACTGTGGTGTATTATATTATGGAAATTAGTATGATGTCACAAGGTTTGTATTATCGGAATATTTGAGCTGATAGTGCAGCAATATTCGAGGAAACAAATTTGTGTTTTCAAACACAATCGCCGCTGCGAGTTACGCCCTCGAGATTGCGTGATTGCCACAATAATCGCTGTACACAAAGGTCTAGTACTACAACAATTGTCAGCTTCTGTGTATACATGCGACGATTGCCACGCCAAGCCTTGCTCGTTGAATTAATACCGACAATGAATTAATACGTGTAACGTGTACAACCGAAGGAATGTTGTACAGAGAGTGATTGCGACATGATCTTGCGTTGCTGCTCTTTTTTTTATCGGTGCACATCCATTTGGAAGGAAATGAAAGTGAAATAAGATTGTAAAGTGATTCGAAATGTTACGAAAGACGAGCGCTAGCGAAAAAGATTCGGTGCGTGGTCGAAAGATGCGCGGCGTTGGTTTTGACAGATACAAGCACGCACATGGCGTTACGATGTTTGGAAGAAAGCCTCGGACGTAGAAAGTTGGCGCGCAATTGGTCCAAAAATAAGCGCGATTTGCTGGACTTGATATGAATTGATTTCGGCAGTGAATCCCCAAAACAACAAAGCTAGATCGCAGAGATTATTGCACGTGGATTTCCTGGTGGCGGCCTGAATTTCCACACGCTACCGACAGCGAAAAAAACGTCCCTGAACACAACTTCGCAGCACGATTTGACAAACTTACAACATCTGGGTTGTCGGAGCGATTTCATGGCGCGATCGTCGACGATACCGACGTCGACTTTTTGACCCGTCAAGTTATTTCTATTGTCACGACCTCCACGCATCAAATTATCAAAAGAAACACGATTCGTTGTGGCAAATTGTCGTCGCTTCGTAATCCATCACTCCAAAAAAACACATCTTCCACGATAAAACCGTTCGCAGTTGCACGAAAACACGAATAACCACAAAACCGATCACCATATAACTGTTAATCCAACGAATCTCTTTCGACCAATATCTACAAGACACCCGACTCAATCAGCTGGCTACCGCGCAACTTCGACAACTAGCCCAGCAAACACTCAGCAGATGCCCAGCATACACGGCATCGGAAACTGTGTCACGTTAGCGAACACACGCACGGACCCGGGCACAATGCTAATCAAACCAGGCACGCATGTCCCGTATATGCCACACGTGGCCAGCCAGACCCCGCCAAAGCCACAGAGACAACACTATACTTACTATCCACGACAATGCGACAGGTGCACGGCCGCCGCACGTCCTCTTGGCGGGCAAACTATGTACCGAGACGCCGGACGCGAGACAAACAAAAACAACGGCGATACACCTTCGAAACGACACGCACCGATCGGATACCGAGTCCACACTGACCTGGCCCCTCTCGGGACTGAAGACACTCACCGTCGGATGCTGCAAACACGCCTTCTCTCTCGGGCACACGCCAACCCCGATCCCCCATCGCCGTCCCACCAACGTTCCCCCCTCTACAACGACGTCACCTCTCTCACTCGCTCCGCCGTTTACAAGCACACGACATGCTCGTGCCGTCCTCGTCTATCTCACACATCCACGGACATAATTATACAATCATGACAGTTCCGAACGCAGTAATTATTCGAGTTATGACGCCGTGAACTCACTTCCAATGGACTTTCAAACTCGACACTCTGATTTCGATGAATGATAGCTCTCTGTGCTCCTCTCTCGACGTCGGCAGCATCTGCTGCATCTCTCGTTCTTATGGGTTCTATCAATGGTCGTGACGTAAGTGCACGATATAGCGACGGCGGACGGTCGATCGCACGTGCTGGACAACGGTGCGATCGGGTGTTCGCGTGTTGGCCAACACAATAGTCGCCTATTATATTATCGAGAGAGGAGCTTTCACTTGAACGGTATATCCGTGATCGGAACAGGTAACTGGCGGAGGTAAACACACACGGCAAACGCGGGTAATTTGTGCAGGTAAACAAGCGGGTATCATGACTATGGGTAGGTGCATGTCTAATCCAATGGGCTCATTTCGACGGCATAATTTAGAAACAAGTGTCAATGTAACGCGGCATTACATGCCTTGAACACGAAGTTATACCGACAAGCTAACGACTGGGTAAAGGATGCCAACGATAAAATACAATGCAGTCTATTTACTGAAATCATCAGACTTGCAAAGTGTGAAAATTCTGAAATTGCGCGTAGAATTATAGTGTAAACTTTGTGTCAAAGCGCACATGCGCCCACGCTTGTAAAATGTTGACCCACAAATTGGCCAGTGCACCTGAAAGGGTGACCCTTGCCGTTGCGAATGTGCGTCTTCTTGCGACCTCGCAGATCAGGTATTAATACCCGTTATATAGATTGCGTTTATTAATCCCGGCCGGTGTTAGTCATCGCGACGTATTGATAGAGTTTTGATACACTTGTTGATTGCGGGCAATTGTCATTACAATGTGTGTCATCTGTCGGATCGACGACGATGAGGCAGATTTATTTAGACAATCGAGATTATAAACAATAAAATAAACAATACACAACGTTGAAAACCTATTTACCGAGCTATTTCCTGTCGGTGATGTAAAGAACACGGGGCTTAATTTCTGTGTCTGGCTGATGTTTACTTCCGAGTCAACAAAAACCACGAGAAGTTTTCTCTCTTACGTGCAAAACGCAGTAAGGTGCTGATGTGCTTGCTCAGTAACCGAAACTGGACCGCTAAATCCAGCCATTGCACTTTTTTAGATCAATTCAGTCTCATACTTTTGGTTTAGAGAAATTATCGGGTTTCATGATCACAGCGCTGGCTGCGCCCGCTATCAAAGTGCAAACATTGTCGCGATTGGACAAAGAACCAAATGCGAAACCTCTCGACTCTGTTGACATGTTCTCCTCCACTTTGTCCTCTCTTACAGTATAGACTCTAGCATATTTTGATTCAGCGTACAGTCGCTTGAACGTGTGCTCTGTGACCTATATTTGCGGGGTTTGGTACAGTCGTGTAAAACACGTAACTTTTGTCAGACCCAAGTTTCCGTGACGGCATCGTCTTGTACTAGTGTCCTTTCCCCCGCGAAGAGTTTCAGCCCGAGCCGGCTGATAGCTGCCGAGATGCAGCGTCCCACGCCGACCTACACCACGCACCACGACCGCCTCCTTCCGCCTGGCGATGCTTACTACGCATGTATTTGCGCGAGGTCCACGGCCCTGGGTTAAAGCGTGAATTTTCCTTGCAGCAACGATGGCGATTGTGTTGGTCAAGTTGGTACGTGAGTTTGAGAGAATTACTTCGCATGATGGTAGTAAAACATACCGTTTGTTTTTGTTTACCATTTCTGTAACAGCCTTCTAGTAACATAACATTCGGCAACTATAGCAGTAAACAATATTCCATCTAGCACGTCCTGGTTGAGAGCTCTGTTAAAAATGTCAAAATTCGGACTCAATCTTTTGCGGACTCAAAAGACTTCAAAATTAATGTGATCCTGTGCCTGTGTTTCGTTTCACTGTGAAAGGCAGTTAGTGCGGGTACCGAGGCGAAACCTCCCCCCCCCCCCATCCCTTCATCTCGAAATGCAGCGAAGGCGGGGTGCAGATGGCTAACTCCAAATCTCCAATGTCGTTGATTCGAGAAGCGGGGTTATCCTAGCCCGGGGCCGAGGTTTAAAGTGAACTACGATAAGAATCAATCAATGCTGCCAAACGCCAAACGTTGAGCCCCGGGGTTCTGAGTTAACCCTGCTTCGTGACTCCAGGACCCCTATTCTGTCACTTTTCCAAGTGAGATGACAAGAAACGATAGCGACAACTCCACAGTCGCACATGTTATCATGTGGAACAAAATGAAGGTTTCTCACTCTCATTTCATCTCATCTCACATCAGAACAGTAACAGAATACGGGTGCCAACCGAACGCGAGGCGCCCAACGCGGTCCCCTACCTGTGTTTGACGGCCAGCGCCGCCTGCCTCCGCCGAGCGACCGCCTCGTTGCGAATGATGCGCTTCACCTCGCGACCCCCCGACGAGTCGCCGTCGGAGCCCGTGTCGGCCGCCGACGACGTCGCCTCCTCTTGGCCGACGACACGCGCCACGCCGAGCGGTCGCAACGCCTCCACCTTCGCCTCCGTCTTGCACGGGGCGACGCGCTCCTCCTCCTCGGGAGCTTTCTTGTCCGATCTGTCGTCCACTTCGACGTTCTCTTCTTCTCTTGCAATTTTAGACGGTAACTTCAATGTCAAGTCGTAGTCGTTCTCTTTAATTGGAGATATCGTCTTCTCTTTCACCTCCTCTTCCTCATTATTTCTGATACTGCGACTGCTTCTAACTCGATCTTCGTCTTGGTCATCGCTCTTCGACTCATCCTCTCCGGTTTGAGCAGCCACTGCCTCGTCCCCAGCCTCTTTTCCCGGCGTCGACGTCGACGACGACCGTCCGTTCACCCTCCTACTCGCGTTGAACTCCTCGACCAGCCGCCGCGACGCCAACTTCCTCTCCAGCTCGGCAGCCAAGCCGACGCCGACGCCGCCCTCCCCGTGTCCGTTCAGCTTGCCGCGACTCGCCACGTCGTTGAGCATGGTCGTCAGCGCGCTGCCCTCCTCGGGCTCGCCGTCGCCGTCCTCGTCGCTGGAGGTGGCCGGCGAGAAGCCGACCGACTCGCTCTTCAGGATCGACTTGTGCGTCTCGGCGCCGACGGCGTCGTCGTGCGCAGAGGGCGCTGCGCCGGCGCCCGGTTTCAGGATGCTGCGCAGCGCCGATTGGCCGTGCTCGAACATGGCTTCGCGGGCTGCGCGCGCAGGCATCGCGGCTGCGCGGCGCAAAAGAACAAAGGATTAGAACGGAATGAGAGCAGCGGGTGTGGCGATTCGAGCTTTACACAGCGTTCATCAGCAAAGGGGCTGAGCATGTAGGTACATGCCGCAGTAACTGTAAATGGTGTACCACAAGGGTCGCTTTGTTGGGCCAGCATGGCACCACAATCCGTTCGATATAACTTGGACTGGAGCTTTTAGCTAAACGCACACGGTCTTCTGCAAGCAATTACAGTAGCAATTACTCTAACGAAGGAAGTCGTGCTAGCCAAATACAGTTGAATTAATTTTGAGGTAGGTATGCAATTATACAACGCAATTTTTTACTGTGTTGCCCATTTGAAAATTAACGTTGACAACAGCTTGGCATTGCTGGACTCAGTAAACAGTACACACTCTGTCAGCCCCTGTCAGAGAAAAACAGGATCTAGTCTAGCGTAGCGCATCAGCAACAAGCAAGCAGGGGGTCGCAACAATATCAAGCGCAAGTATCAGCCAAGACAGGTTGCCAACCTACGGATCACTGCAGGCTTCACGAAGTACAGTTCGCAGTCAAGTTACCAATACTAGCAGCAGTCGATTCGCAGTTCGGCAACCCGTCGCGTCTAGCACAGTAAAAATTGCACACACTAAAAGCAGTTGATGGGCACGCCAATGCCCTCTACCAGCCCCGCGCACAAACTAACTACGGGCGAGTCGCGAAAACGCCCCTCTACGCTACGAAGCACGAGGTAAAACACGGCGAACAGATGCACAAGCGCGAGCCAAGCATGGAGGCGTCCAAGCGACCGGAGTCCGTCCAGTAGCGTCGTTCGCCGCCGCCGCGCGAAGCACACTATCTCTAGGTTTGAAAGCGTAGCGTCCGTCGTCGTCCGTAGCGAACCTATCTTGTCGGTGTCCGGATGGCGGACAAACGCCGCGGCGAGCGGCGAGATGACGCCGACGCCGAGGCGTCCCAGTTCGCCGAGCGTGACCGGCTGCGTCTTGAAGCGCGCGCCGCGCGTCGATCGCGGCGACGGCGTCGCGGGGGGCGTCGCACTCGCCTCGGCCGCCTTGCGGTCGAACAGGCGGACGCGTTCGGCGAGCGACAGGCGACTGGCGGCGTCCTCGTTCTCGTCGCACGCTATGCACACGCAGGAGGGGCGTTTTGCTGGGTTGTTGGGTAGGGGCCGCGGGTTCTTTTCTATTTAAGGTCAAGTTTTCGGAGTTTGATACCGGTGACTAAAGTGGTGTAGGAAGGAAGACGGTGTCTGCGGAGGCGATGATCCGAGACGTTGGTCATTTAGACGAGGCAGCGAGCGTGACACTGTCTGGTCGCTAACGCCGCGGTGTCGACAGTCGATCCGGAACGTCGCTGACGCCGTCGAGGATAATCAGGCAGACAATGTGCCGATTTGGGTGTGAGGGAGGGGGAGGGGCGGGAGGTAGTCCCATATTTCTGACAAAACGGGACGATACAATCATACAAGATGCATTAACAGAAAGTAAAAGATAGAGGTAATGTACCACGATGCAAAGACGCAAGGGGCATTCCATTCCAAGATAGAGAGACGTCACAAGTTTAAAAAGTCTCGCAGAATTCGAAAGTTTGAATTGCCAAGACGGGAAGATAGTATATAATACTCATGCCGATGGATGCAAATCGCTCTTCATAACAATTAAATTATTGGCTATGAACGTCGACTCTTCTTAAACAAAAGCAATTGGAAGACATCGATTTGGTTGCCAACATGCGGATGCTGCTTTAATTCTGTCAAGTCAAAAGGCAAAAGAGAACATTCATCGCTAATGTTGGTGTGTTCCCAATAATGAGGAATCGTTGATCACTGAAACTCAAAGAATTACCCTCAATAACAACAGCTAGTCGACAAATGAAACCTCAGATGCCTTGGTTAAATCGACAGTTAGAAGGTATGAAAACTAGCTCTTGTCACCGAGACACTTTAAGCATTCCAAGATCGAGGCGTTCCTCAAGACAATATTCCCGGTCCCTCGACTCACCCTCATCGCCCTTCTCGGCGTTCATCTTCCCCGCCAGCTGCAGCTCTCCCAGCGTGACGGGCTGCGTCTGATGTCGCTCCTTGGCCTCCTGGTCGACGCCGCCTCTGTGCCGCTGGACGCCGCGCGACGCCGTCCGGTCGCGACGTCGCGCCTTCGCCTCCTCGGCCATGGCGCGCACGTGCTCGGCCATCGACTCGAAGACGCGAGGCGTCGACGCCGTCTCGGACGACGTCGGCGACGACTTGGCGGACATCGCCTCCTGGCTGCGGTGCTGCGAGGACGTCGAGGTCGGCGCCGTCAACTCGCTGTGCTGCGACAGGCTGGAAGGATCCAAACAGGTCGAGGCAATTAGCTTAGTGGGAAAGCGTGTGTGCACAGAAAAGTGGAAAGAAATTTCGTGTTGGTTGTGAAATAATCTAAACCATCTAAGAACGATCGGTCACTAAATGCCATCCAAATACGATACTACGAACCTCAAAAACCTGAGAACAAACTTCTAGCGGCCAAATTATCTGAAACCGTTAATTTACTCAGAAAAGCTCGCCTGTATAACTCAATCCAAATGATGATTTAGTACAGATGGAAAAAGTGTTTGAATTCTCGCTGAAGTGATGCCAACTCGTTCCCAAAAACTCGTTAACCCGCGAGATAGCCTCGAATTTCGTCACACCATCGGGGGGCGCTAGACTCCAGTCCGCGTCGTTCTTCGAACGCCGACTCTACACTGGCATGTCACAATTCGCCATCGCACACCAAACACACATGTGGTTCTGGTTCTGGTCTTTGTAACTCCACCACGCACGCACACTCCGTCTCGAGATGGCATCGAGCCACGGGCTAAATCTGTGCGCGGAGACGCGCAAATACGCCGACGGGATTTTCACCGGAATCACAGCAGTTTATGAGCGAGGGGCGTTGGGTGGCTGTTGCCCAGCACGCAGCCGTTCGGGATTTATACGAGCGTCATTGGCTAAACAAGAAATTGGCACTTTCTGGTATAAACAACTGGACGGCAGCGCTGCTGTGGCTGGCCAAGAACAGTACGTCAATTAGACAAGATTTACGTCATTATGCGTTTACTGTACTTGCGGACGGTGGCTCTAAACGTCCCGTTACGATGATAACGTCCGGCGAGGCGTAGTACAATAGAAACAACCAAACTAGAAGTCATTTGTCACCAAAATGGAGAGATGTGATCACCAGGAGTTTCACAGGAGATTTGAATATGGCACTTCCTAACTTTACCAGGCTACCTTCATTAATGTAGATTGTAGCAGCGCCAACAGCCGGCTGACCACAGCAGTAAAACGCAAAGATCAAACATAGCATAGAGAAACTGTATTCCTTGGAAATACTCCATAAATCAAGGGAATGAATTTTGTTCGCTTGAAGAAAAACGGTTATACAACTACAGTCGGGAATAAGTTGAGAAGAAAAACAAATGCCTTGTTAAATTTACGAGCACGAAAACAACAACCTGAAGTCAAAAGTAAAATAAGAGATAGTTTAACCCAAAAAAAAACCACACAAAGATCATGTACCTAACCTAACCTTGTCGTTGAAAACGAGACGCGCACTCCAACGGTATACACCAGATCAGCAGTCGACAAAGCGTCTCCCTGATTGCCGACACACTAACCCACCAATCCAAACGTCACGCGAACGACTCTGCACACGAAACAACGGCCAGCCCGCACGACGACCGCAACAAGTGATGTCCGTCGTCCGGACGTCCACTGCCGCGACGCCGACGCCGACGCCCGACTTAGAACTTGGCGTCGCGCGCGGTGGCGTCGCGCCAACCCGGAAGCCAGCAATCGACGCCGCCCGTGCGAAGCGTCCAGCGACAATGCGCCGCTCGGCAGTTGACTGCTGCGGGGTGATTGTCAACGTGGACAACGCCGGGCACCAGGCAGTCAAGTTCGAGCGCGTCCGACTTAAGTTCGGGAGGTCCCTGATACGATCCGATATCCTGGTGACTGGCTATCCTGGTGACTGGCTATCCTGGTGACTGGCTATCCTGGTAGAGAGAGCACCACGTCTGTCTCGCATTTAGGATTCAAATTCTCGAAGTGCCTCATGGTGCGCCCGGATATCCTGATAGCAAGACCGAGATGACTGGCTCAGCCGATATGTACTAAGGTTGAGATATCAGCTAGTACCAACAGTTCCCACTGCCAAGCCCGACTTCCATTCAAAACATCCCCTTGAGTGCAATGGACCATTCCAGGCAGGGCTGGAACATGTGTCGTGTAGCATGGCCAATTTTAAGATCGATACCCGTACATGCATATGTATTGCAATTCGCTTGAGGCGAAAATAACGAAAGACCCTGGCTGTCAGCACCAAGTAAATAAACGTATAATTAAGTCGAACAAAAAACTAATGAGGATTGTTCCAAGTCGCCAGATTTCCGCCCATCAAACGAAAAGTGGGTGGTCACAAAACTTAAACAACGATTAGTTTCAATGCAGCGTAGGCCGTCTCTGAAACAATCCGCGTGCCTGCGACACCATTACCGAGTCTACCGACCCAGCTCCAGTGTAGTGACTCGCGAGTCCGCCACCCACCCCATGGTGCCAGCAAGGGCCGATGGAGCTATATGTCACGCAGCAAGAGCACGACACGCAGAGCTGGCACGCGGCACCGGACGCGCCATGTCGCGGGATGCCGCGCGAGTTGGACGCCGTCCAGCCAGGGGTCCGCACGGCTCGTCAACACTCGCCCGTCAGAGACAACAAACACACGTCCCAAGTAAATAATGGAGAACGTCTCTCGAAAAGATCGAGCGGCCAGTTCGTGCAAATCGCGCGCAAGGAACAAAGATCGCATATGCGCCTCAGTGTTTAGCTGGAAGAATTGCAGTTGAATGACGAAGTGCTATACTTATCTACACTAATTGACTAACTCGTTACATTTGGTGGAGTGAAATGATTTAGTACTAACGTAAATGATGGAATGGAAACCAGTGAAAATTCGCTATTTTTACTAATATTTGAGGTGGAGTTCGGTTATAAATTATATTATGGTTGTTTTCTACTAATTAACGATTATGCCCACAAACTAATAGCAGCAACAGCATGCTATTTCGAGTTCGTTTTCAGGTTATGAGTTTTAAAACATTTCAACGAATTCTTAAACAACGCTCAAAGGCAAATTAACTGACATAAACTTGGCGGTTTCACCATAGCCTTTCAATACCAAATGTCTTGCAGTCCCATGCCTGCTTGTCCTAACTATAGTCATATCCCACTTTAGTACCAATCAAGAGGTCCATTCAGGATTAGTTTTTTCGTCATTACTATTTTGATTTGGCGTTATTACACTAAACAAATAAAATCTAGTAAGGAAAAATGACGAAAATTTTTACAAATGTTCGTCCCCCTCCACTCTGATCTCCCACTCCAGCAAAGACACAAAGATCTCAAGGCCACTCTCAGCTCCCAAGGTCGACTCACCCGTGGAAGTCATCTCTAGTGACCGGCTGCGTCTTGTACCGCTCGTTGTCTCTGCGTTTGGGCACCGCACCCCTCAGCGTCGACTCCATACGTCGGATGCGATCGGCCACCGACACGGCGACGACGCCCTCCTCCTCCTCCTCTTTGTCGTCGTCGTCGTCGTCGTTGGGCGCCGCGACGTCGGGACTGGCCGAGCGACGCCCTCGCGTCTCGGCGTCGGCGTCGCGGTTCGCCAGGTAGCGTCCCTCGTCGACGTAGCGACCCTCCGAGTCGCGGCGATCGCGACGGTCCGATCTGAGGGGCGGCGGGGGCGCCGTGGTCAGCGGGGGCGCCATGGTCAGCGGGGGCCAGCAATGTGGCAACGGGTTTAGCTCGCTGCTTTGGAGGATATTTTGAACCCTTCAATCTTTCATTGAATGTCCTATGATTGGTCGTAGTTTTTTTACAGTTGGCCACAAAAAAGGCTATAGTTTATAGAGTAAGTTCCATGTATGTCAAAATTCTCCAAATCTCGTCATATGTATTCCAAAGCTGTCATGTTTCTCCCAAAACTGCCCGCGGGTTTCTCTTATTCCTATACTCAGTCACACTTCTCCAAAAGATAAGAGATTTTTCTGCAAAAGAAAGCACCCCATAGTGCAAAACTACAGGGCTGACCTAAAGGATGATTCTGCTGTTACTGGGTACAAGGATGATTTAGCTGCAGGTCCTTATCGTTGGCGTGGTGATAATGGGCAATGAAGAGCGTTTGGCATGGATTGGCTTGGCAAGGCGAGGCGCTCAGAAACTATCCAGCCCTTTGTTAACGCGGCTGCGTTTCCGTGATCATCCACGAACGCTCCGGCAAATGCTGGGGTCGTTCCAAATCTCACAAGACATCGAGGCACCACTTATTATTTATTAATATTACTTTCGGCAGCCATGTTCAATGGCATTGCATCGCTATCGTCAACTGATACCAACCGAAATACTCTATCATCATGAAACTGTAACTTGAGTACCGAATCAAGCCGTTGAAGCAGATTTGATAACAACAAACTGCACTAATAGCCGAACTATAATGAAATGCTAATGGAACTATGTTGACGATCGTCAGCTACTTCGTTCAGCTCAAATCAAGTCCTACCGGTCAAAAACTGTGTTACAGAACTGAAATAAACACTGAAGTAAAAAAAGGCATATTCCTCCCATTTCTAACCGTTCAAACTGGTCAAAGTCAGCTGCAGTTCGAGCAACTATTGCACGGTTTCTTTGTGAGAGTGTGTATAGCGAACAAGGGGATTATGTGCGGGGAAAATGCTGGGAAAATCACGACTGCAAATCGGTAAAAGTAAATCACCCCATACCTTTCATCGCTCGAGTTCTTCCTCGCCGGCTTCAGGATGGTCTTGTTGATCTTGACGCCCGCCTCCTCGCCGCGCAGCTTGAGAATCGGCCGCGGCGTCGTCGTCGCGCTGTCCGACGACGACTCGGCCGCCGTCGCGTACTCCTCGGAGCTCGTCTTCTTCAAGATCGGTCGCGGCTCGCCGCATTCCATCTCGCCCTCGGACGCCGTCTCGCCCGACACCTTCCTCTTGAGGATGCCCGTGGTCGCGGCGACGTCGTCCTCGTCGTCGTCGCGACGCTTCAGTATCGACTCGGGCGACGCCGCGCGCCGCACCAGGTCCTCCAGCGAGCTGCGTCGCTTGAGGATCGGCTTCTTGTCCGCGCCGAGCGGCGAGCACGAGCGACGCCGCGCCGCCTCCGCCTCGTCCAGACTCGAGTGCTTCTTGAGGATGCCGCCGTGCCGCGGATGGGGGCGCGACTCCGGCTCGGGACACGCGAAGGTGACCGGATGGTGGGCGGCGTCGTCGCGCGACGTCTTGCGCTTGAGGATCGAGACGGGGCCGGGGGGGTCGACGCGCGGGGACGAGGACGTCGTCGTCGTCGTCGTCGTCGTGGGGTCGCCGTCGGTAGGGCGGGTGGCAGGTGACGTCACGCGGTCGCCGATCGCAGGGGGGTCGCGATGAGTGGAGGTGTTTTCAATTCGGGACGGGCGTTCGGTTGTCTTCGGCGATTTGGCGGCTTCTTTCGTCACTCGGGGGTCGTTTGGCTCGACTCGGCCCACCTTAGGGCTCTCTCGGGCCTTCCTCGGCTCCACTCGGAGCTCCTCGGGGTCCAGTCGGACTGCCTTCGGCTCCACTCGGACCGTCTTTGGCTCCACTCGGGTCTCAGTCTGCTCCACTTGAAGCTCCTTCGTCGGACTGACTCGATTCGTACGAATGGCACTGATACTTTTGGCGGGAATCGACGCATCCATTGGGCGACTAGGTGCCTTGGCATCTACGTGTCTAGGAGACGTTGGTTCTCTGAGAGGAAGACTTTGCTCCACAGCGACTAGTCTCCTCGGCGAGGACGGCTCCCTGGCGGCGGACGGTTCCGCGGGGACCGAACCTCTCGGGGACGATGGCTCGTTTGACGGACTCGCTTCCTTAGCAACCAGTCGACGGGGAGAAGGTGGCTCTTCAGGGGGAGACGCTTCCTTAGCAACCAGTCGTCGGGGAGACGACGGATCTTTTGGCGGTGATGCCTCCTTAGCAACCAGTCTTCTGGGCGATGACGGTGGCTCTTCCGGGGGCGACGCTTCCTTAGCAACCATTCGTCGGGGAGATGACGGATCTTTTGGCGGTGATGCCTCCTTAGCAACCAGTCTTCTGGGCGATGACGGTGGCTCTTCCGGGGGCGACGCTTCCTTAGCAACCAGTCGTCGGGGAGATGACGGATCTTTTGGCGGTGATGGCTCCTTAGCAACCAGTCTTCTGGGCGATGACAGGTCTTTGGGAGGACTCGTTTCCTTAGCAACGAGCCTTCTGGTAGATGCTAATTCCTTGGGAGGACTAGGCTCCTTAGCGCTCAGCCTCCTAGGAGATGATGGATCTTTTGGGGGCGTTGGCTCCCTAGCAGCAAGCCTCCTCTGCGAAGACGACTCCTTGACGGGCGCTGGCTCCTTAGCACTCAGTCTTCGCGGTGACGACAGGTCTTTGGGGGGACTCGACTCCTTGGTCGACAGCCTCCTAGGGGACGCCGACTCCTTGGACGGACTCGGCTCCTTCGGCCGACCGACGACCGTCCTGGGCGCGGCCAGCTCCTTGGAACTCGTCTTCCGCGCCAGCACCGGCTCCCTGGACGGCGTCCTCCTCGCCGGAAGTGCGTCGGCCGGCGGACTCGGCTCCTTCGACGCCGCCCGCCGAGTCAGCACGATCTCCTTGGAGCTGGCGCGGCGCGCGACGACGACCGGCTCCTTCCGAGGACTGGCACGCGTCGCCTCCTTAGCACTGGCTTCCTTAACGGCCACCTCGGAGGGTGGCGCGTCGCCGCGACGGGAGCGTCGACGGACGCTGGCATCTGCAATGGAAGACACGGCCGGTTGGTATACGACATTTGGGTACAACTTAGAGCGTGCAGCGCTTCAATTCTAAACACAGTGTGGCATTGCCAATGTGACGTGCTTAATTTAGAACAAATTCGAATATGAAATCTCAAGATCAAGCTCATTGCTAAGATGGTAAGAGAGATTTGTTCGTTGCATTTCTTTGAATTATAAAAATGACCCAGCCGCTAAAAAGGGTCAGATTTTAGAAAACCATACTGGTTGTCATCTATATGACTTGTAAATCTGCATCTCTGAACAACTCGTCCTCCAGCATCCCAAGATGAAATCTAGTTGCGAACTCGGCCGATGTCAGCGACACCCTCAAAGAAGTGACAAGGACACGTTGTCGCCGCGAAAGACGGAGGTCTACCTGGCAAGAAGCACCACAACGGCAAGGAGAACAACGACCTGCTGCGACGAACGCGGCGCTCCATCGAGTGGGGGCGTTTCACCACGATAGCACGGCACGGGAGTAAGAACCCGCAACAACACCACTAGGATCGTTTAGTACGGCGAAGAACGCAGGACCCTCGTACGACATGGAGACATGGATACTAAAATTAGATCGCGGTATGAGTATGACTAATAATGGATTAGAAGAGGAATAGACGGTCACGACAGTTCGGGCAGCTATATCTTCAGACTCTTCATGGGCTCTAAATTGGTATCCAACAATATTTAATCGGATAAGTATAAAGGCATTGAATCTTATTCGCATGAGAGACAGGAGAATATATGAACCAGATCGACGGTGGTATAGGTTCCGGGTCTTGCTTCTGAGATCGATAAATCTGTTTTTGGCGGGAAGGAATCCAAAGAGACCCACTCGTTTTCTTCTTCTGGCACGCAATAATCCGACTTTGATCTATACTTGATATATAGATAAACTAGCGACTGCGGTTTGCTCTCTCCAAAACCAACAACACCGTCGATGACTACAAGAGTATTGCCCCTCGCCAGGAGGTCGCTGAACAAGAGCACACGCTCGTCACGCCGACACCGAAAACGCACTGCTAAAAATACACAACACAAACGCCGCTGTGGCGACGATCGCAGCGTCGTATAGCTGACAATCCGTTCGGCTCGGTGGATTGGCGGCGACTGTCGGGGTTCGAAGCCCGTGCAGGGCGTTGACGGGGGGGGGGCGCTAGGGGTCACGGGAAGGGAGAGGTAAATTTAGACGCCGCCTGGAATCGAGCTGCAGAATGGATGGCGGCTTGTTGCTGTTGGGTGGAAACGAGGCTGTTGTTATCCTTGTTGGCGATGCCATGCTTGTGTGTGTGTCGCAAGAAATAGTTACCGACACAAAAAGTGGTCTAAATTTGAATTTGATGAACGCATAATTGGTTTCGACGTTACTTTTTTCAGACTCACTGCTGGTGAAGTGCAGCACTGTACCGAAGGTGGCTGAAAGTCTTGGCCGCTGAACTGCTTAGAGGTTGCCGGTCTGGACCCCACATGCCGTTCGAAGTGAGTCAAACAAGCTGGCTGCAGTCCGTTCAAAGTTGAGAGTTCATATGTATGTAGTATGAGTATGCGTATGACTGTCAACTTCCAAATGTATGGTAGCCAGAGCTTTACTTAAAGGCACAACAATTTCTATAGCTCTATGTACACTGCATTGAAACGCGGAGGCCTGTGAACGTTGATGGGCTCAGCAAGCTTGGCTTCCGACAGTGACAGGCATCTATTGTGGTCAGCTGACCGACCGAACTATCCCATCCATCCAGCACGCGATGACTAAACCGAACACTCGGCTATAAAATTTCGCAGCCAGCACGCAAACGGCAGCAGAACCGTGAATCACGCCAGACGTTTCGTGGCCGCGTGCAAGTTTGGTGACACACGCTTGCTTCACGAGCGCGGGTGCCGCGTGGACCCCCAGTGTCGCGCCGACAGAATCACCGGCGGCGATGCAAATTTAGGCCCCCGAAAGTCCTCCACGAAAACAAATCTGAAGTGGCCGCTTGTTTTTAGGGCGGCTTTTGTCGGTATAGGCACTTTTCCCCAGAGAAAATTGCCAAAGTACTTGTTAATTTATGTGGGCCCCCGAGGCCGAGAAAGCCAGGGACTCATAGGACAATCGAGGCTTTACGGCTATTGGCCAGACCGACACTGTTGTGGCCCCATGGGCCCCGTGCGTGTGCGTGTGGCCCGCTATATGGTGCGTGTGGCCCGCTATATGGTGCGTGGAGCCCGCTGATGGTGTGTTCGACCCGCTTTATGGTGTGTTTGACCCGCTCTATGTTGTGTGTGCCCGGTGCACAGTCTTTGACCCCGCCTGCCGCCCGGCACTTCCTACTTCCGGCGACGGCGCGGACCGGCAGAGTCCTTCCGGCGATTACCGCGCCACTGCCCGATTACCGCGCACCGAGAGTGCACACGAAGTGGAGTAGGTACTCGACAAGCTCCGTAAACACGGTACACCTAAGCTCTGTGTCACTTGAAAAAAGCAACGGATTTACTCCCAGGCCTCATGACAAACAAAGACTCAACATAAAAACCAAATTTCGAGTGCCAAATCGAACCGCAAAATCAGGAAGTATATTGGCATTTCTCGACATGTTTCGCCACATCCGTACGGCATCGTTCGGCTCAAATCGCGTGGCCAAGCCCCATGCATGTGCACTATCCCTGAGGTGAAATTGGGTAATTGTAATACATACGGTGCTCTGATAAGATGCGGCTATGTGGAGGGGTAAGACTTCCAAATCCTTTTATTGGGGAAAGCATGCAGGAAGTGACATGTGATAGCGCATTAATCGTGCCACATTTATATGGCGCGACCGTTTGGTTTCGGGAAAGCCGACAGCAATTGGCTCGGTTAAAATAGGGACGCGCTCACTGCAAAATGATGCGACTAAATATTGAACGATGTATTCGGCAACGCAGGCGAACTTAATTTCGGTTCCCCGACCCCCGAATGCACTTTGCAGGCCGGTTTTTATAACCAAACACGCTCCAATCTAACGCATTTTCATTTGCATTTTCATATTTTACATTTAGAGAAAACAGCCCCCCCCCCCCTTAATCCACGCTCCCGTAACAGAGACGCGTGAGCTTTGCTATAGCATGCCAGTCTCGCCGGGCTTAGCCCGCAAAGCAGCCCCGAATGGGTGCAATCTTCTCAACTGCTCAACTACTAAACACTCTTCCATTGGGGCAACGTTTTTGCCAGACCTTCCTTGCGCCAGCTGAAAAGCTTCCATTATTTGCATTCGTCCATCACAGATTAGCCAACCTCACTGCCCTATGGAGAGCAGTAGAGAGAGCGGCCATGCTTGGAACCGTTTTGGACGCAATTAATTGTCCAAATGAAATGAATTCATATTTCATGGCGATTAAACAACGTGACACAAGAAAATCATGGTCATGTTATCAATTTAGCCTTTCTAGCCTTTATTTGGCCTATATTTAGCCCAATTTAGCCTATAGTTATCCGGTGAGAGCCACGATTTTGGACAAAAAATGGCGTCCATGCGATTCATTGGTCGCTTCATGCCTTATAAAGCCTCTCTATAACCCTGTGCAGCCCGTGCAACAGGTCCCCGGCGATGGGAGGGGGTGGGGCACCTGTTGCACCCCGCGCCGGTCGATACGCCGGTCGGGGTGGGGGGGGGGGGGGGGCACCAGTGACCCAGTGCGGGAGACCGGGTCGGAGCCCCGTGACCCACAGCGCCGGTGTCTGCCCCCCGCACTGACCCAATTGCAGCGACGACGTGCACGGTTAGGGACGCTGCCGCGAGCAGCTGGGCTTCGGGGAGGCTTTCCACTCGGCATGCGAGGATTGGAAGAAAAGTCTGGGAAACTGATTCTGAATGCTTAGATCAGCTGCTCTTTGGTGAGCCGACAGAGAACCTAAATTCAATCAACAACTCATTTTTTCCTTCTGTCTACCTCGTTTCTTCTTATTTCCTTCTTTCCTTCGTTCAGGTCGGATTGGAATAATACCATATATGGTATTGGCTTTATTCCGGCGCTGAACAGAAAATGGCCGCCTTGGTGTTAATCCACTATTCCAGTCATGGTGCAATCCAGGCGACTCGATCAGACAAAGTAAATCAGTAAATGTAGGTCACTCTGCATTACATTTCGAATACAGGAATAAGCAAACTTATTTATTTTCAACTGCAATCCCCAACAAGCCGTGCAATGTGTGTAGGATTTGAATGATAGATTCTGCGTTGTTTAACGACGCATTGTCTTGGCAGCGAGCCCTGTGGCACCTCACGTCTACGAATGACTCGGGCTGACGATGATCGATGATGACGACATTGCGAAGGACCTAGTCTAGAAGACAGGGGGCTGAACCAGATGCCCGCACCAGCACAGTCCACGCTCCCGTCGAAAAGCACCACGAACCGAAAACCGAGATTTATTTATTAATCCATGACGGCAAGAGATGCAATAATGAGCGATGCAGTCGTAAAGATTCCACAGAAACATGAATCTCGCACCCAAAACTCCCCACGAACTGCTCGACGCGCCCTTGTCGCTGCAATCCATCACCACGTCGAAATCACCGAGACATCAGCATTCAATCTCTCTCTAATCTTCACCACGACATGACCCACCCTCCTCTGCCAAGGGTGGTTGTGTGCCAGTGGTGGTCGTGTGCCAAGGGTGGTTGTGTGCCAAGGGTGGTTGTGTGCCAAGGGTGGTTGTGTGCCAAGGGTGGTTGTGTGCCAGGGTAGTTGTGTGCCAAGGGTGGTTGAGTGCCAAGGGTGGTTGTGTGCCAAGGGTGGTTGTGTGCCAAGGGTGGTTGTGTGCCAAGGGTGGTTGTGTGCCAAGGATCGTTATCTGCTAAGGGTGGTTGTGTGCCAAGGGTGGTTGTGTGCCAAGGATCGTTATCTGCTAAGGGAGGTTGTGTGCCAAGGGTGGTTGTGTGCCAAGGGTGGTTGTCGATCGGCTCACCTTGTTCGTAGTCCGCCGGCGGCGTCGGTTCGTGGGCCAGCCCGATGTTGAGACTGGACAGGCGCTTGGACGTCTTGTCCTTCGGCGTGGACGTCGCCACATTCTGCACACAAGAGAATGGATTTAACACACATTGTTTTTACCACGAGACATGGGTTCCATGGGCCCAGGAGTTAATACAGGCACAATAAAATTTGCACGCCACTGTATACCATACCATTATATGCAATATTAATAGCATGGCTTTTAATACAGTGGTATAATTGCTTTTTTTGAACATATCCACTGTGATAAGCCGCAAGGGTGGTGTTGATGTTAGCCTAAAATTCTCAGCAAACAAATGGCGTTAGCAAACTCCGGCCGGTTGGGGACTCAATGGAACATCGCGGTCCGAGGAACGTATTACAATGTGCGGTACTAAACATTGCACATTATCACATCATACAACTGACACATCATTCTGAGCATACATGCATATCTGCGCCTTGAAATAGAAGGGTGGCTAATGGCTATTACAGGACGAGCGATGTACAAAATTCATCAAGAACCAACAAAACGGCTGCAACAGGCACACTGTGTATGTGCGTATTAGCTTATCGCCTCGCAGTCCAATTGTCAGGTGCAGCTGTACTTTGCCCTCGATGCACCGCGCGATGCACCTAGAGTGCATCCCGGCCGACTGCACCGACTGCTAACTGGCTCAAGGCTCTCTCAACGAGGCATGCCCATGTTTGGGCTTGTCTGCCGCGCCGGCTCGAACTGTCACTGGGACCACATGCCCTTTGCCGAGCTTTTAGGAGACACGATCGGCTTGGGCGCAGCGTTACGATCAGATCCAGTCTGGAGGGTCTATTACATTTTGACACTTGATGGCGACTGAAGTTAAGCAACATTTCGCTTGTCCCGGTGCTGAATGGGTGATCCGGTGGATCTCCGAGGCTATAATTTCATCGTTCCAAAACCCTTTGCCGAGATTTTAGGAGCCACAATCGGATTGTGGGCAGCATTACGATCAGGTCCAGTCTGGAGGGTCCGTTACATTTTGACACTTGATGGCGACTGAAGTTAAGCAACATTTCGCTTGTCCCAGTGTAGAATGGGTATCTCGGCTATATAATTTCATCGGTCCAAAACCCATGTCGAGCTTTTAGGAGACTCAGAGCCGGTTTTCCAAAGTCCAGTTCAGTGTTAACTGCCAGATAAGTTTATATCCAAGGTCACAGCCCATCAGATACATCCATTTTCATTTTAACTGACATGTTAACACTTTAACTGGACATTTTACCGGCTCTCAATCGGCTTGTGCGCAGAGTTATGACCAGATCTAGCCGGAATGTCTTTTTTTAACATTCGAAACCTGATGGCGGCAGAAGTTGAGCAACATTTCTCTAGACCTGGTGTTGAATGGGTGACCAGTGACGGCCCCGGTCGATGTCGGCTCTGATTTCACTGGTGCCAAGCCATTAGCGAGCTTTAAGGAGACGCGATCGGTCGCCCCGTTATTATACTGGCCCAGAGTATAGCTGACATTCGGCAAACGACAAACGGCTGAAAGTTAAGCAACATGACGCTGGAACTGATTTCAAATGGAAGCGTTATAACCGGCCTGATTGACCTCGGCATTGTTCGTCAGCTTTGTTTTGTTTATCGACGCACTGACTTTCAATCGAGCCTCTGTGACACTGGTTCCACAGGAAGAGGATGATCGTGATGGTCATCCTGAGAGCCAAGGAGGAGCGCTCATATGAATCCCGGTCTGCATGGAACTGGTCATAAATTTGTCGGAAAAGACCAAGAGCACCATCGGCCTACTTCCCTACTGCATCAACGAGTCGAAATCCTCCACTGATGCTCGGGCGACACTGAATCTCCACCTCCATGTGTTCATGATGGTCGCCCATCCAACACCGCGACTCGTCGCACTGTTGCTTAACGTCGCCGATCTAACAAGAGTGCAGAGTGGGAGATTCGAACCGAACGGCTCTGTTCAGACCGGTGAACGAGTCCACGCATGGAGCAACAAAAGCCCTGAAGTGATCTCAGCGGCCTGGACCCGGCGCAATCGCGTGTTGCGGCCAGATAGCGGGTTGCCCTGGACGACCCAGGGTGCGTTGTGTTCGTGTCGATTGTCACGACGGCAAAAGTGCGGCCGATCGGCGATCTGAGAGCGACGACCGCAGACCGCGCGACAGGCAAGGGGTTTCCTCTCAACCGACTCACAGGGACTCGCTGACGGATGTGTTTCTCTTCCGATCTAGTCGCTTATCCACGAGATTTTACAAGATTTTAAGAGGGAGTTGCAGAACTTGTCTGCCGTGCCTATGTAGGGGATGGATCTGTAATACAAGCTTCTCTATCATTCTGCAATGCCCTAAATTCCCATACTTGCAGTTATATAATTGCAACCGCTCTTTGTAACGTATAAGTATTATGCTCCCACTTGGACTGCAGTTATCAGAGATCCTAATCCGACATGAGAGCTCTTATAGACGTTATCAAGAGTGCTTCCAGTGATTTCCCATTATGACATCACCAATCGATTTGATATTATACGAGTTAAGATCATTCTATAGTACTTATATACTCAGTTCGCAGAACTCACCTCCCTATCAGATGTAACCGAGCCCCTGCCCGTCACCGACAACTTCCTCTTCGTCTCCTGTCTCGGACTCTCCTCCCTGGACGCCTTCCTCGCGCCCGTCGAGCCCACACTGTCCGCCGACCGCGCCGGCGAAACGCCATCCTTGCTCGTCTTCCTTCGTCCCACAGCCGGCCGCCTCGGCGACGCCGCCGCCGTCGTGGGCGACGACGACGAGCCGTCCCTCGGCGAGCCGCGCGGCGACGGCGTCTTGGCGGGCTCGACGCCGGCGCGGAGGCGCGAGGTGCGCGTCGTCTTGATCGGCGACTCGGCGGCGCGCGGCCGGGCGATGCAGCGCCGCGGACTGGGACATGCGACCTCCGCGACGGGCACGGCCAGGGAGGAGAACTGCGACGCCAGCTGGCGGCGGCGTTCTTCTTTGTAGCGCGCCATGCGCGCGGAACTGTCCGACGCCGAGGGTGGTGGCGTCGGAGCTGGGCTTGGGTCACTGGAAAAAGGGCGACGAGGCGTCGATGTTAGAACTGGCAGAATGCTGGCAATTACTCGGTTGGCTGTCGGTGAATGACAGATTCAATGTCGGTGAATGAAAGGCATGAATGTCGGTGGATGAAAGGCTCGATGTTTGTCGGTGAATGAAGGACTGGATGCTGACTTTATTAACTTCATTGAAGTTAGATTAATATGAAGCATACACAATCAGCACTCATGCAGCTTGAAATAGTTAGTACTATAGTGTGAAGTTGGTACAGTTTGAAAAATAAACTGAATGGTTGTTGGCGATTGACAGACTGAATGGCTTACGGTGAATGAACGGTTGATCAAGAGCAAATCCCAATGGCCGAATCGTATGCGCATGCTCATGCACCAAAGGCTGGGCACCAAAGGCTGGGCACCAAAGGCTGGGCACCAAAGCCGAATGACGGTCTGGCGACGACGGTCGGTGACGGTAGTGGGAGTTTGGGACTCGCAATGAACCACAAATAGCGTTTTGCATATTGACTTCAAATTTCCCTACTCTTCAGCCGTAATGCTGGGCGCGTCGCAGGGCAATGCTACTATACAGAAGACGGTAAGTACACAAGACGAAGATAGTAGCCATGTTTCGTTATCTCGGCTGCTGAGATAGTCAGCTTCTACTACTGACTAGCTCGCCGTGTTATCTGCACGCAATCTATCACCAACTGGCTGCAAGTGCAACGCCTTCACTCCACTGATTTGCGCGTGTCGTATTTAGGAAACTTCGTGCAGTTTCATGGTTTCTCTCCCGAATTTGGAGCGATTTGTATCAGCTCCCGACTGAGATGAACACATGGGCCGCTCTAATTGCAAGTTGCACGCTTGTGCAACAATTTCGGCTCTATCAATCATAAGAATCACTGACTAACGAAAAAAAAGAAAAGGAAATTTGTGGTTGCAGCATCTACATGAATATATAACAATTCATATTTTAAAAGACTGTAGTATAATGTTTATAAGAAATATATATGAGCATCAGAATATGCATTAGACATTGTCTCAAAACTCAATCATGTCACAGATAATAATATGATGATCTATATCTCCTCTCATCTCGCCCCAAATGCAGTTCCCTGAATTGTTTCACGCTATGGCAAATCCCTATCGAACCGCATTCGCAGAACTAGATCGCCTCGTCCCTGGGAGGGGATGCCGGGGGGGGGGGGGGGGGAGCTCTCATCCCGAAATCAGGTTGCCGCTGTAAACGAGGTCACCGATGCCAATGACAGACCCCGTCGGCTCCTGCGCCTGGAGTCTGGAACTTTGTCTCTCTTTCGTGTAGGTAGTACCTATACCCATGGCTGCTAGCGCTTTGTGCTCGAGGCGGTTTCTGAGCGCATCGCGCTATTCTCATGAATGAAATCATGAATGGAAACGCCGTGCCATCGTGACAGACGCAACGCATTCCTCTCAGGCTCGTCTACACCTTTCTAGCCGTCTAGGCTTTCTAATAATAGGACAGATGACATGGCTCGAAAGTGTACAGAATATGCCGACTAACAATGAGCACAGGAGGATAGGCAATTGTGGCTATAACCTTAGCTTTTTTCAAAGGACTGCAATTTTATTTACCTACATGACGCAATCCGCTCTTATTACTTACGCTAGAATTAATTTGAGTTTGCCTCTTTCTGGGGAGCTCATATCATAGAGTACCACACCAAAGAATCGAATGGTTAAGTTTTTATCGTTACCATTAAAATGGTATTTATTATTACCATTATTTACCATTTTACTCTTTACAGATGGTAAAGTCAATTATGATATTTTACTTCGAAGTCCACCAGGCTGTGGTAAAGTAAGACTTACATGACTGTATTTTATTGACGATCACGCTTTGAGCAGTAAGCGACCACAGTTTAGTTGCAAATCCACTCGCAAAGGCGCAAATGTGGAGGAAATTAATTCCAGGTAAAGTTAGCCCGAATTTAACCATAATACCGACTTTGGGACTGTTCTGCATGTGTAGAGTAAGTAATTATTGTAATTTATAGGCTACGTTATTGCTGGCAAGGATTTTAAATGTTTAATCAATTCAAATATAAACTACTTCCCAAAGCACATTTACAAAGGCATGCACCCTCACAACCCACCCAACACAACCCATTTACAACTCACCCAGGTAATATAAATAAGGATGAAAAGGAAAACTAAAATTTTTTTGCGCAAAATGACCAATAGGTTGAAGCGCAAAAAAATTAAAAAATCTTTTATCTCAGTCTTAGCAAATTAGTAATGAAAGAGTAATACCACAGGTAGTTTACCTAAACCAAGCAAGTTTTCAATGAAAATCCCACCGAGCGTTCAATAACATCCCCGTTCGGTACTCAGGTACACACGAAAAATGACGGCACCTAGCAATTATGTAACGAATTTATACATTTAAGATTAAGACATTTCGACATATTTCTATTCCTACTAATGCCTTGTTCCGATGGAGAGTGTATAAAAATCTATGTATATATAGTATAAAATGAAATAAAAATATTATTGAATTGCAATGAATTGAAAAGATCGTGGGCATACTGCCAGCGAAACAACACGAAGTAGGTACACCAATTTAGAGATCGACTGTCCAGCCTGCACTCACCTCATGCTGGTCACCGGCGACACCGCGTCTGTGACCTGACTCGCGTCTCGTCGGGGACATGCCGACTGCCCGCCGCCCCCGGCAGCCGCCTCCGCCGCCTCCGCCGCCTCCGCTCCTGCGGGAACAGAGCCACGTCCCACCGTGAGCGCGTGCGCAGCGTCCCGCGCAGCTCCCCCCGCGTCCTCCTGGCCGGCCCCAGTCACACACTGACCTGACCCACTTGCACGCGACGCCGACGCCGACGCCGACGCCGACGCCGACGCCGACGCCGACGGGTGCGAGGGAAATGCGCTACGTGATTTTCTGAGCGTGCCGCGTTGGTGGGGGTGGGGGTGCGACAGGGGCCGGACGAACGCGTACACAATTGTATTTAATTATTTATAGCTTAAGGTAGGTATATACAGGGGACATTTTGAAGCTCAGTACATAAGTAATTATAGAGGTAACAAAAAATGCGCACTATGTCCTAATTTGCGCAATGTTAACATTTTTACGTCGTATCCCACCAGAGTTTGTATGCCAGACCTATACACAGTCGTCACACATTTTTTTTATGGTAGGTATTAAGTTACTATTCAATATAATGAAGTGTATGTCGATTTTCATCAATGCAACGCCGGAAAATCGCCAAGTTCGTCATGACCTTGAATAAGCTTGAACTTGTAAAAGTCTTGAAACAATTCTTAAGTTCGCTCTTTTTTTCTGGTTTCGTACTGTTAGCCTGATGGCTTCGGATTTGAAATGTCTTCAGCCGAGGTGGAAGCAAAGACAGAGCCGAGAAAACGTCGCGAACACTTTGCACTGCATCAGGCGGGGATCAAAGCTTTCAACGTTTTCTAGAGTCACGTCTCACGTTGAGAAGAAAGGTAAAACGCAATGGCACTCACTCATCATTGAAAGACGGAAAGAGGAGAATCGCAAATGATTTTCTCAAACAACTACGTGCTCAGGATGAAAGAGGATGTCCGTTTGCAAGAATATATTCATTATTAATTCGTATACTTATACCTACGCTTGAATACTCAATCGATATACAGAATCCCAGCAATCCCATGTTCGCAATTAGGTCAGCTGGCAGCTTAATTTCTAACTAGAGCAAACTATAGTGTGACTGTGATGAACAGCTGGGTAACGTAACATTTCACTTAGAGTGATAATTAACTGTCCTTAGCCTGTGCATTTTTGCAGACAAATGTGAGCAAACATGCAAGCGCATCTTGCATCATTCGCCCACATGCAAAGTAGCAACACTGTATACAAATTATGATAATACCGTAATAACAACAAACCTGCAGCCATCATTATAATCACACAAACACACACACACGGTCGTTAATTAGCGAGTTGTTAATGAAGTCTTGCTCGCGACCGCGCCGGCTCAAATCGATAACGCGAGCGCGGTCAGACTGCGGCTGCCACTGTCCAAATTCAACCGCATGCCAATTAGGTATTACAATCACCGGACATAACAGTCAGTGCCACGGTTGATTAATAGCTGCTGCCGGCCGCGGCTCGTTAACTGTCACTGTCAGTTTCGAAGACAATTTGAAACTGAGCTTCGAATACATCCACCGCCTTGCGAAATCCTTATAACGCGGTCAGCTGAGTTTTCTCTGCACAAGTGAACATCGCAGCGGTGGATAAAAACTACCGAGTCAAGTTACCGGAGCATGATCGCTTGACCACGAATAAAAATAAACACAACAACCGGTAGAATAACTAATACGTTTTTCGTCCCGTCTTCGGACGACGAGGTAAAAAAGGGCGCTTCGAGGCGGAATGCGAAGGACACTGACTCACTTCTCCAGCCGCGCGCTGGCTTTTAAAACGCTGGATGTCTCGCGACGCGAAAGATTCATCGCTCACGGTGTTTTAACAGTCGATAGATCGCTCGATCTCTTGACAAAATCTTTCTGATTCGCCAGCTTTCTTTAGCGATCAAGGCCATCGCCTATGCTATTTGTGACTAACTCTCGACTCAACTGGTACTAAAACTGATAACGACGGGAGTGCTGTTATCAGCTTCATAAGAACATGATTACTTGTATCAATATTGCAATTAACTGCATCTAGCCATGCATAAATGTGTATATCTAAATGTCACATACTTTCCACCGTGCCGAAATCGGATAAGTCCGTTACGTTATAGGTACCAGTCACTCAGTTTAAAAAAAAAACGTTTCTTTTTCAAAACTGATAAAGGTCACTTCTTCGTTTCCATCAAAATCACAAAAAAAAAATTGGTGCCGTCATGCGGTCAGTTGCCAACTGGAAACGATGCACCACATAGAAAAAGCGCACTCAAACCACTGCACAGTCGTCTTACGTGACACCCGGCAATGACCGTTGGTCTCAGCATCGCCGACCCGAATGATCCAACCCGCACACCACCGTCTCAAGTTGCATTCCGGCCGACGTGACTCATTTGTTGTTGCCCGGCCCGGCCAATCGCGACGCACACATCAAGGCGAACCGCTGCGCGATTGGCGGAACCAGTTCGCCCGCGCGTCTTAATGGGAAAGTTGATAACAACCGCCGGAGAGCGAGAGATGCTAATGGATTTCGCGTGTGCGGCTGCATCACGCGCGACTCGCGTGCGGCGTGGGTTGCATACGCGCAAGGCGCCGCGCGAAACTAGGTTAGACTGAGTGGGTAGGCTGTGATGCGGGGCACGCGCGTGTCTTTGGTTGCATAACTAGACGCGGTAAGGGGCAAAGTTTTAATGATGTCGATTTCGCGTCTTTGGAGTTTTGATGGCAGATTAGGCACGTGCACGACGCGCGTGTAGGGTTGGTTGCCTAGTTCGGAACGGTAAGGGGCAATGTGAGTATCGTTCGATTTCGCATTTTTATCAAGCGTGTACGTTTGGTTGCATGGCTCGGCGCGGTAAGGGGCAAAATAAAAAAATGTATTCCATTTTATTTATGGTGTTAGTGATCAACAGGCTTTTAAACTGGCGTTTACAGTCAAGCTTCCTTTAAATTATGGGACGATTGAGTAGCACAGGAAATGAAGTCCAAGCAGCGTTTTAGAGCAGCAAACCCAGGAAAACTGAACCAATTCACACATCAAACAATCCAGGTTTCGGTGCTACTTTAGCATGAAACGTACCTAATTTCGAGCGTACCGTGCCGACTTGCAGAGCGTCGAGGGTGCATGCGATTTCCGCCCTTCGTGAAGCGCAGATGGGTGCATTGCGTGCGGTGCTTTTGTTTTTAGCGTGCAGCAGACAGCGCGCGAGCGAGCGAGAGATAGAGATGGGATTACCTGCACTAAGGGTTGCTCTGTCCTACTTGGTGTTATCACAGAGGCGTTGGTTTTTTGTTTTTGGCGGGGCTAGTTGGGGGAGGCGCAGGCTTCAACACCTAAAAACACGCAGGATTCAGATTTATACGAATTACGTTGCTACAGTCGGTTCGGTGTCGAGATGGCTTCGTAGTGGTCATGGTCTTAGTGCTGTATAAATGATGTGTGTGGTGGAGTGTTTGCATCTTGAGACCGGAACGACTGTAGCACTCAGTGGTGGTTGCACGCAGATTTGTCGGCCAGATCAGAAAAACCAGAAGTTATTAAATGACAGGGCGTATTTTAGTCACGTATCTATGCAATCTGTGTAAGTGAGTATATCTATGGTAGTGATTTTATTTTGGTAGACTTGAACTTGATTGTTTTAGCGTTTTCGATGTGTGTCAAACAAGATGGAGAAATCAGAGGACGAGTGTAAAGAATTTGAGACGTGCTTGAGAAACGGCGGTTGCCTTGTCTCAAAGCTCTCTCAGCATCGCAACCAAAGGTGAATATTAACTTTGATTACAACGACTAAGGACAAAATTAGCGGACCTGTCCTATAACATTGGGTTGAGGTACTCCAATTTTGGAACCCCTACACAACGAAATCTCGACACTTTTTGCCAAACCCTGCCTTGCCAACGTACCGCAGAACAAACTAGAATAAATTTTCCATCAAAATCACCACTGTCGCAAATTCAAATTACGGAGAAAACAGACACAAAAAACAATCAAATCAAACTCAGACGTGTACAGCGTAGAAAGGAATCAAGCTCATTTACAACAATCAGGATTATTAGGTCGAGTGTTTATAAGCAGGAAACTAAAGTGCAGTGCTGTTGCTGGTGTAACAAACTTTATTCTCTCATTTTCACATCAATGACTTTCAAAAAAACCATGCAAAAAATGCATTACATGCAACAGTCACAACAAACAACAGGTGCAACTACGCCTTCACAGTGATCTTCTCAATTCATTCAGCAACTAAACTACATATTTACTAAGTGCGTCTATATACTATTATATTACAAACTAGATGCTAATTGAAACTAGAATTACACTAATTACATGAATTACAAGTAACGATTATGCAGCTGCCATGGACGATGGGAGGTGGAATGCCTGTGTGTGGAACTTTCTAGTTAGATTAATCGCGTGGGGATTTGAAATGCACGGTGGATTCTCGATCGGACTCGATAGCGGATGTTTCGGTACTTGCCACAAGCATGTACGTAAACACAAGTACGAATGGTGAAATGTGCTGGTGGTGACTAGGCATTATCTTCCTTGATGCTAATACAGCCTGGCTGTATTATAATTCACAAGGAAACGGCCCGGTGCCGAACTGTTATATCTCTACCCCATCTAGTTTGCTTATGCAAAATGCCAAAGTTTGATCTAGATGGCCAAGTCCCACTTGGACGAATCGAACTTGAACATCAGCTCTAGATTTTAAACTTACTTAAACACTATGTTGATTTAAGTGTATTTAAATGTATACTATGTAAGAAACTTTGGCAACGTAAATGATAGACTATATAAAGTTAAAATAACAGCTGTGGTTAGTGAACAGTCTGCAAACTAAAATATTATATACACTATTTTGACTATTTTGTTAGTAAATAGTTAAGTATGTATAATGCATATTAAAGTATACGTTTAAAATAAAGCGTCTTTGGTAAACGAATCAACTAAACTACGACGTTTTAATTAATTGTTATATGGGTTGCAACTCTTTATATTATAGTTAAAACGTACTAGCTCGCAAGTATATTACTAGGCCGTGGCAGGAGCTCCATCCGAAAGCAGAGGGAGGCTAAAACAATTTCTAGCCCCTCCGACAGACCTTGTGGCACCCACTTTTGATCGTATAATGCTCGCGTTTGCAGCACCTTTCCCAGGCAATCACAGGATCCCAACTCAACTATATTTCCCTCGCAAGTCAACGATCAAAATCTTCCTTTGGGTTTCGAAACTGGTCTACCATTTGTTGAGCATGTGACATCAAAGGGCATAATGTCTGAAAGGACAAGCGTCCTTCTTCGGATACTTGGCAAACAGGTCAAATGTTGTAAATTGACATAATTTCTACCGTTTTACCGTGAATAATGAAAACAAACTGTTTAATTCCAACTTTCCCGGGGTCCCACACCATCCGCAAACAAATTCAGGCCAACTCTCTCAAAGAGGACTCCAGCAATAGACCTCCCCGCGGACCCCTAGATGAGCAACAACGCGATCAAACACACAATGGCCAGTATGATCCCGATGGACGTCAACCAATCGACGCCGACCACTTGTTGCGTGCACGCCACACAGTACGAGCACGCCATCAGCACGCCACGCGCCTCCGTGCCGAACCACTTGCCCGACGACGTGGTAGCCATCGCCTCACCTCCCTTGCAGCCGGTCGTCGTCGTCGTCGTCGTCGTCGTCCCCCGCACCTCCAGCTGCCGCGGCGGCAGGTGGTTGTTGTTGGCCTCGAACTGTCTGCTGTTCTCCCACTGGAAAATCTCCTGCACCTCTTCGTCCTCTTCGGTGACGTCGTCGAACGCTTCGACCGACGGCTTTGTCGTCGCGTCCGCCTCGTCCGACTCGTAGATGCGCAGCTGCGCGAGTTCCTCCTGCGCGGCGGCGCGCACTTCTTCGCGGCGCGGCGCGTCCTCGACGTGGCCGTTTGCCGGCCGGTGGCTGGACACCTCGAGACTGTCGTCGGACAGCTCGTCCAGTCGCCGCTCCATCCCGGCCAGTTGGAGCTCGAGCTGCTCACTGGTGACGCGCGCGTCGTGCGCCAACGCGGTCAGCAGCGCGTCGTCGTCTGCGCAGGCCGCGCGCGGCGGGTCGGCGTCGAGGCCCGCCACCTTGGAGGTGGCCGCGTTCCAGGTGAGCGCGGCGGGCAGGTCGCGGACGCCCGCGGTCGGCTCGTGGTCGACGGCGTCGCCGCTGCGACCGGCGGCGCGCGTGTCCGCGTCGACGCTCGCCGCTTGCGACGGCGTCACTTCGACGCCCTCCCAGTTCAAGACGCTGAAGGCGTTCGTCTCGACGTCTCTGCCCTCGGCGACGCCCGTCTGGGACTTCCTCGGACTCTTCCTCCCCTCGTCTTGTCCCTTGACCTCCACGCCCAGCGACCGCGTGTCCTGCGCGCCCGTCGGCGGCATGCCCACGCGCACCTTCTGCTGCCAACTGTTGCGCTTGCCGACGGCGTCCTGGAACAGTGTCAGGTTCGCCCGACTGTCGGTCAGCGTCTCGGTGCTGGTCGCCGCCAGCGAGTTCCGGTTGGCCGGCGTCGGCGTCGTCGCGGTCGTCCACAGGCGTCCGGCGCCGCCGCCGCCGATCACCTCCTTGCCCTCCAGCATCTTCTGCGCAATCTCGAGCGCGTCGGGCAGATGCGTCAGACTCTGCGCCTTCTCGAAGCCACCGCCGCCGTCGTCGTCGCCGAGCTCCACGGCGCCGTGCCGCGCCAAGGTCAACTTGTCGTGGCCAATCAGCGACGGTATGTTGGCGGACAGCGAACGCACGGCTCGGCGCTTGCGCAGCGAGAAGTTGGTGTCGTTCAAGCGGGCTGTGTGCAGCGCGTCGTTCCCGGCCTCCTTGTCTCTGCGGTAAAGCAACGTCTCGCGGATCGCGACGCCGTCGTCCGTCCGGCGCGGCTCGTGCGCGCCGACGACGGCGTCCCGGGCGGCGTCCTTGCGCAGCGCGCGGAACGCGAGGTCGTCGCTGACGACGTCGGGCGTGCGTCGCGGCTTGAACGTCGGCCGGTAGCGGTCGGTCGGCCGCGAGTGCAGGTAGTCGGTGAGCGGCGCGGGCGAGACGGGCCCCAGCGGGATGCCGAACGGCGGCTGCGGCTCGGCGACGCGCAGCGCGTTGTTCGCGTGGCGCACGCTGCGGTAGACGACGTCGTCCGCCTCGCGCGCGTCGCCGCCGTCCAGCGAGCTCTGGCTGAGCGCGGGCGAGGCGAGCAGGAAGCTGCCGGTGGCGAACGACTGCGAGGCGGGTCGCTCCTTCGGGTGCAGGCGTCGGTAGGCCATGTCGTCGCTGACGCGGTCCGGGACGAGCGAGCGTCGCGACGGAGGACCGCGTCTGCGCAGCGGCAGGTCGTAGCCCGAGTCGGACATGGAGCCGGGCAGCGCGGCGGACGCGGGGACGTCGCCGGCGTCGACGGCGTCGTCGCGTCGCAACTGGAAGCGCGTGGGCAGGTCGCGGCGTTCGGCGCGGTCCAGCAGGTCCTCGTCGCCGAGCTTCAGGCTCTTGTAGATCGCCTCCAGCTCGTCGAGCGCGTCCTCCAGGTTGGTCGAGTGCTTGCGTTCGCCGCCGGGCGGCGACGGCGTCGCGTCGACGGCGTCGGCAGACAGCTGCCGCGAGAAGCGACGCACGGGCGGCGTCGGCGGCTGGTTCTTGGCGGCGTCCTTCGACTGGCCGTCGACGCCGACGCTGAAGCTGTGACGCATCTTGACGACCGGCTTGGCCGCCTCCTTGACGCCTCCGTCGCCGGGCAGACAGTCCTGCAGGTAGCGCATCTTGGCCGTCATCGGCGTCCTCTCGACGTCCGACCCCAGCGAGCTCGACGAGTCGCCCAGCCGTCCGCCGCGACGCCCTTTGTTCAGACTCTCTTGACTGCTCTTCATCACGGCCGCTTGGACGGCCTCAGCGTCTTTTTGCCGCCAAAAGTCGGTGATGTGCGAGCCCGGCCTCCTGGACGGCACGCGCGACATCTGCGAGTCGCTCATGTAGCGCGCCTCCGTCTCGACCGGGCCGTGGTGCTGCAGCGTCGGCTCCGCGTGGCACTGGATCGAGATCGGCTTCCTCGATCGCGGATTCTGATCGGCGAAATACTGGAACACGGTCTTCTTGTCGACGACGGCGTGCCGGCCGCCGGGCAGCGGGTGCACGTCCTCGGGGGTGACCGACGCCGGCCGCTGCACCCTGGTCGTCGTCATCGTCGTCGCCGGGGAGGCGTTGAGCAGGCTCGAGTACGAGCCGGCGCTGTGCACAAAGGACACGGGTCGCGGCTCGACGGGCGTGTAGCGGCGCGGGGGCGGCGGTGGCGCCGAACGTGGGGCCGCCGCGGGGTGGTACGCGTTGACGGGGTGCGCGTTGCGAGGCTGGAAGTGCGACAGGCGGCCGACAGGGAACTGCACCACCATCACCTTGTCCTCGGGCGGCGTGTTCAGACACGTGACGTGCACGTCGGCGTCGTGCCGCGAGGCGGTCACGTGGATGTTGTTGTCGTAGGACGTGCTTCGCGGCGCGTAGTTCGCGTAGACGGGCTGGTAGGCGGCCGTCGTCGTCGTCGCGTGCCCGAGGCTGGGCGGCAGCGGCGAGTGGCCGCGTTGCGTCCTAGCCGCGTTCAGCGGCCGGAGGTTGGCGCCGTGGTGACGTCGTTCCAGCGACGCCGGACTCGAGGTCGGCGCCGACGCCGTGGCCAGATGTCGCGGCCGCACGAGCGGACTGGCGCCCGGCGACGCGGTCGACGCGTGCTCGCTGTCCCAGCCCGCACGCTGCTTGTCGAACGCCTCCCGCGCCAACACGGTCTCGTCGTCGCGCGACAACCGCTTGATGTAGCGCTCGGTGCGCGCGAATCGCGACCGCCTCGACGCCGACCCGACTCGATGCAACGACCCACCGCCGTCGACGCCGCCGCCCTCGTCGGAGCTCGAGCCGTGCTGTCGCAACGCCTCCGCGCGCTGCATGATTACCGAGCGCCGTTCGCGCCTGCTCAGTCCCTCGAGCGACCCGGAACCCCCGCTCGAATGCAGCGACAAACTGGAGTCGCGCAGTCTATCCTGACTGCCGCCCAACGACGCCGTCGCCTTGACGACGGCGGGGGGCGTGGCCTGCAGCGAGTCGGCCGACATGACGCCCGCGTCGGCGCGCACCACGTCGAAGCCGCGCGCACGCGCCTTGCGCTTGTCGCGTCGCGAGCGCCGGCGCGCCAGAAACCCGAGCTTCGGCTCGTCGTCGCCAGAGCTCGACTCGCTCTCGCCGGTCACGGCCTTCTTGCGGCGACGGAACAGCCCGCCCAGCGTCCACTTGCGCTTCTTCTCGTCCTTCGTCGCGACGCCATCGACGCCGCTCTGCGCGGGCGTCTCAGCCGACTTTGCCTTGTGCGCAGGCGCGTCGACAACCTGGTACGGTGGCGCGTCGTTGGGCTTCGCCTTGTGGAACGGCGCGTCCACGGCCCTGACCTTGTAGTGGGGCGTTTCCACGGCTTTGTGCGGCGCCGCCTCCGCGGGTTTCACCCTGTACAGAGGCGCGTCCGTCTTGTAGTTCGGCGACTGCACGCTCTTGTAGGCGAATGCGCTGCCGCCGGCGTGCGGCGCTGCGGTCAGCGGGCGCGCGGCGAACTTCTGCGGCGTGACCAGCTGGAAGAAGTTGCCCTGGTTTTGGTAGACGGGTTCCTGGTCGACGGGGCCGTGAGTGCGGGTGACTAGAGCGGGCCGGGCGTGCTCGGACGACTGGTGGTAGGACTCCATTTTGGCGTGATAAGGCTCGATGTTGCCGTGATAGGGCTCCATGTTGCCGTGATAGGGCTCTAGTTTCCCACGGTAAGGCTCTATCTTGCTGTGATAGGGCTCTATTCGGGTGTGCGAGTAGGGATCTGTCTTGCCGTGCGCGTCTAGTTTGACGGGCGCGCCGTCGAGAGGCGCCAGCGCCGAGTTGGCGACGCGGCGGTCCATGACACGCTCCCCTGGACGCCGTCCGTTGGATACCGTCTGCAACAAGAGAGGGTGGCCGGTTAGAGATGCACTGCACCGATTAGCAAATACTCCTAATTACTCGGCGAACTGTCATCACTAGAGAAGGAAATGGGATTCGCATTTGAAAAAGAGTCAGCTCTATCGCCTATATGTCAGAGATAATTGCGGCCCAAATTCAACTCATCAAAATAGGTAGGCATGGTAGGAAACAAGTGCTAAAATGGAAGCACGTGGAAAATAGAAGTATGTTCCAGGAAATTTCTACTGGTGTAGAAGAATTACTTTACTGTCATTGCAATGATATTCTTTGGGGACAGATGTAGATGCCAATGTCATGAAGCATGCACATTTTCCAACTATTTGAAATGTCTTTGAAAAAAATATACCGTTTAGACTTTAGATCGAGTAAAATACACTTAGGGGCACTTTTACAATGTCCAGTTAAGTGTTAACTGGCAGGTAAGTTTGTTATCTCCAAGGTCACAGCCAATCAGATATATCTATATTCATTTTAACTGACGGTTAACAATTTAACTGGGTATTGTAAAACTGGCACTCAATTGGTGGTTTCACAGTCTTGCGACATTTAACGGCAGAAGGACGCCACCGCGCAGGCCCGCGAGAGTCGAGAGTAAAAGTGTGCAGGAGCGTGTGAGGAATATTTGTTTACACGGCTCATTGTGCGCCGTGCGGGCAGAGGTCGCCGCTGCCCGCACGGCGTGCGGTGTGAGCGCGGGATCGGCTCCCAGTGGGTCGTGCGAACCTCTGTCGGCAGTCGCCTGTGCGGCTGCGCAGTGCGCGCGTGGAAAGCGAGAGTCGACAGGTGTTCCTCGAGCCAGGTCAGCCGCGGGCCATAAGCGCATACTGGCATATTGGCACACTGGCATGTTGGCACACTGGCAAGTTGGCACACTGGCATGTTGGCACACTGGCATGTTGGCACACTGGCATGTTGGCACACTGGCATGTTGGCACACTGGCATGTTGGCACACTGGCATGTTGGTGCTTGCGAGCAATGGGGTCGTAGAAGGTGACCCGGGAGAGCTGGGGATTTGGGCACTTTTTGGATCACAACATGAACCGAATTTAACGTCGAATTCAGTAGCCAATAACCAACTTTCTTGCGTTCAATTAATCGACCTTGAGATTGCGTTGATTGATTTGTGATTAGCTTTCGATAACGGCGTGTGTTGGTAATCGATCTCGTGGCATGGTTCTGAAATTAAGTCGGTGAACGACATGGCGATATATAGGCTTGTGATTCCAGTGACGACGATGAACCGAACCTAGTCTATAAAATGGGGAACTAGGAGTCGAAAAGGAGAAAGGGTATAATATCCCGAAAAGTGCCGATTCCTTCATGTGTACGCTGAGAGAAGTTGACACGAGAAGAGTGTAGCATGGCACAGCAAATAGCAAATAGAAATCCCTGATCACAACATTTCTTCCGAACAGAATATGACACGGTCACCTAACTTGTAAATGGCCCAGCGCAATGTTGCTTAACCTCAGAGCTATGACGCGAAAAAGCGGAGGGAAACAAGCATTTATTTTGCACTCGCTGTTTTCAATATCCACGATCAAAAACAATCCCCATCGACCGAAGCAATAGACACTTGCAAATCCAAAGTAAGGTATGCGTTCCCCCTCAGAGTGTAGACGACGGCCGGCATTGGGTCAGGGCCGGCTTCGACACGACGCGAACCACTGCTGACCTACCGCTACTCCGGTGGCTGCCGATGCCCGTGCAAGGCCGCGATCTCCGCCGCCACGGCCGCCGCTGTCGGCAACTCCTTAGCGGGGACCGCGCGCCGATATACGGGGATCATTTGCATCGACTACTTCGGACTAGTTCAGTCGAAAGCCTAAGATAGGCACAACACACAGATCTTTGGCTATGAGTACGTGACATGGCGTTGTTTGTAGTTCATTCTGATTTGCATACCTGCTCTTTTTTGATGCCAAGCTCATCATCATTTCGAAAATTATAATGGGTTGAAAATGCAGTCGATACTTGGCGCTGTAATTAGTTTGAAACTTTTGACATTAGAGCAAATAGCGACTATTTAGGGCATGCAAAACCCGCTTTCCTTCTCAAAATGGAGAGTGTACCCGACATTTATTCAAATCATAACCATGGAATATAGCGACACCTCTGAAGCTCTCATATTAGGCTCTCCCTCAAACTGAATATCAACATCAGATTAGTATAGAATAAATAACAGAAGCTGCCTTGAACAACAGATCATGGACCATAGCGAGTGTAACCCAAGAGGCAAAGTGTCTCGTCGCGATGACGTCGACGCCGTGACGTAGCTGGCACAACGCGTGCACTTGTGCAGGGGGGTGGACGTCAAGGCCAGCAGGAGAACCCCCCGCATTCTGAATCCAGTCCTCCATTTAGCTTGTAACGGTATCCATGGGCATGTCAGTGGAGCGTTCGCCATTATAGCTCAACCAGGTTGGGTCAGACAGTTGCCTCCCCGGATATAGTACGTCTCATGGCAGCGCCTCGGGGCATTGGGCCTATACTATAACATTGTAGAAAACCGGTTTGTTGCTGCATCAGAACATGAGACGAACTATAGATGTCAATGTATTATGCGAATAGAAGATGAGGTCGTTTCCCTCGTCGTTTGATGCAGTTAATTTGCCAATCATGGGCGAAACGAATTACATGTTTTTGGCAGTGTTGGCGGTTAGCAGTAGCAACTTTCTGTCTACAAAGAGCAAATGGAAACGAGACGAAACGAACGGCACATTTTTGGCAGTGTGGCCGAAAATACAATACCTACAATCCCCAGCCACAGTCCATAAGAGCCAATGTGTAGCAGATCCAGTCTGAAGGCTGTGAGATGGAGGTTAATCAAATTAGGTAATCCTACTGTAACAGTGTTACATTTCCAAGACTCGTGTCTGCTCGTGACAAGTGCAATGTGTTTCGTTCTCGACTGATTTGATTGATTTTGTTTAGGCTTTGGTGTTTTGCCTTTGAAACGTGCCGGACTCGAACCCAGGCCGGCCGAAACGCTTGGTGTGTTGTGCAACAAGTGTGCAAGGCCAAGGTGGCGCGTGTTTGGAAATCACCGATTACTGGACGCGTTGTCAGGGGCGACGCTGGGCCTTGGAGATCATGTGTGGATATTATTGTTGTGTTTCGTAACTCTCTGCGTCTGTGTTCATGACAAGAAAACAACGATTTCGTTGGTGGCTATAGAATTTTACACGTTCAGAAGTAGAGCTGTGATTCAAACTCAAAGAGGCTCTCGTGCTTTTTTTATTTTTATTTATTTTTATTTTTTTATGTACACAAATTAGCCTCCCAAAAATGTTGCCCATTCCGAATCCCAGCCGCGAAAGTTGGGGACCCGGGTTCAAATCCCGGAATCGGCAACATTTTTGGCAGGCTAATTTGTGTACATAAAAATAAAATGACTAGCCAATTACGAGCTTTCGTAATTTAAATAAGATTATAAAGAAAAGGCTCTCCTGCTGTTCAAAGAGTCAAAGGTGTCAACCATTCGCAGGCCGTCCCATTGTTCCGCTAAGGAGTTGAATGGTCTAAGCATCGAATGATTGACAGCGCCATGTCTGGAGCCTTCAAATCAATAACATTACTTCTTAACGTGAAAAATACTGTAGTCACTCGTAGAACTGAATAATTCGACAACGTTAAAATCTAATTGTTTTAATTGGCAGTCCCTTCCTCCATAAAAGTACTATAAAAACGATGGAAAGTGGAAACCATAATAAAAACTCTCTTTCTCTCGATTAAAAATGTTGTGTGTACTTTTCACAATTAGCATCCATCAGTACACCTGCTCTTGGAATGTTATTGGATCCTTATCGTGACGATCTAAACACCAGATTGCTTTTGGTTTCTGAAAGGTAAAAAAACGAACTCACGGAAGCCTGTAGGAACAACTACGCGCTTGTGTGTAAGAGAGTTGAGCTACAACAAAAAGCAATTTACGAAGCCTGCACCGACCAGCTTTCTTCGCCAGTTCATGCGGAAGACAACCCCGAACGTTGCAACCCAGTCATTGTCCTCCCAAAAGCTGTGTGGCAAACGCCCCTGTCCAAACAGCGAGCCCGGCCACCGCGCTACCCTGCTCCGAATGTCAGTTCGAAATGTCCCGGACGTGGGTGCCCGAAATGTGTGTCGTGAATGAATAAGTCGATCGGATTTACACCAAACGTATTCCGTGAAACTCGAGGTCCTTGCTTGACATTGCTCATTGCACAATGCCCACGACTGCCGCCAGATATTTCATGTGTTCATTCATCTACGCCTAAGTGTGGAGATTTTATTGATTACTTTATTTTATTCGTTTGGGTATACATCTCAATTGAAAAGTATGGTACACATAAAGCTGAGTTTACAGTTAGCAATGTCAGTGACACGATGTCATAAACATTGGCCCTGGACCAATCAGAGACTCCATGGAAGAGTCGCGAACATGACGTCATGCACATCCAGAGTCTCTGAGCCCATGTTGATGACATCGTGTCACTGACATTGCTATAGCTGTGAACCCAGCTTTGAGCTGAAATTTGTTTTAGCGTTATTAAGAAATACTGTCAAATTACTGCTACTAAAATTCAAAACAAAGCCCACCAAACAGAGTACAGTTAGCAGTGAAATGGCAAGACTTTCAATTTGACTGCAGCATGTGAAGTTTTAATAAAGGCACATGAAAAAGCGAAAACTTTGTGTCTCATGCGTTTTGAGGCACGCTCCCGCCCACGACACACACCGCGTTACTCGTCTCACGTGACACCAGACACGGCCAGTTGAGTCACCCAAGTTACCGACCCGCCAAACACCTCACTGGCAGTACTAATCTACACCCATTGTGTGTGGTAACACTATATCATAATGATGAGTCGTCGCCTCGCACAGAGCGAATTGCACGTCCATCATGTCAACAAGTCGCGGACTACAGTGCCTTGTAAGGCTTCGAACGTGGAGCCAAGGGTAAACCAGGCACGTCAGCGAGGAGTCTGCCGTACGAAAGGCAGAAGGAGGCGGTCGTGTGTCTTGGTTAGCGTTCATTTCAGGTTTCGTGTCTCGGTAATCACTAGAGACGTATAACGCTGGGTTTACAGTTAGCAATGTCAGTGACACGATGTCATCAACATTGGGTCTGGAAAAATCGGTGACTCTGGACGTGCATAACGTCATGAATTCACGACTCTGCCATGGAGTCGCTGATTGGTGGCAGAGCCAATGTTGGTAACACCGTGTCGCTGACATTGTTAGCTGTAAACCCAGCGTTAGACTTCGAAACTTGGCATGGACGTAAAGGACACCCAGCAAAGACGATGCTGTGTAAATGATTTGTTCTTCGCGAGTATATTTCCGGTTTTAACGCTAGTGTTAATTTGCGCAAACTATCGAATCGGCTTCGGTGTTTGACGACTGCTCGACCGCGGTGCCAGCAGCTAGCGAGGATCACGTGCCAAATAGCGTGTTTACAACGTGTCGGCTAGCGCGCGGGCGGGCGCACACTGCACTACAAATCTCTGTGCGTGTCAGCGTCACGCACGGCGCCCTTGTGAACTACACGCTTCGCCGCACAGCGTTCGTCTGGCGGTGCACCTCGTGGATGAGCCCGTCGCGATTACTACGGCTGCTTGTATACCATTCGCGTATTGTCTATAACGCTGGTTACAGCTGGCAATGTCAGTGACACGATGTCATCAACATTGGCTCTGGACCAATCAGATACCTTGGCTGTGTATGACGACATGTTCGCGCCTCTGCCATGTAGCCGCTGATCGGTCAAGAGCCAATGTTGACGACATCGTGTCGCTGAAATTGCTAGCAGTAAACCCAGCTTTAGACTAAAATTTCTTTAGAGAGAAGTATTTCATCTAAGATCTGCTAACAGTTTGTTCTAGAAGGCAAACCTCGAATGAAGCGTGTACACGATCGGCCCCATCTCAACCTGATACCCCAGCTAACGACAGGTCGTTACCGACTCGACCGATCGCCCGAACGGCGTCCATTTCACGGCGCACGCGCGTACGACGCCCGCCGCCGTCGGGGCGCAAAAAGCGCCGCAAAAAGGCCACGGTCCAGCGACGGACACCGACTCGTCCCGCGTTGACGTCGCGGTCTTGGGCCGGCGACGCGATGTTCACACACTAGGATTCATTCCGCATTCGAGTTTTCCATCGGACAGCCTGCTAACTGGAGCTGTTTGGCTCTTTTGGCCAATGTATAGTGCTTAACTCCATTTCACGTTAAGAAGGAGAGTGAATTGCCATCTTCCTGGAGGACCCACTGATTCTAGACATGAGCTAAGAGCTTCAACACTGTTTTTAGAGCCTCTTGTCCGGCTCAAGACATGGCTTGTGAGTTTTGACTCTCTTAGCTCGGGAATAGCCGCTGTCAGTCCTTGTGCAAGATGCAAATACACTCTCCTTCTTAACTTGAAATGGAGTACAGAAGACTGTGGGAAACGTTAACCGAAAAAAATTATACTGTCTGTATCACACTATACTGTATATCGATACGACCGCAGCGATGTGCAATGCGATGCGAGTTATAGGCACAGGCGGCACAATTTAAGATTGCAACTATACTTTAAAGTTTAAATTCGTATGCATTTCACTGTAAAGTCAAAAATAATTTCTGTCTTTATAACTCAAACAGTTCCGGCCCGGTGTATGTGACTGTATTGTCGTGTGCTGCTACAAAATAATATTACGGAGGTTGTATAAGGCAGTCACAGAATGGGTCAGCGCGCCGTCCGTGACCATAGGCACAACCTCGGCGGAAAGTCCAATTCAATTACCGGCCAAGCTTGCCGAGCCCGAATCTAAAAGCAGGCCTGATAAAAACCCGCAATGGGTATATGCCGCCTGCGGACGGGCCTGGCCATTAGCGTCAAACAAGATCAACTTTATGAATTTACTTGAAAAGTTACAATTAGTTATGAATCAACCAAAAATGCCAAAGTGTAATCAATGGAAAAGCAGCCATTGAAATCCATGGTGGGATGAGCAAATGGACGACTACAGTTCCAGGTCAATCGCGTTTGTGGGTATATAATTGCCATAAGAAAAGCTTTGCGTTTATTTGCCGACAAACGTGATTGACTCTTGAAATGTAGCCGTATATTGTACAGTATATTAATAATCGATCCCACACATCTCTATACCAAAGAGCTGCCATAACGTGGAATTCTGACATGCCAAAACAGGTTCTAAAAAACCGCGAAACTGTCAAAACCTATCAAGCCTCAACGTACGATACATCGTTCGAACACGTTGGCCCGTTCAATCAGAGAGCCTGTCCTAACATCCACGCCACTCAACACAGAAGCGACACGGTTTCCCACTCAGCCCATGCGCGGTCAGCGCCCCGACGACGCCTCTAGGACCAAACCGCAGCGCGAAAATTCCACCTCGCTCACTGCAACTGGGTCACCGCGGCAGCGGCGGTCGCGGCAAAAACACGCGCCTGTGTTTACGTGTTTGCCGATGGAAAACGTTCGGACCGCCCGGTCACAGTGTGTTTGCGACGGATACGTGACTACACGTGACCGTGAGACGACGACCACGTTAAGCAACACTCGCGTATCGGATGGGTGACCGCGCGCCAAACGAACTACCGGTTTAGTGCATGATGTTGTCGGATAGGTTGATGGTACGGTTGCATGCTTGGTAGTATATGTAAGTCGCATTGCTTATCAATTCATCTCTGATTAGTATGGATTAAATCGTTAATGCACGACCTTAAGACAATCCGTTATTCTGGTCATAAATAATTCGGCACCGGGTTCACCTTTAAGGCTCGGAACACTTTTACGCCAGACTGGCATTCACAGACATCCAAGAGGCCAGTGCCACAGGGACTGCTCCAACAGTGTGCCAAAGCGCCAAGGCTACTGGCCAATACACATAAACGCTCTGAGCCCGTCGGATTCTAAAGCACAGTGTGTATATCGCGAATCCGTCTCGGTCTCAGCCTCTCAGAGCGTTCCGGGCTCCGACGGGCTCGTACGGGCCCATCCCTGAAGACTTGAAAACAAAATCGGTGACCGACCCTTGGTGATGTTGAACATGAGCTGGGAAAGGCAAGGCGCCACCGGATTCACCCTCAGCTTACTCCAATAAACTATTTTAGGTTCATCAGCATTCACCACCATGAAAATTCAATTGAATTTAACATTTTTTGGATTTCCAGGAGATATTTCGAGATTCTGAGATATTCAATTGGTTGTCAGAGGTGTGAGGATTCCGTATATATTTGTTTCGTTGCTATCAGATACCGGGTGTGGCCTGAAAAGTGTATCCAGTAAGAGGTAAATTCTTAGCTGGAATTGACATCTTTCAATGTTCCGGCTAAACAGTTGTTTTAAAAAGCTTTCAAGTAATAGACAGGTGAATTTTTTGAAATGATAATGGTTCAATTGGCTGCCAGGAGTGTTCAGATTCCTAAAATATAGGTTTCATCGCGATCTGACCAAAGGTGTGGCCTGGAAAGTGTATCCCGTACGAGGTAAAGGAAGCGGCCATAGTTCACAGCTCAATGAACAGACTTAAACATTGCGGGCCATTAACAACAAATCAATGAACCAGGGGTCAGCTCGTGAGGGGCATTGCCGATGGCGGTGTCGCCTAAACCGTCCCGTCGCGGGCAAGCCCCGGCCGGCGGCGTCGATCTGAAAGTTGGAAAGCGTCCGACTTTCGCGTGGCGGGCGTCGCGTCCGACGGCCGATACGAGTCCGCGGACAAGTCGTGACTTAATTGCCGCGCGCCGCCCAATCGACTCCCGCCGAGAGTTGATGAGAAACGCGCGCGCTCTGCTAGATGAGCGACGTCGTTAATCGGCATGGAGAGCTGGCTCCGTATTTGGGTGGCACGGTGGGCGTAATTCATCGGTGTGTGTGCGTATAATTCGTCGGTGTGTGCGTATAATTCATCGGTGTGAGTGCGTATAATTCATCGGTGTGTGCGTATAATTCGTCGGTGTGCAGAAGTGAAGCTGTCGTGACCTCGCGAAAGGTCGTTTCGCAAATCGATGTACTAATCGCAAGGCAATAAACATTCGTCAACGCAATTAATGGATATAGTACGTCTCATGTTTTCTTTTGGCAGCGTCTCGGGGCATTGGGCCTTCACTATAACATTGTAGAAAACCGGTTTGTTGCTGCTGTCAGAACCTGAGACGTACTATAGCTCGAATTGCTCGACACTTGTGTGACGAAATTTATGTATTTATTTATGTATTTATTTATTAACTACCAAAATGTGAACTCGAGCTGGGGAAGAAATCAAAATTTTGAGATGTTTCCAAAACTGGGCCCATTTTTGGGCAGACGGTCCCTAAAACCCTGCCACGCACTGCAGAACGCCAACGTGCGAAAGGGCGAGAAGCAATTTGGTGAAATTTTAAAACAATTCTTATCATCACACTGTTTTTATACATTAGATGAGTTCATAAATTGTATATCTAGTTTTGAGAGAATGATCTTTTTAAGTAATTATTTTAGAATTTAGTAAATTGACAATGCCAATATCTGTATACAGATCAATTTGGAAATAAGCAAATACAAATACCAAAAAAAATAGCCAACCAAGAATAAGAGAATAAGAAGAAAATACCAAGAATAAATCTCTAAAAACGTAGAAACGCATAAAGAAACAAATTCGTGATTAAACATATACTCACAAACACGGCTTATCGTAGGAGATAGTATAGGAAATTTGATTTGATTTAATAATAGCAATAATGGTATACATGTGTATTATCTGAGGCTGATATAATTATATAGTTATGTAATTTATGTTGTGCATAATAATAATATTGATTTACACATGCAGAGGAAGCTATTTCACGTTTTTTGGGAACGTAACTTAGCCATGATTTCATGACTATAACCAAACGCCCCATGGCGCAATCGTCCGGTGAACGCGGCGGGTTCGGGGTTGCCCTTTCCAAATGCCGAACGCGACGGCAAAGTACAGAAGATGCGCAATGAGCAATCATAATTTGATTTGATTTCCAAATCGACGAGACTGCAGTAATACGTCGCTGGCATGCTACTCCATTCATTTCAACATTTCGCCACAGAGCAAACGCGGAAATGGGACTTCTCATATTACCACTTTCTCATCTTTCGGCGGCACGGTTTTTGTTCCACCCATTCCCGGTAAAACGACGCCTCGAGAACAATTAACAAAACGTGTCGTTATGTGATGTTTGTTATCTCCGCGGCAAGATAGCTCGGGCTCGCCGCCGACGTCTCGCTAATCAAGTGACTGTCCTGTGTGCGTTGAGAGAATGCCCAAAGCGACACGTCCCCGCTAAGAGGTTGCGAAACGCCACGATCAAAGACCAGCCGATCGATGTGCCAGAGAGGCACCTCGTTAGCATGCACGTTACACCTGACGGGAAGTGGGGAAACTGCCATTGGCTGCTTTTCAATGAAGTCAAAACATATGCACCACAATCGTGCTAATTCTGAAATTTAATATTACTCCGAAAAATGCCTCGAGCTTGCTAAGTAAAGAGTGCGAACGAACCTGTAACTATATTGTGAATTCAAATTTAAGTAAATTGCTCTCAGAAACGTGTAGTGTCGGGCATACAATTGTATATGCAGTTTACACCACTCAAATAGCTCACTCTCAATGTGATCTTGTTATGCAAGTGTACATGCGTAAACAGATCCCTTGGTCCATTGAGACACAAATGGAGCCCAGTTGTCTTAGCAGGAATGCGTGCAAGAACTAGCGCAGCCCGAGGGGACGTCTGTCCAGCTCCTGTTGATTGGGACAAGACTGTGACATCTAAGTCACTGCTAATTGGGGTAAACCTTGTCACGCGGGCTCCTTTTTGACAGGGTGGGGCTTGGAATGCTGTCGATTGCTAAATGTGTACTAAGGGAGGGGCGTTCGACGATCTTGCATAGGAGCCTGCTTGCTGATACCAAAGACATTGGAATGGTGTTTCGCTGATACCAAAGACATTGGGATGGTTTATTGCAAAATACCGTTCAGAGCAATGCGATGCGGGAAATACGTAAAAGGGATATGAAAGATGTTTTCATAAATCTTTAAGGGGGGCTGTAGAGATGTTTGGCGTTTGCCTACATGTGCGCAATTTCTAAGTAAATTAATGCCAAGATGAAAGTGAAAAATACGCATCTACGTAGCAAGATTTAATTTGGTAATCAGCTGTGGTCTGTCGAACGCGAGTTTAATGGAATTCGTAGATTGAAAACAAAATGCAGAGCAAAGCAATCAATTTGTTTTCGAGGTTGCTACAATATAAACACTTTACTTTCATGTGCAATTGATTTGTATGAAAGTGAAACCAGATAAAGCAATTATGTTCGTAATTACGGTATGTTTATATACGTTATATTGCTACCTTTATGGCTGGGAGTTAAGAATGTACATTCTCAGAAATGGTTGTTGCTAATTCATAATATGTGGAATCAGGTGGACAACCTCTCATTAGATTTCATTTCTACGACGCCATAGCCCCAAATGTCAACAAAGCAATGCGCAACGCAGTTGGCGATTAGTTGATTAATGGGTTAAGCCATGCGAGCTCCAAGCGCAACGCCCTCATCTCGAGGGGGTAGCTCGGAGCCACATCCCATTATTATTTTTATTATGAAGATTCCATCCTACATTATTATTGTAACTTGGATCAAAGGTTTCAAACTTTTGTACGACTTTTAGACGAAACTTTTTGTTTACTCTATGTCAACAGAACACACCGCCCCCTACCCCCATAGACCCCCACATGAAACTTGTGAATGTAGGTCATCGAATTCCAAAAAAACGTAAACAATTTAAAGGTAGAACTTCGCCACGTATCGATCTACCGAAAAAGTTCCTACAAGACTACAACTGTGCCTCCGTTCGAAAAAAAGAGTCAGCCGCAAATCGCTGCAATGATGCCGATGCCGATGCCGATGCCGATGCCGGTGCCGGAGCCGGTGCCGGTGCCGGTGCCGATGCCGGTGCCGGTGCCGGTGCCGGTGCCGGTGCCGGTGCCGATGCCGTTCGCCGCGCCGAAGCAACTCGTCGGCACACATTGCACGTACCAGTGAACCGAATGATCGGGTGGCCCCGTCGGGGACAGGAGTCGCACGACCGCGACACTCCTCGCGGTGTCCGCAGTCAACAAACTTATACGCCGTCAATCTGGATGCAAATTCACAACGACCAGATTGACCATGCGAGACTCCAACCTTACATTCGGATTTATAATATGCTTCTGGAGTCTCGAATTTGACTGGAAACTTCAAATTTAGAGCTATGAAATTGGAATTTCTACAGCCACAACCCACCAATCCGGCTAAAATATATCGAGCTCGGTACTTTCTTACCCAACCCAAAACCTACCAAACAATTCTCAACAATGCTCTACCAAAAGAGCTGCAGATTAAAGAAGACATGCAATAAAGTATTTTTAATTGAAATTTGCTTTTATACTGTAGACCAATTTTATAACTTTGGAAAATTAAGTATTCGCTTGTGTCTCGGTTTTCTTTTTCTGTGAATGACTGTCAAAACAACCGTTATGTTTAATCTTAGACAGTAATACATACAATACAACCCTGCCATGCTCGACTCCGTGACCCATCGCCGCAAATGTCCAGCAAGATCACTAGCCCCCAACACCATCACTCCAGCAGCTTCAGTTAGCACGACATTCATCCCGTACACTAAAATAAAATTGGGTTTCACACTTTCTGGGGATTTCGTATCAGAGAGTGGTAGTTTTCATTATTCATTATCATTATTTACCATTTTACTCTTAACAAATCGTAAAGGGTCAAATGATACTTTACTTCGAAGTCCACCAGGCAGTGGTAAAGCAAAACTGAACCACCACCGGCGACCCCTACAACAATCGCCAACCTCGGGGTCACCTCCCGCCACTACACCCTGCGGCGTGCGTGACAACACTCAGCCGCCTCGGACACAAACGACGCAGTTCCCGGAACACCGGGCCTCTACGGCGCGTGCGCATTCACACGTGATAACGTGTCGACTGCACGCCATCGTCTGTGCCGAGTCTCAAGTTGAGAAGGGAGTTCTGCAGCCGCGAGGCTTCTCGACTCGAGATGCAACATGTTACAGACTCACTATAGAGAGGCTTTATTTGGCAAAGAGAGGCCATGCTTGAAACCGTTTTGGACGCCATTAACTGTCCAAATGAAATGAATTCATATTTCATGGTTTCAAAATCATTATCATAACTTCAATTTTGCCTTTTTAACTCATATTTACACCAACTAGCCTTTATAGGTGCCCGGTGACAGCTGCTGGAGTGTGGACAAAAAATGGCGGTCATGCGATTCATTGGCCGCTCTCTGCCAAATAAAGCCTCTACTTGCAAGAGCTATTCAAATTGGCAGTAGCTGTACGCCTGTTGTTTTTTTGGCTGGCATCTTTGTAAGCATGGCATGCGTTTTTTCGTGTTTCCCTTATACGCTTCTCATTGTTGAATGAAGTGTAGAAGCGAAGTTTGTCTTTTCGCCTTTAGAATTCCGTGAAAGAGGTGACTAAACGTAAAGTAATGCCGTTAGCATGGAAAGACTGAGAGAGAGTGGGGTCTCCTAAAGCAATTTGACGATAGTTTTGCCGAGGCAGCAATCCTGCGCGGTTGATTAGTTTGCAGTTAGGGTGTGTCTGTTTTTTCAAGTCCGCCCGTGTCGAGGAACTTTGCCCATGAATTCCCCCGGCACACGCCGATTTGTCTGGCTGGAAATCAAGAAAAGTCCGGAAAATCCCTACCATCACCTTCACAGTTTTCCCAGTAGCTTGGAACGCGGAGTTCATACAACTGGAAGCCCGGAAAAGGGGCAGAGCTCGGTAATCCCTGCGTCTGCTACCACAATCGTGCTTGCCTCTTAGCTGACATGGAACTCTGCGTCCAAGTAGAATGTGTCGATGTTTGTGTCCAAGGTGTGCAATTAGAATGCCACCGTGCCCTTAAAATCCCTGTGCAGCGACCTATCAACGCCTAACAATTTGCCCGCTGTTCGTTCACCCGAAGATGCCTGTCATAGCAAAACAGTTGACAAAGGAGCCACATACATTGACATAGCTGCCGATCCTGACGCCACCTCGAGATCGCAGCCCCAGCATGGACGCGCTAAGAACCGCCGGTCGCGGCCCTAAGAGGCTGCCAGTCTGCACCTTGGCCGGCGCCGCTCAGGAGGGTCGGCCCGACGGCGACACGGTGGCCGGCGTCACCTCCCCCCCCCCCCGCCACCCGTGCTTCCCCACGGGCCTAGTCACGGCGCCGAGGTCGAGTATTTCGGGCGGTCGGGGATATTAATAAGTCTGCCACGCCGGACGAAAGGCAATCGCTCAAAACCAAGGCAAGGTTGGCAAATTTGGCTGCCAGATTTGATTTCATGTTTCACAAAATAGCGATGTTTTGAGAGTCTGTTTTGAGAGTGTGTTGGTTAGCAGAGAATTTCTGCACATGACAGAAACGAATCTGCAAACGCTGGGACACAGAGTTCCATGTCAGCTAGGTCACGTGGCTAGCAGGGATTTCCCTGACTCGGCCTGCAATCCAGCTGCAAACGCTGGGACACAGAGTTCCATGTCAGCTAGGTCACGTGGCCAGCAGGGATTTCCCGGACTCGGCCTGCATTCCAGCTGCAAACGCTGGGACACAGAGTTCCATGTCAGCTAGGTCACGTGGCCAGCAGGGATTTCCCGGACTCGGCCTGCATTCCAGCTGCAAACGCTGGGACACAGAGTTCCATGTCAGCTAGGTCACGTGGCTAGCAGGGATTTCCCGGACTCGGCCTGCATTCCAGCTGCAAACGCTGGGACACAGAGTTCCATGTCAGCTAGGTCACGTGGCTGGCAGGGATTTCCCGGACTCGGTCTGCTTTCGGTTCCACGTCGCCAAGTAAACTTCCAGAGGTGCAAAACACTGCAATTGATTTTAATTGGCAATTTTGAGAACTCTATGTGAACGTGGTCAGCCTACCCACATAGAACCACACTAAAATGTGGGAAACGTAATGAACATAGCTCATCGCTAGACATAATGACGCAGGAAATGCAACGTGCTAAACGCTTCCCGTTGTAAATCGGCCACACGGTTCGGGTCATCGCTGACCGCGATGGAGGAAGGGCAAATTCTTCGCTCGGCGAAACGATTCGGTGCCAACCTTCGGTCGCGTACCGCCCCTCGTTCTGACACACAAACCAATGGGCCACGGGCACCCCAAAGACTCAAGCACCTCCGTCAAGTACGTGCGCCAACTGCGGTGATCGTTGACGCCGCGACCTCCGCGCAGGCAATTTGCGCAATCGCGAACCACGCGTACACCACGTCGTCGTCGTCGTCGTCGTGCACGGCGAAGGCAAATGACATTGGCACAAATCCGCAACAACAATACTCGCGAAAGTCGCCGGATAGCGACACTTTCATGTTCCTCACTCACAGGGTAATCACAGTTATACGAGAGAGAGAGCAGCAAGATTTCGGGGCAATCTCGTTTATATCCTCCAGTAAGATTATCACACGACTTTGAATGTCTTTGAACCCTTCACCCCAAAGCCTGACTTGCCTGGCTATCTGCGATTCCCTGTAATGTCAGCGTATACGGCTTCTGTCCCTCGGCTTCTCATTCCTATACACATATTCATTTTGACGCAGCCTATTTACAGCCGTGAAGTGAACTGCTCTAAAAAGAGACGGCACAGCGCTTCCACACAACATCGCGGGGGAAAAAACACCTCATCTAAACCGGTAGCGATCTTAAAATAGCGCCGCGGACGCGAGAGGGAAGGTTAAAATATTAACAGCCCAACACATAAAGCTATAAGCGTGGAATAAGCTGGCCTCTAAAAATGTGTAGGATTCTTACATAGGGAAATGAGAACGCTTGGAAGAGCGAATAACTTGCGATTCAAATGACAGGTGGAATCTGGAATGGTTTTGAGCTGGATTGAAAGTGCGTCCACACGGCGTTTAATGGGCAGGTATGTCCGCCCAGTGGTCCTTGTGATGAGGATGTACGCCAGGCCATCGACGACCCTCAAGGACGATGTTTTACGAGACAGGCGAGGTGCTGGCGTCGTTACGCCGCCGGTACAGGTGTGCATGGCCGGTTAATCCTGAGTTAGGGTAGGACCTGACGGCAGTATCGAAAGCGTGATTAAATTAGGAAACGACCTGCAGGGAGAAACAACCGGACAGGAATTTTAACGTCTTTCAAACGATAATTCTAGAATGTTTTAAATGTATTCATAGTTCCTTTTCTACATTTGTGTTTGCTTTCGAAGCTTGTACGTCTCTGGACTCAGGTCCAGCATGAAAATGGGCATCTTGTCATATATAACGCGAAAAAGCGTTCGGTGATTGGACAGTTGTGAAATCGGTCGATCGCGTTGGAATGCCAGGGCGGTGTCAGAATGTCACTTGCACATGTGAGTTGCCATATTTCGTTCGCATTACAACGACTCTAGTTTGTTAGCCGTTTGTACAAGTTAATCACTTGATCTTTTAAGACGGTAATTATTTCAATTAGCCCCATGTCTAAAGAGAGAGAGGCGAGGTGTTTAATTGCCAACTGGATGAAGATAAGACCGGGTAATTAACTAAACACAAATGAAACAAATGACAATACTCATGTTTGTTTCGGCCTTGAGTTCAACCTAGTGTCGTCAGCTAGTAGGTACTATACTTTTCGCGTACTTTCTATGTTTTTTTTTCAATTTCTTTTTATAGAATAATGTAATAAGCCTGCATCTGCTCAATGTCAGACTGTTTAGATTCTACCTCAAGCGGTAACGGACTATTGCGGGCACAAAGCCAGCAAACTGAAAAAACACACGTGATAAGACTATTAGTAAACAGCAGTTTGATATCGCATTGCCTGTGGTAATGATTTGCAAAACTTTCCTAGCTCAGCCTCGCCATCGGGATCGAACCGAAGTTCGAACTCGAGTGGAAATGTACGCCGATCGCAGTTGATAACTCGGTAACTAATTCCGCCAGGTCAGCCGGTGACCCTGCATGGCATTGCGTCAATCACCGACAGAAGCAGCCTCTACGATCGACGCTGCCCATAGCAGCAACAACCAGCGCCTATATAGCAGCAATACCAAAGCTTTGCCAAACGTAATACCGACGCTAGGAGCAATACCGAAGCTTTTCTAAACGTAATACCGACGCTAGGAGCAATACCAAAGCTTTTCCAAACGTAATACCGACTCTAGGGGCAATACCAAAGCTTTTCCACGTTAAATACCGACTCTAGGGGCAATACCGAAGCTTTTCCAAACGTAATAACGACGCTAGGGGCAATACCGAAGCTTTTCCAAACGTAATACCGACGCTAGGAGCAATACCAAAGCTTTTCCAAACGTAATACCGACTCTAGGGGCAATACCAAAGCTTTTCCACGTTAAATACCGACTCTAGGGGCAATACCGAAGCTTTTCCAAACGTAATACCGACTCTAGGGGCAATACCAAAGCTTTTCCACGTTAAATACCGACTCTAGGTGCAATACCGAAGCTTTGCCAAACGTAATACCGACTCTAGGAGCAATACCGAATAGACGACGTCGCGGCGTCTACCAGCATCCAAACACAAACGTCTTCTCGACGAAAGGCGCGACTGGAACAAAACGCATGCGGCACACGCACGTCGGCCGTGGCTAATAAATGCGTGCCCAAGGACTGGCCGAATTGGAAAGCTGCCGAATTATTAAAAAGTCAAACTCGGCGAACAATTTCCTCGCGAACTGGAACCTCGTTATAAAATTAAAACGCACGCGCACATATTAACGAAGCGAGAATTGTGACGCAAAACCGCGCCGGCAAATTGCTCGAATGCATGGCTAGATAAAACCACAACGCTTTCATGTCAGGAATGCCTCCGCTTACGAGTTGCAGTCAGCATAACATGCGGCCGCCGTAAAAAAAAAGTGAAATATGCGATTTTAAAATCGACTAAAACGCACCCATCAACCGGTGCCCCATGCCACGGTTTGATCCTCTGCTCCCCGTGAAACAAACCCCAACCTCATGCACGTTCTGACCGACGGTCCACGCATCTCGTCCATCGGGGCAATCAAGCAGGTGTGCCACAGAACCTCCTCGTCCGCGGGCCAGGCCGGGCCTATAAGTTATTAATAAATGCACCCTGTCCCTCACACAACAGCCCCAGGGGTGTATAGATATACATCACTACCACCCATAGCTTTACCTGCATCAGATACATGGCCGGCTTCCTTGTGTAATATCCCTTGAGTCAATCGGTCAACAATCCAGCACTAGCGTCATTACAATCAACTATACACACTCGGATAAAAACACTGGCGCGGTGCAGCGTACACGCACACAAAGTCACTTTCGATATCCACAACTCGACTATACAACAGTCTCTTTTTAATTGGCGATCGTTGTAAAACGCCTCTGGCTAGCAGACGGAAAGTTGTCTGATCGCGACGCTGACGATGATGACTGCAGCGATGATGACCCAGATCCGATATGTTACAGAGTGCGGAGTGTTTGTACGCGGACGATGCGCTCCTGTGGTTGGCTATCAGAGCTTGGCGCACACGGGCAAGGTGCGATCGTGATTGTGACCTGCGCGGTGTCAGAGTTCGATCCCCGGCGATGCGGCGACTAATTGGAGACAATCGGCTTATCGCTTCGCGCTGATAACAGATTTAATTGTGTCGCGCACTTTTCAGATGGCGAAATGTTTATTGTGGATTGTTATCGCCGGCGAAGCGAGGCAATGAGAGCCGATAGCGAAGAGTTTATCTCGCGTTGTGGAATGTACGGGGCGAGGTCACGAACTGGTCGAGAATTGGAACGGTTTTTTAAATTTTGTTGACGGGAAAAAACACTTTCTGTCACTTGCTTTTTCTTGTGCAGACTCAATTGACGCTTGTTTGAGTGCTGAAATCAGTTTTGCACAGTTTTATTCACTTCCAGAAGTAATTCACAGATGTAAAAAACGTATTATAAACACTTGGTTCCCGTTAAATTTCATAAAAAAATAAATGCGTCACTTGAATGTCATCAAAATCTTCAGGCGCACCAAAAATTAAGTCACGTAGCGACAGATTGACCAAAAACACTCTCGCGTGTCCCCGGCACCGCGATGCCGATCCCAAAACCGGCGCGTCGGTCAAAGGAGGCTGCCGTCGCGCCGGAGGGCGTGAAATCAGCCGGCAATACGCAGTTTCTCCGCCGCGGCAGCGGTCTACGTTCGACGGGCACACATGGAGGCGCGACCGTGCTCACTGTGCGCCTAGTCGAGCCACACTGAGGTCTGACAGGAGGCCGACGGACCGGCGAGGAGCTCGGGCGGCGAAGGAGGGACACCGCCCGAGATGACGACAAGGTTTGGGAGGCGCCGCGCTCAGCTGGCGCCCCTCGCACAGCGCCCCGACGCTGGGCAGTGCAGGGGACCGCTTGGTTTATGTGCACTTAAAAGTTATGCTGGCTTCTAACTTTGACTCTCGCGGTGACAGCTAATCAGCTTCTTATTTACTGTCTTATTTTTAGTTAGATGTTGTTAGAACAGCACCCGTATATTATTTATACGGCTGTGGTAGCCCAGAGTAACATGGTTATCAATTGTATAATGGTCAGGTTTCTCAAGAGTTGCTCAATTAACTCTTCTGCCGTCTCAAGTTCGTATTGATTTCGATATAGATTCCTACAATATTTCCGTGGGCATGCACAATTCGGAGCAACTGACTGCAACTTACTAGTATTAATCCAAAAGTAGTGAAAATCACAACAGCATCCAAAACGGCCAAAACACTACAAACGTTGATACATTTTCGAGCAGCCCGAGACTTACTGCAAGCGCTCAGCACCTCCCAAGTCGCAGGATCGTTTCATTTCAACACAACACACAACCAAATGTCTCCTCAGTCAATTACGTCGCCCATCTGTGGTAATTACCGAGCCACTCGAAGCTGATTGCCGACCCATGGGGGTCTTCTCGCCCAAAGAGTCTCGGCTAGAAACTCCCCCTACTTGACAACTTTCCCACCATTCAAACTCCTGTTACGAGGCTGGCCCGGGGTGAATACACCCATTGTCAGACAGTGCACCGAAACTTATTACCGCCACATAGAATTCTCATTCATAGGACAATCATTTGCGTCACCAACAGCGATAACAAAAATAGCACCAATCGTCATTGGGTTAGATTCACGGGTTGCCACTACATGGAGTTTGCAAGATCCCCAAAAAGAGCTTCTCAATTTGCTTATTTCCCATTCCACCCAGATAGTATAAAGGTGATCATGAACTTGCACGTTCTAAATCTAAGAAGACTAAATGCTGATAAACACGTACTGTAAAAAACATTTCAAATGAATTTAGCAATACACATTGCCGAAATTCAAACATGAGTTTTGGGATTGAAAACTTTTACCTTTTTTCCAGTGTCTTTGGGTCACACGACGCAAATCCACTCTCCGTCAATGACGAAATGGAGCGAAGCTTTATGTCACGGTGGTGTACTATTACTGTCGAAGTAACCGGATATCGTTTCACCCACCCAAACCCTTCGGCCGGATAGGCCAGACCCTAATCTGACACCAAGTAAACAGTAATCCATCCATCGAACATCGAGTCGATATGACCCAGACAGTGTCAGTGTCAATCCAATGTCAGTGTCACTCCGAGTCAATAGTCTCGTCTGCTTCGCCGGGAATCTCATTCAGCGGCCAATTGTGTGACGCTCTTCGTAACCCAATCAGTCTTGGCCCGGCCAATGACAGACGGCGTTGCAATGCGTCTGGG